>CAWUFW010000167.1:4767500-5367500 GCA_963921515.1 Calotriton arnoldi
TTTGAATAAACAGTGCCCTGGGGAGGTGGTGGTCCCCGGGGCAGTGTGGGGGGCTCGAGCCCCCCCCCACACAGATTATTTATTTTAGCCCCGGGGAGGTGGCGTTCCCCGGGGCTTGGGGGTGGGGGGGGCCCGCGCCCCCCCACCCTTTTATAAGAAACCCCCGTGGAGGTGGCGGTCCCCGGGGCTGCGGGGGGGCCGCGTGCCCCCGCGCATAAATTATAAAGCCCCGGGGAGGTGGCGGTCCCCGGGGGCCCCCGCTTCACAATTCAGAAATGCCCCCAGGACCTGGCCCACCCGGGGGCTTTAAAAAACGAAGCGCGGCAGCCCGCGCTTCGTATATTTTTTTTTTTTTTTCATTTTCGACCGGGTTCGCGAACCCAGGGCAACCCGGCCGAAAATGTCCCCCCCCAAAAATGCTTTTTTTGGGACCCCCTGAGCAGGCCTGGGGGGGAGGGGGTCAGGGTGTTTTTACCCTGCCCCCTTTTCTTGTTTTTAATCTTTTTTATTTTAATTTTATTTTTTTACCTTTTTCCTTCTCCCTCGGTCTGAAGCACAAGATGACTGACAACACTTCCTGGTTTGAAGTGTTGGCAGCCAATCAGAGGCGCAAGCTCGTGCTTGGGAGGGCTCAGCCAATCAGATCTCACAATTCTCAAATATCGATATCTATAAATCTTTAAATATCTCAAACTACTGAACGGAATTACACCATAAAACAAAAAGCGTGATTTCTAGACCAAGAGCTATCTCTCTGCCAAATTTGGTGTAATTCCGTTCAGCAGTTCCGGCTGTAACTGTGTCTAAAGTTTCCTATGGAAATTAACATGGAAAAAACACGTTTTGGGACCCTCCTTTTTTTTTTTTTTTTTTCTCGGGAGGGGGGGGCCCTTGACGAATCACCCCGAAACTTTCAAGACAGGAGCTGACCTCAGTGAACAATTAGTTTTGAAAATTTCGTGAAGATTTGTCAAACGGCGCCAGTTATTGGCAAATCAAAAACGCTTTTCCTATGGAAACTAGGTTCTAACTATAACTACCTACTGGCGACCGCCAGTAGGTAATCTCTTTTTCTTTTTTTTTTTTTTTAAATAATCTCTCGCCACCTCCCATTCCACAAAAAAGATTAATTCCCCCATCATGCACAAGCAGGGCTACCGCAACAGCTGAGTACGCTTCACCCTCCATACCACGAGCCCATTACCCCTCACCACTTAAAAATTTAACAGTCTAGTTAATGAAATGTAAACTCCTTGCCCTGTTTTTCAGACCCCTCACCCCCCCCACCCCATTTGCAGCAGCCCTCTCCTGCTTCAGCCCAATGCTTACTCTTCTTACTTGACCCTGTCCGCTGGAATACCACGCACGCCATCACATGCTTCAAAATAAAAATAATCACATTAAAAAGATTCCACCTCCTTGTTCTACAAGTCACTATAGCTCATGAATCAAAGTATTTTATTCATTTTGTTGACAGATTTTAATAAGCTGACGAAATATATTTTTTCCAAATTAAAAAGTATGACCACTTAATAAGGTATACCATGTTAAAAACCCTAAACAAATTTCAGTAGTTTCTGCATATAACATTTTTTAAAAATGTGTAAATGTTAATACATTGGCTTAGTTGCGCAGGTTAGAAGACCAAATGTAATAATGTCTGTGATGCTACTTTACAATGAGAATTTAGACTGTTTTTATGTAAATAAAAATGTTGCATATTTTAAAACCGGGCAGTTTAAAATTACATGACCCAGTTGCTTTTACTATGATTATTATTTTGACAACTTAAGTGCAAACAGCTACGTATGTTAAATCTTGGTCTTTCTTTGCTGTTTATTCCACCATATAATAGAGTATCCGTTCGCCACCGCAGCCTTTCACCTTTCAATATTTTAACTCCTAATGGATTATGGTCATAGGTGCCAAAATTGTTCTCCATAGCTTTTGTCTGAAATATTCTAGGCACTAAATGAGAGAAGCCAGACATGTTGTCAGTGATTTCATTTGGGCAGTAGCAGTGATGCATTGGAACATTTACATCGCCTGTCCCATGGGTCCGTGCAATGTACATCATCCATCTTTGTGGTTGGTTAACCCTTGTGATAATGTTGGCTGTTGTTTTTGCTGCATTTCAGCAGTCTTTACCCATGATTTTGACCTCGGCTGCTGTTTATCACAACTTCATCAGTCCTTGTCAGGGCATCCCAATGTTCAGTGTTTCTCATTCACCATTAGTAGATCTTGCTTCAGAGTTTTCAGTCTGCCTTGACCACTGCATCGTTGAAGCTTTGTGTCTACTGATATCTTAACTGTATTATAAAAGGCCTTTCAGTATGGTTGACGTACCAGGCTCTGACCAGTAATAAGAGTAGAGTGCTTATTGCCAAAGGACCTTGCGTATAACAGTGCTGTTTTCAGACTGAGTGGTATTGCTTTTTCTGGTGCTAAATTGGTGCTGGGGTGGTGGTACGCTGGTGCTGAGGTGGTGGTACGCTGGTGCTGAGGTGGTGGTACGCTGGTGAGGTTGTGCTGCGCTGGTGCTCAGGTGTTATGTTATGTTATAGGCATTTATACAGCGCGAACGGTTACCCAAAGGTGTCCTGGCGCTAGCTGCTCTCAAACTGGGCACTGAGGTGGAAGACCCTTTTTTACAAGGTAAAAAGCCATGTCTTCAATTCCTTCCTGAAGGTTAGAATATTATGTGTATTTCTCAAATGAAAAGGGAGATCATTCCAGGCCTTGGCAGCCCCGGCAATAAAACTTCTCCCTCCCCATGCGACTTTTTTATGGGTGGTACTGATACCAACTTAGCACCAAGGGAGCGAAGAGTTCTTATGGGTTGATACCATTTCAGACGCTGTTTAAGGTAGTCTGGGCCTGTACCTTGCAGTGCTTTATGTACGGTGCACAGGGCCTTAAAACGTACCCTTTTCCTGACAGGCAGCCAGTGCAGTTTTTTGATTTCCTTGGCAATAGGAGTAAATTTCGGGGTACCAGTAAGCAGACTTGCCGCCGCATTTTGTAACAATTGGAGCATGTTCATGAACCGCTCTTGAATGTTTAAGTAAAGACCATTGCAGTAATCCAGCCTAGACATGATAAGTGCCGTGACTACTGTCCGCCGACTGTCTACTGGTAAGAAATGTAGTATTTTTAAAATCATTTTGAGGGTATAGAAAGTGGCTGAGGTTACTGCATTTATCTGATCCCCAAAATTAAGCTTGTCATCAATTATCACTCCTAGATTCTTTACTTTCTTGGTGGGTGTAGGGAGAGTACCCAATGTATCCGGCCACCAATTGGGGGTCCAAAAGTTGGCATCATTTCCAAATAAGATGACCTCAGTCTTGCCTGAATTAAGTTTCAGGCAGTTTTGCGACATCCACCTCCCGACTGCCGCCATACAGTCGTGGAACTGAATGTCAATTCCTACTCCCTGTCCTGGTCGCAGAGCCACCACAATTTGCGTGTCGTCTGCGTAAGAAGTGAGGTCAAAACCAAAAGAGCCAATTAAAGAAGCCAGGGAAGAGACATATACGTTAAAAAGAGTCGGACTAAGGGAGGATCCCTGAGGTACTCCACAAGGCAGGGAAAACGGTTTGGAATAAAATTAATCTAGTGCCACAATTTGAGATCTGCCCGTTAGGAAGGACTTCAGCAGCTTCCATGCCTTACCTTGGATCCCGCATGCTGATAATTGGTTCAGCAGTAGGTCATGATGGACCGTATCAAAGGCCGCCGATAAGTCTAACATAATCAAGGCGGCCTTGCCTCCCCTATCCAATACTTCTCTAATTTCTTCAGTGTACTTAATGAGGGCAGACTCAGTGCTATGTCCCTCTCTGAACCCATACTGAGTAGGGTCCAAGGCTTGGGTTTCGCCTAGGAAGGCACTGAGTTGTACATTCATCGATTTCTCGACCAGTTTAGCAGGCAGAGGGAGACGTGAGATTGGACGAAAGTTATTGGGGTCCTTGGGATCGAGGTTGGGCTTCTTTAGCAGCGGCAGTATTGAGGCCACTTTCCAAAGTTTAGGGAAATACCCTGCATTGAACATTGAGTTGAACAGGGAGGTGAGTACAGGGGCAATAAGTCCCGAAGCACCTTTGATCACCGAAACTGGACAGGGGTCATAAGGGGAGCCTGACCTTGCTGCCAATAGGAGCGTCTCTGTATCAATAACAGATAGTGGCTCAAATTTATCAAAGACAGCGGTGGTCCTTCCTTCCAACTGTGTTACCGCCCCTATAGTACTTGGGTGGAGGAATGTCGAAAAGATGACCTCCACCTTATTTAAAAAGAAACTAGCAATGTTTTCACATAGTTCCTGGCTCGTCTGAATTTTTGCAGGACGGGGGAGGCCAGATTAGAAACTGTTTTAAAAGTTCTTTAGCCGAGTTTTTGTAAGAGAAATTCGGTTTGTAAAGAACTCTTTTTTGCATTAAATATCATTAGTTTGTAGATGGCAAGACTTTGTTTATAGCGTTTTTCTCCGCTTCCTTGTATTCTTGCCTCCAATTCCGCTCAAGGGATTTACAATTAAGTTTCTGTTTCCTTAGATCCTCTGTATACCAAGGGGCCGTTGGTTGAGATCTTTTGGAAGACAAGACTTTTTCTGGGGCTAGTTTGTTACACGCTGTTTCTAGCCACTTAGTATAGTGCATAGTGGCCTCCTCTATTCCTGTGGGTAGTTGATCCACAGTTGATGTAAGCGCATTTTCTAGAGCCTGGCCCTCAATTTTATTCCAAGCCCTGTTTTTAATTAGGTACTTCGGCCCCTTGCTGCCCATACAGTACGCGGGGAGGGCCAGCTCAAATTGCACAGCAGAGTGATCAGTCCAGGTGAGAGGCAACAGACCCGTGAAGCAAAGTTGTGGATGGTTAGACAAGATCCCATCTAGAGTATGTCCTGCCACATGTGTAGGACCTGTCACCTGTTGGCTAAGGTCAGCGCTATTCATCATGTCTAGAAGGGCAATCGTGTCTGGTTCCAGAGGAGCTTCCAAGTAATAGTTAAAGTCTCCCATAATAGTAAAGGAGCCAGTACAAAGCCCCTCTTCCAAAAGACTACTGATGGATGTAAGGAAGGTGCTCTTGGGACCAGGAGGTCTATATAGTAAAATACCCTTAAATGTGTGGTGATTCAATATACTAAAACTAAAGGAAAGTGCCTCACAATCTGGATTTGAGGCTGTCTGAAAACCAGCTTTTAACGAGTCGTGATAGATAATTGCTAATCCACCACCTCTCCTAATTGGCCTGTTTAGAGTATGACATAGAAATCCCGGAGGTGTAGCTTTCACTATATCTGGACCTGAGGCTGCATCAGTCCATGCTTCTGTGATGAAAGCTAATTTGAAGTTTCCTTCCTCTATGAGAGTTGCACACTCTGTACTGTGCTTTACCAGTGATCTAGCGTTAAGTAATATACATTTTATCACTGTTTTCTCTGACTCCATCCTCTTTAGGTTTTTGTAATTGATATCCTTAATAGAATGGTATATCAGGTTAGGTAGCGCACAGTTACAGTTAGGACAAATAATTAGGGAGGAGGGGGGTCTGGCATTCAGCGCGAGGTTTACACAGCCGATGGTCTTACCCACCGGCTTCAAATCTAACAGTTGTGCTCTCGAATACTTCAGGCTGATCATCTCACCTGAGTTAGAAGGGGCAGGGGTGCTGGCGCTGAGCGTTGTCCGAGCGCGGACGGGCGCAGACGGGCTTGCCTTTGGCGCGCCAGCGGCGCGCCCGCTGCGCGGTCGCATCAGCGCTCCCATTTATGCTGTCGGGGGGGGGGGGGAAAAGAACTAGCCCACTGACTCGCAATACCCTCAAGATGGCGGTCGCGCTCAGCAATTACGGAAGTTTCCGTTGCCCCAGACCATGCCAGCACTCTCCAACAGATGCGAGTGCAAATTCTGTGACAAACTACAAATTACAGCAGGTAAAGAGTTAAAAATGCAGTAAAAATGTTAAAAGCGTTCGATATGTTTAAAAGCAGGAAATATGGTGCCTAAAAACAGAACAGTGCAATGTGCAAAATAGCAAAGCTAGCGAGTATTGTCTCCCGGCTCAAGCCTCAGGAGAGAGCAGCGCTGCGCGGTCGCATCAGCGCTCCCATTTATGCTGTCAGGGGAAAAGAACTAGCCCACTGACTCGCAATACCCTCAAGATGGCGGTCGCGCTCAGCAATTACGGAAGTTTCCGTTGCCCCAGACCATGCCAGCACTCTCCAACAGATGAGAGTGCAAATTCTGTGACAAACTACAAATTACAGCAGGTAAAGAGTTAAAAATGCAGTAAAAATGTTAAAAGCGTTCAATATGTTTAAAAGCAGGAAATATGGTGCCTAAAAACAGTACAGTGCAATGTGCAAAATAGCAAAGCTAGCGAGTATTGTCTCCCGGCTCAAGCCTCGGGAGAGAGCAGCGCTGCGCGGTCGCATCAGCGCTCCCATTTATGCTGTCAGGGGAAAAGAACTAGCCCACTGACTCGCAATACCCTCAAGATGGCGGTCGCGCTCAGCAATTACGGAAGTTTCCGTTGCCCCAGACCATGCCAGCACTCTCCAACAGATGCGAGTGCAAATTCTGTGACAAACTACAAATTACAGCAGGTAAAGAGTTAAAAATGCAGTAAAAATGTTAAAAGCGTTCGATATGTTTAAAAGCAGGAAATATGGTGCCTAAAAACAGTACAGTGCAATGTGCAAAATAGTAAAGCTAGCGAGTATTGTCTCCCGGCTCAAGCCTCAGGAGAGAGCAGGTGGTGCTGTGCTAATGCTAAAGTGGTGCTGCGGAGGTGAGGTTGCGCTGGTGCTGCGGAGGTGAGGTTGCGCTGGTGCTGCGGAGGTGAGGTTGCGCTGGTGCTGCGGAGGTGAGGTTGCGCTGGTGCTGCGGAGGTGAGGTTGCGCTGGTGCTGCGGAGGTGAGGTTGCGCTGGTGCTGCGGAGGTGAGGTTGCGCTGGTGCTGCGGAGGTGAGGTTGCGCTGGTGCTGCGGAGGTGAGGTTGCGCTGGTGCTGCGGAGGTGAGGTTGCGCTGGTGCTGCGGAGGTGAGGTTGCGCTGGTGCTGCGGAGGTGAGGTTGCGCTGGTGCTGCGGAGGTGAGGTTGCGCTGGTGCTGCGGTGAGGTTGCGCTGGTGCTGCGGTGAGGTTGCGCTGGTGCTGCGGTGAGGTTGCGCTGGTGCTGCGGTGAGGTTGCGCTGGTGCTGCGGTGAGGTTGCGCTGGTGCTGCGGTGAGGTTGCGCTGGTGCGGAGGTGAGGTTGCGCTGGTGCGGAGGTGAGGTTGCGCTGGTGCGGAGGTGAGGTTGCGCTGGTGCGGAGGTGAGGTTGCGCTGGTGCGGAGGTGAGGTTGCGCTGGTGCGGAGGTGAGGTTGCGCTGGTGCGGAGGTGAGGTTGCGCTGGTGCGGAGGTGAGGTTGCGCTGGTGCGGAGGTGAGGTTGCGCTGGTGCGGAGGTGAGGTTGCGCTGGTGCGGAGGTGAGGTTGCGCTGGTGCGGAGGTGAGGTTGCGCTGGTGCGGAGGTGAGGTTGCGCTGGTGCGGAGGTGAGGTTGCGCTGGTGCGGAGGTGCGGTTGCGCTGGTGCGGAGGTGCGGTTGCGCTGGTGCGGTTGCGCTGGTGCGGTTGCGCTGGTGCGGTTGCGCTGGTGCGGTTGCGCTGGTGCGGTTGCGCTGGTGCGGTTGCGCTGGTGCGGAGGTGAGGTTGCGCTGGTGCGGAGGTGAGGTTGCGCTGGTGCGGAGGTGAGGTTGCGCTGGTGCGGAGGTGAGGTTGCGCTGGTGCGGAGGTGAGGTTGCGCTGGTGCGGAGGTGAGGTTGCGCTGGTGCGGAGGTGAGGTTGCGCTGGTGCGGAGGTGAGGTTGCGCTGGTGCGGAGGTGAGGTTGCGCTGGTGCGGAGGTGAGGTTGCGCTGGTGCGGAGGTGAGGTTGCGCTGGTGCGGAGGTTGGGCTGTCCTGGTGGTGCACTGATGTTGAGGTGATGATGCATTGGCGCTGTGCTGAGGTGATGCGTTGATGCTGGTGGTGCTGTGCTGAGGTGGTGCTGTGCTGAGGTGGTGCTTTGGTGGTGCTGCTGTGCTGATGCGAAGTCATGCTGAGGTGGTGTTGCTGAGCCGGTGCTCAGGTGGTGCTGTGCTGAGGTGGTGTTTTGGTGCTGTGCTGAGGTGGTGCTTTGTTGGTGCTGCTGTGCTGATGCGGAGTCATGCTGAGGTGGTGGTGCTGAGCCGGTGCTCAGGTGGTGCTGTGCTGAGGTGATGCGCTGATGCTGAGTTGGTGCTGCAGTGGTGGTGGTTCACTGATGAGGTGGTGTTTTGCTGGTGCTTAGATGGTGCTCAGTGATGCTGAGATGGTGGTGTGCTTGTGTTCAGTGATACTGACTTGGTGTTGAGTGATACTAAGGGGGTGCTAAGAAGATGCTTTGGTGCTGAGGTGATGCTGTATTGGTGCTGAAGTCGTGCTGTGCTAATGATGAAGTGGTGCAAAGCTCGAAAAATCCACTCCACTTTGATGAGCTAGTTCTGGTGAGCTGATAAGTGTTCTGCTCACAAAGTGAATACGCACTAAAGATGCCTTTAAATCTTATGTTGTCACATTTGCTAGGCTTTCAAAGACAGAGGTCAAAAGTCAGTTTGTCTTCCTATGTTTACTTTTCTTTCTGTGACTGAAGAGAACTGTTTGACAATTGCACTGTGCAAAGCATGTAAAATGAAAGGCTGTAAGATGTCAGGCTTATTTTCTAACACAGCAGTGAAATGGCCAATAAGTGAACTGTTCAAACATTTCAAATATATTTCACTAGTTATGAAGGCACATTATTGTAATTCTGTGGTGGAAAAAAAGATTTTTATAGGATCAAAACAAATCTGAACACTTGGTGATGTGAACATTTTAAATATTTTTGCTGAAACCCAATTTCCAAACATTGTGTATGCGCTATATAGTTTTATCAGTAAAGCCACATGTTAGTGGGAAAGTTTTGTGGCCATTTCAATGGAAAATGTGCTATCTGTAAATGACAGTGCACTACTACATCATGCTTTCATACTATATTTATGAAAAGTGAGTTTTTAAACATGGACTCGGAAATATTCCTGCTCCTGCCCAGATGACAATGCTATTAGTGAACTAAGAGGCAAGCCAGGGATCATGTGTACCCGATATGTGGGCTTAATTCTTATTGTACATGGGGAAAACGTTAAGTCTAGTAAATAGTTTTTTTTGTTCAGCAGAATTGGTGAACTTGCATATTTGAAGGTGCTCTCTTATGTGATAATTAAGAGTAAGGCGGCGCCTTAAGACAATAAATTTGCCTGGGATCACACAATTTGAGACCAGTTCAAGGGTGAAGTACATTACAGTTAGGTCGAGTAGATTATTCAAGTTACTAGACCTGCAGGTATTGATTTTTCGAGCCCTGTGGTGCTGCGTTGGTGCAGAGGTGGTACTGCACTGGGGCTGAGTTGGTGCTGTGCTGGTGGTGGTACACGGAGGTGGTGCTGAGTGATGCTGTGCTGCTGCACTGATGCTGGGGTGTTGCTGGGGCTGAGTGATGCTGAGGTGCTGCTGTGCTGGTGTGGTGGAGCCCAGGTGCTGCTGAGTGATACTGAGGTAGTGGTGCTGAGTGACACTGACTGGTGCTGAGGTGGTGATGCACTGATGCCGATGTGGTGTTGTACTGTCTACTTGCAGGTTATATTGTTAAATAACCTCGCATGAAATGCTGCGTGTGGAGAGCACGAGGAGGCATCCCTTGATATTGGTTTTATTTCACCAACGATTGAAACCTAAAAAAGCATCAAAAGTTGAAAGCGTGCAACTTAAAGCTAATTCCATTTTCCTACAACGGAGCAATAATAGCATGCTTACCACCTTTAAACGGATCCAAATAATCACGCTGTCGAAAGCACTATGTAAATAGGATGATCCTACTGTTGGCCGCCGCCTTCTTAAACTACACTTCCATTAAGTAAGTAAATTTTGTAGGGTTTGGGCATTTGCGCTAATGAAACCAAAAATGTTATAGGATGAAAAACAACATAGCTTCCCACTGAAAAAGCACTTGTGAAACCAAAGACTGTGAAAAACAAGATAAGGACATGATTTGCAGCCCTTGGCTGAGCGCATTCGGAAAGCCAAAACAAGCCCAAACCAAGAAAAAATGAGTGCGCCGCAACTAACTTATATGGCTGATGGTGAAGGGACCCATGTAACGGGGCCAGTCTCCAGGGCGTCACCACAACAGCAAAAGGAGAGACAAATGTAAACTAGTCACCAACCAAAACAACGGATTTTTGAAAGGCACATGAAGGAACGAATCGAAACGGATGGGCGTGCTGAAAGCCCTTACGGTAGATACAGCATGCCTCGAGAGACGGCACATGTGCTGCCTAGGCGAGACCTAAAAACTGGTCAGAGTTGCCAAGATTGGAACCTCTAACATGCAGGTTGTTCACAGACATTAGCCACAGGTGTTAACCCTCTTCCAGCTGAAAGGCATAATCAACAGTACTTGCAATCAGTGTTGTAAACCTTCCCTAGAAACTTAGTTTTGTGCACTCACAAGGTTGAGTCTCCAAATTCTTCTCTGCACACAATCACAAATGGAAACTGCAAATTATCTGACTTGGGAGATAGACTGAAGGAAATGAGCAGCCCAGGAACATGGAATGCCTCCTTCACAGTGCTAATAGAGGAGGGAGTCCACTTTAAGTGTAGGTAAAAAACAGACACTTCTTTCGTGCCAGACCTTCCAGTAAGCTGTCCACACTGATCTAATTGGTCAGTGATATACCCCTCAATATGCAGTCACGCTCCTAATGAGCCGTTGTATTTATAATCCCGCCTATTCACCCAACCTGCTGTTAACTAGACTTGTACGCGCCAGTACATTAATTGCAGTGAAATTGCTATTTTCTAGACTTAGAATATTGCTCATTGAATCTTCTTGCGGACATATTTGCTCTTCGAATCACCAAACAATTAAAAACCAAGGTAAGTGCTTCTACAATGCGAAGTGTTCTTCAGTTGTGAATGATTACAAAGTAGATATGTAAGCTGGAATGTTTATATACATTTGTAAAAGCGCTCAATCACCCACAAGAGTATTCTGGCACTGTGCAGGTGTGAGAGCCTAGCCCCGAAGGTGGGGTAGGGGGTTAGTCTAAGAGCCAGGTCTTAAGTTTCTTGTGGAACTAAAAAAGAGAGGAGGAGACTCTGATGTGTAGTGGGAGGTCGTTCCACTCTTTAGGAGCAATGTAAAAGAACACTTCTCTGGTTCTGTTCCTGTGTATGTATGGGGGCATGTGCAAGTAGAAGTCTGGCTTAGTAGAGGTGCCTGACTTGTTGATGGAAGGAGATGTAGCTGATCAATTAGGCCAGGTGGGCCCGTGTTGTGGAGTGCTTTGAGCCACTCGAGTTCCCTTAGGTGTGGTGTGATGTGTGTCTTGCTTGAGAGGTTTAGGATGAGTCTGCTAGATGGTTTGCAGTCCAGGTGGCTACTTCAGATATGCAGTCGGTGAACTTGTCCTAGTGTTGGGATTTTTGCCGAGGGGGACCGTGTTGGTTGCGTGCCATCGACGTAGAAGATGCTGATGATGATGGTCAATGGGGTCATGTAGGTGTGTAAGAGGGTGGTGCCGAGTGAGCCTTAAAGTACTCCGCAGACGAGTTCTCTGGCTTTTGAGGAATGGGGAGCCAGGTTGACTGCCTGAGTTCTCCCTGTTGGGAAAGAGCAGATCCAGCAGAGGGCGGGTCCTTGAATGCCAGTCTTGTGGTGTTGTCTGATGATCATAGGGTGTGCAACTGTGTCAAACGCTGCTGATGGGTCCAATAGGTTGAGGGCTGTGGTTTCTCCTTTCTCTAGGATCATGCAGATGTTTGTTGCTGCGATGAAGGCCATTTCCGTGCTGTGGTTTGGTCTGAACCCACACTGTGATGGCGAGGTGATGTGTGAGGCACCTGTTGATGGCTTTTTCAAGGACCGTTTCCAGGTAGGGTAGGAGGGTGATCCCTTGATAGTTCAGAGCTTTGGTGGGTCCGCTGAGTGTTTCTTCTATCAAGCGGTGAAAACTGCTTGTTTCCAGTCTTCTGGGAAGATGAAGCGTCAATGGTGGTGTCTCGCAGATGGGGAGAGTCCTTTGCTAAAGGCGTGGTGGGGGCCTGGTTCTGAGGGGCCTCCAGAGTGGATGGACTTCATTGTTACAGGGATCTCCTTTGTGGTGATGGCTTTCACATGGTCAGGGTCGGTTTCTCTTGCTTTGAGATTGATGTGGTCCTATTGGGGTCTAAGTTGGCATACATGGCTGTGATTTTGTTGAAAAAATTGTTGCAGAGGTCTTTGCAGGCGGAATGTTGTTGCCTGTGGTTGCGGGCATGGTGAAAGCTCTGATGAAGGAGAATATTTCCTTGTTGCTGTTGGTACCGGTGTTAATGCGTTCTGCAAGGACTGATCACTCAGTGTTCCGGATTTGCTGGTGGTAGGGTCTCGGGGCTGACTTGAAGACCTCTTTTTTTGTCGTGGCTCCTTCTCCACTTACCTTCTAGTTGCTTGCAGTGCCTTTTCGTTGTCCTGAGTTCTTCAGTGTACCAGCTAGCCTGCGTTCGTGTTATTGCTGATTTGCAGCGCTTCAGTGGGACCAAGGTGTCTGTGCAGGTGCAGATTCAGGCATTGCAGTTCTTGATGTTGTCCGTTAGGGTGCTGTTCTTTTCGGGACAGTGCTCGGAGAGAGTGGAAAACCATACATTCTCTGAGACGTTCTTCCATCTGTGACAGCTAAGTCCCAAGGTGGTGGGTCTAGTATGGTGTAGGATGGTGACTTTGAAGCTGATGAGGGCGTAGTTAGTCCAGGTGATAGGTGTGGGTTTGTGGACCGTGATGTTGCTAAGGGTGGAGAAGATGAGGTCCATGGGGTGTTTGGCAGCGTGGGTGGGTCCAGTGGCATGCTGGGCGAGACCGAGCTTGTCAAGGCTTTCGAGGAGGAAGGTGAAATGAGGTCTGTGCTGTCATCTAAGTGAAAGTTTAGGTTCCCAGGCAGGATGTTGGTGCTGGCGTTGATGATGATGGGCACAGTGAAGTCTGTGATGATGTTGTTGAAGTTGGTGCGGGGTCCTGGTTGTCTGTATATGAGCATTCCGCAGAGGTTAAAGTTGGATGTGGCTTGTAACTTGGAGAGGTGCTCCATGTAGCTGGTAGTAGTGTCCCCGAAAGTGGTGCAGCTGAAGGAGTCTTTGAATATAATGGTGACTACTCCTCCGGGCTTGTGTTTACACCTTTTGTGACGATTTTGTAGCTGTTGGGGATAGTTGCGGCAATGGCTTGTATTTTTCCATGAAGAAGAGTATCTAGGGCAGCAGGTCCCATATATCTAGTGTGGTCGCTCATCGAGCAGGTATTGAGGAGCATGCACATGAATGTGGAGATGTGAGAAAGTAGTGGCTGGTTGGATTTTGCAAGGGCAGGGGAGGTGCTGGGTGGGGTGGTTGTGGTTGGTGTTTGAGGAGGCGGAGTGCAAGAGGATCTGCTGGCGATGCAGGTGAAGGCTCCTATGTTGTGTGGCACAGTGCAGCAGCACTGAGTGAGCAGTGGCCGGGCCAGAGTGGGGTAGTGGTGGGTCAGTGTGAGACTAAGGGTCCAGGTGCTAGGTGCAGTTCAGGGGCAGGCGGGCTTGTCTTTGGCACTTCCGCACTGTGGAACTTTGACGAGCTGCTGTTGTGGATTGTTCCCAGTTTAGACTTTTGCTTAGCACAGTTTAAACATTTCAGGTTCGTTTCATGTTAGTAACTGTTTTGCGAGTGTCTATTGCTTTGTTATAAAATACCTGTTTTATACAACCCCACAAAACTGCAAGTGAATAATGGCAGTGCTTAAGAAAAACAAATGGCTATTTGCAAACATTATTATTATTTTGTGGATCCCTCACTAATGACGTGGTTTCTTTCAGGTCGGCATAAAAGATGAAGTGGAAGAATGTAAACAAAAATTTGCCAGCTCCAGTGATCCAACAGTCAGCCAGACTTTTATGCTGGACAGAGTGTTCAACCCAGACGGGAAATCCTTACCATCCATGCGAGGATTCAAGTACACCAGCTGGTCCCCAATGGGCTGCGATGCCAATGGGCGATGTCTTTTAGCAGCGCTGACTTTAGACAATAGACTGACCGTTCAAGCCAATCTGAACAGATTGCAGTGGGTCCAGCTGGTGGATCTGACCGAGCTGTATGGTGATCGGCTCTACGAAGCCAACTTCAAACTCTGCAAAGGGGACATCCCGAAAGGAGAACTTGGGGACTTTGCGGAATTTCAGAGACGTCACAGCATGCAGACACCAGTGCGCATGGAGTGGTCTGGTATCTGTACAACTCAGCAGGTGAACCACAACAATCAGTGTCGTGATGTTGGCTCTGTACTTTTGGCAGTCCTCTTCGAGAATGGAAACATTGCAGTCTGGCAGTTTCAGCTTCCCTTTGTAGGTAAAGAATCTATCACTTCCTGCAATACTATTGAATCTGGAATTAGTGCTCCTAGTGTCTTATCCTGGTGGGAATACGAGCATTGTAACCGTAAAATGAGTGGACTAATAGTAGGAAGCAACCATGGACCAGTTAAAATCCTTCCTGTCAACCTGAAAGCAGTCAAAGGCTACTTCACATTGAGGCAGCCGGTGGTGCTTTGGCAAGATGCCGACCAGATGCCAGTGCACAGCATTCAATGCCTCCCTTTGTACCACCCCTACCAGAAATGCAACTGCAGCCTGGTGGTGGCTGCTCGAGGGCCCTATGTCTTCTGGTGCCTGCTCCTAATCACCAAAGTAGGTTTAAATGTTCATAACTCCCACGTTACTGGACTTCATTCATTACCTATAGTTTCAATGACTGCTGACAAGCAGAACGGCACAGTTTACACCTGCTCAGGCGACGCAAAAGTGCGGCAGCTAATCCCCATATTCACTGATGTGGCGCTGAGGTTTGAACATCAGTTGATCAAGGTGAACGAGATCTTCGGCTCCGTAAAAACCCACGGCATTGCTGTCAGCCCATGCGGAGCCTACCTGGCCTGCATCACCACTGAGGGCATGAACAATGGTCTTCATCCTGTTAACAAGACGTACCAAGTTCAGTTTATTATGCTAAAAACATTTGAGGAAGCAGCAGCACAGCTTCTTGAGTCCCCTGTCCAAAATTTGTTCAAACAGGTGGATCTGACTGACATAGTGCGATGGAAGATTTTAAAAGACAGACAAATCCCTCAGTTCTTACAAGAAGCCTTAGATAAAAAGATCGAGGATGGGGCCGCATACTTTTGGCGTTTGAGGTTGTTCCTGCTGAGAATATATTGCCAGTCATTAAAGAAGTCTCCCTCAGAGGCTCCTTGGAGGCCATCGCACAATGAAACAAAAGTCCTGATAACCGATACTGGTGCAGAGGAGAGCAAAGTTTCTGAGGAACAGGAAAGCGAAAAGGCAGAAGGAGAGACCTCTTTAGAGTCAACAGATATAGCTCCTTCAACTGAAACTGAAGTACAGGAAATGATGGAGGAGAAGCTTTTGGAGACACAAGGGAAGATTGAAGCAGTGGAAATGCATTTGACTCGCGAACGCATGAAACGTGTCCTGGGAGAGGTGTACATGCACACATGGATCGTTGAGAACACCAGCATTCCAACTAGAGGAGTCTGCGACTTCCTGACCTCTGATGAGGAGCACGATGACCGCACCGCTCGGGTAAGGCGAATGGGAAAGCTAAACTGCAAATTCAAGTTTTACTGGGTAGTCTTGCTTAATGAAGTGTACTAATTTGATTCTTAATAAAAATAAACTAACCCTAACCTTCCAGTCCCAAGATCACATTTCTCTCCCTCCTGAAGGCTGAGCTCTTAAGATCCTTAAGAAAAGTCCATCGCTTTAGCCAGTGGACATGTACATTTTCGTAAATGGTGGCTTTCCAGTTCTACTTCCCAGGATCTAAAATGTTGATCATAACTACAATATTTCTGTACCTTTCTGTCATCTTCCTCTTATCCACACTCATCACAGAATTGAACAGGGAGGTACTTTCACTCTTGTGGCACAACTAGGTGAGTAGCCCGTCACAAACCGAGAAGGTCTGAAGCATGACTGACTGCTCCTGGATTTCATACCAGAGTCAGCCACGGAAAATATAGGGCCAGGATGAAGTAGCAATTGGGTCAGTGAGTTTCAAGGGCTCTGCTAGATGATGCCCTTTGATCTTCTGTGGAAAACATTACTACCAACGTTAATGGATGATAGGCTTTGTACACCAGTAGGGTTAAATGTGCAGGACAATGCTCGTCACACATTGAGCACCTTTCTTCATTTTAAAATAATGTGATTTTTACTGCACTGCAAATGCATGGAAATGCCACACTGGAATGTGGGACCAGCCTTGCGTTGCTGCTAATTCTACACACTACATTTTGAATCACTTAACGCAAGTTATTTGCTTTTATAAGTAAATTTATGCAAATACTGCTTATACCAGTAGTGGTAATTCAATTATCAATGCACAAGATTATAGCGCATGCACCGACAAATTAAATGCAGACCAAAGGCTTTCTGCAAGAGCATGGATGCAGCTCATTCAAAATGATGAACCTGCTGAGGTGAGGAAGAGGCATGGAGGGTGCCCTGCAGTTGGGCCACTGATACTTGCAGAATAATTGAATATGAGAGACTGCTTGCGTAGAGAAAACATTGTGGAGCAAAACTTAACACCACCGAGATGGGTATCAAACCAAGCCCAGACAAAAAAGAGAACTACAACACAAAGACCATTTATCTGAAAACCCTTTGCATGAAGTACCTTTGTTCTAGGATCTCAGAAGCCTAGTATAGGACGCAACACGGGAGACAATGGAGGAACCCTCAAAAGCTGCCTGGCTAGTTCCATATAATCTATCTTACTTTAATTATATTGTACTACATTTCCTCCACTGAAGACCAACACTTCACAAAATTGTGAATGCCTTTTAGCTTTGCAACTAGGTACAAGCCAGAATTATCAGACCTGGAGAGGTTCTGCCCCAACCTGACAAGTGTGCACATAGAATTCAAACTGACTGGTGAAGTTTTCACACACAAAAGACTTGCACTAGATTCATTTTAGTGCCCTAAGAAAGGGGAGTCAACTTTGTGTTGGAGAATGGCAGAAAAAAAAACATGTCCGATGGTAGGCAGACACTGCAGATCATAAAAAAGGCAAACAAAGGGAAAGGTAGTTGATTCATGCGTATTGTGAGCATTCAAACAAGGTTGACACGTGCTTGGCTGACCAAGCGAAGCACGTGCATAGTCTTAACACACTGCCTCTTTCACATCTGTCGCCACCAAAAGATCTATCTGTCACAACAGTGCACTGCATTGTGACTGCGTAACTCTCCAAATCTATTGTCCCCAACGTTACTTCAAAAACGTCAATTGTTTTAAAATTAACTCACTGACATTCTGAACCTCATATTACTCAAGTGCCCATATGCGTAATGTCCTCTCCACTCCTCCCCCCCCCTCCCAGCTTTGCCCTGCTTCAATCTGAACCTGCTATAATTCACCACAATAAACTGCTATTAAAGCACTCCTGAACCTAGTCTCACACAGCAGTGCTTAGCTGCAGGAGAGAATGTAGACAGTCGAGCTCCTCGGGCCTTTGAGGATCGGGGGCCATATAAGATGCTGCAGGTCTGTGTTCTGCAATATAAAAAGTTGATCTTCATGCCACCCTCTGTGCCTTACCTTAAATCAACAGTAGATTTACTCCTCCTTTTCTTTATAGGAGGCAGCCGCGCTGCAAGTCTGCCTGTACCTTTACACCTGTTTCATGAACGTCTTGCACCCTGAAAGCCAAACTGTCACCCAGCAGGTTGGCAAATGTTGTGTCTAAAGGTAGTTACGTGTTGCTGTTGTCCACCGGTCTAGCTCCAGGCTGCTGTAATCATTCAAACTGTGTCCAGTACAGATGCACTGGGTCACGAAGAGAGGGAGTGGACTACCTCACAAGGGCCTGATAAAAGTTTGACTCCATGAAGGTGAGAGCAGTTTTAATCAATCGGGGAATTGTAAGCGCACTACTCACCCGTGAGGGTCTCAAGGCGCTGAGGGGGGGGGGTCCGCAGATCTGTTTAGCCGAAGAGCCAGGTCTTGAGGGTCTTCCTGAAGGTGTTCAGGGAGGGGGCGCGTCTGATGTTTGCCGGTAGCTTGTTCCAGGTCTTGGCTGCAATGTGAGAGAAGGATCTTCCGCCTGCTCTGGCTCTGTGGGTGCGCTGGGTTTTGGCCAGTGCGAGGTTGGAAGATCAGAGGTTTCTTTTGGGTACGTGGAAGTTGATTCTGTCGTTGAGGTATTTGGGTCCGTTGTTGTGTAGGCGTGAGTGAGGATTTTGAAAGTGACTCTTTTCTCCACGAGGAGCCAGTGGAGACTTCGTAGGTGTTGGCTGATGTGTTTGTGTCGGGGGATGCCGAGGACGAGTCTGGCGGTGGTGTTCTGTATTGTCTGGAGTTTGTGGAGTAGGGACTTGTTGATGCCGGCGTAGAGTGCGTTTCCATAGTCCAGTCTGCTGGTGATGAGTGCGTGGGTGACTGTCTTCCTTGACTCGGGGGGATCCACTTGAAGGTCTTGCGGAGGGTGTTGAAGCAGCTGGAGGTGACGGCGTTGACCTGTCGGTTCATGGTGAGTGATGAGTGATGATGCCGAGGTTCTTGGCGTGGTCTGAGGGGTAGGTGGGCTTCCAAGGGCGGTCGGCCACCAGGTGCTGTCCCATGCATAAGGGGTGGTACCGAGGACGAGGACTTATGTCTTCTCTGCGTTGAGCTTCAGGCAGCTGTTGGTCATCCAGACTGCGACGTCTTTCATTCCTTTCTGGAAGTTGAGTTTGGCAGTGGTGGGGTCTTTGGTGAGGGAAAGGATGAGCTGGGTGTCGTCGGCGTAGGATACGATGTTGAGGCGGTGTTGTCGGACGATGGCTGCGAGGGGGGGCCATGTAGATGTTGAAGAGGGTGGGGCTCAGTGATGAACCCTGTGGTACTCCGCAGGTGATTTTCGTGAGGTCGGAGAGGAAGGGTGGGAGTCTGATCCTTTGGCTTCTTCCGGTGAGGAATGATCGGATCCAGTCCAGGGCTTTTCCTTGTATGCCTGTGTCGTGTAGTCTGGCGACTAGTGTGCGGTGGGAGACGGTGTCGAAGGCCGCTGATAGGTCGAGTAGGATGAGGGCTGCGGAGTGGCCTTGGTCCAGGAGGGTGCGGATGTAGTCTGTGGCGGCGAGTAGGGCGGACTAGGTGGGAAAAGAAGCATTTGTGAAAAGATGACATTGAGGTGTAATAATTGAAACAAAAGACTAGGAGAATTTCTGAAGGTGAGAGGGGGGAAAAAAAAACTTGTAATGGGAAATTCCAAAGCAGAAAAACACTAAAACCAAAAACCTGGTTAAAGTCTGTTTCTAAGGAACCAGTAGTGGACCCGCCTTAGATTCAGAGTGCCAAGAGAGGAGACTGTGTCCCGATCGGTAGAAAGTGATGACTGTGAATCTTAAGGAGCAGGGTCAGTAACACATAAACTGTTGCTAGAGCTTCTGTTAGCACTTGTGAAACACGGGTCTATCAGTAGTGACTGGAGTAATCAGGACGCTCTAAACCAGAAAGTAAAAATGTTTCTGGCTTCGCAGTGTTTGGGAATCTTCTATTTAAGCTTAAAATGGGGACTTGTCTGACTATGACAAAGGGTTGAACTTGTTCACATTCTGAACCAATGCTAACAGTGTGCCGTTATGACCGCTGTACACCTGCTCTGGTACAATACATTGACTTGTTGTTAGAAAATATGAATAAAATGTAAGCACCAGACTTTCATCCGAAGGCAAAATAGGAGTGTTGTATTTCTTAATTCATTCAAATGCATCTGAAAAAGACCTTGGGCCAGATGTACGACCGTTTTTTGTGGTCGCAAAAGGGTAATCAACTTTTTTGCGACCGCAAAAAACTGTGGTGGTATGTACCAACACTATTTTGCGAGTCACAGACTTGCAAAATAGCGTTTGCGACTCGCTGTTAAGAAGGGGCGTCCCTTCCTAATAGCGAGTCCAAATGGTATGTACCATTGTTTTGCAACCGCATTTGCGGTCGCAAAACTCAGTTTACCACCTACTTCAAGTAGGTGGTAAGCCATTCGCAAACGGGAAGGGGTCCCCAGGGGACCCCTTCCCCTTTGTGAATGGGGGCGAAAATATTTTTTAGGAAATATTTCCCAGGGACCACTGCCTGCCCTTAAAAAATGAAACTGAAAAGTTTCACTTTTCTTTTTTAAATGCATCCCGTTTTCCTTTAAGGAAAACGGGCTGCATTAAAAAAAAAAAAAACTAAAAAAAAAACTGCATTATTGAAAAAGCAGTCACAGACCTGGTGATCTGCTGACCCCAGCAGGCCACCATCCCTGTGAGTGCTAGCCTTTCCCAATGGGGTCGCAAATTGCGCTTGCCTCATGAGTATTGATGAGGCATGCAATTTGCGACCCCATTGGGAATTAGTGTATGAGACACTGATGTACATTGCATTTTGCGAGTCGCAAATTGCGAGTCGCAAAGCAGCGCAATTTGTGAGTCGCAATTCGCGAGTCGCAAAATGCAAGCGTTGTACATCTGGCCCCAAGTTTCTGTGTCAAGACATGCTATGGTTATTTAATAGGCTGAGGCTGCAAGCTGTCTTGTTGCAAAAGACCAATCATGAGCTTACAAAAAGCTTACAGGGACTTGCATCCCGCCCATTGGTTAACTTTATTGTTACTCTCATTTACTTGCTTCTTATTCAATGCCTTTTCTTGTCCATCTGGTTTGTTCCTCCCCTGGAGCATAGTCTCTTTACCACCCTCTTGACTGGCTGACTTGTGTCCTTCCCCCTCCTCGCTTATAGGTTAAGCACCCCATCAGAGTATGCGTTTCCGGGGGCTCTTCCTCCTGTTTTTCTCCTACCATCCCTTGCTCTGTTTGCCTTAGTGGAGACTCACTTTTTCTCCCCTGCTCTCCGTGTTGCTGACTTCCTTGTGTGCTTCTCCCCCGCTCCACCCTTTTATGCTGCTGTCTTGTGCCTCCTATTGCTTATTCACCAACTGCTTTTCCATTGCGCCCCCACCCCGCAGTTTTTCTTAAATGTGTGTGTGTGTGTGTGTGTATATATATATATGTATGTATGTATATGTATGTATGTATATGTATGTATGTATATGTATGTATGTGTATATGTATGTGTATATATGTATGTGTATATGTATGTGTATATATGTATGTGTATATATGTATGTGTATATATGTATGTGTATATATGTATGTGTATATATGTATGTGTATATATGTATGTGTATATATATGTATGTGTATATGTATGTGTATATATATGTATGTGTATATATATGTATGTGTATGTATGTATTTTCAAATACAAATGTTCGCTTCTACCGCCCTTCTCTCACCCATGGCAGCTGGAGCGTGATGCCGGCGAAGCCCACCGGACATAATATAATTTCAAAAACGAAGTAGACGCTCACTCAGGGAAAGTTTGTCCGCAAAGATTTGATCACCAGTTACGCGTTTCGGAGAACCACGTCTCCTTGCTCACACACCGGTCAAAATGTCAACCACGTCTATACATAATGGAATGACAACATAGAAAATGGACAACTTGAAAGACGACCACATTGTATCTTGTAAAAGTGGCAGCCATTTTGTAGTGATAACCTCCCTTCACTATTGTATGTGAGGTATAATACCTGGGGTTAATTCAGACTCTTATCTCCGTATTGGAAATCTCACCACATAATCATCTATCAATATGTTTTGTCTCATACGCTGAAGCGTCTAGTGTGCAAATACAGAGTTTTAAATAAATGCACACGTGCTTCAGTGTAGAAGAGGAACGAATTCGACAGCACATCCTGTAATCATGAATGTCGTACTGAGAACTGTATTCGCACTAGTGGCTTAGGGCTAGCATTGCACAGCCTGGTCCTCCGACTCTATGTGCCTTACGAGTGTCGTAAATTCATATGGTATGACCCTTCCATCAACTAATGTAATCCGGGGGGACATGTATCCTTTCGCCAAGTGGCAGAAAATGTCTATTGTTCCTAATCTTCTCCTACTATTCTCTCAGTTACTTGTAGGTAGTTGTCTTAACTTCCATGTGCCTTGCTTCTATGTATGTGGTTGGTGGACACTAGCTTAAAGTGAAAACACACTCACCCTGTGAGGACCCCTTCCTTAAGTCAGTACTCTTATATAAATGTGCACAAAAAATCAATAACAGTCGACTTATCTACAAGGTGCTCTTAAATCGCGACGACGTGATTTTGAAGAAAAGGGTAGGCGACCTCTGTCAGCATCTCCTCCCAGGAGTAGGCCCCTTCCTTTCCTCCTAAGTGAAAAAGCAAAAGTTTAAAATCGGTCACAGGATTAAAATCATACATCCATAAACGCACAAATAACATCACTTTCTATTATCTATGTTCGTTGTAACAATGAAAAAGGAGTCTTTACACTGTTGCTTAGAACTGGGGAACTTAGTCTTCCTGTAAATGTATACCTAATTCCTCGTCTAAATTTAGGCCTCCTGGCATTCTTGTTTGGAGTTGAATGATCTGCCATGATTCCCTCTAAGTTGAAGGACCCTGTTCCCCCCCCTCTCGGACTCTTTTGTACTTGCTCAATAGCATAGTATTTGAGCATAGAGCTATTGAACAAATGGTACTTTTCTAAGTGCCTGGCCACTGGATAATGACTATCCTTGTTATTTATGGCCCTCAGATGTTCAAATATCCTCTTTTTGGCTGCAAAAATAGTACTCCCTATGTACTTCAGTTTACAAGGGCATTCCAGAATGTATACTACATGTGTAGTACTACAAGTAAGAAATTGATTGATCAATCAATCAGGGGTTTGTTAAAGCGTGACTACTCACCCGTAGGGGTCTCAAGGCGCTCTGGGTGGGGGGCGGGGGGGGGTGCAGATTCCATTCCATCAAGGAGGGGGTCTGTCGAAGAGCCAGGTTTTGAGGTTTCTTGCGAAGATGGGGAGCGATGTCTGAGGTGGAGCGGAAGGGCGTTCCATGCTTTGGCCGCATGGAAGGAGAAGGAGCAGCCTCCCGATCTGGTCTTTCTGGTGCGGGGGATCACGGCGTAGGAGAGCTGGGCTGATCGTAGGGTCCTTTGGGGTGCGTGGAATTTGAGTCGGCTGTTCAGGTATGCTGGTCCGGTGCCGTGGAGGGCCTTGTGTGCGTGGGTGAGTATCTTGAAGGTGATTCTCGCCTCGATGGGGAGCCAGTGGAGTGTGCGCAGGTGCTGGGAGATGTGGCAGTGTTTTGGCAGGTTGAGGACCAGTCTTGCGGCGGCGTTCTGGATGTTATGTAGCTTGTGGGTGAGGTTTTTGTTTGTTCCGGCGTAGTGTGTTGCCGTAGTCGAGTCTGCTGGTGACCAGGGCGTGAGTGACGGTCTTTCTGTGTTCGAGGGGGATCCATTTGAAGGTCTTATGAAGGAGGCGGAGGGTGTGGAAGCAGGAAGACGAGACAGAGTTGATCTGGCGGGCCATTTTGAGCTCGGAGTCCAGGATGATTCCCAGGTTGCGTGCGTGGTCCGTGGGGGTGGGCGGGTTTCCGAGGGCGGGGGGGGCCTCCAGGTGTCGCTCCAGGCGTCTGGGTTTGGGCCCATGATGAGTACTTCTGTTTTGTTGGTGTTTAGTTGTAGGCAGCTGTTTTTCATCCATTTGGCGACGACTTCCATGCCTTCTCGAAAGTTGTCTGGCGGTGTTGGGTTTGTTGGATAGGGAGAGGATGAGTTGGGTGTCGTCTGCATATGACACAATGTTGAGTCTGTAGGTTCTGACGATGGGGGCGAGTGGAGCCATGTAGACGTTGAAGAGCGTCGGGCTGAGGGAGGAGCCCTGGGGGACTCCGCAGGTGGTAGGTGTAGGGTCCGAGAGGAAAGGGGGCAGTCTGACCCGCTGCGTTCTGCCGAAGAGGAAGGAGCGGATCCAGTCGAGGGCCTTGTCCTGGATTCCTGCGTCGTAGAGTCTGCGTATTAGGGTGCGGTGAGAGACTGTGTCCAACGCCGCTGAGAGGTCGAGGAGGATGAGGGCTACTATTTCTCCTTTGTCCAGTAGGGTGCGGATGTCGTCTGTTGCGGTGAGGAGGGCGGTTTCCGTACTGTGGTTTTTTTCTGAAGCCGGACTGGGAGGAGTCGAGGATGTTGTGTTCTTCGATTGAATGTGGCGAGTTGGCTGTTGATGGCTTTCTCAATGACTTTCGCTGGGAACGGGAGCAGGGAGATGGGTCTGTAGTTTTTGAGGTCAGTGGGGTCCGCTGAGGGTTTCTTCAGGAGGGGGTTGACCTCGGCATGTTTCCAGTCTGGGAACGAGGCGGTCGCCAGGGAGCGGTTGATGGTGTGGCGGAGCATGGGTGCGATGGTGGCGGCTCTGTTGAAGATGTGGTGGGGGCAGGGGTCCGTGGGGACCCCTGAGTGGATTGACTTCATTGTCTTCAGTGTGTCTTCGGTGGTGAGGGCTGTCCAGTTGTCAATCGCTGGTTTCAGGGTGTCGGGGGTGGTTGGTGAGGGTTCAGTGTGTTGGTTGTCTTCGTCGAAGTTGTCGTAGATGCTCTTGATTTTGTGGTGGAAAAAGGTGCTGAGATTGTCGCAGAGGTCTTGTGAGGGAGGGATGTCAGAAGACTCGCTGGTGGGTTGGGCGAACTCCTTGATGATGCTGAAGAGTTCCTTGCTGTTGTGGGTGGAGATTCTGTCTTCGCTTTTTTCCTCGTTTCTCTGATGAGTTGGTGGTCGGCTTTGGTGGCGGCTTTGAAGTTGTTGTGGGCTTCTGTGGATCTGGTGTTCCTACAGGCCTTTTCGAGGCGGCGGATTTATAGTTTTAGTTTTGTTAGGTGTTTCATACGTTTTCTTCATGTAGCTATACTTGCATGCTTTACAATGACAGCAGGGAAAAAATCCCTGTAGGTGTTGTTGCGGTCCTGTGAGTTTGTTACTGATGTCACTTTTCACTAGAATGTCCCTCAGGCTCCTCCCTTTTCTGTAAGTTACTATATATATATATATATCTCTCTCTCTCTCTCTCTCCCCGCTGCGAGATGGCCGCCTGTTGAAGGGGCTCTGCAGGTCGGGCTTGATCATTCGGAAAATACCATGACCCGGGTCTGCTGATTCCGGCAAACCTCAGCGGGAACGGATGTTGCAGTATCCCGAGCACCCTGGGGGGAAAAATTTGATGCGCTTTGGTGGCCGCGCTCATGGATCACAGCTGCTGCGGTGGCCGGGCTGAGGAGAAAATGGCCGCTGGGGCTCCCGTGGACGCTGCGTAGTTCCCCTGCCGGGCGCCCAGTGATTTATCCGAGCGCCGGGCGGAGCTCGCTGCTTTTGGCGGGCGCCCCTGGGAGTGTCCTTCGGCGGTCGAAAGTCACGACTGTCTTGCCGGTGATCCGGGTGGTGGACCGAGTGGAGGGGCGGCCAGCGGCGGAGAGAGCGCTGGCCTGCTGCGGACTGCACTACGTGAGCCCGAGGCTGCTCCGGAGGCGTGGAGACCCTGCAGTGGTGCCGCGAGAGAGGACGTGAGCGGTGCATCGAGCCGTCCAGCGGATGAGGTAGGCGTGGTTCTTTGGCCCCGTTTGGTGACCCCTTTTGGGACGAGGGTGCCTGGTCCGCTCCCCGCGGACGCACGTGTCTGGTGGGGGGCAGGGGCCTCGGGCCGGGGAGAACGGACGGGGGCCAAAGTACTTACTTGCCTCAGGCGCCTGGGTGACGCGCTGGAGGACCTTCGTCTGGGTGTCTGTGGGGGCGCGATGAGTCGACGGCGGGGCCCGCTCTTCAGCAATTGCAGCTGTGGTGGGGCTAGTCGCTGAGCGGCCTAGCGGGGCTCCCATCGTCCTGACGCGGTTCTGCTGGGCCTCTCCCCGTGGTACAGTGGATGCCCAGTATTTGAGGTGCCCGCGGCCTCCGCGCTCGGGGGGCCCTGGTCTCGAGGTGATCATACGGCTGACCCCTGAGCTGTTTCCCTGCTTGGACGCGGTTACACTGAGTGGGTGATCGTCTGCTGTGCTGTCCGGGCTACCTGCGCTGGTGGAGGCGGATCGTATCTGTCACCCTGATGCCCACTTACCTGAGGTCCTGTGCATTGGCGAGCTGAGGTGCCGGGGGGGTGCCCGGTGGCGCTCTGCTCATTGCGGATCTCCATACAGCGTTACTCGTCGACACTGGCTACCACTCAACCGCTCATCTTGTATAGGGCTGCTGAGGGGATGATTGCTCAGGCCCCGTCCAGACGGTGCAGGTGATTGATAATCATTGGGGTGAGCTGGACATTGGTTTGCCTTCCGTTGGAGTCGTCCCACTAACGAGGTTGCCACACGACCAGGGGAGCTGCTTATGATGGACCGTGGCTGTGGGTCTGCTGCTCGGTTGCCATAACCCGCCTTGGGGAGTGCGCGGATATCTGTGGGCTGCGTGTGATTGAGGGACTCCTCGGCGGCCTTCTGCTCGGCTGCAGTCTTTCTACTTAGCTGGGGCCCCATCTGCTAGAGTCCCACTGGTCATTGAGCTGCGCACTGGACCTGGGTGGACCAGCTTGAGGACTGTGGTGGCGGTGAGGCTGGCTGGGCAGTCCCTGTGGACCAAGACGCTCCTATTCTAGTGCCGGTCCCTCCTTCCATTTGCGGCCATTGGAGATTGGCCCTGTGGCAGCATGGGCAAGACGGACCCAAAACAGCCGAAAATCCCCTTTGAAAAACGTCAGACTCGCACCATGGACGTCTCTTCGGACCAGGGGGGAGCCCAGGGGCCCCCAGACGAGACTGAAAACCAGGAGGAGGACCTTCGCTCCATATTACGAGATGTGCGCTCTAGTCTGAAAACAATTGACAGAAAGATAGATTCTTTGACAGCCAGTCTGGATGCTGTTAAGAAAAAAGTAGACACTCACGAGACACGGTTGGACCTCCTGGAGAATAGACTATCTGATACCCAGGACTCACACTCGGAGGCCAAAACACAGCTCTTAAATATGGAGAAGCGGGGCGTGGCTTGGAAGCCGAACATGGCGGACGCATCTCGATAGAGCTCCGTCGTCCGCCCTTGCCAGTGACACCATCCGTCCTTCATCCTGGTCCCCACTGACCAAAATTGTGGTGCGCCTTGGAGGGGGCCGCTTCGGGCGGTGTGCCGCTGGGGCTTCGGCTGCCGGGCCGGATCCCCGCCGGCGGGCGGAGGACGCGGCGCCCGTGAGGGCGGAGGTGCCGGCTGGACACTGAGGCCGGGTTCCCTGTGAGGCGAGCCGGAGGGGCCGTTGCCTGGTGTGGGCGGCCCACTCGGGGCGCGCCGGGTGCCCTGTTCCGTGGTCGGAGGCCGCTGTGTGGTCGCCGTGGCGCCCATCCCCCCTCGTGCATGCCGCGGTGATCTGCCGGCGAGGCCTGGGCCATAGAGTGCTGCCCGGATGAGTCAGCCTGGAGGGCGCGCATAATCTGAGCGGGCCTGCTCCTGAGGAGGAGTGAGTGGCGGCGGTGAGACCCTCTCCCCCCCCCGGCCCACCCGGGGACCAGACGGACCGCGCCACGCGCCGAGGAGGTGGGCC
Organism: Calotriton arnoldi; assembly: GCA_963921515.1. Classification (NCBI taxonomy): domain Eukaryota; kingdom Metazoa; phylum Chordata; class Amphibia; order Caudata; family Salamandridae; genus Calotriton; species Calotriton arnoldi. The sequence goes on from CAWUFW010000167.1 coordinate 4,795,102, forward strand.
TGAGTCGGGACCTGGACACCATCGGTCCCCCTGCGGGTGGCTGGCGAGCTGTGGATTCCGGCGAGAGGTGCCCTCTTTGCGGGTGGAGTCAGCTGCTGGGGCCTCTCCGGGACCAGGGAGCCCCCCCCCCTGTGTCGGGGGCAGGGGCTGAGCCGGGCCCCGGGAAGCGGTGAGGCCTACGTCGGCGCTGGCTGTGGGCCCCTGGAGGGGCCTGGGGTCGGGTCTGGGTCTGTGAGGAGCCGGGCCCGCGGGGCCTACCGGCGCTGGGAGCCATCGGGGTAGGACCCAGGCCGACCCCCGAGGACGACTATGCCGCCATCGTGGTGCCGCCCTCCCCCTGCTGCGGCTGCGGAAGATCCCCTGGCGGCGGTTCACAGGTGGGCCTATTTCTAACTGTGGAAACTTGCGGACCGTGCAGGGGCCGGGCCTACATTGTGATGTAGCCGGGGGTGCCCTACCTGCCGCGCTGCGGTGCCTGTTCTCCTTTCCCTGCTCCTGGGCCCTGTGGTTAACTTTGCCCTGGTCTGCCGGAGAGTGGCCCTACACACCATCATGGGTAAGAACAACCCTAGCACAGCTGCGCCTAAACAACCTACCATGGACCAGTACACCACAGCCGTCCCAGCCGGGAAGGAGGCCGCTGGGGGCGTCTCCTCGGACACGGCGATGCTCCTGGAGGCCATCACGCAGTCCCGCACGGCCCTCGAGGCCCAGATCGGTGCGGTGGGGTCCGAGGTGTCGTTTCTTCGCCAAGACCTCCGGAAGGCAGTTGACCGGATCACGGAGGCCGAGACGAGGGTCTCCACGGTGGAGGATACTGTGTCCGCCCTCCAGAAAAAGGTCGACAAACTGGCCATGGTCTCCAAGGAGCTTGCGGCTAGGGCCGAGGATGCAGAGGGGAGGGCCCGCCGCAACAATATCCGCCTGGTGGGCTTTCCGGAGGGATGCAAGGGATCCTCGATGGTAACTTTCCTTTCAACCTGGCTCAAGGCGCTGCTGCCTGCAGAAGATATTTCGCCCTGCTTCCTGCTTGAAAGAGCACATCGCGCCCTGACTAAGAAGCCGCCGCCGGGCGAGCGCTCGCGTCGGTCATTGCCCGCCTCCTTTTTTCTTTTCTTTTTTATTTGTTTATTGGCATTTAAGAAGAAAAAAACACAATATACATATTATGCAACCCCGAACAACCCTGGTGTGGACCAGTTCGAGTAAAATCAAGATACAAAAGCACACATATATCATCCCTTGTCCTTTGCCCAACACAGCAATACAGATCCTCATCCCCAGATATAGCACACATGAAGTCATAAACGTACAGAGGTGACGTCATTTGAATATAACAATGGTATCCAGAAGGTGTTGTACAGTTACCAACCTAAACTTGCAACACCTCCCCATGCTTTACTAGTTGTACATCCCCAGTTTGGACATCTGCAAGTGCAGCCCCGTCGTTCAACCTTGTCTGCTCCTCCGCCCATGTGATGAAAGGCTCACATATCTCTTTTGGCCGAGACGTCGGTGGCATCAAGTCCCAGAAAGTGTGCAGCTGAACTTGCCCATATGTAACTTCTCTAAGCCAGTCTGTAATTTTGGGCCTCCGCTTCCTCCCCCAGTATACTGCAATTTGACGTTTGGCAAACAGCAGCAATAATGCATGTAATTTACGTTTTTGTGCATGAGTATCTTTAACATGACCCAGCAATCCCAAGAGCGGGGACGGAGTCAGAGACACACCAAGTATTTGGTTAATGGATGTGAAGATCCGGGACCAATATTCGGTAAGTGCCGGAAATTCCCATGCCATGTGGAGAAAAGAGGCCTGTGCCATCCCACAACGCCAGCAGCAGTCATCCCGCAGTCCCATTCTATGTAAGCTGATGGGTGTTCTGTAATATCTATGCAGAAATTTGAAGTGGACTAATCGAAGCTTGTAATTCGGAGACAACTCAGTGAGCTGCGTGCAGCAGTATGCCCATTGTTCGTCAGATATTGGGGGTACCACCTCTGCATTCCAGTGCAACAATGCAGTAGGCCTCATCACTGGGGCATCAGTTTGCATACGCGTGTATAGTCTGGTGATAAGCCGACGTGGGGAACTCGAGTGAAGTACGTTCTCCAGGGCTGACAATGTAGGCGGGGAGATGGGAAACCACTATACATCGCGCGACAGGCTGCTTTTAGTTTGTGATAGAGAAACATTTCCCCAAAGGGTACAACCTGACCCTCCTCCGCCACCGGAGGGTCTCTAAAGGTATCCCCCGGATAGAGATCTGCAAACGTATGTGGTTTCATCTTCTTTGCAACCGTGGCGCTAATCTCATTTTTAACATTGGGCAGCATTGGATTTTGGGCTAAGGGAATTGAGGGAGCATATAATATCGGGGCACCTGCTCTCCGTCGCAATCCATCCCACGCCCATCTTACAGTTTCGGGAGTATCTATTCCTTCTGTGGGTCGACGATATGACTGATATACCGCCACCTGCAAGGGAACCCGTGCCACCGCATCTCTCTCCACCGCCACATCGGGCTGAAAGGGTGTCGGGTGTACCCAATGATGTAGGAACTGTGCTTGTGCACAAAGTGCATAGAGCTTCATGTCCGGGGCTCCCAGGCCTCCCTGCCGCAGCGGGAGAGTCAATAACTCCCACGATACCCGCACCTGTCCACCTGCCCACACTATCGATACGAGCAGCGATCGCAGTGTATTAAAGAATGATTGGGTAAGTATAATCGGCAAGTTTACAAACAGATACAAAAATTTAGGCAAAACAACCATCTTTACCAACGCGATCTTCCCTGCTAATGATAGCGGAAGCTTAGCCCACAGTGCAGCCCTCTCCTCTAGCCACATGACTGCCCTTCCATAATTTAGAGTCCAGAGTTCTTGTGTGTCTCGGCTAATCCATATTCCTAAATATTTCACTTGCTCGCTTTCCCACTTCAGCGGGAACTCGGAAGTTACTGCCTTGGTGTTATCAGTTAGAGGGAAAGCCATTCATTTAGCCCAGTTTATAGATACCCCGGCCAACCCTCCAAATTTGATGAACTCCCTCAATACGGCATCTATGTTCTGTGCGGGATTTAAGAATGTACAAGGTGATATCATCTGCGTATAGTGATATCAAGAGACTGCGGGAGCCAAACCCTATCCCCTTGTCTTTGTGATGTTGTCTTATGCGTGCCGCCAGAGGCTCCATGGCTATCGCAAATAATAAGGGGGACAAAAGACATCCCTGACGTGTGCCCCGTGTAATCGGAAATGGAGCAGACACGAGGCCATTCGCACGTAACCTAGCAGTTGGCTCAGTATATAAGAGCTTGATTAAGTTAATAAACAGGGGCCTGAACCCTATCCTTTCCAATATTTTAAAGAGATAAGGCCATTCAAGTGAATCAAAGGCTTTGGTTGCGTCTAAAAATACCACCGCAGTCTGCACATCCGGATGGAAGTAGTGCAAAGCAGAGAAGACCGTCCGAAGATTATGGGAGGTGGATCTCCCTGGTATGAACCCCGATTGGTCAGGACGCGCAATAATGGGGAGCATAGGTTGCAACCTGTTTGCTATTAATTTCGCCAGGATTTTAACATCCACATTGAGGAGCGACATGGGTTGGTAGGAGTCAAGGTCTGAGTCCAGCTTGCCCGGCTTGAGCAAGGTGATGATAATCGCTTCTCGCATCGTGGGGGGCAGTATACCTGTCTCCTGGGCCTCCTCATACACCGCTAGGAGTTGGGGCGCCAGCTCCTCCGCATATGCCTTATAAAAGGCAGTCGTTAGGCCGTCCAATCCAGGAGCCTTGCCCAAGGGCAAGCTTTTAATCACTGCACTAATGTCCTCCACCGTAATGGGCAGGTCCATGTATTCTCTGTGTCTGCTATTAAACCAAACCAATTCTAGGGAGTCTAGGAATGTCTGTAAACCCTCTGGGCAGCTAGACTGCTTGGCCGCATACAATTGGGCATAAAAGGAAGAAAACTCATCAAGTACAGCTACTGGACCCCTGGCCATGCTACCGTCCTTTTTAGTCAACTCAGGGATGTAAGCCGTGGTCCTTGAGGGGCGGATCATATTAGCAAGCGTCCGTCCGGGCCTATCTCCTTCCCCATATCTGCGCGCTTCCGCATATTTACCCAGAAATTTCACCTCCCTTTGCGCTTCATCATATTGCAATAACGCGGCCTTCAGCTTAGCCAAGGTGGCAGGCGTGCCGTCCGTGTAAAAAAGCGTCTCAAGATCTTTTATTTGAGCCACAATGGTATTGAGCGTAGTTCTAATGACTTTTAAGACTCCCGCTTGTCGAGAGATACACTGCCCTCGAATGACCACTTTGAAAGCCTCCCATAACGAGGCAGCGGTAGGTACGGACCCTGAGTTTATAGTAAAATAGTCAGTGATATCTTTACGGATGTCCTCCTTAAACGCTGCATCCAGCAGCGCACACAGAGGCAGTCTCCAAGAGAACGCCCTTCGGGCCGTGACAGGAAACGAGAGACTCGAGACATGGGGCATGGTCCGATAGCGTTCTCGGCAGATGCGCCACCCCTACCACCCAACTCGCCACATCTCGGGTTGCCAACCAGTAATCCAAGCGAGACCAGGCCTTGTGTTCCGAGAAACAGGTGCCCTCCCTGAGTTGTGGGTTTCGCATGCGCCAAATATCAACCAGATCCCCATCCTCAAGTAATGTGTTTAAAACTTTCCCAGCAGCAGGATGAAGGGCCCTCGCCGAACCCTGTCGAGCCATGTTATCATTTAATACAGCATTGAAATCACCTCCCCATAGAATTGTGGTGCACCCAGTCGCTTTAATTTTTGCCCAGATATCTTGGAAAAAACCCGGGAGAGTCTGTTAGGGCCGTATATTGCTACCAAGGCCAGAGAGACCCCCCCTAGCGAACCCAACAGGATGATGTATCTGCCTTCGGTGTCTGTGTGAACTTCCCTTTCTTTCCAGTCCGTGCCGCGTTTTACCAATACTGCCACCCCGCGAGCATAGTTGGAGTAGACCGATGAATATGTGAATCCCCACCGTTTGTGTTTCAGCTTCCGGGAGTTGATGTCCTGCAAGTGGGTTTCTTGTAGCAAACATAAGTCGACATTGTGCCGTGTGAGATAGGCGTGTACTAGTCTAGTTTTTCTATTATCATTTAACCCTCTGATGTTCCATGATAGGCAATTTATGCTAACTTCCAAGGGCGGAAAATGTGCTTTGTGTGACCTTCCTGTGTCTAGGGCAACAGATAGTTATCCTGGTGCTGATCATGTGTGTCAGCCGATAATCCACCAGTAAAACAACAAACAACAACCCCTACCCACCACCCCGCACCCTCACCAACCCCCCAATCAGGTTGAAGATTACCCCCCCCAAAGAAACATTGTGAACCAGTTACACCCAGGAAAACTCCCATGAGGCGATGCGAACGCCGGCGGACTCCCCCTACCGTGGCAGGGTGGCCAAGAAACTTCAGGGAGTCGAACCTACTGCGTGGTAGAATGTAATTTAGTCGACCATTTACCTGTATAATGAACCACCATCCCCAGCTAGGCCATTGTTAACATAGGCTATTTTCACATAACTTTTAGACATTAGAGCGCCACTAGCGCTGATCGATAGTGTATACCCGGAGCAGCTTCCGGCCAATATCTACCCCGCTACAATACCCCGCAATATTAGCAGGCAGAACCAGCAGCTATAAACCCTAAGCAACTGGGCTGCGGAACATGAAATAACAGTTCGGAACCCCAAACCAAACATACATACAGTACTTCTCCGGATTGCAAAGGGAATTAAAAGTTATTACTTGACGCTATGCAGAAAGCTACAGCTCTCGACCATCAATCATTGTCACTTAGATGATGTTCAGTGGCGTCCTCCAGCCTAGGACTGTTCTTAGCGTGTTTACCACCCACATGTTTGGCAAATTTGAGGGCAGATTTGGCATCAGAGAAGAAGTGGGATGAGCCATCATAAGACACCTTAAGTTTAGCAGGATATAGCAACGAATAAGGGATTTGTGCTTGCAGCAGAATCCGCTTAGCTGGTAGAAACTCGCGTCTTGCCGCTTGGACCGCTGGTGTAAAGTCCGGATAGAAGGAGATGTGGTTCCCTTGATGAGTTACACTGCCCATTGCGCGCGCTTGACGCAGCACCACATCTCGGTCCTGGTAATTCAGAAGTCTTGCCAGTATGGGTCGGGGGTAGCCCCCACCGGGGGCTTGGAGCCCCAAGCACGATGGGCTCTCTCCACCGCAAAGACCGGGGAAAGGTGGTCTCCAAACAAGTCCCGCAGCATGTCAGACACGTACATCTCCATTTTGGAAAGTGCTGTAGTTTCCGGGATCCCCGTAATACGTAAGTTATTGCGGCGGGACCGCGCCTCCAAATCTTCATTTTTAGCACGAATAACCCCCAGCAGTCTATCCATCTGTAGCAGTTGGTCTTTAGTGTCGACCTGAAATTCGTGGAAATCCGACTGCTTGGCCTCCAATACATCCAACCTGTGCTCGTGCTCACCCACTTGGGTTTTTACCGATTCCATTTGTGTCGTGAGGTTGTCCAATTTCGCATCGATGGTGCGAAGGCTTGAGCGCATCTCGAGCATGAGTGTGCGGAGGTCGTCTCCGTGATCCCCCAGCTGTCCCTCAGCAGAGCCCCCCACAGCCGTCTCCGGGTCCGATTCCGTAAGGCGAGTCGTCCGTCTTTGCTCAAAAGTGAGCTTGGGCTGTTTAGCATCTTGTTTACCCATAGCTGTACTGCAAGTGCGCACCGCCACCTCAAAAAGGACTTAACTCAATGGTCGCTCCACATAGATTGTCCCACCACCTACTCACGGAGCCGCTTCCAACCAGAGCACTACGTCACGCCCAGCGTTTAATTATCTTCAGGCAGTGCAAGTCCCACACCTTTCTTCGATCTGCCACTGTGGGGGGGATAAGCAGTAGGCCGCCAGTTATTCACGAGCGGCGCCGGATAGTAGCCTCACATCCGTCCCAAGAGCAATCCGGGCCCGATCAACCCCCACTCCGCAATCCACCATAGGGCACCCGCCAGCTTTCCTCTCACCTTCTTTGCAACGTGTAGGTAGACGCGGCCCACCGCCTGCACAGATCCAATCAATCCAGTCAGAATGCACTGCTCTCGAGGTTTCCACGCACCGCGATACACTCGGAGCAGTTCCTCAACAGCAACAGTGCGCAACTTGAAGCACCACAGTCACCATCCCGTTAAACACATTTATCTGCCAGGTCCGCATGTAGAGCCAAATAGTACACGTGCATTCCACAGCAGGGCCACTGGTACCTCCGATAGGCAAAACGCATTCAAATCACGGCTCTGCTCCTTCTAGTTCGCTACAGCCACGTCTCCGAGCTCTGCCATGGGGCTCACTCTTCACCGACTGTCTGACTCCGGCCGGTTGTTCAGTGCGGAGACGGGCGCCGTCTGGGTTCAAATGGAGGATTTTGCGCCTTACGCGCCTCGGTGCAGTTTTCCGCTCTTCCTTACTGCGGGATTGCACATGCTGTCACTCCGGGCCCGCTCGCTCAGGCAACAGTCACCGCACTCGGCATCTCGTAGGCCAACTGCGAGGCCGCGGTCTCTAGTAGCTGCAGACGCCGCCTCACCGCTCCACCCAGAGCTCCGCCTCCGCCGCGCTCAGCTCTCCGAGGTGTCTACCTCAGCTCCTCACCGGGGTTGGCCACAAATGAGCACACCGCTGGTCGCAGATTGATCGTCGCTTCCGAGGAAGCGAAAGTTGCGGCGCTTCGACTCCCAGTCATGCGCGGATAAATGCAGGATAAAATCTCGGCCGGCGGAGCGCGCTCACAGAGCGGCCATTCCGCAGCTCGGCAGACCACGCCCCCCCATTGCTCGCCTCCTTAATTACGCTGACCGCGATGCCGTACTGCGCTTTGCCCGCATGCACAAAGAGAGCATGGTCTACGAGTCCCACCCCATTATGGTCTTCCCGGACTACACCCGGATCGTCCAGCAGCAGCGACAGTCCTTCGAAGCGGCGCTTGCGCGACCTGAACCTTTCCTACGCTCTTATGTTTCCAGCTCGCATGAAAGTACTCTTCCAATCCAAATCCTACTTTTTCGACACTCCGGAGGAAGTCTTTGCATGGACAGACTAGCACCGGCACATCAAACCACACACCCCGCCACCTCTGGACTCCGATTCCTCTCAGAGCTCACGTGTGAGTGGCCGTCAGGGTGGGGACACATCGCACTGGCGACATCGCTCTCGATCCAACTGGCGTTCCCAGAACAAGACTGACGCAGCGGAGTGAGGTATTGTGGGGTTGGCATTACCTTGGCTGTTCTACCTTTCATTGGGTCGGCTGCAGTGTCACACCAAGACCCCAGACATTGTGACAGTGGGACACAGTACGCTATCTCTGGCTAGGATGGACTGAACCCTATGGGTAGGGGTGGGAGGGAGGGATCCTTTGGAGGGTCCGCCGTGGTCTTCCCGTTGGAGGGCCTGGACGTGATTCTGCTGCGACAGATTCTCCGAGTTCCAGGAAGTATAGGGGGGTGGTGGGAGGGGGGGAGAGGGGGGTTGGGCAGGTTGTTTTGCAGATTTGTTATGTTGTTTGCACCGCACTGTCCCACATACATAGGTAGGCATCCGCGTTCTGCTCCACCCATGGCTCATGGCCCATGCAGCTAGGACCACTCCACTGGGGGACCTCAATATAGTGTCCTGGAATGTGCGGGGCCTGCTGAATAGGGTCAAGCGAGGGGCAGTACTGACCCAAGCCAAGCGGTACTCCGCCGATGTTCTGCTCCTACAGGAGACCCACCTGCTCGGCAACAAGGCCCCGTGCCTGTCCAGGTTCGGCTACACTGCAGTACACCACTCGGGTTTCTCCAGGGGCGCATGCGGAGCGGCCGTACTCGTACACCGTAGGGTTCCCTTCCAGGTTACGAGACAGTGGCTAGATCTCGGTGGCCGTTTTACGGTCGTGTCTGGTACCTTGGCGGGTGAGCAGGTAACGCTAGGTAGCATATACGCTCCACCCCCCCTTAGTCAGACGTTTGTGGACAGACTGACGCAGCTCTGGGGAGAATTTCCCGACGGCCTGATTATACTTGGGGGAGACTGGAATGACACTATGGCCCCTCTGGACAGATGGAGGGCGCGACCCCCGACCGTTCACCCCCCCCACCCCCGAACTAAACTCAATACCCTTGCGTACACCTTGGGCTGGACGGACACATGGCGGGCCCTTCATCCTTTCGAGGCGGGATACACGTGTCGTCGGTACACCCTGCGCTTTCCCGCTTGGACTACCTGTTCCTCCCACATAGCTTTACACATAGGGTTGTGACCGCTTCTATCCTCCCACGTGGCCTGTCGGACCACTCGCCTACCCAACTCACGCTCAGTCTGCAAACTAGTCGCCCCTCCTATCGCTGGCGCATGTCACCGTGGCTGCTTCGGGATCCCGAGTATCGGGAGGCACTCCACCGCGCAACGGAGGATTACTTTGCTGCCAACGTAGGGTCCGTTTCCTCCAAGATATCATTGTGGGAAGCCTTTAAGCCCGCGATACGTGGGATAGATATTAGTTACCGCACGGGAGAAAAGAAACGTCGCCTGGCGCAGGTACTGGACCTGGAAGAGCGACAACGTGCTCTCCAGGACGCTGTGGTGGAGGGTTCGGACGGTGGTGCCCGCCGCAATCTGCTTCAGGTTCAACAGCAGCTGCACCAGTTGCTTACGAACACGGTCCAAGGATGCCTGGCTGGCGACTCAATACCGGATATATCAATGGGGCGACAAGTCCAGCCAGATGCTTCATAGACTCTGCCAAGCGAGGTCCTCCCCGACTCAAGTCCCGGTACTCCGTTCCTCTACGGGCGCCTTGTGCTCCTCCCCGGGGGCAGTTGTACAGGTTTTCGCGGAGTTCTACGCCGTGCTCTACAGTGCCCGTGGGGAACTCGCCAATTCGCCCATCGATGCCTTTCTCGTAGATATCCCTCCGAAGCGCCTTTCCGACGAGCAGCGAGACGCCCTTGACAAACCTATCTCGCTAGATGAACTACAGGCCGCCCTCACCAACATTCACCCAGGCCGCGCACTTGGCCCTAACGGGTACCCCAGCGACTTCTACGTCCCCACATGGGGACCGCTGGGCCCCATCTTCTCGGCGCATTACATCAGGCGCTCGAGCAAGAGATCTTACCCCCGGACTGGCGTCATGCCGAAATTGTTGTTTTTCTCAAGCCGGGCCGACCGCCGGAAGACCCGGGCTCTTATCGCCCCATATCCTTGCTGAATTTTGAGCCGAAGCTGCTGGGGAACGTGTTGGCTGATCGCCTTCGTACATGTATCCTTGACCTTGTCCACCCGGACCAGTCCGGCTTCATGCCGCACCGCTCCACTAGGCATAACATACGACGCGTACATAACGCCATCGCCGGGGCCCATCGTCTGGGACGCCCAGCGGCGGTCCTACTGGCCGACATCGACAAGGCCTTCGATTCTCTAGGTTGGACGTACCTTTTCAAATTATTGGAGGCGGTCAATTTGGGGCCTCGCTTCCGAGCATATGTCAAACTTTTATACACGGACCTAACGGCTTCTGTTCGGGTGGCCGGGTTTCGCTCGGACCCCTTTCATATTCAGCGGGGTACGAGACAGGGATGTCCTCTCTCCCCGCTTCTCTTCGCCTTGGCAATTGAACCTTTGGCAGCTTGGGTGCGCCTGGATGCGGTATACAGGGGCCTGGATTGGTCCCCCGAATACTCGGATAAGAGAGCACTTTATGCGGATGACGCATTATTCCTTTTTTCAGACCCCCGGGTCACTGGACCGAGGGTGCTGCAAATTCTGCGGGTGTTTGGTGAAACTACAGGGCTCCACGCCAACCCGTCCAAATCGACGCTTTTCTCGATTTGTGGTGATCCGGGGAGTCTGGACTGGGCCTCGCAGCTGGTCAGGGCACAAGACGGATTTAAATATCTTGGGGTCCATGTTACCAGAGACCCCACCATGGCGTGGTCACTCAACATTGCCCCTATGGCTTCCTAGGGTTCGGGAGGAGACAACGGTATGGTCTCATCTCCCCCTATCTTTATACGGCCGGTCTGCTATTTTTAAAATGGTGTCCTTGCCCCGCTTGCTTTACAGACTACAGAACTACCCATACCCCATCCCGCCGTCCTGGTTTCGCCAGGTGAATGCTCTTCTGAACGGTTTTCTGTGGGATGGCGGGGTGGTTCGGGTGGCCTTGGCGACCTGTGTCTAATCTACCTACTGCAGGGGCATCGCTGCGGCGGTCGTGCGGTCCTATTACTGGGCGTCCCAGTTGCTGGTCATCAATGATTGGTGGTACAGCCGGCAAGACGATCCGGCTTACGCGGTGGAACGACTCTTCTTGGAGGTGTATCCGCTATTAGATCTCCTGTATAGTACCTCTGCTCTGGAGGCCCTCCTGCCGGCCAGTCGCACGGTGATCCAGATATGGAGACGCGTTTTGAGGTCCATGGGGTGGTGGGGCATGCTAACATGTGCGACGCCCCTCTGGCGGGGCACGTACCTCCGACCGGTCTCGGCTCTGCCCGGTTTCCGTCGTTGGGACACTAGGGATCTCGACATTGGGGGATGTGATGCGCAGACCCACTCAAAACCTTTCAAATGCTACAGGAGGAGTTTGATCTACATAAGTCCCAATTCCATAAATATCTCCAGCTTCGCCACGCCTTGTCTCCCCTGATTAAAACCCTTACGACACTGCCAGAATTTCACCCATTAGAGGGTAGACTTTTGATGGGGGATCTAGGGGAACATATCCGTCAGCTCTATCAGACACTGACCATACATGCCAAGACGAACCTGGACCGGACGAGGGCGGCATGGGAGGCAGATATATCGACCCTCTCTGATGACGACTGGACTGAGGCCCTGGCCAGCCCCAGGGGCTCGGCTGTGTCCACTAGATACCGACTGATCCAGTTTAAATATCTCCACCGTGTGTACTACACCCGCCTCCGTCTTTGGAGGATGGGGGCTATTTCATCCCCCACCTGCCTCAGATGCCAGTCGGATGATGGCTCCTTCGTACACACGGTCTGGGGCTGCACAGCGCTGCGGCATTTTTGGTCGGGTGTGTTGTCCTGCCTGGGGCTTGTTCTGGGTTGGGATCTCCCAGCAGATCCCCGTCTAATTCTTCTCCACAGCACTGACGATATAGGGGGAACATATACAAAAGACACCTGCTCTTCTTAGGACTCACAGTGGCCAAGCGCGACATAGCCCAACAGTGGAAGTCCTCTTCTCCCCCTGGGGTAGCGGCTTGGAAGTCCGCATTAGACAAATGTATGTCTGCTGAGGTGGCGGTGTTTCAGGCTCGAGGTTGCCCGCAGAAACATGGGAAGATCTGGGCTGCATGGGCTAAATACCGTGGCATTGGCCTTTCTATCTTGCCCACGTCCACAAATCAGGATCTCATAGACAGGCTTACCATATAATGACTTCCAATTTCAACTGAGATCTAGCTGGTGCGGAAATATGCCTATATGTTTTTACATCTGTATAATGTTTCAAGCGGGAAGTGCGGTGCAGGGTAGGGGGGAGGTGGGTGGTGGGGGTTGTTGGTTTGAATGTTTTATATATCCTCAAGGGTTACCCTCTTCAGCGACTCATGTATCATTGATCCGTGCCCTGTATACATACTGCCTGTTGGGGGCTCACCCCGTTGGATGTAAAATTTCAATAAAATCTATTGTCAAAATAAAAAAAAATATGGAGAAGGTGCTGGGAGTGATTAAAGCAAAGAATGAGGACTTGGAGGCATGTTCTCGAAGAAATAATGTCCGGATCCTCGGCCTTCCGGAGTCGACCGCCATAACAAAAATGGAACCCTTCATCACCAACCTTCTCCAGGAACTATTTGGCCCTACCCTGTCACCATTAATGACTGTGGAGCGAGCCCACCGATCGTTGGGTCCTAGACCAGCACCTGGTCTGCCACCACGTCCCATCATCGCACGTCTACTTAATTACGCAGACGGGGACGCAATCTTAAGGGAGGCAAGAGCAAAGAGCCCTATAGTCTACCAGGGCACCACACTGTCCCTTTTCCCTGATTACACCCCAACCGTGCAAGCAGCACGAAGAGAATTCCTTTCAACAAAGCGGCTGTTACAGTCCTCCTCTATCCCATATGCAATGCTTTACCCGGCGAAACTCAAAATTACCCATGACAGCCAGGCGCACTACTTTACTGACGCCAAATCTGCTCTTAAATACGCAAAGCACATCTGCCCCCGGAAGACGCAGCCTGGATCGCCCAAAGACAACGTCTCGCAGTCACTTGATGATAATGACTAACATTGTACTGGTCTCTCTATTTCCAAGCCTATTAATACGTGACTGAAGGTCATTTGCACTGTTGGTTGTCCGCACTCGTGGGGTGCCTTGTAGTCATGTTTCAATTCTAGATGAGTCGGGGGGGGGGGGGGGTCCGGTGGGCAGGCTACAATGTTCACCTTAGGGTTACAATGGGCCCTTGTTGGATGTCTGGGTTTGGCGGATTTGGGTTCATGCGGTTGATATTACCCTTAGCCCGACCACCCTGCCTATAGGCGGGAGCCTGCCGTTGCTGCCCGTCCCCACAGGGAGATCTCCCATGTGTTTGCATTCTATGCACCAGTTCAAGGGTTGTTTTGTAGGGAGGGTTGGTAGATATTCTCGACCTGATTGGGAGGTTGTAGTGGGTGGGTGGGGGGGGGGGGGTTACCTAATGAGAGATGTCCTCTATGGGACGCTAATTCTTGCAGACGGCACAAAGGAAGAGTTATTGGCTTAGAATTGAGTATCATATTGGTCGCCCAAGGTTGACAGTAGATCATATTCAATGGTACGTAACTTCACTCACTAATGCCCTGCCTCTTTTATGGCTGTAGTTAACTGTTTAACATGGAACATACGTGGGCTTAACGATTGCAAAAAGGCTAGACTGGTACATTCATATTTGCGAAGACATCACGTAGATATTTGTTTTCTGCAGGAAACGCATTTAAGTTGTGCTAGGGAACCCAGGCTCCAACATAGGATTTGGGGCGAAATCCACTCTGCTACCTTTTCCAACTATGCGAGGGGGGTTTCCATATTGATCAGACGAGGGTTGGGCTGGACTACATTTGAAACACTCACAGATAGGGATGGGCGGTATGTAGTGATAATTGGCTGCCTTTATTCAACACGTGTCACTCTTGCGGCCATCTATGGCCCCAATACAGATGACCGACAGTTTCTATTGGAAGTTTGGGCAAAAATAGTACTTATGGGCTGTGATACAGTTATATGGGGAGGTGACTTTAATGTTGTGCTTGACAACACCCTGGATAGGGAGGGCACGGCACGTAACCCACACACCAAAGCGACACAGCTCTTAAATTCCATTATACAAGAGCACAGATTGCAGGACGCTTGGCGAGCACTCAACCCGCAACTACGAGAGGGAACTTGCATTACATCTTATCACCATGCCTGGTCTCGCCTGGATTATTGGCTGCTTTCAGAAGACGTGATGTCGTGGACGGTGGAGACACGCCACCTACCGCGTACACTGTCTGACCACGCCCCGGTTTTGCTGCGTTGGCGCATCCCCAGTACACATCCCAGGGCCTTCCGTTGGCGGCTTCCCCCCCATGCCCTTTTAGATGCGGCATTTAGAGAAGAAACAGCCATGGATATAGAACAATATTTTGCCACCAATGAAGGCTCGGTAGACTCTGCAGCAACACTTTGGGAGGCATTCAAGGTAGTTATAAGGGGCGCATGCATCTCGAAGGGAAAGGGAGTCTTGCATCCCATACGCACCACACTGACGAAACTTGAAAATACTATAAAAAACTTAGACTACCTTCTACGCCACACAGGACATAACAATATTAGCCTCTATTAGACAAGCCATTTCGGAATTTGAAGCGGAAGCTGAGAGGGAAACCCGATTTTTAGGAAAAGAGGCAAAGGCAAGAGGATACGGCGAGGGCGATAGACCGGGCAGGACCCTGGCTAACCTATTGAGGCAATCCGTCGCACCCACATTTATTTCTGAACTGACAGTTGAGGGCGCCCCGTCAGTCAGAGGCCAGGCGGACACACACGCCCACATGACTTCATATTACTCAACCCTCTACACTGCAACGCAAGAATCCGCTCCCGCGGATCTTGCGGAATACTTAGACGCTCTACAGCTTTTGTGGCTAAGTCCTGAGCATAGAGAGTATCTAGATCTCCCCTTCACTTTGGAGGACATTACACAGGTAATTAGCAGCCTCCCATCAGGCAAGGCGCCTGGACTAGACCGCTTAACCACGCTCTTTTATAAAACCTATGTTGAGACACTTGCCCCTCGTCTTCTCGATGTTTATCAGGAATCGCTGGAGATGGGAGTCCTCCCCTCATCCATGAGAGAGGCGGTTATTATAACTATTTTAAAACCTGACAAGCCACCTACAAATTGTGACTCATATAGACCCTTATCCCTGATAAATGTTGACACTAAAATTTTAGCAAAGCTTATAGCTAACAGGCTCCAACCCTTGATGTCCCTGATCGCCAGACCTGACCAATCTGGATTTATACCGGGACGATCAACGGCCCATAATCTCCGAACCTTTTTTTCGGTTATACACCAAATTGATCCCAAGCTTCCAGCTGCGGCGTTTTTTTTAGATGCAACAAAAGCATTCGACTCCCTGGAGTGGTCTTATCTGTTTACCATACTTCCCAGATTGGGTCTAAGTTACAACTTCATTAAACTCATCAAATTACTCTACACACGGCCTACTGCTCGCTTACTTACCAATGGGCTCATATCGGATGCATTTGAGATTTCTCGAGGCACCAGGCAAGGGTGTCCGCTTTCCCCATTGCTATTTGCAATAGCAATGGAACCATTGGCAGCGAAAATTCGACAATACCATTCGTCGCGAGGCCTAGTGTTTACGGACCGAAATTTTATCACCTCTATGTATGCAGATGACATCACCCTCTGTTAGGCACCCAGATGAGAACCTCAACCCAATGCTGCGTGAACTGCTCAGATTTGGGGGCCTATCTGGTATCCCCATAAATTGGAGAAAATCATCTATCTTAGCTTTAACCGCCGCTCCCTTAAATAAAACCCTGGACTTCCCGCTGAGGTGGGAAGAGGTCGCCGTTAAGTATTTGGGAATATTGCTCAGTAGGGACTTACAACTCATCTGGAGCTTGAATTTCGGGAAACAATTTGACTGGTTTACAGACCGAATCAAGTTTTGGTCCGCCCTTCCTCTGTCGTTGGCAGGTCGAATAGCGATATTGAAGATGATTGTTCTCCCTAAATTTTTATATTTATTTGTGAATATTCCTGTTCCTCTAACGCAGGCCTTTTTCAAACCGCTACGCTCTGCAGCGATCTCTATGGTGTGGGCAGGGGGCCAGCCCAGAGTAAGCTGGGACATTCTAATGCGCCCGCTGTCACGGGGCGGCCTGGGTGCCCCTGACTTTGAGTTATACGCTTTAAGTGCACAAGCTCCATTTTTACATTATTGGATCTATCCCACCCCATTTCAGCCGCATGTGGCGACGGAGCGAGATGTTGCTGATCGGATCCCATTGCATGCCGCTGTATACCACCCATATCGTAGGACCCCAAATGAAATTAATACAGTGGAAACGATCAGATGGGCCTGGGAAGGCCATAGGCGTCGCGCTCAACTACCCCTACTATATGCACCGTTGGTGCCGGTGGCACATCATCCTCACTTTCCCTTTCTGCAGGATAGGGGAGCTATCCACAAGGCACGGACTATGGGGATCACGACTATAGGGGATTTATACCCGGATGAGTCATTTTTGCCTGAGCCTGTCCCGCAAATGGAGGAACCTATACCTATTTTGGAGAAACTGCTATTTTACCAATTCAAAGCGGCCTGCAAGAAACTAAATGCCTCCTTCCCGGCTCCCCCCCCTACATTACAATCTCTGGCAAACTTATTGGCCACGCCATCCCCGAGGAAACTGGTCACCAGACTTTACACATACAGTCATACATGCCATGGTCAGACCCCGGGGCGCTCCAGCAGTGGCGCGGAGATCTCCAGGATCAACTTACAGATGACATATGGTCCTTTTGCTGTTCACAAATGAAATATCTATCCCCTAATTATAAGCTTCGATTAATACATTTTAAATTCCTCCATCGCTACTAACGCACCCCACTGCAACTTTTTAAGATAGGACTACGATCTACGTCCAATTGCTGGAAGTGTAGGCGCGAAGGGGCTGCCTTTCTACATATAGCCTGGGAATGCCCTGGGGTTTCTCAATATTGGGAGGCGGTATCAGATGTGATCGGAGCAATTACTGGCCAACCTTTGGGGTGCTCTCCCCTGATCATGTTAGGATATGTGGAACAATCTAAGCCTGAAGTCCGCCGCTTAACCGCCATGCTGTTGATCCTCGCTCGCCGCCGTTTGGCCATACACTGGGGTTCACCGATTAAACCGCATGTAAAAACATGGATACAGGATGCGGTGTTCTATCAGGAACAGTTGGCCAGCTACTGGGATCTTATGCCCATGGCGTCTCGTCCTAGGGACATCTGGGACCCCTTCAAAGAGTGGCTACGCCTCAGGGAGGTATCATCTGATGAGGCCGGGCCCGCCCTCGGGGTGGATGGTCTTTCTGCTTCGGTAGAATAGTTATGCAGGCCCATACTCCTACTACATTAGCCATATTTCATGATATGTAAATTGTCAAAAGCCGTTGTAAAATGTGTTCGTTCAAAACTGCCTGATGTGATTATGTACCGGTTCAGTCTGTTGAATGCCAACTGATATGATTTCAAGTACCATATATGTGCCGAGACAGCTTCCCCTTAGCTTTAAGTTGTCAGCCAAAATGTCTGTCTGTGCTGTATTAATAGACCTGTTTCAGAGGTCGAAGAGGCACCATCTCCCAGAGTTAGCAAGGGCAAGCGAGGCAGATGGTAACAACCAAAACAGTCATCAACCTCTCAGAGTGCTTAGTGACACAAACACAAGTACTACAACTAGGATTAACCTTCTGCCCCACTGCCGATTTTGACTTTGTTGAAACTAGAGTGGACTTGTTTAAATACACACGAAAACTGAAGCTGCAAAAAATACATATGCTACGTCCCCAAATGACTCCAAATCAAGAGACTGTTTCTACCAATGACATGGATTTACTCGTTGGCTCTGATCTAGACACCCTTTTGACTTTGCAACTCCTCGAGGCCTCTGAATCAGATACGGATATTTTCCAACAACCAGTTAATGAAAATGTTCCACAAATAGCGGGTGTCACACAGACTGGCGGCAAAAGTGGCCTGAAGAGAAAATCTAGAAGAATATCGCAAACAGCGTTTGATGCAATCGATGTCTTCAGTGACGCTGTTGTCACTGACCTAAAGAAATTAAGACATGACAAACATAACAAATATAATAAAGATCACAATATTCCAATTGAACAATGGCAGGCTATTCAATCACTCAGAGATGATGATTCTATAGTAATAAAGCCCTCAGACCAGGGTGGTAACATTGTTGTCTTTTCTCAGGAGCACTATGTTGCAGAAGCCTTAAGTCAATTGGGAGACAAAGATTGCTATTTGCCAACAAATAGAACTGTTTACGCAAATTGTATAAAGACTTTTCATCAACTACTAATGACATGGAGGGAGGAGGGTATGGTTGATACAGATGAATATAATTTTTTATTCTGTGAATATCCTGTAATCCCCACCTTCTATCACCTCCCCAAAATTCATAAAAACGCCAGCAGACCACCAGGGAGATCTATCAATAGTTTACTAGAAAACTGTTCCACCTATATAGATTTTTTCCTGGCACCTGGGTTAGAGATCTTAGCTCCTACATAAAGGACACCGGTAATTTTTTGAGAATTATTGAGGGCGTTACCGGGGAGGAAGACATGCTTCTCATTACATTGGACATCACCAGCCTCTACACATGCATTAATCATAAGAATGGTGTGGAGGCTAAGTGGTTCCTGAATAAGCGACCCCTGAAATACATCAAGCATAATGAGATGCTCTTGGCGATGCTTACTTTTTGCCTTGAAAATAACATCTTCATCTTCTCAGGTCAACTCTATAAACAGCAGCGGGGGGTCGGCGATGGGCACGTGCTTCGCCCCCAGCTATGCGAATCTTTTCGTAAGCTGGTGGGAGAAGCACGTGGCCTGGAGGGATGTACCCGAACGATGGATGGATCACATAGTATTATGGGCCCGCTACATCGATGACCTGTTCATCGTGTGGAAGGGCACCCGTCTTGCTGCTGAGGATTATGTTGCTTTCCTCAACTGTAACAATCTCAACCTAAAATTTAGTGGTCAAATCAGCAACACCAGTGTCTGTTACCTAGATGTAGAAGTCTATATAGACAACTCCAAAATCTCAACTCGCCTATATAGAAAACCCACAGCGGGCAACGCTTTGCTCCACGCTAGAAGTGCCCATCCGAGGAGTATGGTTAATAATATCCCCTATGGGGAACTCCTCCGTTTAAAAAGAAATTGCACAACCTCGAGAGAATATGAGAAGGCAAGAGATGAGGCTTTTCAGAGGTTCAAAAACAGAGGATACTCCCTGGGCATTTTACATCAGGCGTCTCAAAAAACGGACACAATTGATAGACTACAACTATTGATACCTAAAAAGTCTGAAACTGCACCTACGGTCACTCCAGTTAGAATGATCACACGCTATAATGTCAAATCCCCAGAAGTGGTCCAAATTTTTAAGAAAAATTAGCATATTCTTCGAACTGATACCATTTAAAAAAATAAAAAAAAAGCAATTTCAGTATACCCGTTGATTACATATAGACGTGGCAAATCAATAGGCGATCACCTTGTACATAGCCACCTTCAATCACCAGTACTCCAAACGAATATGGTGAGAGGGTTTTTTCCGTGCCTGAATTGTAAGGCCTCTAAACACACTCATAAAGTACTGGATTACGTAACTCTTGAAAGTGGGGCCATGACAAGAAAAACAAGAAAGATCAATCGGCTCTTGAATTGCAATTCTGAATACACTGTTTATGTATTAGAATGCCCCTGTCCAAAAAGATGTGGGCAGTACTATCCATCCAGCAAAAAAAAGGATACTGAAACATATGAGAGCCATCACCAAGAAAGATCAGACCTACTCGATGGCTCGCCATTTCGAACATATGCACAACAGTGATTGTAAACAACTAAAATTCTTCTGTATTGATCAGGTTCCAAAAAATGAAAGAGGGGGTGACGGGACTAGGGCTCTGAGGGCCCTAGAATCCAAACATATAATTGATCTCCAAACCAGAATTCCCCTAGGCCTTAACATCGATGAGGAATTATGGGCTCACTTAGAATAACTGGAGAGAGTTACATTGTTTGCCCTGTTCTCTTACCTTCTTATCCTTCGTGAAATGAGATGATTATCAATTGTGCATTCCTAATCCCTGTAACTATCTCAAAAATGAATTATTTCCAGGTGTTATTTCTCTTCACATATTCAGCCATACTGGTATGCCCATTCAGGGCGCAATTCTGTTAATCTGCCAGTACGCCCAGTGGTTTCTAAGCGGCAAAAACACATATTAATTGAAGTGAATTAGAGGTATTTACCTCCGCCACAAGCCGCTCTTTTAGTATTGACCTTTTTCATAGAACGATCCCATAAGAATATGTATTTTTTAGAATCCTATATAATTCTTGGATTTTCTAACTATGAAATGTATATTTTTTTAACCACGTGTAAATAGTTGTATATACTGATATATAACATTGGAGTACTGTTTTGGTATGAACTTGTATAACTCTGGAACAGGTTCAAAGATGGCCGCCATGTATTCTGCATTAAGTAGTGACTGTACGAAGCCATCTTTTATTTCTATGCTTCTTTTAATTCATGTAATGCACGTTTAGCACTTTAAAATGGTGTCTTGCACTTGGTCACACTGACATCGAGAAAGGCAGATTGCCGAAACGCGTGTCAGTGCGGGGGGGGGGGCGGGGTTTGCACGAATAAAGTAACTTTATGCAAGGACCTGCGAGTGCTCTCCTGTTTACGCTGTCGAAATTGCTGGGCGTGTGGAGATGTATACACACACACACACGTGTGTGTGTGTGTGTGTGTATATATGTGTGTGTGTGTGTATTTTATATACGGGCAGACAGCAAATTGATGCCGACCGGCCACAAAAGTGCTTCAGCACACACAATTCTTTTTATGACCAATTTAATGGCGGTTACACTGGTCAATAAAGAATAGAAAACGGCACCTGCATCACTCTATAGACCCACACAAACGGTAATTGATGCGTTTGCTACAGAGTGATGCAACCAACTATAGTGGCCGCATTATTGCACTTTTTATGCTGATGCTTAATGGTATCCACAAAAAGCATTGCTTTTAACTGATGCTGTTCATTGTCCCCAAAAATCATTGGCAAAAGTATGCCCCAAAGACGAGACCTATTGGCTTTGATGATGCTTATTTTTATATACGAAAATTGTAGGTCATTTTGGGACTTTCAAACATTAGGCATATAATTAAGGAATCCCACAGACTTCTCTGTACAAATGTTGGTTCAACCACAAGATCAGATGGGATTGTTACCAAGCTTTTAGACCTTTCTAGTCTGTAGCACCCTCTTCTTTATAAAGTAACTTCAAGCCTCGTGCAGTAGGAGGAGGTTTCTGTCTATAGTTCCTCAATCTGTAAATTATACAGGATTTCAGGCAGCTTGAAAATAGTATATTTAATATATATATTGTGAGTGTCGGTTCCTTGGTAGTGTTCATGTTTTGTATTCTCAGATAATCCTTTGGGGAAAGACACCGCTCCTTGGCTGCCAGTGGTTGATTGATTTCCTCAGTGCCTGCACCTCCAGTTCTTGTGATGTTTGATAGTCTAACTGCTTAATGATGGTAGTCTTGCAAGCCCGGCGACACCTAAAAGTGCATGAATGAACAAACCTGTGCTTTGAGATGTACAATTGGTCCTTGCCCAGTGGCCAGTCTGTAGATTTTGCTTACTTTGTGCTATACCCTTAGGTACTGATTGGACACGTACTCAAGAAGATGAACAAGCAAACGTTCCCAGAGCACTGCAGCCTGTGCAAAGAGATCCTGCCTTTCACTGATCGCAAGCAGGCAGTCTGTTCAAATGGACATATCTGGCGAAGGTAGGCATCTTCACGCAAGGGTTTTCTCTCCAAAACTGTATGTATGTTGTGGAAAAAGAGGGCTAAAGGTTAGTGATCTCCAGTGGTGTGCTTGGGAGTGCTACCACAAGGCCAGTAAGTGTGTGGCAGAAGAGGGGAATCCTTATTAATTGGTAGGAGAAACAGTCGTGGTGACACAGATTTTTTTGATGTCCTTGCTTCTCTGGAGGCTTCATTAAAGTGCTGGTCACACTCTACACACCACTGTGGTGTGCTCTTCACTGGTCTTGCATTGTTTTATTTAGTCACTGTATACATCTCCTGGATAGCTGTATGGCTGAATTGATGCTTTACGAAAATCCTACATGTCATGATTGAAAATAATCCTCCCCTAAGGCAATAATCTTTCAGCGTTGGAATCAGACTCCCATAGCATCATTTGTATACTGATTTCTTCTTTCAGATGTTCCTTAACCTACCAGGCCTGCCAGAGCTTGAATTACAGAAAGTGTTTGATCCAGGACAGCATCGCAAGGTATTCCGTTCCAGAAGGTAAGCCAGGAAGAACCAGAAATGTGTGCAGGTGGTGTGCAAAGATTCCAGTTTATATTATGCTAAAGCTTTGCTGCTTGCAGTAGGTTGCTCCTCTGGTGCAGGCCACCATGGACTGCGGAAACACTTTACAAGGTTAGTTGAGAGTAAGTAACCAGCACTTCATTTCAGCATTTGCAATTTAGTCTTCTCTGCATGGATAAGTTTCCCCCAAGCTTGATGATGAAGTGTTTGAGTTTATGCACTACCAATACAAACGGTGTGCACAGTTTGATACTTCAGATGATTTCCTTTAATATCCCTTGCTCTTTGCCAAGGCTTGGAGGCCATCAGTACTTTATTGGACCTACTCAAGAGGGGGGGGGGCCCTCACTAATTCACAGATCAACTAATTTCCATCACTTACACACACACACACACACACACACACACACACACACACACACACACACACACACACTCTCTCTCAGAGACACACACACACACACACACTCTCTCAGAGACACACACACACACACTCTCTCAGACACACACACACACACTCTCTCAGACACACACACACACACTCTCTCAGACACACACACACACACTCTCTCAGACACACACACACACACACACTCTCTCAGACACACACACACACACAGACCCTGAGGGGGAGGGATCTTTTGGTTCAGGGCCTGTTTGGCTCTGTCCATATTACTCTGCTGAATTCATTTGCCCCAAACACAGCCTGGAATTTTTTACAATCTTAATCTCTCACATCCATATGTTGGATATGCACACACTGTGCTCTGAGGAGGGACCCACAGTGCAGTGCTAGACCGCCACTTGATCGCACCATGGGTTCCACCCGCACACATATCCAGGCAGTGATAACGAAGGGCAACATCCTACGAGATAACAAGCTAGACATTTGGAGGGCGCTGCACCCCCACGACCGGGCCACACATTCCATTCATCGGTACATGACTCCTCCTCCTCCAGGTTAGATGCTTGGTTTGATATGAAAGATATTCTGGGGTTGACACATTCCAGTACACACATGCCCTGTACTCTGTCCTTCCCTTGGGCCCCCATACTACTTGATTATGGCACCTTCGCCCCGAGAATTTGCTAGATGCAGCATTTAGCAAAGATATACGCCAAGCCACGAGGAATTACTTTTACCTAAAATATGAGCTCTGTGGATTCTGCTTTTACCTTATGGGAGGCGTGGCGTACAAGGTGGTAATTAGGGAGGGGGAATGAATTGCCAAAAGCCATGGTATTCTAAAATCCCAAATGAGTGAAGCTGGAAGGAGAAATACAATCACTAGAGAAGTATGAGCGGTGAGGGGTAGGTCATAAAGAAGTGGCTGAAAGAGAAATCAATTTTTGTAGCAAATACAAATCGGTCTGTATCTATGGTGAGGCAGAACGCCCGGGGTATACCCTTGCATCGCTGCTCCAGCCAAATTGGGCGGCGAGCCATATTACAGGGATCACAAATGAAGATTGGTGGGTATGTCATGGATCACGAGATATACTGGATTGTTTCACCGCCTTCTATAAACACTTGTATAGCTCCAGAACAGCAGATTCCACCCACAACATGCATAGTTATCTAGATGATGCTCGTAAGGCATGCTTGACTCCTAACCACCGCGAGATGTTATGCCAGCAGATTACGGAGGAAGAGCTTAAGGGAGTCGTTGCCCAATTGAAGAATGGTGGCGCTCCTGGGAGTAACTGGCTCCCAGCTGAATTCTATAAAGCTTATGCCGATGACCTGACCCCGATCCTACTCTTGGTCTAAGACGAGGCATTCCAGACGGGTCATCTCGCTAACTTTATGGCTGAGGCAAATTATTATCACGCTTTTAAAGCCTGGCAAACCCCCAGATAAATGTAGCTCCTACCACTCCATATCCTTAATGTAGACGGTAAAATACTCGTCAAACTTCTGTCCAATAGGCTTTTGCTACTAATGCCTGCCCTGGTCCGGCTGGACTAGTCTGGGTTTATACCTGGCTGTTCCACAGCAGACAATTTGCATTCACTCTTTATAGTTACTCATCAAATAAACTCCAAGCTTGAAGTGGTGGCTACTTTTTTAGATGCTGAAAAGGTGTTTGATTCTGTTGAATGGGGTTCCTGTATATTGTCCTGGAGAGAATGTGTGGGAAGGGCATTTTTACAATGAATTAAATTCCTATAGGATTTCCCGAAAGCATGGATATGGGTGAATGACTTACTGGCTGAGCCATTTAATATTGGCAGAGGGACGAGGCAGGGGTGGCCGTTGTCCCCGCTCCTCTTTGCTATTGTCATGGAGTCCATGGCCTGCCTCCTACAAGACCGTCGCCACCATAGGGGTATCCGCTTCAGAAAACGGCATGCTCTATTGTCAGTATATGCGGATGACGTTCTCCTACTAATACAAATTTTTTTTTTTTAAACCCTGCCTGTAACTTGAACCCAATCATATGTGATAGAATTGCATATGGGTGGTGGTCGGGGCTCCAAATAAATTGAACACATCATTATTAGTCGCCCTCGCTGATGCCATTTAACGACCAGCGCTCTAATTCCCGTTGTGCTGGACAACTGAGGCCGTCCGATACTTGAGTATAACGTACCATAGGGATATTGACACTGTTGTGCGGGCAAACTGTGGGACCTGTATTGCCGGGCTTACTGACTCGATCAAGAAAATGATTAAATTGCCTTCATCAGTCACTGACAAGATCGCCCTAATGAAAATGTTAGTGCTTCCAAAACTACTGTATCTGTTTCAGAACATTCCCATTCCCCTCTGCAGAGCTTTTTTTCACACCTGTGCTCCCTCATGATCACTCTGTCATGGGCTGGGAAGCAGCTGAGGATAAGCTGGTCTAAGTTACAAAAGTCCTATGATTTGGGAGGGGGGGGATTTTGGGGACACTACATTTTGAGCTTTACTACTTAGTGACTCAGGCACAGTTTGCTCATCATTGGATCTATAATGTCCGAAGGGCACTGCACGTGGACTTGGAATACGGCTTGATTGAACCAGCCCCCATTCAGTCTAAACTTTACTGCGGATCATCTTGCCCAGACTAGGAGATATATACAGTGGTGTGCTGGGGCTTGGCGCTGACTCTGCTGGCGGAGCTCAGTGGAGACCGCCTTTGGTTTGCGGCCCAGGCCGAGAGCGCATATTACCTATATCGAACACAATTACGCTCTGCTTTCTGTACTGCGGTGCGAATAACTGATACATGGGGAATTATTCCCAAATCAAAAATTCATCCCTTTGGATGACTTTATAGCTAAGACACCCTCCCCTATGCTGGATATACTAAGCTACCATATCCTAAAACGCATTTGAAGCTGCTCATTCCGGCATTTCCGGATGCTCCTGCTGACTGGGAGCTATTACATTTCCTGCAGTGCCACCAATCCGACAAACATCTTGTGACTCACCTGCATAGCAAGGTATCCTGCGCTACCTCCGAACCCGAATGGAATGCTTGCACACACTGGTCTGTAGACCTGGGTATTGACATTACTGGCAAACAGTCCTTTTGTTGTGCACAAACCAAAGAAATCTCCCCGAATGGGAAATATAGACTTAATCATTATAAATACTTGCACAGGATCTCTTCTACCCCTGTTGGCATGATGAAAGACAGCATGTTGTCCGACACTGCATGTTGCAGATGTTGCCCCGGGTGCCGTTTTTTTTTTTTCTCCCATCGCATGTCTGTGCCAGCGGTTGCGACATTCTAGAACCAGGTGATGCATGCACTGGATACGATAGCGCAACACCCACATCCCCAACGATTCTATTACTGGGAGACATATTAGACGCCTGAGGCACTGTAGGAAACTGCTGGCAATGGCATCGACCTTGGGCCTCAGATGGATGGCCCTGACATAGGGGGGGCAAAAGGACTCTTCAATTAAAATATTGGTGGAAAGACTTGAATATGTTCAGTGAATTGGCTGAACAATATGGTGAGCTGTTGCTGCCCTCATCTAGACCGAGAGACCTTTGGGGGCCTTAAGAGAATATGTTGTTGAGCCCTGATGCACATGGACAATCGACTAGATGGACATGGCGGAACATGATTGGGAAAGGAGATTGAGCCCCAATGTAGCCTGATGGACAATTTAAGACACCATGCGGATCCTAGAATTCCACGGGGTGGGGTGGGGTGGGGGAGTCAGTATGGGCTCTATAATGTATATGGTGAATAAGTCAAGCTTATACCCATGTGGACTGTTGCATGATGTATTTTGTTGGAATACTGTCTGTTATGGTTGTACAAATAAAATCTAATAAATGAAAAAAATATCTTTTGCTCTGATTAAATTATTTCAAATTCTTAAAAACATAATGTGTTCAGTTATCCAATTTTAACAGACCTTTCAGTTTTCTTTTCTTTAATGCCTCACATTTTAAGTTAAAATGTTTCGTTTTGTTACTGGTAAATTAGTTGCAAAGCAAACAAAGTTCCATCACTCCCTGTGATGACTTATGTGCTCACCCCTGCAGTTGGCTCTACAGGCCTCTTTCATAGATTTTGATTAAGGCAATGTGTTGAACTATTAAATTAAACGTAGGAGTGTTTACACCTTGGTAATTGATCCCATTACTCATTCAGCTCGCTGAGCATGGCATTATATTGTCCTGCGATTACTTGGCATAGCTTTGTTGCCGGTATTACGGCCTGCGTTCCCCAGTGTCTCTAGAAACGCAAGCCAGTGCTTGTTGAAATATTCTTTGTGTAGCAGTTGTGCGGGTGAATTCCCCCATATCAATTTATATCCAATGACTCCTTCAAGGAATCAGTTTGTGTCTCTGTAGTAACCAGATCATTGAAACTCTAACTTTGTCTGAATAGCATTTTTCGGCTGGTTTTGCGGAAAAGCTATGCAGATTGCGCTCTCATGATATAAACGTAGGTTGATGTGACCGCTTACTCTCCTGTTAATAACTCCAGCCACGAAGTAGAGCACATGCATTCCTGTGCAAGCGTTTAATCCGTATGATAGCGGGTGCTCATTATATCCTGTGCTGCGTGATATATTTGAGCTCAAATGCTATAGCTAATTTCCAAGCACAGCATGCTATATAGCACTCACTTAATTAAGCTAAAATATACAATAAATAACTGTGCCTTACTGGCCCTTTCGTGTGAGAAAGGGCTAATGAGTTACACTTCTCTGAGGTCCGGTGGTGTTTTTCTACTGGTTCTCTGCATTACTGGCCTCCTAAGATGTGATGTTCTGAGCCGACAGTGCAGTGGAGCAGCTGCCGCCGCCTGTTACCCCCTTGGCCCTTCACAACCCCCCTAGCGCCCCTACACAGCAGCATGCGGCTTTGGGTTGTCGGCCTGTGCTGCCTACCCACAGTACACAAATCCACCCTTAGAGGGCAGTGCCCGACAGGCCCACCCTAGCTTCTGATGCCTCCCTTTCCGCATCTGCAGAAATGCCCCAGGACTGCCCTTGGAATGGCTCTAGTCTACCAACTCTACCAAGCAAATATGTTTTCTGTTCCGGGAACCACAGTTGGAATGGTCTTGAGTCAAAACAACACAGATAAAAGTATACTTAAGCAAAGCTGCTTGTCTTTTATGTAAAGCCCTAAGTGCAAGAAATGGAAAATAATCTAAATGTCCCCATCCCTTTAACAATGAGTGGGAGGGAAGGGGGTGGGGGGGGGCTCTTCTTTTTTGGGGCGGTCGGAGTGAGCACTGCTTGTTGAGTAAATATTTGCCAGTAAATTACCAAAAACAGACACTGACCATTCCCTCTAGAGCAGTGCTGTTTTGTGGGTGTTTCTTGACATTACAATGTGTTGCATCATGGTTCCTCTTGGGCGGTGCTAATTCTAACTTGGTTCTTGCTTCTAGATCCCGAGTGGCTGCAGAGGCTGCTGCAGGATCCCTGCAACTTCTGTGATTCCCCTGTCTTCTGAAGATTAGTACGGCGGAGCGCTCACGCACCAAACACGTCGTCGCTGATGAGTGGACACACCCCTCCACCTGCAGTCCGAGTAGGAGACCAGGGTGCACAATGAAGCCCGTTGCCTTTGCGCTTTGTACTGTGGCCCAGCAACATTCTCCAGACAGTGCTGCGGTCATGGAACAAGAACGTCCGACCGTAAATGTTTCAATGTTAAGGGGTGGCATGTATACTGTAGTGTGGATTGTCGAAGGAACTTCCCTCCCTGTACAGTGTCTGGTCTGCTCACGCATGGCCATGTGACTTGCAGCTACCACAGACTGTTCGATACACTTAACAAATGAAAGTATTTATGTGCCACAGATTGTGCCAGTTTCATAAAGGGTACCCAATGAAATGAGATTAATGGTGAAAAAAATGTTGTTCTCTTAAATCCTATGGTACATTCCTACATAAAATGCGTGTGCACGTGTATAGCCTTTTGTTTCAGAGCAGGAATCTAGTGGCAAAGGGAGACTAAAACCCCCCACCCCAGGTCTGTGGGAATCCCAGGGAGGCAGCTGCTTAGTTACACACATCACCCTGCATCGATCAAGGGTGTACAGTCCTGATCGGCAATGAATGTCCACCTCCGCACAACTGGTTTTGTATTTTATCATCGGCTTGGTTCGTTGGGGTCCGGTAGCCAAAACTCCAGGTCGTCTTAGCGTCATGAGTGCGTCCTGGTTTGTAGGGCGAGTAAAGAGCAGACGACGGAGGCTGCTCCCTGCAGTACATGGTCTCGTTACAGCAGGAATTATAGCGCCGAGTTTGGGATGGAGCTCGGGAGGAGGTGACCTCTAGTACCCGCCATACGAACATCGAGATGTGTTCATTTTTTTTATTAATGTAATCCTGCCATGAGTTTGTAAATAAATCACGCCTCTTGTTTAACTTTGATTATGTTCTGTTTTCAGTAAGAAAATAGGTTGATGTGATTTAAATTGCAATATTTTCCAGGGACATACGGCACCTAAAAAAGACACTAAGAACATTGCAGGAAACCTGATGGGGACAGAACTTCTCTCTAATAGAAGTAAATTGAGAAGCTCATATTTCTGTGCTCACAGAAGTAAACGTTACTTTCAGAGACATTTGTGAAGTGAAAGAATGTAAACAGCAGTTGGAAGACTCCCAGTTTACGCACGTCCAGTGTGTAAACCTGCGTTCTGACTGACTCTGGTTGGAGTGGCCATGTTAACGAGCAGACATTTGCTATGTAATGTGCATCCAGAAGTGTGGTGATGCTACTGCGGGAACACAAGATATATGATCTACTTGACTTTGGTGTAAACTTTTTAAAATCAGCTCCGCAGAGCCCCCACAACAAAGGTTTCCACTTGGCATGCTTGCTCCACGCAGGACTATAGGAGTGAAAAAGTTATGATCTGGTTTGATTTAATAAATATTGCATGGGAGGTGAGAAACTTCAGAGGGTGATCTATATATATATACTATAAGGGTCATTCAGAAGGCAGTTAATTCTGTTTGCAGGCTGACTGTATCAACAGCATTCATCCATTACTCATCCATCGAGAGATTCTCCATTGTAGAGTAAGCACCAAATCAAGAAGAGAAGGCAAGCTGAAAGTCAGTGCGAAGGAAGTACATGCAGGAGATATAATATTGGTTTCCTGATAACCAGCCCCAGGAACGTGTATATGAGCAACCTGGGTTTGAGGCAGCAAAGGACGTGGACACAAGACTCTTAGGCTTAGTAATAAGAATGAGGATCTTGATGAGCAGAGAAAATAAGCAAAGTCCAGATGAGTGTGGAAAGCTATAGCACAACCACCGTGGGAGCATGGGGCAGCACTGATCAGGGCCTGGAACCCTTTCCTGCCTGGGGAAAGAGTGGGAGCGGGAGCAGGGATGGCAAGCTGGGTGTTGGGGTACGGCACCCGACTGCAAGTGGATCAGCCAGTACCTGAGTAGGGCTGAAAAACCATATGGGATTTAGATGAAAGTAGTCTGTAGATGGCAGCTCCGAAAATGGTGGATCCAATTGTGAACTTCAGTCTGTCTAAATTTCTTTTGAGGCAGTTTTCTGCTCCTTGCTCTTCTGTCGGAGCAGCGCAGGCACTTCCTATCCAGCTGGAGAATTGTATGACCTCCTGCTTCACTCTAAGCTAACTGCTTCCTCAGTACCCATGTAACTGCATGGCTCTTCTCCTCCTTACATCATGCAGGTAGGAAGCCAAAAACAAGCATTTGCAATGCAATAGGTCTCGCATTTACGCTAGTTTAAGCTATTGGCATTGGAAATGACAATGCCTTTTATTTACGTTTTAAAAACCAAACAAAATAAAAGGCATTGTCATTTACAATGCCAATAGATCAAACTCGTGTAAATGCAAGACCTATTGCATTGCAAATGCTTGTTTGTTTTCCCCTCAAGTCAGCAGATTGGTTTGAATGCACATTGAACCTGACAGGCAGTATAAATGAGGATGATCACTTCCGACTATGATCAGGAAGCACCGGGTGCAACCGAGGGAATGAAAGGCTCAAAATGAGGATAGCTGTGACGTGGGGGCCTGGGTGCTGCTTCACTGTGAAGCTGGTTTCAGCAGCATACCAAATATACAGCGGGCCCTATTGCAAACAAGGGGACACTTTTTTTTTTTTTTAAAGGCACGTAGTGATTAAGTGATTTGCCCAGAATCCCAGGATGTTATCGAGTTGACGCCGATAATCAAACATGGTTTCCCAGTCCCTTAATCGCCAGCTCTGGCCACTATGCCACATCGTCTCCCAGCACAGGAAGCCTCCGGACCAAACATGCTGTCCATGCCTCGAGGGCAAAAGTAACAGCCCTTTGATTGTGAAAATACTGCCCGGATGCTGGTAGGGAGAACTCTGAGGCGGGAGGAGGCAATTAAAAGCCGCAATATACAACTGGTTGTAACTGCTTAACAGAAATAGTATAATATATTTCTGGAAGGATAGGAGGTAAACCCGCACACAGGGATTGGGGCAGGTTACCTAAAGTAGATAGGTTCCCCAATATTGAATGGGTGGCACGCTAACGTGCAGCAACACAGAGTAGCACAGGCACATATCACAAACATTGAACATGTGTAATGAACGCCCTTCCGCATGGCGGATGCCAACATTAATGATATGCTGAGCTGGACAAATATAATTTTTTAGAAGATGCGGATGCAGATTCCAAAATTACACTAAAGTCAACCACCCAACATAACAAAGCGCTTCATTTCCCCGTGTATACAAAATAAATATAACCTTGTGTAACGCAATTGATGTTCATGTAAAGTGCTTGGGGAGAGGTGGAAGAGGCTTCAGACGCTATGCGGAAAGAAAATAAGGCGCAACGGTTGGGAGAAAAAGGAGGGATGCAAAGAGGAAGGGGGCAATATAAATATATTAATGACAGTTACACTGATATTTTACCAAGATGAGTAGGTAAGCGCGGGGTAAGATGCGTTAGGGCCGTCCTGGTATGTTAGAAAACTGGTATTTTATTTTGTGGGGTACTGACGTGGGTGTTTTTAATACGATTTGTTGTGGAGATAATGGTGGGTTTTAAAAGGGTAAAAAGGGGGGTGATGGTGTAAAGAGAGGCGGGTGTCAGAGCAGTGGTGTGGAACTGCGATGAATATTGGCCACAGTAATCGGTACTCACGCGGACGGTTCTTCTTGAGCAAGTCAAGCCGCTGCGGGCGGGCCCGCATAGTAGCTGAAGGAGAAATTCGACCCGCATGCTGGTCTCGCTGACGTGGTGAGAGGTAGAAGAGGCTACAGACGCCGTGTGGAAATAAACTAAGGCGCATATGCTGTGTGACGAGGCGCAACGGGTGTGCAGCGGACGCTGTAGCTACTGAAGGAATGAATAAAAAACAATGGTGGAAAGTGGTCATCCCACAGGATCGGGTGAACAAACGGCACAGGAAACAAAGCGACCGTACACATTAAACGTATACCAACGAAGTAGTCCATACATTAATAGATACAGCCCTGCAGCGGAACTTAATTGTAGTTAGGCGGTGCTGCTTCCAGAATAAACGGAAGTACGTATCAAATCAACAGCCAATAAAAATGCAGCTAAGAAGAGCAATGCCACAGTTCAACGAATGGCAAGCAGCAGGACAATTTTCACGGCAATGGGCAGAGTTTCACCCAATTTACAGATTACTTGATGTCTCTGAGAGACCGCGCATGCGCTGCCTAGGCGAGATCTAATGACCCCATCAGAGCTACATAGCCTTCAGGAGGATCTGCTCCTTCTGTCTCTGCCACACTCTCGGTATCCATGGTGTGTGTAGACTCCGCCTTTGAATAATCCAGGGACGCACGGCTCTGTGAGCATTAATCTTTCCATGGGCCACCGCTGCCATGTAAGCCAAATTTATTCTTCATCTGATGGATTTGTCATATGTCCCTGGTGTATGAACAGCACCCCACACTTCCTACACTCAGGCTGTTTATCAACCAGACATTTGTCAATACGATTACCACTATGGATGCTCTTTTTTTTTTTGTGTGCAAATTACTGGCTTGTAATACGAAGCCACTGAGCAGCATTGCAAGTTTCATGTCCTTCGTTCCTTCTAATAAGACCTCCGGAAGTGGACTGTTAAATGCCTGTTAATGGGAGGAGAAGCCCACCAGTTGGTCTTCAGTGACTGACATCTGATCAGGATTGAGTGAAGAGGGGAAGTCCCGGTGCTCCATCACACTCACTAAGCACATGTCAAACACTGTCATATGGAATGGACCTACTACACCATAGGAAATGTTGTGCCTCACGTGCGCAGAATTGTATGTGCTACCAGTCAGCAGTATTATTGGCGATAGCAAGCCACACTTAAGATTTCCCCTCCCCCTTACGTCTGTGTGCAGCCACAGTCTCAAATTATTCATCACCATAGAAAAAAGATCTTGTGCCCATGTTACCATCATAAGTTCAGTGCAAATCGGCAAAAAGCACTTTTTCTCATCTTATGAATGTTCCGACTGCCTACTCTTGTAGATCTACTGAATTTATACCATAGCAGCCTCAAGAACGGATACATTTATATATCCCAATATGTCCACACAATCTCTTTGAGCAAGCATTGAGTTGGACGGGCCAGAGAGGATGTAAATGCTTCAAACTTGTTCTACTGATGTCTCCCATCCCCACTTGGCATTCCACTCCGCTCCTTTCCGCAAACGTTGAAATCTTCCAACACAGTGGTTTTATTAAATATTATCGCCCTCCCTAAAGAAATCAAATAAAGCTTTGTGTGTACGCTCTAGGATGCAGAAAAAGCTTTCCATAAGGTAATGTTGCCTTTTTGTTTCAGACTGTCCTTGCATGACCTCCCTCAGACTTATGAATGACTCAAGGTCACCTCTAAACAGGGGCGTAAAACATACTGCTGCAGCCCCTGCGGTGCGGGGGGGGGGGACCGTCCAGGGGACCCCCATATTCAACAGAAAGCCAATGAATATCTGGAAGATACGAGACTCGGGGAGGGGGGGCATTCATCCCATTCTGTAGGAGGCGGGTGACATCTTGCATTAGGCCACTACGCTTTAAACACTACACTCTAGCAAACCGCTCCCGTCAGGCGCACCTCTCTGGGATATCCCCTTTTCACTAATATCTTGTCATGCATTCAAACTAAAATAGTCTTCCTGGCAAACACTCCGTGAAAATAGATATCTGCTCCCGACATGGGTGAAATTTGAATAAGCAATTACAGAAACCTATTATCTGTGCTTGCAGTAGTAAAAATGCATTTCAAAGCATCACCTGGAAAATTCTTGCAGGCACCCAAAAAGGTGCAACCCTTCTGGAGAGGGAATAAATTACCAAGGGAACAATGGTTGACACACCAATGTAGTTTAACAAAGAAATCAAGATTAGCATGGAAAATAAATGCTGGAAGAGCTGGAAAGAAAAAGGAATTTTCAGATGTTCAGTTTTTTTCATGGGGCAGAATGACTTTTCTCCACTTATCAACTACAGTTTGATTAGATATTCCTTCCTACACATGGGCGTCCGCAGAAATTTTTCCGGGGGGGGAGGGGGGGCTAACCTGGCAAATGAAGGGGCGTGGCTAATGTTAATAGGGGCGGGGCTAAAATGGCAGACAATCCGTATCGGGTAATGCTCAGGCCAAGCTGAGAAAAAAAAGTGGTGAATTCTGCATTTGAAACTGGACAACAATTAGAGCACACATGAACCCTAAAATTACCCCCCCCTGGCCCCTTAAAACTCATACATTCCCTGATCCCTAAAATTAGCCCCCTGGCACCCCATAACCCATACCCGCCCTGAACCCTAAAATGTCCCCCCTTGCACCCCAAAACCCATACCCACCCTGAACCCTAAAATGACCCCCCTGGTACCCCAAAACCCATACCCACCATGAACCTTAAAATTATCCCCCTGGCACCCCAAAACCCATACCCACCCTGAACCCTAAAATTACCCTCCTGGCCCCTTAGAACCCATACCCGCCCGGAACCCTAAAATTACCCCCTGGTACCCCGAAACCCATACCCACCATGAACTCTAAAATTACCCCTGCCCCCAAAACTCATACCTGCCCTGAACCCTAAAATTACCCCCCTGGCCCCTTAAAATCCATACCCGCCCTGAACCCTAAAATTAACCCCCTGGTACCCCAAAACCCATACCCACCCTGAACCCTAAAATTATCCCCCTGGCACCCCAAAACCCATACCCACACTGAACCCTAAAAGTACCCCTGGCACACCAACACCCATACCCGCCTGGAACCCTAAAATTACCCCCTGGCACCCCAAAACCCATACCCACCCTGAACCCTAAAATGACCCCCCTGGTACCCCAAAACCCATACCCACCATGAACCTTAAAATTATCCCCCTGGCACCCCAAAACCCATACCCACCCTGAACCCTAAAATTACCCTCCTGGCCCCTTAGAACCCATACCCGCCCTGAACCCTAAAATTACCCCCCTGGTACCCCAACACCCATACCCACCCTGAACCCTAAAATTATCCCCCTGGCACCCCAAAACCCATACCCACACTGACCCCTAACATTTCCCCCTGGCACACCAACACCCATACCTGCCTGGAACCCTTAAATTACCCCCTGGCACCCCAAAACCCATACCCACCCGGAACCCTAAAATTACCCCCTGGTACCCCGAAACCCATACCCACCATGAACTCTAAAATTACCCCTGCCCCCCAAAACTCATACCTGCCCTGAACCCTAAAATTACCCCCCTGGCCCCTTAAAATCCATACCCGCCCTGAACCCTAAAATTACCCCCCTGGTACCCCAAAACCCATACCCACCCTGAACCCTAAAATTATCCCCCTGGCACCCCAAAACCCATACCCACCCGGAACCCTAAAATTACCCCCTGGCACCCCAAAACCCATACCCACCCGGAACCCTAAAATTACCCCCTGGCACCCCAATCCCTAACCCACCCTGAACCCTAAAATTACTCCCTGGCACCCCAAAACCCATACCCACCCGGAACCCTAAAATTACCCCCTGGCACCCCAATCCCTAACCCACCCTGAACCCTAAAGTTACCCCCTGGCACCCCAAAAGCTGAACACTACAAGCTTACACTACATTTGCATATTCAGAGGGGTCGGTCCTCCTTGACGTTTCCATGCATGTAAGTCTAGAACACCGTTCACTTAGAGTAACCTAGATATGCAGCCAGTAGGTCATGCTGATGCTGTAGAATGCATTAAAGTTACTGGAACTTACTTAAAAACTGCTGCCTGCTCTTCTGATACTATTCAGTGGAGTCAGGCTGATCAGCAGCACTGTCGTCCTGGCATCCAGCCCCTCCCGAAGGTCTCACTGTGTAGATAGATGTGGGTCAAATGTCTCCTGGTTTCTCCTTGCCTGGGCCTCCTCTGCTTCTTCAGTCGGTGCCCTTGGATGCAAAGAGACAGATCCATGGCCCTGTTCACCATTCATCTGGTGAGCAGCGCCGTGGATGTGTATTCCATACAAGTGCACAGACAGCAGGGGAAAGGGATGGCAGTGTAGGTGACGCTTTTCCTTTGTAAAGTAATTCCTGCTGGCGTCATAGCCCAGGGTTTGCTGTCTGTGCACTTGTATGGAATACACATCTATACAAGTGCACAGACCCCAAACCCTGGGCTATGATGCCAGCAGAAATTCCTATACAAAAGAAAAGTGTCACCTGCACTGGCCATCCCTTTCCCCCTGCTGTGCACATTTTCCCACTCCCACCCCATGCTCACATTCACAACACATCAAGTGCTTAGGTGAAATCCCTGCCTTCAGGCAAGGATATCACCTCGGTGGCACCAGTCTAAAAGAAAACAAAGGGTGGGGGCAGGGAGGGTCGCTGAAACTGTTCAGAGGCGGGCTGGCTCGGGCTGGTTCTGGGCCTCTCAGAAGGGGTCATAAAAATCACATTCTCGGATGCTTAGCATTCAACCATGGCTCGTTCTTAGCACCTGGTGGTGGCTCAGATCAAAGTAGGCGCTTTACAAGCGTAATATGCTACACGGAAAAAATACAGAAACACAACATCCGGGAAATCGTTAACACTCTAAGGGAATGAAATATTAAGTAAAACGTCAAACACAAACAGGAACTAAATCGCTGATATGGATTGCCTTTTTACATTCATTATTTAGAAATCGATCGGTGTTTGTCAGAATAAAGGGCATGACGTTAGAGCCCGATAAGGACCTGTTGCAACGTCCTCTGCGACCCGGGGGACCCGGCCCATTTAAAGCCCTGGCTGAGGGGTCACTTCAGAGAAATCCCTGTTCTGGAATGGGGGCTGAGCAGGACGTTTGTGGCGGGGAAGGAGGCTCATGGTTCCTGAGCGGCTTGTAGCGTGTCTTTTCCCTGCTAGTGGAGGTGCGTGCTTCAGTCATGCTTCTGGGCTTCAGTCCTGTCCAGATCTGCGCATCCGAGCGTTTCACATTGTAAGTACCATGGATGCATTGGTGAATGCTTTGCAGACCCGTTCGGGTGAACTCTGTACTTTTGGTGACGTCATGTGTGAACGCAGCGCCCCGAAGTGAACTCACCAGTTAATGTAGGGTGACAAACTGGCATGGTTACAAATTCAGGACGGTAAGTAAAAATTCAGGACAAAGGGTCAAAATTCAGGACAAATTCAGGACAGAAGGTCAAAATTCAGGACAAACCTTCGGAACAAAAGGTACGTTTTACAGACACATCAGAGGAAGTTGCGCGATAGTATAAAAGTAAGTAAATAGACAACCACTTAAGTACAAGTAAAAAGTTTATATTAGGTTGAGACAATCGTGCACTTCACGATTTTTTGGTATGCGCACAGCTTTGAGCAACTGTGCAGGTCTTTTTGAGGTATTTCATATGATAATAATCTATTTATATAGTTACTGCACTGGGTTGTCCAGTCTGATATTTTGTTTACAACTCATGGTCGTGAGCAGACATGTATGGTGAGAGAAGTGCTCGGGAAGATCTGCTCAGATAGACTTTGTTACTAGCCTCTCATATCTGAGTGCCATTGTGAGATGTAACGCGGCAAGCATAGGTGAACTAAAGGGAGGATTGCTGTGATTAACCCACTATAGGGAACGCATTATGGGTGTTTCAGCAAGTGGTACCTAAAATATGGAATCTGACTTTGCTTCTGGGGGCTTTGCAGGGAGTTGCACTAGCTGATGGAAGTCACAAAGGTGCTTTTCCCTGCAGCTTTCTTAAAGAAGGCACTGTTGATACACTATTACATAGTTTCTTTTTGACGCCTTGCCTATTGCTACAAACCCAATATACATCTCAAGCGCAGCTCATGGCACTATGAGGCTCTCCCTAAAACCTTACACCTAAAACAAAGCATGCAAACATTTACAATTACTAGTGTAACATTCAAGTAGCAGTTGGGCGTCACTCAAAATGTCGTATGCATGATGTATGGATCCCACACATAAGCACACAGCAAATACAGAATAGTAACACATAGGCAAGGGAGTAGCCAGAAAATTGAAATACCTCCCACTTTGAACTAAAGCTCTTATGGCACCAAGAAAGCAAAGTAAGTCATCACAACCCTCCCCAGAAGAGCTCTCTTGTCCAAGGATCTAGCCATTCATCCTTCCATCAAACCCCTGACATACACCATTTCAAATGTACTTTCTGTTATCTATTAATTTTTTCATCCACCATTCAGTCTTTCACCATTCATTCTGTCCTAAGTGTTCCCATCCATATCCAAACCTTTTCAACCATTTGCAAACCTATCCAACGTCTATTCTTCCATCCATCATTTCACTCATCCATCCCTCCATCCACCCTTTCACCGAATCCATCCTTTCACTCATCCATCCACTCTTCCACCAATCCATCCATTCACTCATCCATCCAACCATTTACCCTTTCACCCCATCCATCATTTCACTCATCCATCCACTCTTCCACCCATCCACTCCTCCATCCAACCACTTACCCTTTCACCCATCCAGCCACCCTTTCACTTATCCATCAACCATCCACCCTTTCACACAATCCATCCTTTCACTCATCCATCATCCATCCAATCCATCCTCTCACTCATCCACCCACTCTTCCACTCATTCATCCATCCAACCATTTACATTTTCACCCAAGCCACCCTTTCACTCATCCATCCACTCTTCCACCCATCCAGTCATCCATCCATTAACCCTTTCACTTATTAATTCATCAATCCATCCATCATTTCTCTCATCCATCCACCCATTCACTCGCCCATCATCCACCCTTTCACTCATCAATCCATCCTTTTACTGATCTATCTTTCATAATTGGTGGTGTGAAGGGTGGGAACCCCCAGGACAGCGCACACATGCGCACACTACTGTTCTTTCACATCCCCTACTGCTCACCTTTACTGGCATGATCGAATCTTTTCTACTGCTGCCTGAAGTCAGTCTGGTATTTTTCTAAATGGCCCTTGTATTTTTATTGGAGCTGTTTGTGTTTATTCTTGTATACAGACAGACATGCACAAACATTTCTCTCTCTCTTTCATTACAGACCATTAAAACAACAGATTGATTTACATTTCTCTAACAGTTTCATAGCGAGATAAAGCGTTGTCCGTTCCTTTCACACTACAAAATGAAATGGCACCGGAGAGTAACAAGACTTCACAATTTATCGAACAGAAGCAGGTACATTTGTTAGAAGATACGCGTCTTCTTATGAGAGAAGGGCGAGATTATGCTTTCAACCTCACGGATCCCCTACTTGCATTTTTTTCCAGGACCGAAACCCCCCAGGGTACCCCCACTGCCTTCACTGTGCGCCCCAACTGCAAGAGGAGACTTCTTTTAACCCCGCAGTGCTCTTCTGCTTCTCCTACCATTTGTGTCATATTTAAGCTTCAACTTTGAACTTTACCTTCCGCTGGGCTCCTCAGTGATTTTAAGCTAAGTAAGGC
Organism: Calotriton arnoldi; assembly: GCA_963921515.1. Lineage (NCBI taxonomy): Eukaryota > Metazoa > Chordata > Amphibia > Caudata > Salamandridae > Calotriton > Calotriton arnoldi. The sequence goes on from CAWUFW010000167.1 coordinate 4,835,260, forward strand.
GCTTTAGAGGTTCCAGGGTGGGAAGTATGCTTTAGCAGCTCAAACTGGCCATTGTCATTCTGTATGTGACAATCAGCCACAGACAGAATGACAATGGGCGGGCGGGAGGGGCTGCGAGGAGGAGTGCGAGGCGCCCCATCAGGGAGTTGAGGCCTCTGGCAGGGAACAGCTCTGCTCCCTGCAGGGCCCAGAATTACAGACAAAAGGCGTCTGTAAAAGCATGGGTGTCCGCAGGGGGGGCAAGGAGGGGCACTCCGGGGGGGGGGGCGCAAGCGCCCCTCCTTGCCCCCCTCTGTGGACGCCCATGTTCCTACATGAGGTGGAATTTCTCCATAAAAGGCTGAAGGTGTTTGTATGTGAATTAACTGGATGCGTATCATTTTTTTAAAATGGAAAAATCTTGTGAACAAATAAAAGCGAGATAACACCGAAAGCAAAATGTATGCCCAAGTCCGAAAATATTCAGGAAGAAACAAAATTAGCGTTGCTAAAAGGTAACGCATGAACAGTATAGAGAGGAACATTTAACAAACTAAGTCAAGATTTGCCAGTGCATGTACTTGGAACAATGGCATGGTCAGGTGAAACTAAACATGAGCGGTGGCAAGCAGCAACCCTTGGAGGTATGAAAAAAACCTTTGACGTGGCTGCTCGCGTCATTTTGTAGACCCATGTGTGCGCCTACAAAATGACTTGGGTGCTTTTTTTTTTCTCTTCTTCTCCTTTTTAGTTACGATATCTGTTGGATCGGTAACCAAAAAGAAAATGCAACTCATGAAAGCATTTTGTTTTTAAATTTATTTATTTTTATTTTTTATTTTTTTATAGTGAACCAGGGATGCTGAATGGAAGCTTTGGGGAGCCAAAACAATACATGGCATGAGAGAGAAGTCGCGAATGTGGAAACAGAATGGTTGGGAGGAAAAAAACAGAGGCAACACTGGGAGGGGAGCTGGGGTGGACTGGAAAGCAGCTTGGGGGAGGGCCAGCTGGGGAAGGAATATGGAGAGCGTGAGTGGTGGGGGCGATGGGGAGAAGCACACACGTGAGCTACAGGAAGGGGATGGGTGACAGAGCAACGCCGGGAGAGAAGTGCAAGAGGAAAACAGCTCAAAAACACATGCACTCTCAGTGAATAAAATAAAAGTGATGGTAAAGAGGCAATACTCCATGGGAGGGACAAACACAAGATTGACATGCTGGGATACAAATAAGTTGGCAAATGACATGGATAAGGACAGCCAACCAATGGTAAACAGTGGGCAGGCTTCAAGCCCCTCTGTTTTTGGTAAGTCACAATATGCCTCGCAACAGACCACACATACGCAGTCTAGTAGGCTTGACCTAACAAGATCCAACTTAGAATGTGGTCAGTTACAGATGAATTGCCCTGTTAGATGTCAATATAAAATACTTTGCAAAAATATTACAAAAAGATTTGTAGGCCTGGGCTCTTAATTCCAATCTAATACTGTTTAATCAAACTAGATTTAAGTCTGCAGTGGGTACCTCCAACAATCTTGTGACTCTACTGACTGACAAAGCACAACATAACAAATCTGTTTATGTACATGTTTTGCTGACTTAAGTGCAACATTTAATAGAGTCACTAGAAAACACTGATGGCAAAAAATAGAAAGCAGGTCCATTCCTTCACGCTTATTACGAGCCATTTCGTTGCTCTATTCAGACACCTAGGTCAAGGTAAAGTTCTAACCGGTCAGTCTCGGCTAAGATTTATACATATAGAGTTCTTAGACAAGGGTGTGTGCTCGCACCGCTGCTTTTTAACTAGTATATATTGGACTTAAGCAGGCAACTTGGTGCTGCAAACTCATCCATTGAAAATCCGTTAAATCTGTTCTTGCCATACAACTTCCCTTCAATATGATGATAGCATAGTTTTATTAAATCCTACAAGTGTGGGTCTCCAAAACTATTAACTGTGCTTAATTCTTTCTGCCAAATGAATTGCATGTTGGTGAATTTTAATAAAACAAACCTAGTTGTTTTTGATAGGAAAGTGCGTAAATGGGGCTTGTGGAACTTCTGCAAATACTCGGTTGGTAAGAAACCCAAATATAACAACCTAGGTGTTTGGCTCGATGAGAGAGGTGGTAATGAATAACATATAGGCTTATTAAAACCAAAAGGGAACTCGCTGTGCTTTGCCTTCAGTGCCTTATTGAGGTCACCCAAAAACCCCACACTAACGCTTGAAGCCATAAAGTTCAAGTTAATTTCCACACTCATCCACATCCCATCAAATGGGGTGGAGCTTTTTCCAGACTTGAAAATGTTCTCAATTAATTGCAGCGTAACCTCTATAAGCCTCTATTCATGCTCCTACAGAGTTCATTGCAGTACCAGATTAAAATGGATCTGGGCCCTGTGTACCAACATCTAGTGCTGAAATCTTCTTTTCTAAAAATAGTTTTAAGTTAAAAAAAAAAAAAAAAAAAATGCTCAAATCCTCTGAAATTTTTATCTGGGAAAACTACAGTGAACAACTATTTATTTAAACTCTGCCTAAATGTCTCTCGAGGCTCACTGCGTGTGGTAGTCAAAAATCCCTCTTTCTACGTTCAAAACTTTATTAAATTAAATCAAAACAAACTTCATTTTTAGAAGACAAGTTCATGTTTCAAAAAAGAAGGCATGCTTGGGTACTAATAAACAGCTACAAACAACTCCGTCCACAAAAGTAACTTGCCGATGCTTATTACAAATTAAAACTAATTCAGTTGAGATTCTGCTTCCTTCCAACATGAGACTTCCTTTCCAAATGGGCACTGTGGCCAAGCTGGCTGGACTGCAGACTATGCAAAAATAAAACAGAATTGCTTGCACATATCCTACGCACTTGCCCGTTTCTAGTTACTGAAAGCAGGAAATGGCTACAAGATATTTTTTTATTAGGCCTGGTTGTGAAATTCCACTCTGCTCGAGTTCTGAAAACGCGGAGCAGAGTTTTTCCCCTCGCTTGCCAATGTTGAGTTGGCAAGCGCGAGTGAGGAAAAATCTTACTCCAGACCACCTCCCAGTGAGATTTCTCAATCTTGACGCAGTTCACGACCGCTCATTTTGAGAAATCTTCCGTTCACGTTGAGGAAGCTGCTGCTCGAGTAGAAAATCTACTCCAGCAGCAGAACGAAGCAGCGCCCTCTTGCGCTGCGCATGTTGCCGTTCGCGCTGATTTTCCAGCGCGGGACAAACGCCTGGCGCTAAAAATCTGCGCAAACTGCATGACCTAGCGCACTTCGCTGCTTGTGGAACTCCGTGTAGCGCGGCTGAGTTTTTTGGTCACTTGCAGAGTTCCTCATAGCGGAACTCCGCCCAGGCCTACTTTTTATTTGTTTTAATATCAGCAGCTATGGCTACTTTATTATATTTTGATTGAAAGGAGATCTGCAGGTGATGACAAGATTCATAATATATATGAATCATGCCACATCTTTTTTAGCTAAGTTAGTAGCAGCCTTGATGGGCTGCTGTTATAAATCTGCCAATTTCCACAACAGTTTGTCAGGGAACATGTGGTCTGCAGAATAAACTATGTTACTTCATATTAGTTCAGGAATTACTGAATGATCTTTTAAATACAGCAGTTCGGTGTACGTTTTTAAAAATTTATTTATAGCTTACTTAATTTATTCCTGCACAGTTTAATTGCTCTGTTAGATCAATTTGCTGAGCCCCGAAGTTTTTGAAATTTTGCTTTGCTGCCTTAATCTGTCGTATAAATGCACAATTGTATATATACACAACTACTAGAAATTTAGTTTCGCCTGTCTCAATCAAGCTTTGTAGCCAATGGTCTTATCTTTAAGGTTTTAATGTGGCTGTGCTTCCTCTTCTATTCACTGTTATAAAGGGTTCAATTAACTATGAAATAAAGATATATAGGTCTGCTGGACAGTACTCTTAAGTTAGCAAAAAAACAACTTTTTACAATTTATTTACCTGTGATTTATCCTGGAAATCTGCTGAGAATAGTCATTCTTCTTGGCTCCTTTGCCATTTTATGATCTTCTGGCCATCTGTACTTTCAGAACCAAGGCTTTGTATACTTTTATGTTGCATTAGTGGTTTTTCAGACCTTTTAAGAGGGGGTATACTGTTGAGCTCTGCAGCCACTGCAGAGTGCGATGCACTGCAAAGTCTGGGGTGCATGGGGTTTGCGGCTGCCGAGCAATGAACCACACTCTCCCAAAAGGTTGCGGGTGCCACATTGACAGCCGGACAAGACATGTTGTACATACCTCTGGTTTTTGGCAAATGGAGATGGTGGAACAGAAGGGAGTTTAGGTCTCTTGCATAGTGAAAACAACTATCTTGCTACAGGAAGAACCATTTATTCCCATGGGGCATGCTAATACAGGATTGCTGTAATGTGTCCAGGTCATGCTTGGGGTTGGCAGCACAAGTTAATATATGAAAATATTTTTGTATATTTTTTTTAGTGCGCTGCAACACTTCGGTGATTCGGTCTGTGATGTTTTCAATGCCCCTTGCATTCAAGTTCCAGGTTTCCTTTTACAGGTTACATTGGCCTTGCTTTTTACTGCTTCTGAATTGCTTATTTTTACTCCTGTGTGGTTTGCTTTTTTAAATGTATTTAATATCTTTCTTAGGAAACATTTGTCCTAGCTCATTTCAATCTGAGCCTCTTTTTGTTAGCATTACTAACATATCCTTTCTGTCCTAATTGCTCAACCATTTCATTGAAAACGGGGACACTGAATTTGTCATAAATCTATACATAAGCGAATGCTACCAGCAACTGGAGAGTTCCATTCATTGCGGGATAGTTCGGTAACCCCCAATTAGAACATCTTCTGCATCTCTTCTTTTATGGCCTGTTTGGACCTCATGAATGCAATGTATTTATTTTATAATCTTATAAACCGCGCAGATACCCAAAAACTGTTTCCCGGAGCTAAGCATAGCAAAAAAAAAAAAAAACAGAATGCCGACTTAATATAGCCATGTCTTCAGACCTTTGCGAAAAGCGAGCAGAGAAGTGCAGTCCCTAAGGGATTTGGGAAGGAAGTTCCACAATCTCAGGCCCAACACAGTGAAAGAGCGTCCTCCCATCTGGGCCAAATGAAATTTGGGCACAGTGCAAAAGGCCAGATTCGAAGATCTCAAAGTATGTTTAGGGGTATATGCTATCACTAGGTCTTGAATATAGCGTGGACAAAGGGCCTTAAATTGAATATGTTTGGCAACTGTAAACCAATGCAGCGCAAGGAAGAGATGTGAGAACGAAGTGTGCTTAGGAAGCCGAAACAGAAGTCCTGGCTGCTGAATTCTGGACCATCTGCAGAAGCCTGGTCTATTCCCAAATATAAAATGTTACCATAATCAAATCTGGATAAGATTAGGGCTTGAATCATGGTCCTTTGGGCAGATATCCACCCAGAAGATCTTCACCCATTTCAGTACTGTGAAAGTAACCTTAGTCACCTGAGCTTTCATTGAAAGTTTTTTTTAACCTAGAACAAAACCTAAGTTCTTAACCTTGTGGGGCAGGTTAGGAAGAGGTCTTAAGGATTCTAGCTAGTGTTGGGGGCCCCAGGGTTGAACGTGCTTGCCCAGGACCTCCATCTTATCGCTGTTAAGCTTGAGAGAGTTAGTACTCATCCAAGTGGCCACTCGAATCAAGCCTAGGTTAAAATCAGATGGTCCATGATCCTGTGCAGATGACAAAGAAAAGATGATCTGGGTGTCATCTGCATAAGAAAAAAGGGTCAAACCGCAACTCTCCACTACGTCTGCCAATGGGCGAACGTAGATCTTAAATAGCAGAGGACAGAACCCTGAGGGACACCAGAGGGTAAGGACAGCGGTTCAGATCTAGCGTTGGCAGAAAAGAATTGAAACATGCGATCCTTTAGAAAAGATGTTAACCAGGCCAAGGCTTTTCCTTCCAGACCCATAGATAATCGTTGTGCAAGATGACATGAGACAAAGCATCAAAGTCTGCGCTAAGATCTAATAAAATAAGCGCTGCCGTTCCCTCCCGCAGAGAAATTGGTAGAAAATTCAACTGGATTGACAGGTCAATGTTAGGTGTTTTTTAAGAGCAGAAGAACCATAGCGTGCTTCCAGCTCTGTGGGACATGGCCCTCCTGTAGAGAGGTGTTTAAGAGATTTAACACCACCTGTAGTCGTGCCGGATCCAGCAAGCCAAGCTTAGAAAGTGGTTGTGGGTCCAATGGGGAGCCTGATTTCATGGATTGGGGAGAAAGTAGAGAAGTCCGGGGGGGTCAGGGGCAGGATGACACAACAGAACTAGCATCAGATCGCCTCGCCCTGTCATTATGCTCGTGTGTATAATTCAGTGGACGGCTAGCATCAGCTGTGTCCCTAGATAAAAGGTTGCACTTAACATGCTTGGACAGATGCAGATGGATGTCTACCACCTTTCGGATGAAAAATTGGGCAAGCTCCTTGCACTGAATCTGAGTGAGCTGGAGACATTGCAAGGGTCAGAGAGTTCTCTAACCACCTTAAAGAGCGTCTTGGGACAGTTGTGAGCATTCGTGATTTTATCAGAATGGAATAAAGCGCGGGCTATTCTACAAAGTCCATGCTAGTTTTTTTATCCCTTATATATCATTCTTTTTGGACTCCTCATCATAAGATTGTCTCCAAAGTCTTTCCAGGCCTTTGCAACGTTTTTTTTTCTAGATGAAGCGAATCATTGAACCAGGGAGCCGGTGGGAGAGATCTAATTGAATAAGGTGGCAAAATGACAGCCAGAGATTTGACAATCCAGCTATCTATAAGCCCCCGATCTTGATCAGCATTCTGAGTTCAAACAGGTTTAGAGTGCAGGAGCTGCTATTTAATGCCATAACATCCAATTTAGACCAGATCTTAGTGACTGTTTTGTGCAGCTCTCTCAGAGGGCTAGCTGGGATCCAAATGGCGTAAGAAACCGCGGAGTGATTTGACCAGAACAAAGGTATTGGAGAGTCTGTGGTTAGATCTGTCATATTTGAAACTGTTACAGGCTCTGAAATAATGTGGTGGTGTTTTAGATAGATTCTTCCTGGACCCTTGGGTAATAATCTGGAGATGGAACTCAGCAACTAGCTTAACTCTTTTCTTTGATTCTCATTTAGATTCTGAATGATATCTTTTTATCTTTTTCTAATGTTGACTCTACTACTTGTAGCTTTGGGTATGGTCTGTTCCCCTTTTTCCCCAGGATATTCACATGGAAAGTTGGGTTTCCTTTCGACTTAGTATTTCCATTCTGATAGTGACTTCTAGCTGCAGATTCCTCACCTTTTGAATATTCCCCAGGCGTCGCACTGGATCCAGAAACTTTTCAGCACTACCTCTGCATGCTGGAAGGCGGCGGCTCTCTGTTCTGCACTGATGCCATTCTGCTCCTGAAATGATGTGCAGGGCCTGTACATGCACCAATCCTGCACACTGATGTCCGTTCCTTTCTTTTCCTGCCACCAGATGCGGATCCGAATCTCACTTTCGACTCTCTGAGGCACTTACTTCAATATTTTTTTGTTTTACCAAACTTTCTACAATGTGCAAGGGATGTCACCCCCCCCCAATGACCGGTTTCAATCCCTATAGGTACAGTCGCAAATAAATGTCTGTGACCGAATCCCCATCAGGTAAGCCTCTGGTCGAGCTACAACTCCGAGGCCTGTGGGGACTGTGCATCGATGATCTTAAATGCCATCAGGGAAAGCAAGACGAAACTTTTTCACCAAGCATAAGAGTCTGCTTTGGGACTGTTCCAAATCCCGCTATGCATCCAAGGCTCGCTCTTGGTCCTGTTCCCAGAGTCGCTGCAGAGCTTGATCTTCGCCACGCTCCAAGTCCTCAAGTAAGCGCAAGAAACACAAGAAGTCGAAGTGGAGTCTCGCTCTGGAAGTCAGCCGACTTTGAAGCTGATCCCGCAGATTGTTCGGGCACAACCTGAGTTTCTGGGGCCTTCAGCCACGCCAAGTCAAATCTAAGCATTCTGGGCAGCTATGTTCCAGCAATTTGGATCCCTGCCGACTGCCTCTGGTGTGTCTTCGGGCCCCGAGGAACTGAGATGCCTTCCACCTGGCATACCACCAACGGGTTCCTCTGTACCAGCTGGATCCTCCGCAATTGTTTTTCCTCTAACTCTGCTGCCTGTGCCATGACCCACACCGGCCCTGGGCTCCTTGACCCTGATGCCCACTTTGCCACCTGAAGAAGCAGCGGTTTGTCCTCCCTGATGCAGGTCTGACCTTGACCGAAGATGTGCTTAAATCTGCCTGAGGTGTCTCGCCATTCTGCGGCAGGAAGTGCAGGCCCTTTTGGTCAAAGGGGCTGTTGAGAGGGTGCCAGTGTGAGAAGTAGGATGTGGTTTTTATTCCCAGTACTTTCTGATGCCCAAGAAGGACTGAGGTCTTCTTTACTGTTCCTTACTGTGTGGAATTTTCCAGGGTTAATCATTTGTCTCCTAGGTCTTTAAGTCAGTAGAAGAGGGCAAAAAGAGTCTCACCCAGCATACTTTTTTTCTTTCTGAATTCAACACTGTATATTTCTGCATCTATCACTAATCTTTCACGAATGGTATTTTTGCTGTCGAATAAGGAGCATTGTCACCTGGGTTAGCCAACTGATTAGTTGCCGCATATTGTTGTGTTGCTGTCACCGTCTCTACCTCTAAGAAGCTTGCTACATGCAACAACAAATCAACTGATAAAATTGGAGCAAAGTACCCACTTTTCAGGTGGCCATGTGGCAATTTGAGTAATCCTCTCAAAATTAGAAAGTAAAAAAAAGCTGGGAACTTCACCCGGATCATATTTCAGCAGAACACTGGAAGTGGTGTTAGCGTGAACCTGTAAGCAAGCCACAGTCTCTGCTAATCTCACAATAGCATTATCTTGTGCCATAGGAATCTGTCAGTCAAAGACTATAATTTTGGATTCCCATGATTTGCTATAAACTTGAAATTCTTCTGTTGAAATGTTCTTACAAACTGATCTAAAGGCTTAGCTATCCATTAGCCAGCTGTTGAACAAGCTCTTCCATACTGGAAGATTCCTATCCAACTTCTGACACCGCTTTGCAAAGAGATGTTTTGTGGGTTAATGCATTTGTGAAAATAGGTGAATTTTCTCTCTATTTTTTGTCTACTTTCATTTCCTTCTTTGTTCTTGCTCTTCTACATCTTTCAGCGTACCTCTTTTAATAGTCTTTATTTGTATCCCAAATAGTGCAACAGCAGAACTCTGCATCAAGGTACAGAGATGACCTTTTCACATATTGAGAAAAAATAGTTTTAAGAGGGAGAATGGTGTCTCCAGTCTTAGAAATGTTGAAAATGTAGTTAATTCCAGTAGTGAAGAAGTTATTAACTTCAGAACCTCGCATGATTTTAGAGACTTTCTGTTCAACTTGCTTAGTGTGCTATGATTTTGCCTCTTCACAGGTCCAATCTGCAGCTTTCCCAAAAGCAACTAAGTGGGATAACTTAGAAAAACCAGTTATACTAATAATACTAGTCTAACGCCAGCCTTTGGTAGGATAGCGCCCTGGGCACAAAGACATTTGGCGCCCTCTCTGCTTCTGTTGAATAAAATGAGGCAGCAGGTGCCCCCTTTTGTATGCTGAGGTCAGCTCATGACTGATAACCTCAGAGCAGTGACTGACCTGTGAACACAAACCTCTCTGCATCTCCCCCAACTCGCCAGAATCACTCACAGCTCAGGTCTGTCACACTGGTGGCAAGTTGTTTGTTGGGGGGTGGTGTTGGTGTGTGGCGGCAGGGTTGGGAAAGACAAGGAAAAGAACTGATGTGATGTTAAAAAAAAAAAAAAAGACCACCTGCGGCACGTTAACAAGTGAAAAGTCCTTAAAACTGAATCACTGCATGCTGTCTTCTGCATGACCATAATGCGGATAGGTCTGTGCACCTCTCTAAAGACTGGCCCTCTGGGCCAACCTCGCCCATGTAGAAAGCTGGCCCTGCTAGCTTCTAAAGCAGCAGTGTTGACATGTATGTTCCAGATGAAGAAGTTATTCTCCCTTATTTCCTCCACTGCAACCGGATTTATAGGTATTTTGACACACACGGTTATTGACACAAGCAGCTTGCGTCCGCACTCACTTAATTCTATTCCTGTTCTTCTCATTACTGGTTTATCTTTTCTGTGCTGTTTTTCACTTGTAGAGTAAAACACAAAGATTCATTAAAATTCTGCTGGTATACATCGGGGCTGCCTGTTAGTGTGTTTATTATGTCTCGTCAGTTCTGGATTACTAAATAGGCACTGGCCTATGAGCCCCACTCCTTTTAGGGGCCAGCAACAACGTATCAAAATAATATTGATTTGATCTTGGAAAAAAATTACAATCAAGCTTTCTTAAAGTGTTTGCAAAAGATAGAAAAAATTAATCAACTCAAAGAAATGAAAACTTTCCATTAAAGACTATAGAGAAACTACTGTATTATTGTAATGTACCAATTAACAACTTAAAGTACCTAAATCAGAGACATTAGATTCATATAAGAGTTTGTCTCTTAAAAGCTCATCTTCTGGCAACCTTTTCGAAGTTAAAACTACTGAAAAATTGTCATTGCTCCTACATGACACAAGAACGACTGAACTCACTTGCCATTATGGCCACTGAATACAAAGTCTTGCAAAAGGTAGACTTCCAAGATATCCTGAAAGATTTCACCACAAACGAATTGAGGAAAGTGAACATTTAAAGTTTTGTTGGTTGGGGGAGGGGGGGCGCTAGAGGGCGCCAGGCAAGATGGCTGCACTTTAGTGTAGGTCTGCCCAGCTGATCTCCCATCCGTCCAGAATACGCCTAAAATCGACACATCGCTGACCGAACACCGGCTGCCCTGCATGGCGTGACCCCCCCTGCTGCTGGCGGGGAAGTTTCGGATCACCTGGAGGCGTCTCCGTGGCCAGAAACTGAAGAGCGAGATACGGCAGGCGGGAGACAACATGGCGGCTGCCGGTGCCCGGAGCTGACTCGACTCGTCGACCGCAGTGCTGGGGGCAGCGAATATTGAGCAGTGATCGCGCAGACTCCTGCCTGGCGGGGACCGCTGAGCCTGACCGTGTTGCCCGGGGTCCGGAGAGGGTGTGCTGGCCCGCATTCGTGCCATAACAATACTACCGCAGGATCCGGCGCGGAGGGCGGCGGCTTGCAAGTGCCCGCTCCGAACGACGGTTGCTGCCCATATCGCCGTGGGAGAGCTGCGGCGCGCGGGACGTGGCTACGAGAGTAGCGATCGACTGGCCTGAGCTGCGCGGAGTCCCCGCACGACGTGTCCGGGGATCTCGGCTGTTGGGACTGCTGTAGGCTGCATCGCTGCACACATTGGTGCTGTCTCTGCTCCGAGGAGCGGATCGGAGCGTGGCGGACCTTCGCCGCCGCCTGGCCCCCAGAGTGCACGGTCCACTGCTGCGGGACGCTGTCTGCACCTGCGGCGGGTGGTGGTGAGTGGGGTGCAGCCTTGATTGGGCCTGAGGCTGCGGCGGCTGGTGTGGGCCTGAACACTGGGCGTGGCCCGCGAGCTGTTGCCTGCATCGCTGCACACATCGGTGCAGACTCTGCCCTGCGGACCGGATCGGAGCGCGATGGAGCCTCGCCGCCGTCTGGCCCCCGGAGTGCATGGACCATTGCTGCGGGACGCTGTCGGCACCTGCGGCAGGCGGTGGTAAGTGGGGCGCGGCCTTGCTTGGGCCTGTGGCTGCAGCGGCGGTTGTGGGCCTGAGCACTGGGCCGCGTCCTGCGAGTCGCGGCCTGTGTGCGTGGTGAGTGGCGGTTGGGGCCCGCATGGGATGGCATTACAATTGCGCTGGTCCTGAGGTCTCGGGGGCTGTTCCCTGTGCTTTGCCACACCGGGCCTGTTTGCTGCTAGACGGCCGCTGGTTCCTCGCACTTCCTAGGCTCCTACGCTGCTGATAGAGACATCACGAGGCTCACGCTCTGACTGCTGGGGTACATGGGAGGCATATAACTGACGTGCGGCAGGGAGCACCTACTGCTGCTGGCTTATTGCACCGCTGGACTCCTTACCCTTGCCAGTTCTTGGAACTTGCGCCCCAGGTGCCTTTGAGAGGTCGTGCCCGAATTGCGTCCCTAGTGCCATTGAGTGTGTTGCCCTATTGTCGGATCTGCTGTCTCATACCCGTATTCCCCTCCATCCACTATGGGGAAGCCGGCTAAGTCGCAACCTCGCCTCATGTTTGAGGCGAGAAAATCTGGTAGGACCCAGCAAAAAGCAGCTTCGGACTCTGAGGCTGAGGTGCAGGGGGAGGACCCTACCAAGCTAGAAACCACGTTGCTGGCAATGCAAAAAAGCCTCCAGTCCATAGAGGGTACCATGTCAACCATCAATCACAGGCTGGACCATATGGCTGCGCAGTTGGAAAAGCAGAACGCACGAATGGGGGATGTGGAACAGAGGGTCTCCACCATGGAGGATGGCCTCAGTGAGGTTGCCAGCAAGACGCTTAATATGGAAAAGGTACTGGCGCTCATACAGGCCAAGAACGAAGATTTGGAGGCCAGGTCCCGTAGAAATAACATTCGGATTACGGGCCTTCCCGAATGCACGAACACTGGTAGGATGGAGTCCTTTGTCGAAACCCTGATCAAGGAAATATTTGGCCCCGAGAACCTGTCCATGTTTATAATCGAGCGCGCCCATCGTTCTTTGGCAGCGCGACCAGTTCCGGGCGCTCCACCTCGCCCTATATTTGCTCGGCTATTGAACTACCGGGACCGTGATGTCATTTTGAGACTGGCCAGAGATAAGGGTACCATCTGTCATCAGGGGAACACACTGTCCTTTTTCCCGGACTTCACTGTCGCAGTCCAATCTGCGCGCCGGGAGTTTGGTGCAGTTAAAAAATTCCTGCAGTCCGAAGGCCTCCCATACGCAATGTTGTATCCTGCGCGTCTGCGTGTGGGGCTGGAGGGGAACTTCCAAATTTTCACTACCCCTAAGGCGGCGATGGAGCACGCCAAGCAGATGAAGCGGCGTCGGTGCGAGGACACGACTGGCCATGATGAGGAGGAACAATGATGTTACTTGTGGGCTGTTAATAAGTCTTCTTCGTTGGCCATCCTGCTGGTGGGACTCCCCTATTATTTCATGTCTCTAAGTTCACTGTTCTCGCACATGTATTGCCCGGGGGGGGGGCTATCGCCTTCTCTATTTGTTGGATTGGATGCTTTAAGATTATGTATTCGCTCATTGATCCTCGCACAGGTACTAGACCTGATCAGCCACCTCCTACACTGTAGGAGGACAGTAGCACTCTGGCACCCCCTGTATGGGAGATCCCACCACTATGCACGCTCTTTGTTGTTTCTGTTGGGGTTTGTTCAGCCAAGACTGGGATGGCTTTGGCAAGTTGGGCATGCCGAAGTGGGTGGGGGGTTGGAGGGGGGGGTAAGTTGGCACTCTTTTATTGTACTATATATGTACCTTGGCGACATGCTCTAAAAGTTAGATCTCAAACCGGTATGCTTCTGATGGTGCATACGGCACATGGATAGTAATTTCAGATTCCTCACTTGGAATGTACGCGGTCTTAACAGTCCCAAGAAAATACGCACTGTGATAGCGTACCTGGACAGGCTGAATGTCAGGTGGCCTTTTTTGCAGGAGACTCACCTCACTCTTCTTTTTGAGAAGAATGTGGGCGCACGGTGGGCAGGGGTGAAAGTAGCCTCCTCTTATTCCCGGGGGGGGGTGTTGATACTAGTCAAGAAGGGCATACCATTCAGGGTCCATAGCACAGAAATAGTCGAGCAAGGCCAGCTGGCTATTATACATGGGACGATGGGTGGTACGAGTGTTCTTTTGGTTAACGTCTATGGTCTGAATGTGGATGATCACTCCTTTGCGGATATGTGGCGCTGTATATCTGCATTCCCCACTGCTGAAATCATTTGGGGGGGGGGGGGACTTTAATACCTGTCTGGACATGAATGCAGATAGGGAGGGGAGCGGGGCTCCGCGACACAGGCAATCCACTGATGCGCTTCTGGGCTCCTGGATGCTGGGAATTTACATGACGTTTGGCGCATGAGGCACCCTGGTGCCAGGGAAAGTACTTTTATCTCTACTGACAATGGTACGTGGTCCCGTTTGGACTATTGGCTTTTGTCTGAGGCTGTATGCTCCTGGGTGGTAGACGTTCAACATTTGGACAAAACTCTGTCTGATCACTCCCCTGTACTCCTTGAACTGAGGGTTCCTGGTTGCGAGCGACCCCCGTTCTCGTGGCGATTGCAACCGTCATCTTTGACAGATCCGTTTTTAGGTCTCGCCTACGCAGCGCGCATGTGCTGCATAGGAGGGCCTTTAGCCGTCGCTCTGCTCATTTTCAAGCACACACTCGTGCTTGTGGCGGCATCCACCTTGCGGAAGCGAGCAGCGGCGCGCCACAAGCACGAGTGCAGTGCTTGAAAATGAGCAGACTGCTCTCCCAAGCGCACGCACCACTCCCGGGCTTGTCTCTCTCTCGCGAGCGCTCTCCCTCTTTCGCATCTACCCCAGTCAGCTTACGTTCAGGTTCCTGAACCTGGCAACCTAACTTTGTTTTTCCCCCAATTTTCTTCTACTTTTCAATTAACCCGGTTCTATATTTTAGACGCTTATCTTCATAACGAAATTATTTTCGATTCGTAGTTATCGCTTTATTACGTTTTCCCCATTTTCGCAACAATACGTAATAATTGGAAACCGGTTGACGTTTTCACTGATGGGGGTAAACCACACCAAGATTCGTTCCTCTTTAAGGTGATGATTCTACAGAGACTTGTCAAAGCTGTCCCTTCCTTTTAATCACCACATTTAATGCATCTCTGAACGATCTGTTAGTCCTCCCGGCTCTGCAACGCGCGAGCGCCTCTGACCGAGTTGTAGCAGAGATGAGTCATAACTGCTTAGGCAATTCCGCATCAATATGTCACTATGCAGCCTCCATACAAAAAATCAGTGATCTTAAACCTTAACAGCCACCACCCCCGCACTCCTTTTCTTCCAAGCCGTTTCCTCCCTTGACATCCTCTGCATGTTCAATGTGCTGCCTTCCAGCTGCAGCATTCACGAACCCTTTGGAAACAAACACTGGCAAAGCCAATAGCCTCTGCTTTTGTTTAGTGCATGCAGGCAAGATGCATGTGAACGGGCAGATGAGTAAGACCGTGCAGGCTTCCATGCACCTACAATCTGGGACCTATGCACACAGATAACACGTGGACAGAACGTGCCGGGGACTGAACTCACAAGGCCCATATCATGTGTGAAATCTTCCCACAGTTTTTGGAAAATAACTTGCCATGCTCATTCAAACAGTTGTAATAGTAAAATCAATTCTGCAAGTCCCAGAATGCAAAGTTTTGTTGGCTATAAGCCAGGAATGACTGAAGGAGTTGTATAATGTAGGTTGTTTGTCAGGTGTGCATCGCAGAAGGCACACATAATCGGAGAGAAAATAAAACATACATTAAGTATTTTTTGTGGGGTTTTTTGCTTTCTAGGAAGTACATGAGTTTAGAATTTTTTTTTAACAGTCTTTATAGCCTTTCACTGATTGATACTTTCTGGGTTGCATTAGCCTGTGTATGTTTACGTTCAACAGCTGACATTTGTTCCCATGCTCTAAGTCTTTGTAATTGGACGTGTGGGATTCTTGTTACCATTAGGTGATGCAATGCATGGATACGTGAAACACACAGAGCCTGTTACTCGAAAAGCCTTCTTCAAATGCTTTATGAGAAGGCCTGTTTGCCACCAATGAGGAGAAGTGTTGCATCATCGTGGTGCGAAAGCTTTGGCCATCGTGGTGCGAAAGCTGCACTCGATGTATCTCAGTGTTTAGCACAAATACATGTCACAACCTGCATCCATGGAGCAAATCCATTAAGTTTGGCTTTGTAAAATCTAAACCCACACTCTCCTCTGAACCTGTACAGCGCTCTGATGCCCTTCAGATAGGTTTGCATTATACAAATAGCACATACATCCAGAAAGGAAGGTGGGGCGAGGGTTACAGAATCCATTGCAAACTGAAAGAATAACCAGCATTGGCATAGCCAATAGGTCTCGCCTTTGGGACCTTATAAGTGTTTAGCCATGCAACACTTGATGTTGTTGCACCAAGGATATTGTGCTGGATAACTAAACACTTATACACATGCCTGAAATAAGAGTTGTGAGTAACCGCTCTTCCTGTGATGTGGGCTTTTTTCCTACTGTGCGAGTTCAAGGTAAAGTTGGTTTTTGGTGCAATGAAAAATTAATACATTTGTTGTTTACGGGTCTTGTTCTGGTGAAGTGTAGTGGGGTCGTTGTTGGTCTTTTGAATTGGAAATCGTGTCCATGGGTCAGGGCAACCTGCGTTCCAGCGAGACATCTGGCCTCAATGTACCTCATATGACCTGGCATGTCCCTCGCCGATAACTTTGTAAACTTCGCTCCCATGTATGTAATGTGCTCTTTGAGCAAGTGACTACCACATTGAACGTTGGAAAACGTAATGATTTGAGCAAATGCTTTTAAGTAGGAACATATGCAAGCATCATTTCTCTTTTTATGAGATGAGAGACTTGCAGGTCTACAAGCATTGCCTCTCAAAAGAAGCTTATACAAAAATATTGTACTTTGAAATATAAAAATATTAAAGCAAACACATCAGCATTGTCTATTCTGTTGAAAAACTCAAAAAGTGGAAACATGATAAAATAAATGGTGAATTATTTAAAAAAAACAGAGAATGTGACATCACAAACACACTTTCCCCCAACTCAACAACATAGGTTCTAAAAAAAATATGCTGATTTGCGCTCTGTCTTATACAGAAAAATATAACCAAAAATCCTGTCAAAAATGTCCACTGTTTTATTTTTTAGTGTTTAGTTGAAAGCAACGTAGTTTGTATATCATTTTAGAACTGATTGAATATTTTTTGCAATTTTAATTTTTATGTTAATTTAGTGAGTTGGACTATGACATTCTTCTCCCCAAGTTCCTAGTATCCTATCAAATTAAATGTTTTTGGGCTGTTTTAATAATGCTGATGTGTTTTTGACTTGTTTAACATGAATTTTTAATCAAGCATCCGCAGGAAAGCATTACTGTCAGACTCTGTGCATGCATACGCTGTATGTCATGTACTAGTCGTGCCTGTAAGTCCACAGTGTTCTAGAACTTCCCATGAGTGAGCATCACTTGTGGCAGAACAAGCATTGGCATAGCCAATAGGTCTCGCCTTTGGGACCTTATAAGTATTTAGTTATGCAGCACAATATCCTTGGTGCAACAACATCAACTGTTGCATGGCTAAACACTTATAAGGTCCCAAAGGCGAGACCTATTGGCTATGCCAATGCTTGTTTAAGCATACAGTTGGCGAAGCAATTCATAATTACTTCCAGGAAAATGCGGGCACTGTGGAAAGTGCTGGGGTTCTTTGGGAAGCGTTTAAGGTTACAGTTCGGGGGGTATGTATTGGGGCACAGGCTGGGGTCCTTAAAGATCTGCGCCGCAGAATTAAGAAGCTCGCTGAGGAAATAGCCGCTCTGGAGCGTGACTACGCTCTGAATCCTGTCCCCGAAACACTGTCTGTGATTCGTGATCTCGTATCGGAACATAATGAGACTGTGGATCAAGAAATGTTGCATAGATCTTGTCGGAGCACCGCTCGCTATTTCGGGGAGGGGGGGTCGGCCAAGCCGCTCGTTGGCGCAAAAGCTGGCGGCCCCTCGTAGCCAGGCTTACATTACCGAACTGCTGGACAGTGAGGGAGTGGTGCACTTTGGCACTTCAGAAATTAGCGGGGTGGTGCTGGATTTTTACTCTGATCTGTATGGGGAACGTGATCAGCCACCGGTAGCTGAAATCAACGCCTATTTGGACAACATGGCGCTTGGTTGGCTGTCACTTGACCATCGGGAGTACCTCACGCAGCCATTTGATGTCGAGGGTGTTAAATTGGCTATTATGTCGCTTCCTACTTGCAAAGCGGCAGGTCTGGATGGCCTCCCTAGCGAGTTTTATAAGGCGTATGCCGACGTCCTGGCGCCGCAGCTGCTGGAGGTATTTGCTAAGGCGTACGACTCGGGAACGTTACCTCCCTCCCTTAAGGAGGCCCTACTTGTTATGCTTTTGAAGCCTGACAAGGCGGCGAATGTCTGACTCCTACAGACCCCTATCTATTATTAATATTGATGCCAAAATTTTGGCTAAAATGATTGCCACCAGACTTCAGCCATTAGTTCCTAACTTGGTCCTTCCGGACCAGTCGGGATTCGTGCCGTCCAGATCCACAACACACAAACTCCGCACTATTTTTGCTACATTACACTACTTTGAGCGGGATTTTCAGGCAGTGGCCGTGCTGCTCGACGCGGCCAAGGCGTTTGACTCTCTTCAGTGGGAGTATATGTTTACCGTCTTGCTGCGGATGGGCCTGCCTCCGTTCTTCTTAAAGTGGATCCATCTCCTGTATACCGCACCAGTGGCACGGATCTGCGTGAATGGCTGGGTCTCTGATGCTTTCTCTATCAAACGAGGCACGCGGCAGGGTTGCCCCGTCGCCAATGCCATTTGCGCTCGCATTGGAGCCCTTAGCCTGTAAATTGTGTCAGCGGCATGCCCAAGCGGCGTTGCGGTTTCGACAGCGGCCCTTAATGGTGTCGCTGTATGCAGACGATATGCTGCTCTACGTACGCGAGCCCGCCATATACTTATCGGAACTACTGCAAGAGTATGTCAAATTTGAACGGTTCTCGGGCCTAGGCATTAACTGGGCTAAATCCACTGTGTTTCCGCTGACGGCCGGCACCAAGGAGATCGAACTAGACTTTCCCTTGCAGTGGTCGTTTGACCCGGTGAAGTACTTGGGTATATGGCTCCACAGAGATCCTGAGGTAGTGATCACCGCTAATTATGGCCGTGCTGTCAACACGATTACCGATCAAGCTGCACGTTGGGCTAAGTTGCCTCTTTCCCTTGCGGATCACGGTCATAAAAATGACATTTTTACCCAAACTTCTTCATTTGCTTGTTAACATCCCTATCCGTTTGAATATTGCACTGTTTAATACGCTGCAGTCGACCCTGCTAACGTTTGTCTGGGGGAGGGGGGGTTAGGAAGCCCCGTTGTAGCTGGAGTGTGCCGGCACAGCCGTTTGAGCGCAGTGGTTTTGAGGCCCCTGACATGCGCTTGTATTACTTATGCGCTCAGGCGCAGTTTGCGCATTTCTGGTATTATCCACAACGGTTCCAGCCGCACACGGCAGTCGAGGCGGACTCTGTGCTTCCGACGCCGCTGGTTGCAGCTGCCCTAATGGGTGGTGGGGGGGGGGACCGCGGGCTGAAATAAGTCCTGTTCACTGCACGGCCTGGGCATGGAACACCCTTGCTAAAAGAGCGCATTTGGACTATCTCTATGCCCCACTGCTACCGCTAGCGGCACATCCGGACATTTCTGCTGCACGAGAACAGGCTACCTTGAAAGCACTGGGGGAGGCGGGGATCACTCGACTTGGTGATTTATATAACCAGGGCCAATTCCGGGTGCTATCAGACCTGCAGAGTAGCCACGGTGCGGGTTTGATGCTGGGGTTCACTTATGTACGGGTGCGGCAAGCAATCAGAGATATTTACCCTGCATATCCGGCTGAACCGCGCACACTGCGGGCACTGCAGGCAGTGCTAGCAGGGGCAGAGCGTAGGGGCTGGATAACAAAACTGTACAACGCGTCCCTCAGGGAAGCTGATCTCATACAATAAGTGGAAAGCTGTCTTGTGCACCTCACTGTCGCTAGACGACTGGAAATTCTGTTGTGCGCTGACTCGGCGGCTGACGGCGAATTGCAATCTCCGCATAATCCATTTCAAATACTTACATCAGCTCTACTATACCCCGCTTCAATTGCACAGATTCGGCTTGCGAGAAAGTGCATGGTGCGTGCGATGTGGGCAGGCCGATGCAGATTTTATGCACCTAGCATGGAACTGCGCTGGTATACATAACTTTTGGTTGCAGGTCACGCAAGTGCTCACAGATGTTATAATGGAACCTGTAGGGTGTATGCCTGCTATCTGTCTGCTGGGCTGGGTACAGAAGCTTAAACCCTGCAGTAGGCGGCTGGTGGCCATTTCCACTTTGTTTGCAAAGAGGGCTGTGGCGCAATGTTGGGGTGCTAAACCTGTCCCGACAGTTAAGAGGTGGATCCGTGATTTGCTGTACTGTAGGGAACAATTGGGAATTTACGCGGAGGAACTACCCGAGGCCTCGCGCCCGAAGGACTTCTGGGCTCCCCTTACGGGATACCTTCTTGGGAAACCAGACTTGAGATGACTTCTTGTAATATAGAACTGTTGTATGTGTGGGGAGAGCCGGGACTGTTATTGAGTAATGTCATGTGTCACAACGTATTTTACCCAGGTATATTAGACTTATGTTCACAGTGCCGGGAATGGGGGGGGTGAAGGTGGCGGGCTTGTTTGATGTGGGTTGATTCGTTCAAATGAAAAATGGCTTGTACTGATAAATTGTGCAAACGTGCCTGGTTGAGCCCTATCTTTGGGGCGATGTATGTTCTATTTCTACAAGCTGCTCAATAAAGATACTTTAAAAAAAAAAAAAAAAGTTTTGTTGATTTATTAAAATGTAAAAAAAATAGTTTTTGTTTAATAATTGTTTAGTTGTGAGAAAAAAGTGGTTTATTAAAATTGTTGGTTGGTAAAAGTAAAAACGTACTAGGAGATAATTTCTCGAGGAGGATCGGCACTCTGTCGTGGGCCGATCATTCGTCGAGCCGGTCTCGATGCGAATAAAAAGTGAAGGAGCGATGTTGCTGTCAGCGGCCATGTTGGGTAAGGATAAACACTTCCGCTCTTCTCGCCAAACATGGCGTCGCGCGGGTATATCTAAAACAGGTCACGTCAATGACGTCACAGCGCCGCTGCGCGCAGCCGAGTGAGAAGCCGGATGTCTGCCGAGCAGGTGATGCCGGACTCGAGCCCCCGAGCCATCGCGACGCGCCGGGAGCCGGCAGTGCAGCTGCACTACCCCGTCTGCGGACCACAACCGCTGCGCTGGTCTGAGGACAACTGCGTGTCGGTGTGCACGAGCCGAGACGTGTCCGTGCTGGAGCAGATCTCCAATATCCACAGTAGCGCCCCCGAGCTGGTTTTGCACCGCACCGTCGTACCAGAGCCGCCTCGCGCGCCCAAGGTGAGCCCTCCACTTGCCCCAAAGCCGGACGCTCATTGGGCTGTGCTGAAGACGTCACCAGTCTCTGGCAATGCCTGTTTTCTATTGGTCCCCGTGACGTCTGCCTTGTAGAACTGCTTGAATTCAGGTCTCAGCCGATGACGTAATCTCCCATGAATAAGGCTCCTTTCTCATTGGTCCGCTGACATAATTACCTGTGATGACGACTGCATTTCCTTTTGTAGCCACTGACGATGCCATCGCCTGTTATTACAACTGATCATTATTTGTGAACATGAGCCACGAGTCCCGTAGGGCCCTACTGATGACATCTCCGATTGGTAAACTCTACTTGCTATTAGGCATTTCTGTCAGGGTTAGTGACAGGAACAATTTTAATGGGTCTGATGCATTCCTATCTGTTGGTACAGGTGATGTGATCACCACCTGTTGCTTTCATTTTATCGCTTGCTAACAGACAATTTCATCACTGATTATTCTGACAGCTTTTCCATTCGTCACCTACTGGTGATGTTATCACACAGTGCCATTGCTACCCTCCCAGAGGTTACTGTTGGTGCTCTGATCACCCATTGTTATGTCTGCCTTACCATTGTTCACTGCTATGTTATGGTATTGGTGTTCTTATAGGGTGCTAATCACCCGTGAGGGTATCCGAGTGGTCTATATATATAGCGGGCCTACCTGTCGTCATAGTTACTACATGTGCAGGCTCCAGCTGTCCAATCATTTGTCGAGGCAGTCTTGGTGCAAATAAAAGTGAAGAAGCATATGAAAGAGGTTGCTGGCATCACCATTTAGTGTGAACCTCATTGGCTATTAGGCATTTCTGTCAGTGTTAGTGACAGGAACAGTATAGTATGCTAATCACCTGTGAAGGTATTCAGGCGCTCTGTAGCAGGTGTGTGAGGCCAACTCTGGAGGGTTTACTCGAAAAGCCAGGTCTTCAGCTACTTGTGAAAGTCAAGAAAAGAGGAGGAGGCTCTGGTGTGTTGTGAGAGGTCATTCCAGGCTTAAGGCGCCAGGTAAAAGAAGGTGCGCTCCCTGCTCTTCCTTTGCGTGTGCTAGTGAGACCAGCAGAGTGGAGGTGTCTGGAAGGCTGGTGGAAGTGAATGCAGCTATTCAGGTAGACAGTGCATCTGTTGTGGAGTGCATTGTAGGTGAGGAGAGTATCTGGAGCCAGTGGTGTTCCCTGAGATGTGGTGTGATGTGGGCTTGGTGTGGGAGGTTAAAGACTAGTCTGGCTGCTATGTTTTGGACGGTCTTCAGGCTTCTTGTGAGCCAGGTGGTTATCCCTGCATACAGGTTGTTTCCATAGTCTAGTCTGCTGGTGATGAGGACTTGGGTGGTCGTTTCCCTAATGTCTGGGAGCCACTTGAAGAATTTCCCCCGCATTTTTCGGGTGATGAAGCAGAACAAGACCACTGAGTTGACTTGGCGGTCGTGTCCAGTTTGTTGTTTATGAGGAGTTCAGTTTGAGGCAATTGGATGTCATCCAGGTGGCCACTTCTGGCATGCATGTTATGAATTTGTTCCTGGTGTTGGATTGTTTGTCCAAGAGGGACAGTATCAGTTGCATGTCGTCTGCATAAGTGAGGATGTTTTTGTTGTGAGCTCGTATGAAGTCAACCACTGCTGATGATGTCATCATGCACGGTTATAGCTAGCTGCCTTTCTATCCATCACTCCTAGTTATGACATGACTTGTCATAACCATGAGTGATGGGTAAATAATAGGTGCTCCCTATTTGTCATTTTTTAGGGCTTGCGCCTGCGTTGCAGTGCGCAGCACTGCTCGCGCAGCGAGAGCCCTTTTGTATGGGGTTCTGAAAGCTGCTCACACGCTCGTGCGTGTGGTTTTGCTTTCCGCGGCTGCCATTGGCTTTCGCGTGCTTTTTAAAAAAAAAGCCAGCACGCAATTGGGCAAAGGCGGGCGCATGTCCCGCCTTTGCTCCGCCCATTCCCGTCGGTGGCCAGCACGCGCAGCAGCACGCGTTCGCTGCCGCGCTCCCTAGTTATTTTATGCTGCTAGAATAGTAAACTTGTTTTGTATTTACATTGACGTGGAAAAGGGACTCCACTGCCATGAGCAACACCGTTTCTTAGAAGCGCGCAGGTGTGACCTTGTAACGCAGTTTCCCTTTGAGCCAACATTCCATGTCTGGTGCAAACGCGACTCAAAGGGAAGGGGTAACCTTTTGTTCAAGAGCGACCGCTACGTGTGATACTGGCCAAAACAAACCTCGGGGGATGAACAGTATTGTAGGGGCTGAGCTCGGGTATCTTTGAATGCTCCCAACATAAATCTTGCAATTATTTCATCGATGATTGAACAAGGAAGCATCCTCGAGATTACAAAGAGTGGGTCTGTTTCCAAACATCGCCACTTCCGAAGAGACGAGTTGTGAAGCGTAAGAGCTAACTTCACACTTGCCAAGTTTCGTGTGTTTGCGTCACGTCCTGTATTTAAAACAGCGGGCCCGTTCTGTTTGTTTATTTATTTTACAGTGTGTTCTTGCTGCCCGCAATTCTTAATTGGTTTTTGTTGTGAGAAGCACATCTGTTTAAGGCCGTGCGAGTTAAGTACTCCCTGCTGCCATCTGCCGCGACCTGCAAGACACAAGATTGTGTCTGCGATGGGCAATCTCGACTTCTCATCCTTCCGATGCCGATCATTTGAGGACCGTTTAATTCGGCAATCTTACCTTGATGCTGTGCATTGTCTTAGCCATGGCAAGGTATTAAATGCTTTTTTATAAACAAGTTATTATATTATTATTATTATTATTAACCAAATAGTGAGCATTTTTCATTGTATTTCCCACTCCACTCTATATAGTCTATGCGGGTGTGCAGTGCAGCCATCGCATGCAATCTAGTTTGCATAGTAACATCACCTGGCTCACCGTAGTACTCAGGGCAGAAGTCCTAAAAAAAGAAGTGGGGGGACGCTGACGTCACGACAGGAAGTGACGTCACGAAAGGTGGCTTGCACCATCAGACTCATTGCCTCCCCTCGCTCACCCCTTAGATGCGATTGCATCAGAGAAGCCAGCGCGTGAGCAGCGTTCTGAATGAGCTCCGATCTCGCCCCAGAGAGGCCAAAAAGTGAATGTGTGGCTCCATTTGCTCCAGTTATCGAGCTCCCGGTAAAATAAGTGGGGGGACGCCGTCCACCCGCGTGGTACCCCGACTCGAGCCCTGGTAGTACTATTGCCATAACAACAACATCCGTTTGTATGGCAGTGGCTGCAATTGGAATGCATCAGATGCAGCCAACAGGAGTTAACACCGCTGCCCCACCCGAGACCTCAAATGCCTGCAGTTGATCCAGGAACAGTAATTGTATGAAACAGGTAGGTGTCATCTGGGCACGTGCAGCACCGTTTAGGCTGAATTGATGTAAAAACCTCGAATGACCTCACTGTAAAATGTGCCGCATTTTTTTTGTATGAATTATAGAAAATAGGTATGTTTCTCTAGCAGGGCATGCCAATGAAAGAAGGAAACAGTGACAATTAAAACTGCAATGGAATCTAAAGTACATTATCTAAATATGTTACCACTTTCGTTCAATTATTTACAGCATGACGATGTTGCCCCTGGGAGGCGGAGTCTAACAAAGGACTGCTAGGAAAATGCACTGTTGCGTTTTGTGCTTGGGCTAAGGATCGGCCGCACTTTAAATTTCATGGCGGAGGCGCGCCCTCGTTTAATTCATTTTGACAACTGGTGTAAGGTTACTTTCCGTCGCTCCGTTCCTAGCGGTACAGCTGCATTGTAAAAACAAGCATTTGCAATGCAATAGGTCTTGCATTATTAAAGTTTGAGCTATTGGCATTGCTAAATAATGCAACACCAATAGCTCAAACTTTAATAATGCGAGACCTATTGCATTGCAAATGCTTGTTTTTGTTATTGTCATCTTCCATCATTATGACTGTCTCTCCCTGTCAGTTAATACTGAAGAAGTCATCGTCCAATTTGGGTATTGACGGTTTTAATATAGCACGTACAAAACCCTTTAGCATCAAAGCTCGTTACAAATAAAATCCATATTAAGCAGTAAACATAAACAATTATTGTGTTGTATACAAAACCAGTGTTCCAAAAAAGACATCAAAAAATGTATGCAATATTACTATACTAACATGCAGAAATATTCAATGTCAGAGCCTAAATATTTCTAAGTCTAAATATAATAGTACAACAAATATTAATTGTAAAGTGATCTATCCAAGTAGAGATTAAAATAAACTAAACAGATTGAAGTACCATCCAGCAGGAGTAATACAGTCTAATATCCCAACGAAAACTCACATAGCACTCAGAAGCAGGCCATACGCCTAGCAAGTGGATGGGTAGTAATGCTGATCAAGAGGAACAGTTTTAGTTCTCTTTGAAAGTAGAGAGACCGAGGAATTCTAAACCTCAGGAGTACAGCCTCAGAAAGATCTACTAGGTACATTTAAAAAAAATAAAATGAAGATAAATGTTACAGAAGTTCGAGTTATGAAGTAGGTGAGAACCCAGCAGCGGCCGGCTCAGGTAAGCGCAGTGGGGCGGGGCAGGGCGCAGCAGGGGGGAAGCTGACAAACGACGGAATGGTTATTAATTATACCTATTCCGTCGCCGGGTGACTCCTCCCTCCCACCCCGCCGCACTGTGTTTAACTGTGCCGGCCGCCGCTGTGAGAACCACACAGAATCTTCAACTTATTGGCCAAATATTGTGTTTGATCGTAGTGTAATAGTTTATACACGAGGCAAACAAATATGTAGGTGGATCTGCCATCGATCTGGAGCAAATTTGAGGAGTGCAGTAGATGAGACATGGTCAAAGCGACCACTTCATGAGATCTTTCGTGATACAAGATGTAAGGGACAAGGTGAACGTTCAGTCTTCTGGAGAGAATAGCATTCTCCTAGTCAAGTCTGGCTGGTCCCAATGCTTGGACTCGGGTTCCTGAAAGAAATGGTTAATGATCCCTAAATAAGTCCAAGCTGGTAATGGACACAAAAGGCCAGAGTGTTGATGTATTTCTGGAGATTGAGTTGAGTATCAAGAGTAAAACCCAACAATTTGTCACTTTCAATAATGGACTCCACAGTTCATCAATTGTGATATATGAACACCATCTGCAGAAAACGCTCACCCTCTCAGTGCTGGAAAGCATTAAGCATTAACATTTGCCAAGTTCAGCGCAGGTCACCCTGCGTGTAGGTTCTTTCCTTTTAGCAAAAGTTGACGTGTTTCATCCAGAAATATTGTTTATGTAAGAATCTGCGAAATATGCAAGAGACCGTGGATGATGTGGCAAATAAGTAAATTCATGATTATACAGAAAACACAGCTGAATCCGATGACTGTATTGACCCGAGGGTACCCAACTTGAAGGGATGCTGCAATGAGCAGGCAAGGATTGGAAGGAGGTAAGGGGTATTTGGAGGAGAGAAAATACTAAAAGTTAAAAATGAAAACAACATGTTTTTATACCTTTAATGTGTAGAACCATAAGCTACAACACAAGGAAACATAGCTCTCTTTATATATTTACTAAGGGCAACTGATGTTAAAAAAAATCGGTCTTGTATTGCATATTTTAAAACTGAATAGTGGAGGAATTTAACACAATATATTATATCCATAGTCAGACTAGACAACAATGATCTTTCTACAACGTTTTAGTAGATTGACAAGTAAACCTCCTTTTGTCTTGCACCATTCAATGATATTGCATTGTGAAGACTTTACAGAGCCCTCATATTGTACTTCGATTGCGAACAAATGCAAAGAACACAGCCATCCCGCTTCTGAGACTTCCACGGAAGTGTCATGTAGTTTCCACCCTACGGTAGGAACTGCACATTTGTGGACAGCATAACTTTTGAGATGGTGCCAGACTGATTCCTTGCACCCCCTCACGATATGTTGTCCTATAGGCCAGCCAGCTCACAGTGTCACCATGAGTAACCCTAAACCTAGGCGGGCAAATGGTTCTGGCAACCCCTGACCATGACAACCCTGATCCCCCGAGGAATCATTGTAACAGATCTAGAACCCTTTTGCTCAGTCACTCATACTCTCTTTATTCTTAGAGAACTACACAAGGAATACACAGTGGGACGTTTTCAATGTTTATTGAACCAACTTGATTCTTGTATAAAATGTATGTGCTGCAATGATCAATAGACAGAAGCAGATAAAAGTTATTAAAAGTACCAGGACAGTGAACAGAATATAAAGTTCCACCATCATGCTAAGGCATCATATATATGCAAGCATATAACACAATATGGAAATCTGGCAATTCTCCTACTATGCAGTCCCTAACCTAAGTGTCTAGGGCGTGTGTGTGTTCAGCCAAGAATGCCAGTACTGAATGATCCAACCCTGGTTACCTGAAGGGAAAGAATGTAAGTCCCCGTCTTGGTCACAAGCTGCACACCCTTCGCAGAGATAGCAAGCTGCTGGGCTGAAGCTTCAGCTTGTAGAGACCTTTCCAATGACAGCAAAGCGCTCCACTAACTAAACCAGGAAATGCTTGTTTTTATATAATAAAAAGCATCCTTGCGAGTCCTGGGCAAGCCAGCATTGTTATGGTTTATAGATAGCTGTGTCGCCCCGTGGATGAAAAATAGAACGACATTTGCACGATGTGTGTGGAGGCCTTGTACATGGTGTTCAAGGAATTGTGATAATGGTCTAGTGAAGTGGAATCTGTAAGCGAAGCAGTTTCAGAGAAACAAATCCAGCATTGTCACACACGCAAATGTGTGTAAAAGGTTATTGTGTGAAAGGGAAGGCAACTTAAGAAACGTGTTCATGGTGAAAGATTGCATTGTTTCTGCGTGGGCCTAACTAAGACACATGACGTGCACTTCCAACTTTTTTGTTATCAATGAACCCCCTCATATGGAACTGGGGCAGCAGTTTCGATTAGTCAAAGCCCCAGCAGTGGCTTTAGGTGGTCTTCTTTTTTGTTGTTGTTGTTCATCTTCAACCATGCTGCATAGCAGCTGTGCTGCTGTACAAAATGGCTAAATAAACACATTAATAAAGTAAAATAGCTCTCACATATGCATCAACGCATGGGAGGGGGCTAGTGGTGATTGTCACTGGGCAAACAGCAGTGGGAGCAGGAGAGGACGGGAAGGAAGAAGAACCGTTGGGCAAGAAACAAAGGGCCAAACTACGATATGGGAGGGTGGAGGTGGGGGGTGTGGCCAAGTTCCGATGTGAGCGGACGTGGGCTTCGGAGCTCCGGCCGACATTACCCCAGCAATCAATTATCCTGAGCCCCGGGCACATCTATTTTGGGGCACCTGGTTGGGAAAGTGGCTCGGGAGTGTGCTGCTCTCCGCACCGTGATCAGCGAGCCGGATTGGTGGTGAAATCACCCCTAATCGAGCGGGCGGTGAACGCTCCAGTGAGGAACAAGATAGCGGCCGGAACAGGGAAGAGCGTTTGACCTGAGATGAACCGAGAAGGGCGCGAGCAGCTGAGGGCTGGGAAACCCTGGCTGTGCTCGGCGCCGAAGCTGCTGCAAGCGGAGGCATCGGGCTCGGCGAGGTGGCAGCGGGAGTGATGGGAACGTTGCCGATCGCGCTGAGATGGAAGCACGAGAGAGGAGCCTTCGGTGAGTGCTGTGGACTTGTGCAACTGCCTCTCCCTGTTGCAGACCGGTAAGCGAGGCCTGCGAGCTGAGGGCGGCGGAGCTCGCGCATAGTGGAGTGCATAGCCTCGGTCTGCCCTGAATGACTCCGGTGGAAAGCAGAGGCACGATCGGCGTAAGGTGAGCGGGGCCCCTCCCCTCCCTCCCACCCCCCCGGCATCGCAATATTGTTTGGGAATGCGGCCGATGGGGCAAGTGCGTGCAGAGTGCCCGGATTGCAGTGGCAGCACCCGGCCTGAACTGGAATCTGTGAGCGGGGATCCCGAGTGAACGATCTGAGCCTGTCTGGGCCTACAATACGGGCTCTTCAGCAGGGGTCTACAGGAGAGTTCCGGTCACAGAACTGAGGGGCCTGGACCAGCTTGGGAAGGCCGTGTTTTTGCCGGTGGTGTGATCGGCCCAGGCATCTTCATCGCCAGGCTATTAGTGGAAAGAGGGTTCCATGAACATGAAACCGGCCTGCCAGTAGGTTCCCCGGACCCTCTGCACAAGGTACAGATTCCCGATAATTCCTGAGATTGGGGATATATCCAACTGGCCTGATAATCTGGGGGTATTTGATCACTGAGTGCGCAAGTGGAAGCCTACAAGAAACAACGGGGAAGCCATCAAAGAGAAGGGGATATAGCGTCCTCAGCACCAGGGGCCCGGGAACCCAAACAGACGAGGAGGAGGAGTGTATAGAATCTGGGAAGGAAACGGTCGGCAAGACCCCCACCCTGGCAGACATTATGGAAGCCATCACGGCCTCCAGGCAGGCCCTAGAGGCGAAAATCGACTTGATAGGGACAGATGTGAGTTTACTGAAAGACGACCACCGTAAACTCAAAGAACGAGTACTAGCCTCAGAAAAGGAACTCGCAGACGTGCCAGAGAAAGTAGAGATGCTCCAGAAGGCGCTCAGCACAGTCGAGGATCGAGTCAAAGTGCTAGAGGCGCGGGCAGAGGACAGCGAAGGAAGGTCGCGCAAGAACAATATACGAATTATTGGAATGCCGGAAAAATCGGAGGGTACAGATATGGTGGGCTTCCTTGAAGACTGGATCAAAACTGAAGTCGCCCCGGAGGAACTCTCCTCCTTCTATGCCCGAGAACAAGCCCACAGGGTCCCAGCCTGACCGCTCCGTCCGGGGGCCCCTCCCCGAACCATAGTGGCGAGATTGCTTCATTTTCGAGATCGCGATCATGTGCTCCTTGAGGCCCGTCAAAAACAGGAACTGCAGGTTGCCAACAGTAAAATAATGATCTTCCCAGATTTCACGAAAGAAGTACAGCGTCAAAGGACCTCATTTTTAGCTGTTAAGAAAAAACTGCGACATCTCCAGATACCTTGTGCCATGTTATTTCCGGCGCGGCTGCAAGTGGCGGACCAGGCAGGGGCGCAGTTTTTCGCCACCCCGCAGGAAACGCGAAACTGGCTGGACAATCGACGGCGCCAGAATGAAGAGAGTGCGTCGCCGGAAAGATCGCAACAGCATACAGGAAAGAGCGCACGCATGGCCCGTGCTCCATCATCTAGAGAAGCCAGGAACGAAAGGCGTAAGGCATTACAGGTGGCGGCGGAGCTCACCAGGGGGGACTCCAGCCTTGGCTCGAATAAGACTGGTCAAGAAGCAGATAAGTCAGACGGATCTATGGCTGCTAGCTCTAATGAAAACTCTGATGTAGAATTGCCGCAGGTCACGCCTCAAACAGCGGACGACATTGCCTGACTTGAACGATCTGGGTCGCTGATATGGCTATTTACTAGTACTACCGTTGGGCCTACAATTACTTGGGAGGAGGGAATGGTGATGGTCTTCTAAAACGCAAAGTTCTTGAAATCCTCCTGGATCCCGGGGAAGATATTGTTTTAGAACACTGCTGGGGGTTGATGTTGGTGGAACTCTGGAAGCCGCTGCTTGTGCCTCGCAGCCCCATCACTAGTCGGAACACTGTTTTGGAGACTAATCCGTGTTTGGATGGGAAATCATTTGGTTGCACCTGTTCTGGGGAGGGGGAGTTGGGGTTTTGTTATTGCACTATTTAGGGGTTGGGGAACTGTTGGGGCCAGGCGTGTCAAAATCAGGTAGCCGTAGGGAAAATGTCTCACTTAACTCAATGGTACCCCCCTTAGACCTTCAATGTATCTCTTGGAATGTACAGGGGATGCACACACTGTCACGACGTCATAGGATACATGCCTTTCTAATAAGGAGAGGGGTTCAAATTGCGTTGCTCCAAGAAACTCATGTTATGGCCAAAGAGGGGGCTGCACTCCAGCGTAGATGGAGGGGTCAGGTGTTTTATACTAACTATTCGGCTTTCGCTCGGGGGGGGTCCTGATTTGGGTAAGGGCAGGGGTGCCCTTCCAATGCACGGACCAAATGATTGATCTGGAGGGCAGGTACATTATAGTCGCGGGTAAATTAGATGGTAGGGATGTGGCCCTAGGAAGCCTCTATGGCTCAAATACAGAACAGCCGGCGTTCTTGGCCCAGCTATCTGGGACACTGGCCTCTGTACTGACGGGCCCAGTGATCCTAGGTGGGGACTTTAATTGTGTTACTGATGTTGGATTGGACCGGTCACATCCGCCACTCCCGGACACACCTCCACATAAAATAGCAGCAGCACGCCTTACCTGGCAGTTGCAGTGGGGTTTGATAGATTCCTGGAGGGCGCACCATCCAGCTGACGGGGACTATTCATTTTTCTCCGCCCTGCATGAACTTCATGTTAGATTGGACTCTATATTATGCTCCCCAGACATCCATGAACATGTACAGACTACCGAGTACCTTGCTAGAACAATCTCCGATCATAACCCGCTATTACTAGGCTTAACATGGTCTCGTGACTGCCCTAGAATTCCGTCCTGGCGCTTGAAACCAGAGGCATTGGAGGATCAGGTTTACAGAGTAGCGGTGGGTACTGCTATTGAACAGTACTTTGAAGAGAATGCCAACACAGCAACCTCTAAATTAATAGAGTGGTACGCCTTTAAGTCAGTTATCAGGGGGCGGTGTATCTCTGAATTTGTGGGAGTGCGTAAGACTTTACTACATGGACACGATATCAGCGGAAAACAGACTCCGGGAATTGGAGAGGGAACGGCCAGAACAGAGAGCCAAGCAGGGGGAACTTCTAGCGGCTAGGGAAGAGGTGGCTGCCAAGGTGGAGCGACTTCGTTGCTTTGACTATAAAAACTATATAACCAGAGCCCATGCTGAACGAGAGAAGTCTGGAGCCCTGCTGGCCTGGCTGGCCAATCCGGCTCGACGGGGTTCAGTGATACTAGAACTAAGAGGTCAAGGGGAGGAACCGTTGTACCGTCAGCAGGACATTAATAATAGATTCTTTGAATTTTATGAGACGTTATATAAGAGCAAACAGTCGCCCACTCCTGACGAATTGGCTACTTTTGTCAACGCAGTGGACTTACCGGTGGTACCGGAAGAAATAGCAGAGGATCTGGGAGCTGACATAGGGCAAAGTGAGGTGAGAGGGGCTATAAAACCCATGGCCAGAAATAAGACACCAGGTACAGATGGTCTCCCGGTGGAGTTCTACTTGACCTATATTGATCTGCTCGCTCCTAAGCTGGTGGAGCTCTATAACCAAGCGGTATGGGAGGGTCACCTCCCTGCCACCACGAGAGAGGCGGTAATTATCCCATTACTAAAGCCGGGGAAACCAGCATGGGACACGGCAGCCTACTGGCCATTGTCTATGCTGAACCTGGACTATAAGGTCTTGAGCCGGATATTGGTGACTCGACTTCTCCCACATATGTCCATTTTAATCCACGAAGATCAGGCGGGCTTTATTCCCACCAGAAACACCGCATTAAACATTAGGCGTCTCCTTCGGATACTAAAGGCGAGGTCTGACGGCGAGGGGGGTGAGACCATCTTTGCAGTGGATATTGAAAAGGCCTTTGATAGCCTTGAATGGGCTTACCTCTTCGAGGTGATGAGGAAATTTGGGTTAGGCTCAGCATTTATTAAATGGACGGCCCTGCTATATGCAGACTCTACTGCCCGAGTCAAGACGGGCAGACTGAATTCCGAAAGTTGTAGAATAGAACGGGGCACACGGCAGGGGTGTCCTTTGTTGCCTCTATTGTTTGCCTTGGCCATGGAGCCGTTGGCAGCTAGAGCTCGCACGGGGCAATATTTTCAGGGATTGGAGGTAGCCGGCCAGTATTCACCATATCGCGCTCTATGCCGATGATCTGCTGATGTTTCTGGCGGACGATCGCGACGCACTTAGAGGGGCGAAGGACCTCTTCCATGGCTTAGGGCAAGTAGCGGGCCTAAAAGTAAACTGGGCAAAGTCATTCCTGTTCCCGGTCAGGGCGGAAGTAGCTGTCCCCATAGAGACGGAGGGGGTCCAATGGCAACCCCACTGCTTGGCCAACCTGGGCAGCCAGATTTATCACTCTCCTGATGACCTGTTAGAAGGGAATGTAGGGCGGGCTTTACGGGGAGTTAAGAGCAGCTTTGATTTCTGGGGAACTCTGCCATTGTTGGTCGCGGGTTGAGTGGCCCTCCTGAACATGGTGACGCTCCCGCGGCTGCTTTATTATTATGGAGTTCTGCCAGTCTGGATCCCGACCCGAATGTTCGCCCACCTGAAGTCACTGGTAACGGCGTTTATATGGGGGCCTGGCAGGCGGCGGGTAGCACTTACTACCAAGAATAGAAGGAGGGTTAGCAGTGCCTGACTTTGAATACTACTACATAGCTGCGCAATTACAATGGCTCACGAAATGGGTGGCGGATAAACTCAGGGCGCCTGTGGAAAACAGGGGAGAGGCCTCAGACTTGCGGCTTTTGTCATGAATAATTTTGAGACTGCCTTGCCATTAAGAGAGGTCTCCCCATGGACCTCAGTGCAGCGCGTAAATGCTGGAATAGAAGCCTGAGAAGGGCCACGGTCAAGCGTCCATATGCGCTGGAAGTCCCCTTACTTATATGTGAGGCACTCCCCCATGGTGGTGACTGGCGGAGGCTGGGTGCATGATCAGATCTGGGAATTACTACGATAGAGGACCTCTATGAGGAGGGCACGCTGATCCCATTCAACGATCTCAAGGAGCGTCATGATCTGCCGGGAGGAGACTTTCTTCTGCACACAGCCCTTACGGCAGCCATGAGGAAACACTGGAATGAGGGTCTATCTGAGCTGGGTATCTTGACGGGATGCCAATACTTAGTCACTGCGGCGGGCACCTTTAAAGCAGTCACATGTCTGTACAGGGGACTTACATACACGACGCTCCCTCCCCTGACTAAAATCCATAGAGAATGGGAAGCAGACCTGGGCAAGCCTATAGCAGATTAAGAATGGGGGATACTGGTGGAGAGGGCGTGGAAAAGTACTAGGAATGCACGGTTTCAACTGATAAACTTTTACGTGCTCCACAGAGCCTATCTTACACCAGACAAGCTCAATCAATATTTTAATATGCAAACTGCAGCCTGCCCACGATGTCATACAATAGGAGCTGATTTTTGCATATGTTCTGGAGCTGCCCGAAAATAGGGGACTTTTGGGAGGAGGTAACCTCAATATTGGCAGAAGTGACTGAGAAGGAAATAGGGAATACTGTCTATTGCACTGGTTTCCCCATACTGCTAAAAACAAGGTAACGAGTAAGTTCCAAGACCTTGGATTAGTTTTAGCTAAGAGAGACATTACTAGTCACTGGAAATCGAGTATTGGCCCTAGTTTCTCTAGGTGGAAGAAGGAGTTCATTAAATGGGCTGAATGTGAAAACACTGTCAGATTGAGAATAGCTAAACGAACAGAAAGCGAGAAATCGCTGGAAGTAGCCAGAGTGTGGTCAGCGTTGTTTGATATACTTAAAAATCCAAATGCTGTGGGCGGGAGTGACCAAGAAGAAGACGGCCAGGATGGGGCTGTCTGATTTCTCTGCGTTGGGCCTTCTGAGCGGATTGACCCCGGGTTAGATAAAATCCCCCGAGCCGTGAGGTAATCCTCTGAGCATATGTTAGCGACCCTCAAAGTTAGAGATATATGACCCGGCAATCGACTGGGCAGGTAAACAGCTAAAGAGAGACGCCTGGGTGGGAGGGCAGGGAGGGGGGTGAAGTTGGGGTAAGGTTTAGAAAACGCGTATGAGACATCCGATTTAAGGTTTGTAATCTCACATGTAATTTGATATGTAAGAAATAAATGTACTGGTAATGGGGGTACGACCTTGGCCGGTAAGTACTTGCTTCCGGCGATACCACTAAGGGAAGAATATGTTTCTACAATGCTTTGGAAGCATCAAAATGGGGAAGATATCGTATTATTGTTTGACTGTATTGCTTACCTGAAAAGTAATATAAATCTGTTTACAAAAAAAAATGGGAGGTTGGAGGTGGCCCAGCGACAGAGAAAACAACGGGAAAGCAACGATTCGGGAGCGGAAAGCAACAATGGCGGGCAAGCAACAACACAGGGGTAAGGAAAGACGCTGGAGGAGAGAAGAGGGAGCAAACAACAACAATGATGGGGAAAAAAAGTACCTCAATTACAGTGCGAGCAGCGGAAGGACACTAATTACAAGCATTGGCATAGCCAATAGGTCTCGCCTTTGGGACCTTTATAAGTGTTTAGCCAGAGCTATTGGCTTTGCCAATGTATTTAAGCTATGTTGTAGAGCAGTGTGGCTGTTGTGCAGCATGTTGCAAAGTTATAATAAAAAACATTATAAGCATTTTTGTTACCTTCTATATAATTATAGCAGAAAACATATAAATCACCATTTATTATTAGTATGGTGCAGGTCCGGAAATGGTACTCATTATCCTGAATAAACAGGAATCAAAACGATATGCGTCATAGTATCGGGGCATGCAATGCAGCAGTTTAGGGAATAAGAACATGTGAATCATAATGCATATATCACCATAAAAACAAAGGCCATAGCGCTCTTGCGCTTCTATTATACCCTTTGCGCATGCGCGCTGCGCTCGACCTAAAAATTGTGTGGACTGGCTTTCATAATAGTACAAATTAGGCACTGATATCAGACCCCAACCAACGCTGCCACAAAAAGGGCAAACTATCACAAAATGAACATTGTCTCATCAGGGCCGAACTTGGCCAAAGCAACCCTGCCAAATTTTGTCAGACCAGCCCCCATAGTGCATAGTGCACAGTGAGCTACTACAAGGGGGGTTGAGAGGTTCTCCACCCAAAGACATTTTGAGAAAAAATGTGCATTCTACAACACACTTTTCATTTTGTATGCAATTGTATTTGTTTTTAATGCATAGTAATAGTTGATCTTACAGATTACCAGGATACAGCAATTTTTAAAGGGGATCTTAAATTATTCCTTCACTATAAACCTCCAACAGTGCCTCTCATCTTTCCATAGCCCCTCCATCACATGTATTTCATTTGTTTAATAGCGCCTCTCATAAGTGTAGGGTGTAAGAGCATTTTACATCACACATATATACGTGTGTAAATCAGTGTATAGAAATTTTACATAAGACAAAGAGGACTACAAGGTGTAGGATTCAAATGTCATCCATACTGGTAGGCATTTATTAAGAGTGCTTGGTCTGGGAAGCACAAACTCAGGATTCAAAACGTAAGAATGCCTAGGGTTGACTTACTAATAAGAATTTATTTCTACCTAAACGAACTCTTTTTAGCAAAATTTGGA
Organism: Calotriton arnoldi; assembly: GCA_963921515.1. NCBI lineage: Eukaryota > Metazoa > Chordata > Amphibia > Caudata > Salamandridae > Calotriton > Calotriton arnoldi. The sequence continues at coordinate 4,871,855 of CAWUFW010000167.1, forward strand.
TAATGAAAGACTGGGAAAAAACATAACTTTTTAATCTAGAACACGATTGTAGCTTATGGACTGCACAGTAACAAAAGGATCTCTGTGACAAAAGCAGTAACCCGTTGAGCTATGGGCATAAAACACTGTTCTATGATCTGCATAGTACACATTCTTTGCGGCAGGCATGTTAACCCTCTACGCTACAGGTCTACCCTTCTCTGAACCACCTACCTTGGTCCTTGTGCATTGAACATTGTTTTGGCAGTGGAAGATCGACAGCTTTGACACCAAAGTTCCTCTGACACGTGGTCTATTATGGCGAATATGCACTACGGAGCAGTTACTAGTCCACATCTTGGCTTTTCCTCCTCATTGGAAATGAACTTGTTGGACGCGCTTAATCTGCGGTGAGGCTTCTCAAGCATTGTTAGAGGTCTTTGATTTGTACATATGCACTGAGCAGCAACCAAAGCATCCTTTGCCAAACAAAGAGATGTGTATCCAGCATACTGGGGGTGTCGCTCAACTAAGCAGTGCCATTTGCAAAATATTGATTCATTTCTGCAAGGGGTTGATGAATTGAGTGGACTGGTGCTTTATCTTCAGATACCTAGAACCACCTTGGTGCCATTCCTGCTGGTGAACGGATCGATTTCCCCTGCAGTAGGTATTCAGTAGTCACAGTTTTACCAAACTGACCAGGTCTGCCTGTCTGTTTAATATCAAGTCCTGCTCTAAGATCGAATTTGGTAGGATATTATCACCACGTAAGGAAAGTTTACTCCGGGAGATGATTGCCCTCATGAACAGGAGTCTGTGCCGAAACCATTTACTTGTAGTAAAGTTTACTTCCTCTAGGTCGGATTGTCTTCTGGAAAGAGTGCAGGGCTATATATCGGTCTTTAGATTGAGTAAACTTTAAACGCATCATGCTTCTAACTTCCTACATCAAGCAGTGACAAAGGCGGGCTATGAATATTAAAAAGGAATGTTGACAAACAGGAGCTCAATGGGCCCCACATATTCAAGCGCTGAGGGAAGAGGGGCAGCTTTACTCTTGTTAATCATGTTCTAGGGAAGAGTCCGTTCCAGAACTTGGTGTAGGACTGATGTCGGTGTAATGTTATCGTGTGTCTCGCAGAATGATATGCAGCCGAGGGTTCAGGAAGGAACCCGCAACTTCATTACCTTTTGTCTGTTTTAAATGTGCTGTGAAAGAGCTCGGTGAGACCCAGCAGCCATATGTGAATGCCTTCACTCAGGGCGGGATCCCTCATGCCAGTGTCACAATCACTAAGTTAGATTCCGGCGAAGCTGGCCGACGTGCAAAATAAACACAATAAACTACTTTCACAGGCTCAGGGAACTTCACATATGGTTCTGAAATAATAATACCAATCAGTCAAAACTCAATGCCACTACACCAAAGAACAAGGCAGCCATCATGTTCTGGGTCTTTTAATATTTTGAGCACTGCGATTATGGCATAGGTGACGTTACCCTTTGAATGTTATCAATGTTGCAACAATTAAGGAGTCGATGAACTGCAGCAGCCACGGCAACCAACAACAGGGGAGGAGTTGCACGGCGCCGTGCAGAAATAAAGGTGCATGTTGAAGCGCGGCTCTCGCCTCCTTAAATTTAAATTGAAAGCAGCGCCTTTTGTTAATAAATAAAGGTGCACTTAAAGTCAAAGTGGCGCCGTTTATAAATAAATAAAGGCGCACTTAAAGGGGTGAGGTGGTGTTGAGAATGGCACGGTGAGATTAAGAACGGCACAGCGGACTGACATGAACAAGCAGCGACCTCGGAGGGGTTGTGGCGGTAGGCATGCACTGTTGTGTGAGGGGTGAGGTGGCGTGTGAACGGCACGGAGAGATTAAGTAATAGGCCAAGCTGAAAAATGAAGCGGACAGGAAGGTTTCATGGCAGGAACATGAGCAGAGACCGGGCAGTCAAAAACAAGCGGTCTGCACTTTGGACGAGGGGTTCTCGTCTACACTGAGCTCGCAAAAGTGTAGGATGAAGACAGAAAAGAGGTCGTCAAGCACTCGTGCTTGTTTTGGCATCCACCTTGCGGGAGCGAGCAGCGGCGCGTGGGCCATCTGTTTTCAATTAGCACGCGCGCCCCTGCTCGCTCCCGCAAGGTGGATGCCAGCACAAGCACGAGTGCTTGAAAAGAGCTGACCAATTTCTAAAGGTCATCTCCTAGTGCAACGCATGCGCGCTGCCTAGGCGAGACCTAAAAAAGGAGCAATCAATACTTGGTCCATGCTCCGCAGAAAGGAGAAACAAACAGAGAAAGTGAAACCAGCACGTGCTGACCAATCAGGAGCCAGCAAATATAAATGAGAATGAAGCCAACGATTCATAAGCAGCAGGCGGGCTTCAGGCCCCTGTTAGTTAACAAAATGTCTTGCAAGCAACAGCGCATGTGCTATATCAAGCAAGACCTAAAAAAATGATTTTGTTCATCTGTTGCAATCCCTTCTCTGGTCAAATGTTCTCCTTCTGTTGGGTCAGCATATTGGCTGACCGTGAGAAGCAGAGTTGTATCCTGACAATGCAAAGGATTGCCTCAAACACCTTTGTAGGTCTCACCTAGGCAGCACATGCAGTGTCTCTTTTGAGACATGCTGTATCTACAATGGGGGCCTCAAGCACCTCCCATCTTTTCCATTCGTTCCTGTTACAGCCCTTCGAAATGTGTTGTTTGGTGAATATGCTTAACTAGTCCCGCCTTTTGTGATAACACTGCCGCATGGGGAGAGAGGAAGCAGTATTTGACTGCGTGAAGGTTACAATGAAGCAACTTACCATCTATGTCTCCCGTTCAAGGCTGCCGCGGTGGGTGTGAAGACCGTAGCCAACAGGATTGGGACACCACAGGGTGTACAAGTGCACAAATTACTTTAATTTGCACTTGCAGCGGGACTCACAAAAATCCGGCACGGATCAGCCCTGGGAGCAGCTCAGTTTGTGGCCGTGGAGGATGGGCTATCATCGTACTCCAATAGGAGTGGACCTTTGATGTTTTAAAAGGCCCCCAGGTGGAATATTATCGCTAAAGTGGAACAGGCACTGAGGAAAGCCGCAAGGCTGAAACGCGTCTGCCCAGCGTTTCACGAACATGCATCTCTACCCCATGCGCTTGATGTATTGGCATTAAAGTTGACTCTTTGTAACCGAGCAGGTGTCGGACCCATTCTCAGTCACCAGCGCCACCGCACTCACGAGCAGGTGCTTGTTCACGCGAGGATGCACTCGCCATTAAATCCAATGCTCTTGAAAGAAGAGACCAGCACTCACGGGGGGAAAATTCCAATGTGTTCTGTAGATCCAAAAAACATTGGAATTTTCTCCCCCTTGAGTGCTGGTCTCTTCTTTCAAGAGCATTGGATTTGATGGCGAGTGCATTGGATATATATATATATATATACACACACACACACAATTTGGCATCAGTGTGTGTGTGTATATGTATATGTATATGTATGTGTGTGTGTGTGTATGTGTGTATATATATATGTGTGTATATATATATATGTATATATATATATATATATATATATACACACACACAATTTGGCATCAGAAGAAGTACACTTCCAGCTCAGACCAGATGCATTAGACAAATATATTAACATTTCAGATATATGTGAGGCATAGTAGGAATGCACAGCAGGTTAACATAGTGTTAGTGAGAACACATAAAGATAACACAGGCATTGTCGTCCCAGATAATTTCCAACGACTATACATTAGACATGAGCTCCTGAATGAGTCTTCTGGCGACAATCATATACACTGGGGCACTCAACACAGGAAGATGAGAACTGTAATTTAACTCTTCATCACCCCCTATGCACTGCAACTCGGGTCTCTTACATCCAATAGGGTGCTAGGTATTTCCTTTACCCCGGAGCCCTCACTTATCCCCTCCTGCCCACCCCCCTTTATACTGCTGGCGAGTCAGATACTCCCGATATGGACCCCATATGTCTCTCTGGCGACTACGGAGCTGCATAAGATCATGATAGGCTTCAGATTGTGTACTGCAATATGTCATATCAGTATGCCATTCTGTCACTTTTAGGAGAGGTCCCTTCATCCAACAAATGGTCACTCTACACTGCGCCAATAAGAGACCCAGTGCCACCAACCGTTGGCTGGTCCGCGGAACATCCTGGTCATAGCCTAGTAGGACCATCAGCTGCTTGCAGGCTAATACCTCCCCTGTTATTTCTCCCAAAACTATAAAGATCATAAGCCAAAAGTGCTGTACCCCAGGGCAGTGCCATGCTATATGTGTGCAGCCTGCATCATCTATGCCGCAACGTGGGCATCGTGAGTCTTCTCTCAGACCGTATCTAAGTAATTGGACTGGAGTATAATATATCTGATTAAGATATTTAAAATACACAAGTTGATGGCAGCCATTCATCGAATACTGCGTATTACAGAACAGCAGTAACTCCATTATTTTTCAGTGATATCTAAGCCCAGATCGTCTTGCCAGTCTCTGCAAGCCTTGGGGATTCCAGGTCGCCTGGCCTCCTGTGAAAAAGCATATAATGTTACTACGGTGCGTGCTGATGTCGTCTCTTGTATGAGATGGGTATGGGCTGGCACCTCTGCGGGCTCCGCCAGATTGCCGTCGGGCAAGCTCCTCATCGCATGACGTGCCTGATAGTAATGAAATTCCATATTGACAACAATGGTGAGAGCAAGGAGTTAGAGAGGGTTACGTCCGTCTCCCCGCCTGGTTGGGACCCCGATGATGAAGCATGACACCAACTAGGTTGGTGTGTGAGGGGTCTTTTAAAGAACCTGAAGGTTCCTCTGCACTGTGAGTTCCCAGTGGTATCTATCCAGGTACTGGGTACGTCCACATTGTTTATTGAGTAATGAAATTCCACCAGCACAGAATGTGTATCATATTCTGTACACTAACCTGGGCCCAGTCGAGGAGCATGTTATTATAAAAAAAAAGTCACCCTTACTCCGTATCGCAAGCTCACTTAAAGCTGCTGTTGCTGCCCGCTCCTGTCCCAACGGAAACCATCTGCACCACTCCAGAGGAAGCCACTGGGAGTAAAGCAAAGTTGTCGGCTGCTTGGCCATTAAATGTTTTTTCTTCTTCAATAGGTAACGTGGTGCCCACCGGATTTATTATGTGAAAGGGGCGCACCGGTTTACTAAGTAAAAAGAGGGGCAGCGAATGATGAGATGCTCTAGCCAAAAATGTGATAAGTCTAGTGGTCTGTGCAGCCAGTAATGGTTTGCACCGCCCCATAGTAAGCCTCAAGGTCTGATGTGTTAAGGCTGCCCGCATTATAAGGAAGAGTAAGCGTCTCCATTGCACACATTACTGCTTGCCAGCCCACGCCAAGCGTACCATCAAGGAGCGCAAAGTCCGAAACATCGCACCTGGTAACAATATCGGGATGTTTTCGAATAAGAATAATGAGCGGGGAAGTATTACCATCTTCATGATGGCTTCGGGACCATGGAGAGAGGGGGGAGGCGAATCCAACGATCCACCACCTCGGTGAGGCGATACACAGCCTTACCATACTTATCTCGTATCACTACCTCTGAATCCGTGTCGCCCTGGATGCCCAAATAGCGAACCGGCTCATTGCTCCATGCAAGAGGGAACTCTGCCTGTATTGGAGTCGTAGCAGTGGTAAGGAGAAACATGAGAGACTTGTCCCAATTAATACGCAATCCAGAATGGCCACCAAAGAGTACTACCGCCTGGAGCACCGGACAGAGGTTCCGCTCTGTGTCTCTAACATATAGGAGTGTCGTCGGCGTATGCAGATAGTATGAGGTTATACCGTGGAAAGTGAATACTTCTATGGGGTCGATATTCCCGAAGTGCACAGGCCAAAGGCTCTGCAACAAGGGCATACAAAAGCAGCGATCAGGGACAACCCTGACGCATGCTCCTAGTGATGGCTATCGGGTCTGACACCAGACTGTTAATACGCACTTATGCAGTCAGTGCTGTGTAAAGAACATAGACTAGCTTAAAATAGATATCCCCACGCGACACAGCATGGATAACATGAATCCCCATTTGACGGAGTCAAAAGCTTTCTCTGCGCCTAAAAAAAAAAAAATAGCCACAGCGTGGAACTCAGGGTTGATAAGCGAGATTGTTTCAAAGAGGACTCGAAGATTGTAGATAAGGGAGCAACCTGGTATAAAGGCGGATTGTTCTGACCCTATTATTCCTGGAAGCAGTGGCACCAGCCAATAAGCTAAAACTTTTGCAAAGAGTTTTGTGTCCTGTATTTAAGAGTGATAACAGTTGATAGGGCGAGCAATGATCGGCTGGTTTGAGCAAGGTGATCAATAAAGCTTCTTGCATTGTTGGGGGCATGGAACCGTCCCGTACCATTTCTCGAAGAGATTGACCAGATGTGGAATAATTTTGTCCTGGTAGGCCTTGTAAAAGGCCACTGTCAGCCTGATGGAGCCCAGTGCCTTGCCCCCGGACATATCTTTTAATGCCGCTACAATCTCTGCAGGACGGAGCGGTGCCATTAGCCACTCCCTATGTGTATCCGACAGCCACTTCATGGAGATATGTGCAAGGTAGTGAGCAGTGGCCTGTTCGTCATATGTAACGTGTGAGGTATGCAGTTCAGTATAATAATGGCAGAATCGCTCTGCCACTTGTGCGCCCTCATGTATGTGTTCCTCCTGCTCATCCAGATTAGACAGCACTTCACTGTCTTCAAGAGTGGCGCTAGTTCGCTCTCCCTCACCATAAACTCTAGCAGTGGTGTACTTGCCCAGGTGTGTAACCTCACTCTGAGCTTGCTCGTTATATTCATCTAGCTTTGTTTTAATTTCACCCAACAACCCCAGCTCTGCTGTCTCCTGATGCACATATTCTAGGTTGAGTATGTCTGCTTCCAGTCTCACGAGACGGCCTCAAATGGAACTGAGCACCCCTGCGTGCTTTGAGATAACCCAGCGAATGTAGACCTTGAAGGCCTCTTAAATAGTAGCACATTTTTCTACGGAACCCAAGCTGATGCAAAGATATTAGTCAATTGCCTGTGCTAGTTCCTCATGGAATACCGCATCCAGCAAAGAGTACTGTGGAAATCGCCAAGAGAACGCTCTCGAGCGCGGGCACTGTAGCTCTAAAACAAGGCGAACCGGGGAGTGATCTGAGTAGGTGCGAGGTAGATGCTCACACTGTCAAACCATGGATAGCAAACTGCACGATATAAGCCAATAGTCAATGCACGTATGTATATCATGGAAAGTGGAATAATAAGTGTACTCCCTACCCAGTGGTCCATGTTAATGCCACACATCCACAAGACCACAGTTTTCCGATATCGCTGCAATAGCGCGGGCCGCCACGGAAGGTCTCCGAGGAGGGCGCTGAGAACGGTCCAGCTCTGGTGCTAAAACACTTGAAGTCGCCTCCGCACATCTGCGGCATAGATCCATAGGTGGCAAGTTTGATTTGCAGTGTGTGGTAAAATTGCAGATCGTCGAAATTGGGTCCATAGATTCCCCAGTAGAAGTATGTCAACATGGTCTTTTCGGCAACATGTTACCAGGTATCGACCACCAGGGTCTACACCCATCTCCCGTAGGGTAATCCCAGAGCCACGACAGACCCAACTAAAACACTGCGCGCGTGTGGTGAACCCCGCAGCACTGCATTCTCCCCTCAAACATCTCAATGTGAGCAGACCACTATTAGGGGCAAGATGTGTTTCCTGCAATATAACCACATCTATCTGATGCCGTTGAAGATCCAATACCACTTTGCGAATTTTACGACAGTCATTCAATTCCACGCCAAGAAGTTTAATCTTGACGCATGCCCAAGAGCTGTATTAATATCTTCTTCCCCACTAAGCACTTCCTTACCAGATCATGGGTAACCAAGCACTGCAATCCAATACATGCACAATTTGCAGTTCCAGTCTGAGCCATGGGAGCATTTGAATACATCCCCTCCACGTCCCCCTACCCACCCCATGTCCCCAAACAACTCAAACAGCAAGACATTTCCCACCCTTATCCCTCCCGTACCGTCAAACATTATACCACAGCAATAACAGTGTGGTACACACATAGAGGCAGATAAAGCCCGCCGGGCACTCCCATAACACAGTCACAGTAGGGCCATTTCAGGAAAGTAAAATGCTCCCATCTCGCGTCAGGCAGTCATGAGTGCACACCCGTACACCACATCTACTCTCAGGCATCTCACCGCACCATGGGTGCCAGAGTCCCACACAGCATCTAATAGAAGGCCACCCCAACAATCCACTCGGGAAACTGTTGTACTTACATTTACTGCTGTAGCCCTTTCTTTGTCTCCTGTTTCCTGTCCCATCTAGAATCCTTTACCGGCATTCTGGTGTTGTTCCTGCGTGGACATTCCAGTTTAGTCAGTTGCTCCTTGGTCAGCTGTGAAGTGTCCGTTACGCTGCTGGATCCAATAAACCAGTCGTTTCTTACCTTTCCTGAAGCGTCCGACTCTTCTTATTTACACCAGTTTTTGGCGACGATCATCCCTACGCTGGCCAGGAGAGTGCCAGGAGACACTATTGATGGCCAAAAGGTCTCCCTAATGGTTGACACTGGATCTAGGTATACCATCATTCCCAGGTCTATGTTTGAACATGAATGGGCGAATAAACCATTGTTGCCCAGAAATATATCACCTGCTGGTTATCAGGGGGTCAATTGATTTGTTAGGCTATTTTGTGGCTGAAATCGTATTCTCCAATAGATCTACTAGAGGCAAAGTGTACGTAGCACAAGAAGGGCCCCCCATTCTTGGTTGGATACACCAGTATGACCTTCATATCATACTGAATCCTAGGGCGCCCTCTCAAGTCATGGTGGTAGAGGACGAGAGTCTAGATGACATCCTTAAGGAAGCTGGGGTGGTTTTTAGAGAAAAGTTAGGACAACTCAAAGGATATGTCCACAAAATTATACTGAGGAAGGACCCCATACCTATACAACACAAATTGAGAAGAGTACCCTTAGTGGTTAGGGACGAGGTCAAGTCTCTTCTAAACGAGATGTTGAAAGGTGGAGTGATTGAGCCGGTTGAAGCCTCCTGTTGGGTTTCTCCGGTGGTAATCACCAAGAAGGCTGACGGCAAACTTGGGTTCTGTGTGGACTTGAGGTCCTTAAACAAATGTGTAGTCGCAGACACTTTTCCGTTGCCCAACATAGGTGAACTAGTCTCCACATTAAAAGATGCTAAGTTTTTCTCCAAGCTCGACCTCAAGAGTGCGTATCATCAGATAAAGTTACATCAGGATTCCAAACATTTAACAGCTTTTATCACCACAGAAGGAACATTTCAGTTTACTCGTTTGCCTTTTGGGCTGTCATCAGCGGCCAGTGTATTTCAGCGCATGGTCACGGAAATCTTCAAGGGCATCGACAAAGCTCTTTTCTTTCAAGATGACATACTTGTGTTTGGCAAAACTGTTGGTGAGGACAACCAAGTTCTGAAGTCAGTGCTGCATAGAATTGCAGAGGTAGGGCTCACCTTACGCAAGGAGAAATGCTCTTTCCTGGTGGAACAGATTGAGTATTTGGACCACGAGATTTCAGCACTAGGGATAAAACCAAAGAGGAACTTACTTAGGGCCATTGAACTAGCCCCGGCACCTTCGGACAAGGATCAGTTGAGGTCCGTAATGGGCCTGATAGAATACTACACAAGTTTGTACAGCATTTTTCTGACAAAACTTTGTGTTTGAGACAATTGTTGAAAAAAGGCGCAAAATTTGAGTGGGGGGGGAACAACAAGTCATGTGTTTTAACAACATAAAGAATGAAATTTGCAGAGCTAATGTACTAACACCGTTTGACATTAAACTCAAGTCCATTGTCTCAGTTGACGCCAGCGCCACAGGTCTAGGCGTTGTTCTCTCCCAGAAACATCCTGGTGGAGAGAAGACTGTCGCTTTTGCGTCTAGGATGCTCACGACCTCTTAGCAGAACTATTCTGTTATAGAAAGGGAGGCCCTGGCGGCAACATGGGGAGTTGAATACTTTCGCATGTACCTCTGGGGTACGAGGTTCTTACTCAAGACTGACCATAAGCCTTTGGTGAGAATTTTGTCCCCTGGAGGTGCGGGCAAAGGGTCCGCCAGGTTAGCAAGACTCGCGGCGAGGCTTCAAGAATATCAATATGAGATCACACACATTCAAGGTTGGAAAAATCTCCAGGCTGATTGCCTTTCCAGACTGTCTCTCAAGTGGGAAACTGTTGATGGTCCACCTATTTCAGTTGCCAGTGATGATGGTGCGGTTGCCTCCATTCAGGATGTGGTGTTGGTTGGTGAGGGTACGTTCACTTCTGAGGAGTGGTTGAAGGAGATGGAGCTAGATCAGGTTCTCAAATCTGTCATGGATCTTATTAAGTTGGGTGCCAGGCGTGAAAGTTGCGTGCAAGTCTCTGTACGACCTTTTACCAAAATTTTGGAGGAATTGTTGGTGTGTGGTGCCTATGTCTTGATGAGAGGAGACAAGTTTGTTCCACCTTTTGGTCTGAGGACCAAGCTTTTGGCTCTCGCTCACGAGGGACATTTGGGACAAACTTTAACCCAACGCCGCCTCAAAGCAAATTTTTGGTGGCCAGGCATGGGTCAACAGGTTACATCCTGGGTTGAGAAATGCTCAGTCTGCAAGGAGGGGGAGAAGAGACTGAAAGTAAGGTCCAAGGCTGACATGGGTCACATCAGGGACCCAGGCAAGGCTTGGCACACTATCTGTTTGGATTTTATTGGACCCATGGATGAGTTACCCTCTCGTGATAGATTTGCCATCGTGGTTGTTGACGTTTTTTCCAAATGGTTGGATGTCAAATTTGTGAGAGACATCACCACAGAGAGCACTATTGTGTTTTTGAATAGTTTTTCATGCAGAAGGTTTCCCCTCTGTCATCATCACCGATAATGGCACGCAGCTCATTTCACATGAAATGCAAAATTTTCTTACCAAGGGTGGGGTGGCACATCATCGCCCTTCACTATATAACCCACAGGGAGAGGGCCAACCGTGTTGTCAAGGGCATCATTCAGATGGCGTGTGCTAGTGGAGGGGTTGCCCATACCATGGTAGAGGAAATGGTGTGGGCTTACCGCACTACTAAGCTTGAGCAGTGTGGTAGGTCTCCTTTTGAGTTGATGCGGGGCAGGTCTCTGGGTTCCAAATTGGTCCCCTCTTGGATGAAGGAGTGGGTTGCTAGTGGGAAGGGGGAGAGAACTGCAGTTCCTTTGAGTGGTTCTTGTTCTGGAGCCCTTCAAATTTGTGATGGAGACTTGGTCAAGGTCAGGTCGGTAGGTTTAACAAAGGTTTGTCCAAGTTCAAGGGGCCTTTTAGGGTTGTACGTGCGTTTCCACATTTTGTGGTTTTGGAAAATGGAGAAAAGTGGAACCTTTGTCGTGTCGCTTTGTTTCAGAAGGCTACAAGTGCAAATGGGGTTTCCACCTCTGACCATGACGATTCTGTCACCTCTGACAACGTTTCAAGTGGGAACAGCGGTTACATGTTGGCACTGGATGTCGGTACCACTGTTCCTCTCCCTAATGGCAGCCCAAGGGTGAGGGGTGGTGATGGTGATGCTGTTGTCAGTGGGGGTGGTCTTTCTACCAACCTTTGTGGGGAGAGTTCCCAGGCTGTTAGAATTTTGAGAAGACGTAGGCCACCTGTGTACTTAAATGACTTTGTTTGCTAATTCTTGTTTTTTTCATATGCCTTTTCTTTATTGCTTTTGCTTACTGTTTTTTTGTGTTTTTTTTGTTCTGGTAAAGGGAGAAGATGTGTTGTACTTACATTTACTGCTGTAGCCCTTTCTTTGTGTCTCCTGTTCCCTGTCCCCTCTAGAATCCTTTACCGACATTCTGGTGTTGTTCCTGCGTGGACATTCCAGTTTAGTCAGTTGCTCCCTGGTCAGCTGTGAAGTGTCCGTTACGCTGCTGGATCCAATAAACCAGTCGTTTCCTACCTTTCCTGAAGCGTCCGACTCTTCTTATTTACAACAGAAACCCCCTGCCCTGGGGCAATTCACAGCAAGACAGACTCAAATAGAATATGATAATAACAAGCTTAAACTTAGCATACCATGAAGCAAAATGACAGTCTTAAAGGACACTGCAGGATCAATAGGCCAGTGGAGTTCAGTCATGGCCCTCAAGTTCATGAGAGGATCCCTGCTCATCCACATCCGATCTTGGGGATCACTGTCTATCGCTCACCGTCTCATGCTGCTTGAGGAACCGCTGCACACTTTTGGGGTCACAAAAAATCTTAGTCTTCCTGTCCACAGACACTCACAGGGTAAAGCACTGCATATTCAAGTTTTAGTTCCTGCAGCTTCTGTTTTGCTGGGAGGAAATGTCTCCTTGCCTCCTGCATGTGTGGCGTGAAATCCGGTAAAATGGAAAGTTCCATGCCCTCATATAGAAGAGTCTGTAGTTCCCTAGATCAGCGCAGGGCCGCATCGCGGTCCATATAGTAGAGCAGTCTCGCTATTATAGGATGAGGACTGGCTCCCGGTATCGGCCTCTGCGCCAATGAGCGATGAGTACGCTCCACCACGAACATATCTGAAAAAGTCTCATGCCCAAACAATTCGATGAGAAGACACTCCTCAAAAGACTCCATGTTGCCAACATTCGAAGTCTCTGCCAGTCTAACTATACAAAGATTATTCCGCTGCGAGCGGGCCTCTAAATCTTCAGTCTTGGCATATAGTGCCTATAGCGCCTTCTCTAGTTGTTTCTGTGCCCCCGTCGACGTGATCTGCTCGTCTTCAACTTCCGATACACATCTTTCCACCATATTAATGCGCTCCGCTTGTTTATCGATGTGTTCCGACATCCTATCCATTCTGTAGGAGAGGTCATCCATCTTCCTGTTGATTTTGGTGAGGCTAAGTTGCATAGATGTTGGGATTTGCCGCAACTCACTTCCCATCTCCGGTCCAGAAGCATCAGCGCTAAGCTCGGGCGCCGGCGCCTCCCCATCGCATGTCCTGTTCGTTTTGTGGTGCTCAAATTGCATTTTAGGTTGGTTTTTGTCTGTTTTCCCCATCTTGAACAGCGTTCCGGAGATCGTAGTGACAGTAATGGCCAGGATATATGTGCCACTTGGTACCAGGTCAAAAGATCAGATGGCCAAGGACTCTGTGAGGCACATCCAGCGCAGGCACCTTCCAGGAGAAAACGGCTGCAGACACCTCGAATCAGGTACATCCCACAACTATGTGTCTATGTCTATGTGGGGATACTTGTAGAGTGCACTGTTACTCCAAGGAGTGTCCTGGCGCTAAAGCTGAGAGGTAGCAGCATGTAAGAAGTTTAGGGGTAAGAGAAAAGCCAGGTTTTCAATTTTTTTGCGGAACAAAGGTGTGGATTCAATACTTCTCAGATGGAGGGTCATTTTGTTCCAGTGGAAGGGCCCAAGGAAGGAGAGAGCCTTACCTCCCAACGTAGACTTTTTAAAACGGGGGACATTGGTCAACAGCAGATTAGAGGAGCGAAGATTTCTACGAGGGGTGTAGAAAGAAATCCTACGTTTAAGGTAACCTGTTCCTTCCCCGTATAGGGCTTTCTGCGTGACGAGCAGAGTTTTAAAAATTATTCTTTTCCTTACAGGGAGTCAGTGCAGGCTCTTCAGAAAGTGGGACACACGCGCTTTTCGAGGGAGCTAAAAGATGGTACGGGCCGCTGCATTCTGGACAAGCTGAAGCCTGTCCAGCAAAAAGCTCGGCATGCCGAGATAGAGTCCGTTCCCATAATCCAGCCTGGATATGATCAGAGCTTGAATCACTTGTTGTCTGGCAGCTCTGGACAGAAAAGACAAAAATTTCCGCAGAAGACGCAACAGAGCAAAGCAGGTGCCCACTACTGCATTAACTTGAGCGCGGAATAGCAGCTGGTTGTCCAATTTAAACCCCAGATTTTTCACCACCAGGTTGTTTACTGAGGAAACGGGGGCGTCCGCTGGCCAGAAGACCTGAAGAGGAGTCTCCGTAGCCTTTCCAAAAAAGAGTAGATCTGTCTTGCCAGCATTACATTTCAGCTGGTTCGAGGCCAGCCAACCGAAGACAGCTGAAAGGCAAGAACTGATTAACGTACCCGGACAAGGCTCGTTAGCCTTCCATGTAAACAACAACTGTGTGTCGTCTGCATAGGACACAATTTTGGCCCCCAGTGATTCGGCCATCGCGGCTAAAGGCGTGAGGTAGATGTTAAACAGGGTTGGGCTCAAAGCCGACCCCTGTGCGACCCCCACCTTCAGAGAGCGGGAAGAAGCTGAAAAGGGATGACACCAGACCTCCTGCCCCCTCCCCTCTAGAAAAGATGCCAGCCATTTCCATGCCAAACCCCTAATGCCAATCGCGTGGAGCCGGGTCAGGAGCATCTGGTGCGACACCGTATCGAAGGCGGCTGAGAGATCTAACAGAATCAGCAACGCCTGCTCGCCTGCCTCCTGACTCAGCCGGATGGAATCCACCACTTCTAGCAGAGCTGTTTCCGTGCTGTGGTTAGGGCGAAAGCCCGACTGGGTTGGATGAAGTAGGCCGTTCTTTTCCAGAAAGGATGATAGCTGCTGGTTCACATGTTTTTCCAGAACCTCCGAGAAGGCCGGAAGCAGGGAGATTGGCCAATAATTGGCCGGATCAGAGGGATTAGCCTGGGCCTTTTTTAACAGTGGGATGACCTTAGCCTGTTTCCATCTAGTGGGGACCATGGCATAAGAAAGGGAGGCATTCAGTAGGTGATTCATGTGTGGATTAATTGCCTCCGCTCCTAAAGCCAGAATCCAACGGCGAGCCAGATTTGAGGCATTTTAGAGCCCTTAAGAGTCTTCCAGAGAGATGGAATCGAAAGAGTTCAAGGAACATACTTCCATAGTAGGGGGTACAATGTCATTGAGAATTTCTTGAATATTGGCCCCCCTCAAAGGCCGGCCCTGATATACCATGATCCACCGCGGGAGGAGGAAGGCTGGCCTGGATAGACACAATTTTTTCTTGGAAAAAAGAGGTCAGCATCTCACACCATTCCTCAGAGGGTGGCTCCACATTGGAGCCAACTTCTGGCGCGGAAAAGGACCTCACAATTTTAAAGATCTCTCTCGAGTGGTTGCCTGCCTTTAGGATTCTAGCCTCGAAATAATTATTTTTTGCTATTTTAATTTCTTTATAATAGTTACCTAGCTCTGCTTTATAGCCTACTTTGGCCGCTGGACAGTAGTCTGTCCTCCATAGCCTCTCTTTGCGTTTGCATGCCAGTTTAAATTTTTTTAAGAATGGGGTGAACCAAGGACTAGGCACTTTTGACTGAAACTGTTTGGTGCTGCTACCCGAAGTCAGAGAGTGACAAGCGGACTCAATCCAGTCCTCAACCAGGCCTACATCAATGCTAATCTTGCCAGTCAGGGAAGGACTAGTGGCATCAAGCTTATTGATCAGTAGGTCCAATTTAATTCTGCCGAAAGCACTGACTGTACGGGGAGAATTGCTCTGTTTAAGAGGAATATTACTGAGTTTTGGCCACCTAAACCTAAGGAGAAAATGATCAGACCAGACCAGACCAAAGGTACGGGAGGGTCAACATCAAGGGGCATAGACGTAAATATTTGGTCCAAGGTATGTCCGGCCGAGTGAGTCGGGGCATTAGTGGAAGGCATAAGGCCCATGGCTGTGCAGCTCTCCCATCAGTGTATGGCTGTCCGTTAGCTGATCACAGTCCATGTGTAAATTAAAATCCCCCATCAGGACACAGTGTCCGAACCTCAAGGCCAAAGGGGATACCATTTCACAAAGAGCCGAGACGAATCCCGTTGCTGTGCCCGGTGGTCTATATATGAGGCCCCCGGATATTGATTGTTTGGAAGAAAATGCTAGGGTAAAACCCAGTATCTCTGCCATCTCCAGGTTCACCTGGGGCAGCTGGGTCAGGGTATAGCAGTCTTTAAATATAATAGCTATCCCACCACCCCTGCCCCCATTTCTATCTCTCCGTACAATTTTATAACCCTCAGGGAAGCTGACCAAATATCGGGGCCTGAAGAGTCCGTAAGCCAAGTCTCTGTTACAAACAGAGCATCCAGGTCTTCCTCCCCAAGGAGGTCGTATATATCAATGGCATGCTTAGGTAGGGAGCATGCATTTATAAGTGCCGCCTTTAGTGACGGAGCCTGCTCTGCGTAGTATCGGGGGTGGTTTTATTATTTTTGACGGAGAAATTGCAGGAAGTACATCTTTTTACAGAGAGACCTAAGGTGTCCAAGCTCAGTGGTGTACAGCTGGGGATAGCATTGAAAGAATAAAGTTGTCGGGAGGTATAGGTATGGCGATGCTTACCCAATTTGCTCGTTTGGGCAACTTTATTATCTCAGGCGCCAATGCGCGCAGGGCAATCCAGGCCTGAGCCCACTCTTGTGTCTCCAGCAGCTGATGACTCGGTAACCCCCAAGTAGAACACAGTCACACCAAGCACCGACACTTTAGCGGTTTAGGTGTTACATTAATATGCATTGCATAGTCAAATGGCCCCAGCTAACACCGGCAATTAGTAGTCTCATACAGAAGCTCTTGTAGTTACTGGCGCCTTCAGCACCACCTAGCAGTGAGATAGACACAGTCCCCACAGTCACTGCAGGACAGTCCCAATCCAGCCCAGGACGCCAGGCAGCAAGTCAGGCACAACCCACGGAACACACCTCCTGCAGTGTAGGGCAGCAATATACTGAAAGCTCAGTCAGCCTCCCAGGCCGCCGGCGCCTGGTCACCTGAAAACACCACGTAGCACCGGGAGGTCGCAGGCCGATGCACGTCGTCTGACCCTTGCGGCCAGGCCCCCAGCTGGGCAAAGACATCAGACCTAAGGTCTCCGGGCCCCGGGGGCATCGTCAACGGTTCAGAGCCGCCGCCACCATCCGGCCCCCCACCCTCCTCCCCCTCCCCCCCAAGGCAAGCGGCGGTTCATAGCTAGGTAGTGTAGAGAGCCACCCGTCATCTTCTGTTCTTGGTTTCACCCCAGACACCCCTCGCGACCGGGCTCGGTCCGAGGGTATAAATAAAGGAGCCAGGGTTGCACGCGACCACGTGTCTTGCGTGAGCTTCTTTTGTGCTGCGTAGCACAGGCCTTCACTGCTGGGCCTTGCCTGCTACACTGGCGATGAAGGGTGACGAACTCACGCCCTCCCGCCGGTAGCCTCACTCACCTCATAAGCTGAGCGGCGAGCCTGCCACCCGCACCGCAAGACAAGTGTGGGGACGTCCTGGCGGGTATTATTTTTGCTGCCTAAAAAAATAATCGCCTCCACTCACTGCAGCGGATCTCACTGTGGCAGCGCAGCGTGAGCATATTGAAGTCAGCCCAGCCCGTGGCGGTGATCAAAAGAGAGTGTGGAGCTCAGACGTCTGCGAGCGGGCTAACCCAGTCAGGGAGGCCCGCGGAAGAAAGAAAAAAAAAACAGGGGGCGTGGTTTCCTGCCTGCCTCCTCATCGCGTATAAGCAAGACCTGCACCGAGGGAAGAGGAGTGAGTGCCACGCCCTGCAGAGATACAGCGAGGGGAAAAGGTCACACAGGGAGCCTGAAAAGAGGTCATTCAAAGTACATTTCTCCCCTCCCACACACAACAGCCTTAAGATTTGTTTCAGCAGCTGAATACCCAGCAATAGCACCACACAAGCCTACACGCGGTCACCTGCACACTACTGCCTGAAGCACAACGTGGAGGCGAGCACGCCCAGAACCACTAAAAGGGGAAAGGAGAGCCAGGCACAAGCACAAAGAAGGTCAGTTGCAGTCTGCTAAAATAATAGTGCCACAACAGCACCTCACCCACCTCCAGCAGCACTACCTCAACAACACACAGGGGCCACCATCTACTAACAATGGGAGATCCATCGCCGCCACAACCGCCCGCGGAGGCACCATCAGCACCATTCTCACACGCATCAGTGTGAAGGAAGTGACCCAATTAGGGCCACCCGAGTCACCACTGACCACCTCTCAGCTTTCCATGCCAAATGAAGAGTCAGAGAAACAGTGGAGAATATACACCAATAATCATTTATTGTACACGCTCGGAGCGGGGCCCCGTCTGCACAGTCTCAAGAGAGTGTTACAGATGAAACTGAGTAACTGTAAGCAAAAAGTTACATTATATGCATTGCATGGTCAACTAATAACACGCCCACAGTGGAATTTTCCCAACAGATGTGGACGAACAGCGTCAAGACAAAAAAAACTTCTACTCTTGTATCTTGCACAGCTCAGAACACTTTCAACGCCGTTCCACCCTGGGCTGCGATCAAACTGCCAGACAGGTGGGAGAGGGCCTTTACCAAGAGGGAAACCTATGCACTGGCACTAAAAGTTCTGTGTTGCAGAAACGAAACTTAGCAAGGAGCATTTCTCGGAATCAAACGGGATTAGTTTCGAACAGTAGAGAAAATGGCGTAGCGAATGCTAACTTATACGTGGCATTAAAGAGCATCAGAGAGTATAATCTAGCAAGTGACGCCCATACCCCCCTTAAGCCAGCTTGCCGACCCCGCCACAGCCGTGCCCAGTTGGAACCTCTGGTTGGGTCTCTCTCCTCAATCATTACTTCCGGGGGACCAGAGAGACTGATGGTGCGGTGAAGCGCCACCTGCTAATGCACTTTGGGGGCGATGAGCTATTCGAGCTGTTCGAGACACTGTCAGACACTGGGGAGGATCACGACTACGACACAGCGGTCAATGCCCTCAACAGACATTTCGACCCCCAAATAAACCCGGACTATGAGCGGTTCAACCTGCGTCAGGCCCGGCAAACGGAGGTGGAGACGGTAGACATGTTCTACGCGAGGCTGAGAAAGCTTGCCCGTACATGCATTAACATCGATCAGTCGGAGGAGATCCGTGCACAGATCATTCAAGGGTGCAAGTCGGTTGCGCTGAGACGTCTGATACTCTGCAAACCAGGCATATCCCTCGACGAGATCCTTGTCCTGGCACGCTCCCACGAGCTGTCGGACAGTCGGGCAGAGGAGATGGAGGCTGCCCGGGTTCGCAGTAGCTCAGCTACTCCAGCGCTGAAACCATGTGCACATCAAAGAGGAATCTGTGGAGGCGATACAACGGCGCCCCGGGCCTACACAAGTGCGGAAGCCCCCCCCCCCCCAGCCGGCCCGCAGGGAAATGCAGATGCTGCTGTTTCGATCACAGGGCGAAGGACCGATTCCCGGCCAGAGGGCAGAACTGCTCCAAGTGCGGCAAGGCCAACCACTATGCCAGCGTCTGCCACAGAGGTGGAGGGCGACCCCGAGGCCGCGCACCAAGAGGCCGCGCACCAAGAGGCCGGGACACAACCATACGACACCTGACGCTTGAAGACCCCACCCACACAGAAGAGCAATGGGGACAAGGAGTGGCGGCCCACTACGAGGACGAAGACTGCATCTTCGACATCTCTTTTGCTGGACGGTCTGGCCGAAAGAAACGCCCTCCTCCAATGTGCCATGTGCAGGTCAACGGCACCACCGTTCACGCACTGATCGACACAGGTGCTTCTGTGAATGTGATGGACTCCAATCAGTATAAAAAACTATCACCTCGACCACCCCTCGCACCCAGCTTGGCCAAGATATACACTTATGGAGGCACAACGCCCATGCCACTTCTGAGAGTAATAGAAGTCGACGTCTCCAGTACAGAACATTCCATCCAGACAAGGTTCCACGTAAGGGAAGGCCAGAAAGGGACACTGCTCGGGTGCCACACCGCTGAGGATCTGGAATTGGTGTTCTTCGCCAAGCAAGTCCACGACACACATGCAGAAGACATTGTGAACTCCAGAGTTTGGAACGACTCAAAGGACACCAAGTAAAGCTCCACATAGACAAGGCAGCCAAGCCAACAGCGCTCAGGTACAGGCGCGTCCCATTCCATCTTTGCCCCCTCATGGAGAAAGAGCTACAAGACCTCGAGAGCCAGGGTGTCATCGAGAAGGTGTCAGGGCCTACCCCATGGGTATCCCCGCTGGTGATAGCCCAACCCAAGCAGCCGGGAGCCATCCGGCTATGTGTAGACATGAGGCTCCCCAACCAGGCCATCCGGAGAGAAAGGCACGTGACCCTGATGATGGACGACATCGTAGCCGATTTAAACGGCGCCCAGTGGTTCTCCAAACTCGGAATACCACCAGCTGGAGCTGGCGCCGGAAAGTCGTTACATAACCTTTTCAACACATGTGGGCCTCCGGCGATGCACTCGGCTCAGCTTTGGGGTATCTTCTGCCGCCGAGGTTTTCCAAAATGCCATCAAAGAGACCCTCTTGGGCCTGGTCGGTGTGATCAATCTCAGTGATGACATTTTGATATACTTTCAGAGCCTGGAAGAACACCACGCCCGGCTGCAAGCCACGCTGCAGCGTCTGGCGGACTGCGGCCTCACGCTGCACAAGAAGAAATGCTCATTCTATCAGGGGTCGATTTGAGTTCTTTGGATACGTATTCTCACGAGATGGGCTCCGTGTAGATCCACGCAAGGCGGATGCCATCCGAAACGCCCCGGTTCCCCAGAACCCGAAGGAAATAAGGAGCTTCCTTTGCATGGTGACATACTGCAGAAGGTTCATTCCTGGCCTGGCCATGCTGTCTGAACCCCTTTGCCAACTTACGAAGTCCAGTGTACGGTGGGGGAGGGGCCCCCGAGAAGAGACGGCATTCAACAGTATTAAAAAGGCGCTGCTGGACCAGACAACCATGGCGTACTTCCACCCCAAGAAGAAAACTGAGCTAGCAGTGGACGCCAGCCCCGTAGGGCTCGGGGCAGTCCTCCTGCAAGAGACCGACAGAGGAACCTGTGTCCCGGTCGCATAGGCTAGTCGGACGTTGTCGCAGACTGAAACCCGCTATGCTCAAATAGAGCGGGAAGCCCTGGCAATCCGTTGAGCGTGCAAACATTTCCACCTATACCTCTGCGGCCACCCGTTCCATGTAGTCCCGGACCACATGCCTCTACTATCCCTGTTCAATGGGTCATCTCGCCTAGCACCACCAAGGATAGAGATGAGCCATCCAGCTCCAAGCCTACTTCTTCCAGCTGATCTACAGACCAGGGGCGGATAACCCGGCAGACCTCCTGTCAAGACACCCACCACCTGGCAGCATAGGGGAAACCATGGCGGAGGACAAACATACTGAATGCTTCATAAACATGGTGGAAGCCTATGCCTGCCCGATCGCCATAACGCGAGAAGATCTCCGGAGTGCCACAGGAGCAGATGACACCCTCGAAAAGGTGACGGAGACTCTGGCTAGCGGACAGTGGCTTCGATTCCTTGACGGTTCCAAGACACTCATGCCAGAGGAACAGAATGTCCGACACCAGCTCTGGAGGGTGAGACACGAGCTAAGCATCAGCGGGACAGGTTTGGTACTACGAGGGCAGAGGATTATCGTTCCAAGAAGCCTCCACAGTCAAATGTTCGCTCTTGCCCATCAAGGACACCAGGGGGCCGCAAAGACCAGGGCAAGACTCCGCACGAAAGTGTGGTTCCCCAACATGGACGAACTGGTGGACGAAGAAGTCATGCGCTGTCATCCCTGTGCAATCACAGGAAAAGAACCGACTCTGGCACCCGTGCTGACGGAAGAACCTTGCCAGGATCCCTGGACGAAAATCAGCATTGATTTTGGCAGCTTCCCAGATGGGCGGCACACAGTGGTAATCATGGACTCATTCTCGAAGTTTCCCATAGTGAAGCTCATGCCGAATACTGCATTCATTCACGTCCAGCCAGTACTGGAGAAGACTTTTGTGCTGTTTGGGCTCCCAGAAGAGGTCAAGTCAGACAACGGGCCGCCATTCCAGGGGCAAGACTTTCACGATTTCCTGGCACAAAAGGCCATCAAACACCGTCGGATCACCCCACAATGGCCCCAAGTTAACGGGGAGGTGGAGCGATTCATGAGGACGCTGAACAGAGCCCTCAGAATCGGCGTGAATCAACAACAGGACCCCAAAGTGTTTGCACCAGTTCCTGCTTGCATACCGACAAACACCTCACTCCACAAACAGGAGCTCCCCCACCTCCCTACTGCTCAAGCAGTCACCATGTGAGATCATCCCAGAGGATCCCGAGTGGACCCCACCCTGTCTGGACATAGAGAGGGCTCAACAGAAGCGGAGAATAACCAACGAAAAAGCGATCAAGGATCGGAGGGCAAAGACTCCGACACTACGCGTAGGAGCCCGGGTGGTGCTTAAGGATCGCCATCCAGGATGGAAGTTTCGCACTCCATATGAGCCCGAAGTATTGACAGTGACCCGAGTGGATGGCACCATGATTACAGCTCATCGAGGCCAGCACACCGTAGTGAGGAACGTGTCCTGGTTCAAGGCTCTGCATGGTGATGCCTTCCCCGCGGACCACCCCCGTGAAGGGGGATGGGGGCCTGAGAGTGATGACAATGTGCCGACCATGGCTGGCAGCCAGAGCTCAGCACCCTCTTCCCCGTCGAAGGCCGCGGCCGCGCCGGAAGACAGCAGGCGAGAGGGATCACATCCAACGGCACCGGGGAGACCATCTGGGAGCGTTCCTGATGCCAGTCCAGTTGAGGAGCCAAGGAGTCAGCGCTACCTATTGTGGCCCAACCCCGCTCAAAGTCAGAGACTGAAAGACTTCATGTGCCGAAATGCCTATGCACGTTTGTTTGGTTATTCTCTTTCACGTTACTCCTTTTCTGTTCTCCCTTCTTTCGCTCTCTCTTTCTCTTGCTTTCTCTCTCTCTTTTTCTCTCTCTCTCCGTTTTCCCATTTATCTCTGAACTAAAATAAGGGAGGGATGTAGAGAGCCACCCGTCATCTTCTGTACTTGGTTTCACCCCAGACACCCCTCTCGACCGGGCTCGGTCCGAGGGTGTAAATAAAGGAGCCAGGGTTGCACGCGACCACTGGCTGAGGAGAGACCAACGTGTCTTGCGTGAGCTTCTTTTGTGCTCTGTAGCACAGGCCTTCACTGCTGGGCCTTGCCTGCTACAGGTAGGAAGCTGCCAAGGCCAGGCCTAGTGTGCGTCACGTGCGAGTCAGAGGGGAGGCCGTACAGGCTACCATAGACCTCCAGGAGCCTCTCCTCTGCACAATAAACGCAGCGGTGCACGGGCAGCACAGAGCAACCTTTTGGGAAGCGCTCTGCAGTCCGATGAGGCAGGATAATTTATGCGAAACGCCGAAGGAGCTCGCGTAGCAGGCGGCCATCTTTGGTCCAGGCAAGCCCCGCCCCCGCACAATTTATATTTAATGTTTGTAAAGTGGCTGGTTCGAAGACGGTGACAGTCTGTGATACAGTGCTTGTGCCTGCCCCTGAGACAGTATAACTGTCCGAGGAGAGCTCCTTCCCATGGTTTCCTCAGGCAGAGCCCATGGGCGTGTACTCCTGCTAACTTTAGCCCTGCTACGACTAGTAGACTGAATCGTAATGAAGATTTGGCTGTAGGAGGGGTGCCCGAGTTCCAGTCGTTGGTAATTTTATTATGCACACCAATTTACGTCTTTGTACGAGACATTTACCTGTGTTTCACAGTCGCATCACATGCACGTTTTATACAAGAAAACCAGCCTGTGGTTAAAACGATCCTTTTAGTCGCCAGCTGTTTTTAGGTCTCGCCTTGCGATGCAGCGCATGCGCAGCTCGCCTTGGCGAGACCTATTGTCGTCGTTTTCTGTGCCGAAGGGAGACAGGACAGTGCACGCGCCCGGACAGGCGATGTGCACGCGCACGGCGACTCCTCTCGAGCGATGTAAGCTTTCACACGCTCCCACCTTGATTTAGGTTTCAGTTTCACTGCGCGATGCAACTATACAAGGCAGACACATAAATTTCAGCGCTTCAGCATATCAAGAACTTTGTGCTGCATGTTATTTACTTTCCTTTTTTTCGCTTTTGTTGCCTCAACACACAACAGTATTGTTCTTGCCTCGCCGTGCTTTTTATCTGCCCCGCACTCTATCCTGCCACTTATCCTCAGGTTTTTAACTCGCCGTGCCTGTTCCTCTGCCCCACACTGTCCTGCCACTTATCCTCATGTTTTTAACTTTATGTGCCTGTTCCTCTGCCCCGCACTCTGTCCTAACACTAATCCTCATGTTCTTCAGTTGCGCTCTGTCTTCCCACCTATACTCATATTCTTGCTTCGCCCTGCCTTTCACTCTGCCCCGCACTCTGTCCTGCCAGAGCAGAGCTGCTTTAGAGCCATAGAACCAGGTCAGCAGAGCTGCTCTAGAGCCTAAGAACCAGGTCAGCAGAGCTGCTCTAGAGCCAGAGAACCAGGAGCCAGAGAACCAGGTCAGCAGAGCTGCTTTAGAGCCAGAGAACCAGGTCAGCAGAGCTACTGTAGAGCCAGAGAAACCAGGTCAGCAGAGCTGCGTTAGAGGGAGAGAACCAGGTCAGCAGAGCTGCTTTAGAGCCAGAGAACCAGGTCAGCAGAGCTGCTCTAGAGCCAGAGAACCAGGTCAGCAGAGCTGCTCTAGAGCCAGAGAACCAGGTCAGCAGAGCTGCTCTAGAGCCAGAGAACCAGGTCAGCAGAGCTGCTCTAGAGCCAGAGAACCAGGTCAGCAGAGCTGCTCTAGAGCCAGAGAACCAGGTCAGCAGAGCTGCTTTAGAGCCATAGAACCAGGTCAGCAGAGCCGTTGTAGAGCCAGAGAACCAGGCCAGCAGAGCTGCTCTAGAGCCTAAGAACCAGGTCAGCAGAGCTGCTCTAGAGCCAGAGAACCAGGTCAGCAGAGCTGCTCTAGAGGCAGAGAACCAGGTCAGCAGAGCTGCTGTAGAGCCAGAGAAACCAGGTCAGCAGAGCTGCTTTAGAACCAGAGAACCAGGTCAGCAGAGCTGCTTTAGAACCAGAGAACCAGGTCAGCAGAGGAGTTGTAGAGCCAGAGAACCAGGTCAGCAGAGCTGCTCTAGAGCCTAAGAACCAGGTCAGCAGAGCTGCTCTAGAGCCTAAGAACCAGGTCAGCAGAGCTGCTCTAGAGCCTAAGAACCAGGTCAGCAGAGCTGCTCTAGAGGCAGAGAACCAGGTCAGCAGAGCAGCTGCTGTAGAGCCAGAGAAACCAGGTCAGCAGAGCTGCTTTAGAGGGACAGAACCAGGTCAGCAGAGCTGCTTTAGAACCAGAGAACCAGGTCAGCAGAGGCGTTGTAGAGCCAGAGAACCAGGTCAGCAGAGCTGCTCTAGAGCCTAAGAACCAGGTCAGCAGAACTGCTTTAGAGCCAGAGAACCAGGTCAGCAGAGCTGCTCTAGAGGCAGAGAACCAGGTCAGCAGAGCTGCTGTAGAGCCAGAGAAACCAGGTCAGCAGAGCTGCTGTAGAGCCAGAGAAACGAGGTCAGCAGAGCTGCTTTAGAGCCAGAGAACCAGGTCAGCAGAGCTGCTCTAGAGCCAGAGAACCAGGTCAGCAGAGCTGCTCTAGAGCCAGAGAACCAGGTCAGCAGAGCTGCTGTAGAGACAGAGAACCAGGTCAGCAGAGCTGCTGTAGAGCCAGAGAACCAGGTCAGCAGAGCTGCTTTAGAGGGAGAGAACCAGGTCAGCAGAGCTGCTTTAGAGGCAGAGAACCAGGTCAGCAGAGCTGCTTTAGAGGCAGAGAAACAGGTCAGCAGAGCTGCTCTAGAGGCAGAGAACCAGGTCAGCAGAGCTGCTCTAGAGGCAGAGAACCAGGTCAGCAGAGCTGCTCTAGAGGCAGAGAACCAGGTCAGCAGAGCTGCTCTAGAGGCAGAGAACCAGGTCAGCAGAGCTGCTCTAGAGGCAGAGAAACCAGGTCAGCAGAGCTGCTTTAGAGGCAGAGAACCAGGTCAGCAGAGCTGCTCTAGAGGCAGAGAAACCAGGTCAGCAGAGCTGCTTTAGAGGGAGAGAACCAGGTCAGCAGAGCTGCTTCAGAGCCAGAGAACCAGGTCAGCAGAGCTGCTTTAGAGCCAGAGAAACCAGGTCAGCAGAGCTGCTTTAGAGGGAGAGAACCAGGTCAGCAGAGCTGCTTTAGAGCCAGAGAACCAGGTCAGCAGAGCTGCTTTAGAGCCAGAGAACCAGGTCAGCAGAGCTGCTTTAGAGCCAGAGAACCAGGTCAGCAGAGCTGCTGTAGAGCCAGAGAACCAGGTCAGCAGAGCTGCTGTAGAGCCAGAGAACCAGGTCAGCAGAGCTGCTGTAGAGCCAGAGAACCAGGTCAGCAGAGCTGCTGTAGAGCCAGAGAACTAGGTCAGCAGAGCTGCTGTAGAGCCAGAGAACCAGGTTAGCAGAGCCGCTCTAGAGCCACGGAACCAGGTCAGCAGAGCTGCTCTAGAGCCTAAGAACCAGGTCAGCAGAGCTGCTGTAGAGCCAGAGAAACCAGGTCAGCAGAGCTGCTGTAGAGCCAGAGAAACCAGGTCAGCAGAGCTGCTGTAGAGCCAGAGAAACCAGGTCAGCAGAGCTGCTTTAGAGCCAGAGAACCAGGTCAGCAGAGCTGCTCTAGAGCCAGAGAACCAGGTCAGCAGAGCTGCTCTAGAGCCAGAGAACCAGGTCAGCAGAGCTGCTCTAGAGCCAGAGAACCAGGTCAGCAGAGCTGCTCTAGAGCCAGAGAACCAGGTCAGCAGAGCTGCTGTAGAGACAGAGAACCAGGTCAGCAGAGCTGCTGTAGAGACAGAGAACCAGGTCAGCAGAGCTGCTGTAGAGCCAGAGAACCAGGTCAGCAGAGCTGCTTTAGAGGGAGAGAACCAGGTCAGCAGAGCTGCTTTAGAGGCAGAGAACCAGGTCATCAGAGCTGCTTTAGAGGCAGAGAAACAGGTCAGCAGAGCTGCTCTAGAGGCAGAGAACCAGGTCAGCAGAGCTGCTCTAGAGGCAGAGAAACCAGGTCAGCAGAGCTGCTTTAGAGGGAGAGAACCAGGTCAGCAGAGCTGCTCTAGAGGCAGAGAAACCAGGTCAGCAGAGCTGCTTTAGAGGGAGAGAACGAGGTCAGCAGAGCTGCTTTAGAGCCAGAGAACCAGGTCAGCAGAGCTGCTTTAGAGCCAGAGAACCAGGTCAGCAGAGGCGTTGTAGAGCCAGAGAACCAGGTCAGCAGAGCTGCTCTAGAGCCTAAGAACCAGGTCAGCAGAGCTGCTCTAGAGGCAGAGAACCAGGTCAGCAGAGCTGCTCTAGAGGCAGAGAAACCAGGTCAGCAGAGCTGCTTTAGAGGGAGAGAACCAGGTCAGCAGAGCTGCTTCAGAGCCAGAGAACCAGGTCAGCAGAGCTGCTTTAGAGCCAGAGAACCAGGTCAGCAGAGCTGCTTTAGAGCCAGAGAAACCAGGTCAGCAGAGCTGCTTTAGAGGGAGAGAACCAGGTCAGCAGAGCTGCTTTAGAGCCAGAGAACCAGGTCAGCAGAGCTGCTTTAGAGCCAGAGAACCAGGTCAGCAGAGCTGCTGTAGAGCCAGAGAACCAGGTCAGCAGAGCTGCTGTAGAGCCAGAGAACCAGGTCAGCAGAGCTGCTGTAGAGCCATAGAACCAGGTCAGCAGAGCTGCTGTAGAGCCAGAGAACCAGGTCAGCAGAGCTGCTGTAGAGCCAGAGAACCAGGTCAGCAGAGCTGCTGTAGAGCCAGAGAACCAGGTCAGCAGAGCTGCTGTAGAGCCAGAGAACTAGGTCAGCAGAGCTGCTGTAGAGCCAGAGAACTAGGTCAGCAGAGCTGCTGTAGAGCCAGAGAACCAGGTTAGCAGAGCCGCTCTAGAGCCACAGAACCAGGTCAGCAGAGCTGCTTTAGAGCCAGAGAACCAGGTTAGCAGAGCCGCTCTAGAGCCACAGAACCAGGTCAGCAGAGCTGCTTTAGAGCCAGTGAACCAGGTCAACAGAGTCGCTGTAGAGCCAGAGAACCAGTCAGCAGAGCTGCTTTAGAGCCATAGAATCAGGTCAGCAGAGCTGCTGTAGAGCCAGAGAACCAGGTTAGCAGAGCCGCTCTAGAGCCACAGAACCAGGTCAGCAGAGCTGCTTTAGAGCCAGTGAACCAGGTCAACAGAGTCGCTGTAGAGCCAGAGAACCAGTCAGCAGAGCTGCTTTAGAGCCAGAGAACCAGGTCAGCAAAGCTGCTTTAGAGCCAGAGAAACAGGACATTGGGGCTTATTTACAAGTCCCTTGCGCCGCCGCTGCGTCACTTTTTCCCACATAAAAGTGAAGCACCGGCAGTGCAAGGGACTTGTAAATAAGCCCCATTGTTCCCATTCGAACGCAATAAAACAGTTACGTAACTTTCACACCACGGAAAAGGTGAAATAAAGCACCAGTTTCTAAAGTTATTGCTCTTTCCACAGTTACTGATAACTCAAGTCTCCTGCCTGAGGTTTACTACATTTATTGTAATTTAAAACTTCAGGTATCAAAATGCAAAGTTGTGTGAGCTATTAGCCTTACACTGGCTGAACAACTGCCTCCTACCATAGGACTGTTACGAGTGTCTACAAATCTAAGATTGTATTTTGGGAAGTAGATGATGCACCTCATGCCTGCAACATAAAACAAGCATTTGCAATGCAATAGGGCTGGCATTACTAAAAGTTTGAGCTATTGGCGTTGCAAATGATAATGTTTGTTAGTTTTTCTATTTTTTGTTAAAAAATATTCCAGCAGTAGCATAAGTAATGAAATAAAATCCACGTAGACCACCAGTACCACCACCACTAACCCCACCAGTACCACCACCACCAGTACCAATACCACCACCGCTACAACCACCACAAGTACCATAACCACCACTACAATTATTACTATTACTACTCTGTGGTGATAGTAATAATAATAGTGGTAGTTATGGTACTGGTGGAAAATTACTATTATAAATTACAATACCTGTTAATTTTTCAAAAGGCTTTGCCATTTACAATACCAATAGCTCTAAAACTCGCTGTTGCGAGACCTATTGCATTGTAAATGCTTGTTCATACATGTGAAAGTAACATGACGGTTTCTCTGCCTTAAGTTAACCCTCTGCCCTTCCACAATCGCAGGCACACCTTCTGAAACTGTTTTAGTAACGCAGCGCGCCTCCTCGTTTATTTTAATGCGCTGGCCTCTCTGCTCTCTCTTGTCATGAAAGAACATAACATTTTACCTTCTGACGTCACTGCGAATCAATCCCACCGTCTCTCATTACACTGTTTTTTAATATTATGTGGCAAACTACCCATGCCTACATGCATGGTGATAAACGCAGCGACTGTTTGCCATCTTTTTATCTAGCACACCAGTAGCGCTCTTCATTCACTGGCCTCCATAGTTTTCCTATTTTCGATCCTATGTGTTAGAATCTTCTGTCCCACATCTTTTGCCTATACTACTACTACGTTGTTTTTATGTAGCACCTAATACCTTTGTTTTTGTGTTTCTCAATTTATCAACCTCAGAAGGATGAAAGACTGACGCATCTCTGCTGTGATTTGATATTGTGACCTGCAGGAGATACAAGATGCCAACAATTAGATCTTTACTCACTTTGTCCCCTTGCCAGCTCAGATTACTATGTGCAGGAGGCGTTCCTAGCCTAATTAAAGTCTGCATTGAATTCCTATAGGTAACCAAATTGTGACAACAAGAGCTGCTACTGGTTATTCCACTTTCAGGGGGTCCGCAGCTTTCCAACACATGTACAAGCATTTTGGGGTCTTTAGTAAGATCCTGGGTTAACTTTTCTCCAAACGACTATTGATCACCGCTGCTCAGATCATGGAAGGCTCTGGCCAGGTTTTGCATGGGTTCAGCCACCACCCTTCCTGCCTGTTCTCTTTCGGCTGAAGATCTACGTTTTGTTTCTAGAACACTTCTGACCAGGTTATGTTCTGTGTAGATGGTTGTAGCTCACAACTATCCCCTCAGAACACAGCTCACAATGAAAGGGGTCCAGTGCCTGTACCCCACTTTTATAAGGTACGTAAACACCATTCTTCGTCACTTAAACAGACACACGAACCAAGACTTCACAACTCATTGGCAAACCAGGTACTACCTGTGACTCAGGTGTGTCACTGTGAATAAGTGGAAAATGCTCGCAGGGGACTGCTCTCAGCTGGTAAGATAGCTCCCCAATAGCTTTCTGTGAGGTATGTTTGTAACCAGCAAGTCGAACCAGACAGGATCTGTTAAGCCCTTCAAAAAACCGAGTCTGAGTAATTATCTACAGCTGATTTGGTCATTAATTTCTGTATTTACAGCCTATGAAAAAGCAGAAGTGCATTTCCGACCCAGTTTAAAATATGTTTATAGGTAAGTAGACTGTAAAAACAATTGTACACACAGCACTTAAAATAGAAATGTAAAACCCTAAAACATTTGTAAACAGCTAATTATTATCAACTTCGCCAAATATGAGCTGCACCTTTTCATTTGTAAATCATTGCTACTTGCTGAGACATTGATCTATATTTAAAAAACAACGGTATTGAAATTGAACGCCGTAACCTAGGAAACATTTAATAATCCAATGAAATATGTGCAGTATAGCATTTTACATCCAGATCACACACAAATCTCCCTTGATTGGCACTTAACCTTGAGGTCAAAACTGGGCTAGCAAACATGGGATTCTGATGTAGTCTAAATTTCATTATGAAAACCATACAGTGACCAGGAAGAATCTCTACATATGGGAAATATCAGCATTACCCAGGCATTCATTCTCTTGTAAGTTGAACTGATGTTTTAGATTTCAAACACTGCTGGTCTATTTCAACTCAGATTCACAAAGATGACTTTTTCAGCGTCTGTTCTGATCGACGAGAGTCTCACTGCTGGACCCCCCTGTGCAGTATTTTGTACATATTTATATGACGCTTTATTCCTAAGGCCCAAACCTTATTGGTTGTCTCTAAGCCCTTCATTCCACGTTGGCTCGAGAAATCTCCTGGTAAAAACAACTGGGAAAATACTATTACCACGTGCTGTAGTTTTACACCTTTTTTGTTTTACAGGCCGTCCGGCATGTCAGAATAGGAGGGTAACGTGGTTTCGGTCTTAACTGGTAATAGTCGATATCCCCCCAGCCAACATGTTTTTTGTATAAAAATTGCTTCAGGTTATACCATAAGACATTTACATGGGTAGATGAGTAATTTGTACTGAACTTTGAATGTCACATTGGTTGCAAATAGTGTACATTAAGCACCACCACAGCATCACTCAGCACCACCTCAGCACCTGCGCAGCATCCCCTCAGCATCACACAGCGCCACCTCAGCAGTAGCACAGCACCACCTCCACATCAGTGCACCAGCACATCACCAACTCAGCACCAGCACAGCACCACCTAAGCAGCAACTCAGCACCACTTAAGCATTAGCACAGCACCACCTGAGCACCAGTGCAGCATCACCTCCGCACCAGCGAAGCACCAAGTTAGTATCACTCAGCACCACCTGAGCACCAGCACAGCATGATCTGAGCACCACCTCAGCATCAGTCAGCACCACCTCAGTATCCACCTCAGTACCACTCAGCATCACCTGAGCACCAGTGCAGCACCACCTCAGAATCAGCTCTGCGCCACCTCAGCACCACCTCTGCATCAGCGCAGCTCTACCTCAGCATCAGTGCAGCACCACTGTAGCATCAGAGCAGCACCACCTGCAGTCGCATGTGCTACCTCCCACCCGCAGTGGGGTGGGTGGGGGGGAAAGGCAGGGATCGGGAAAAAAAATAAAAAAAATTACTTGCCTCCCAGCCGGCTGGCCACCGCCTCTCCTGTGTCCTCTTCCTTCTTGGGAGAAACAGGAAGCGCCAGGGCTCCCACGCCCCCCACAGCCAATCACAACGCTGCAATGCAGTGTTGTGATTGGTCTGAGCGCCGTGCCACGGCGCTCAGCAGGGCCGGCTCTAGGGCGGTGCGATCGGTGCCACCGCACCGGGCGTTGACTTGGGGTGGGGGCGCCCTGTTTGCAAATATATTATGGCTTGAAAACCACCTGCTGCCGCGTTCCTTGCTTCCAGCAATTTTCAGACATCCATAAAAATGTCAAGATAACTCCAGTGATTAATGTTCTTCCTGGAGAGAGATGGAGTTTTGTCTAGTGAAAGTTTGACTCCTCCTAAGGTAGCTCAGAGGGTTAATATGGCTGCTGCTAAGAACGCCATGCAGATCACAAAGTGCATATAATGTTAATAGGTCAATGGGTTACTGCTTTTGTCAGAGAGATCTTTTTGTTACTTGCAGGTTTATAAGTTAAAATCCTAATATAGATAAATGAGGTATTAACTGTCATCAAAGAGCTGCATGCAAACTGCATGGTGTATATTAGACCTACATGTTTTTTTGCCCGGTCTTTCCTTAACCTAATCTTGCAAGAAGGATTCATTTGGGTAGAAATAATTATTATTATTAAAGAGAACCCCTAACAATTAGTGTTATGTTTTAAATTCTGAATTTGTGCTTTTCCAGACCAAGGACTCTTAAACTATACTGCCTACCAGTATGGACGACATGTGACTGCTACATCTTGTAATCCTCTGTCTTATGTAATATTTCCTATACACTAATTTACACGTGTGATTGTCTCTGTTAAATGTGTGTATGATGTAAAGTGCTCTGACACCTCACACTGGTATGAGTGGCGCTAAATGAATCTGAGAGACTGGTTATGGAGACTTGAGGGGCGCTGTTAAACGATGGTAGTGAGGGAATCTGTGGCAGCGGTGGTCATTGGGAGGCGCCAACAAACATTGTCGCACAGGGTGCCGCCAGTGCTAAAGCCGGCCCTGGCGCTCAGCCAGGGGCTGTGGGCATGTTCTCCACGCAGGCTGTAATGCAGCCTGCATGGAGAACACTGAAAGTGCGCATGACTGTTTGGTGCGGCCCCAGAGGGCCGACCAAAGGGTCACTGCGCACTTAGGAGGGTTTTACCCTCCTCCCTTGCTCTTCAGGCCCCGCCCCCTCACTCAAGCTGCTGCAGCAGGAGGCCGATATAAAATGATAATAACATTAGTTATTATCATTTTATTTTTTCCTTTCTTTTGCTGCATCAATGCAGTGGGGCGACGCTCCTTCGCCTTAGCGGAGGAGCCGCCACTGACCACCTCAGCATCAGCACAGCGCCATCTCAGCATCAGCACAGCACCACCTCCTCATGAGTGCACCACCACCAGTTCAGCTCCTACTCAGCTTCAGCACAGCACCACCTCAACATCAGCACAGCACCATCTCAGCCTCAGCATAGCACCACCTTCGCATCAGTGCACTACCACCAGCGCAGCCTCACCTCAGCACCAGCGCAACACCACCTCAGCAGCAATTCAGCACCAGTTTACCATCAGTGCAGCACCACCTCAGCATCACCTCAGCACAGCACCAACTCAGCATCAATCTGTACATCCTGAGCACCAGCGCAACATCTCCTGAGCACCTCAGCATCATGCAGTACCACCTCCCTATCACTCCGCATCACCTGAGCACCACCACTTCAGCACCATCTCAGTATCAGTACAGCACCACCTCATCATCAGTGCACCACCAACTCAGCATTAGAGTAGCACCAGCGCAGCACCACCTCAACATCAGCACAGGACCTGCGCATCACCACCTCAACATCAGCACAGCACCACCTCTGCATCAGTGCACCACCACCAGTGCAGCCCCGCCTCAACAGTAATTCAGCACAAATGCAGCACCACCTCAGCATCAGCGCAGCACCACCTGAGCATCAGCACAGCACCAACTCAGCATCACCTGAGCACCAGTGCAGCACCACCACCTCAGCAGGACTCAGCATCACTCAGCACCACCTCAGCGTCACTCAGCACCACCTCAGTCTGCCCTCGGACTCTAGCATCTGTTGATTCTCCCCTAGTGTCCATCCGCTGCTCATGTTGTAATTCAGGTACTATTTCCAACTTCCACCCTCCTGTTGATTATGCCCCCCCACATAATAAAAAAACCGCATGATAATCATTAGAAAATGGCAGGAAGAAGTTGCCAGCATTGCAAGGACAAAAAACTAGAAGACATTTTTTATGTTAATTATTTTTTTTATAGGGTTGTTCAGTTGTACAATGTCTTCTTGGTTATATATAAGGTAATAAAAATGCTTAACACTTTTTTTATTATAACTTTTCAACATGCTGCACATTAGCCATACTGCTCTACAACATAGCTTAAAGACATTGGCAAAGCCAATAGCGCTGGCTAAATACTTATAAGGTCCCAACGGCAAGACCTATTGGCTATGCCAATGCTTGTATTAACATGATCATTCATTGTTCATGGTGCTACCACCTAGTCCTGAGGAAGACCCAGAGGAAGTAATATAACGGGTCAAAATGTCAACATTGCAACATGTAGATTCACATTCAGTGTCATTACTTCAAACTGTACTCTAAACTTGAGTCTAGTCTATAGTTAAAACAAAGCGCGGTCTTAATCTACATGGTTGTTTATTTGTCTTCGTTGTATAATCACCATAAGCGCACCATTCACTTACGTCATGACTCGCTACGCTTTCACTATACCACCACCTGCTATATACATACTTGGGGCCTGATTTAGATCTCGGCGGACGGGTTACTCCGTCACAACGGTGATGGTTATGCCGTCCAACGAAATATAAATCCCATAGGATATAATGAGATTTATATTTGGTCGGACGGGATAACCATCACCGTTGTGACCGAGTAACCCGTCCGCCGAGATCTAAATCATGCCCTTAGCTGTTTGTATTTTTAGGTCTGTGTATTTGGGTATTTCTGTTAAAACTCATAACGGATTGTTTCAGTGTATACATTATTTTGTTTTACAAAGGGAGCAAAGGCTTGTTTGGCTTCCTCCAAAGGGACCATTGTTTTCAGATCAGACTAATCAGGAGCCAGCAAATAAGAGTGACAATGAAGCCAGCGAATCGTAAGCCGCGGGCGGGCTCCAACCCCTGTTAGTTAATAAAATGTCTTGCAAGCATCAGCGCATGCGCGTTCTCAGACGAGGCCTAAATTACTAAAGCTCATCGAGCTGAGCTTCATGTCAGACATCCAGGGGAAAAAATATTAAATTATCAAAAATACACCAACTTGTCTGAAACTACTCTTGTTCAGATCCCTTTCTCTGCTTCCCCAGATGCAGAATAAAAGATACCACAAGAACACACAAAAACAGAACTGACTTATTATGAACTCGAACTTCCAGAATCCATCAACTAGCTCTAACCTTAAACCCCATGAAAGAATATCCTGAATTATTTTCCAAATTTTAATTTTCTTTAAATTCTTTTATTATTGCGATCAGGAATTCTAGCCTCCTAAGCCTTCGAGGCCCCTCAACCGGAGCCAGACCTAGAGGTTTCTTCCAGTTTCCATTGTGTGGCAAGAATACGTTTCCATACAACAGTGAGCGGTAAATATTGAATAACCTTTGAACTATCAGCCAGTTCTTCATGGAGCCCAACTTTACCTCTCACTGTCAATCTCACAGACACATACTCGCAAAGCTTTTGCGATGTACCTCTGTACAGACAGTCGTCTTGGACGGACCTCGTTGTGCAGAGACAGATACCGGACCCTACTGAGACATGCCATTGGCTGCCAGAGAGCGCCGCTGTGGTGTCCTGCCCATTGTGTGTACACACACACACACTTGCAGCCTTTGCAGAAGTCTTATAATGCACATCTGTCCTGACCTGCCCCAGACACAGCTGCCCGCCCCATTACTGAGACATGCCCTTGGCTGTCAGAGTGCGCCGCTGTGGTGTCCTGCACATTGTGTGTACACACACACACACACACACTTGCAGCCTTTGCAGAAGTCTTATAATGCACATCTGTCCTGACCTGCCACAGACACAGCTGTCCCGCCCCATTACCGAGACATGCCCTTGGCTGCCAGAGTGCGCCGCTTTGGTGTCCTGCACATTGTGTGTACACACACACACACACACACACACTTGCAGCCTTTGCAGGAGTCTTATAATGCACATCTGTCCTGACCTGCCACAGACACAGCTGTCCCGCCCCATTACCGAGACATGCCCTTGGCTGCCAGAGTGCGCCGCTTTGGTGTCCTGCACATTGTGTGTACACACACAGACACACACACTTGCAGCCTTTGCAGAAGTCTTAGAATGCACATCTGTCCTGACCTGCCACAGACACAGCTGTCCCGCCCCATTACCGAGACATGCCATTGGCTGCCAGAGTGCGCTGCTGTGGTGTCCTGCACGTTGTGTGTACACACACGCACACACACTTGCAGCCTTTGCAGAAGTCTTATAATGCACATCTGTCCTGACCTGCCACAGACACAGCTGCCCCGCCCCATTACTGAGACATGCCCTTGGCTGTCAGAGTGCTCCGCTGCGGTGTCCTGCACATTGTGTCAACACACACACTTGCAGCCTTTGCAGGCCTTATAATGCACATCTGTCCTGACCTGCCACAGACACAGCTGCCCCGCCCCATTACTGAGACATGCCCTTGGCTGTCAGAGTGCGCTGCTGTGGTGTCCTGCACGTTGTGTGTACACACACACTTGCAGCCTTTGCAGAAGTCTTACAATGCACATCTGTCCTGACCTGCCACAGACACAGCTGTCCCGCCCCATTACTGAGACATGCCATTGGCTGCCAGAGTGCGCTGCTGTGGTGTCCTGCACGTTGTGTGTACACACACACACACACACACACACTTGCAGCCTTTGCAGAAGTCTTACAATGTACATCTGTCCTGACCTGCCACAGACACAGCTGTCCCGCCCCATTACTGAGACCTGCCATTGGCTGCAAGAGTGCGCTGCTGTGGTGTCCTGCACGTTGTGTGTACACACACACACACTTGCAGGCTTTGCAGAAGTCTTACAATGCACATCTGTCCTGACCTGCCACAGACACAGCTGTCCGCCCCATTACTGAGACATGCCCTTGGCTGTCAGTGTGCCCCGCTGTGGTGTCCTGCACATTGTGTGTACACACAGACACACACACACTTGCAGCCTTTGCATAAGTCTTATAATGCACATCTGTCCTGGCCAGACACAGCTGTCCTGCCCCATTACTGAGACATGCCCTTAGCTGCCAGAGTGCGCCGCTGTGTTGTCTTGCACATTGTGTGTACACACACAGACACACACACTTGAAGCCTTTGCAGAAGTCTCACAATGCACATCTGTCCTGACCTGCCACAGACACAGCTGTCCCGGCCCCGCTCCCCCCCCACCCCCTACGTCGTGTGTGTCAGCCCGGCTGAGACAGCTTCCCGGGCACACACACACAGCCGCACCCGAGTACTTCACAGGTCTTTAAAAGACCATTTGCATGTTAATGATTCTTTGTCGTTTTTTCACCCCTTCTTAGAGCAATTGCACAGCTCAGCACCAGGATCTGCATTTAGAGGTCGGAAGGGGCAGAGACTGCTAATGAAAACAAGCATTTGCAATGCAATAGGTCTCGCATTATTAAAGTTTGAGCTATTGGCATTGCTAAATAATGCAACACCAATAGCTCAAACTTTAATAATGCGAGACCTATTGCATTGCAAATGCTTGTTTTGTTTTGTTGTTAAGGTGGGGGGGGGCATCAACAATGTGCTGCCTGGTCCTCCCACCTAATAAATAAAAAGACAGTGGGTGTGGGGGGCAACTGAGAAGCGGGTGGGGGGAGCATGGCAGGGGAAAAATAGCATACGAGCGAGAGCAACACGAGGGCAGTGGGAGAAGCACACAAGTGAGAAAGCAACACGGAGAGTGAGGAAGAAAGGGAGTTTGGCAGGGAGGAAAAGGACACACAAGAAAGCTTGCAACATGGGGGGGAGACAGCAACACACAACGTAGTGTGGATATTTGGAGGGGTAGAAGCATATGAAGGAGAGAGCTGGAAAACACAATCACTCAAGTAAAACGAAAAAATTGTTTCCTAGAAGTGTGCAATGGGAAGCCAGAAGCCAGCAAATCAGACAAAAGGCAAAGAGGTTATGCTCCAGGGACAAGCAAGACTGACAGGATGGGGCAAGGAAAGCCATCTAATAAGAAACGAGCAATTACAGTGACAACAAAGCCAATCAACGGTAAGCAATGGGTGGGCTGTAAGCCATTAGACGTTCTTGACGAACCCAAAACTCGTCCTTTGCACCCAGACAACTTGTGCTGCCTAGCAGGCCCAATCTAATAAGGAAAGTGCTACTTCCCTGTCTTCTGGTTTCAAAGCGTCACCTAGTGAATAAAGTCACAATAGGTCTCAAAACTCAATCAGAAGCCATGAAACGAAAGGGCATTCTGCAGTCCTTATTACTGCCGATTTAGTCATCAGAACTATTTTATCGATTTCGTCATATGGCTCCTTTAACACTTCCCTCCAAAATGAAAGTATTAGGGGTAATTAACTCACCGTGCAAGGCGGAACTTAAACACACAATGCGGACAGGACTGTTCCCTTCTCCACAATGATTGTGCTGAGGTGTGTACCAGCATCTAGTAATGACCGACTACAACAATCAAAACAAACCTCTACATTGGTGTCTGAGGAAAAATCCGTGACTTTCTACTTGTCTTCAAATTTTACATTAACCGCATTTGACTCGCCAATGAAAATAAATGCAGGCTAATAAAGCATTGTTTGGAACAAGTGTATTAATAAACCGAAAGTTGTGTATTAATACAGTGCAAAAAGTCAAATGCCTAGCTAATACCATCGTTCATAACTAACTATAATGAATGATTACAAAACCAGTGGTGCGCGCGCACCAGAGGAGCGGGGGCTAGGGAGCGCGGCAGCAAAGCGAACGCGCGCTGCTGCGCGTGCTGGCCACCAACGGGAATGGGCGGAGCAAAGGCGGGACATGTGCCCGTCTTTGCCCAATTGCGTGCTGGCTTTTTAAAAAAAAAAGCACGCGAAAGCCAATGGCAGCCGCGAAAAGCAAAACCACACGCACGAGCGTGTGAGCAGCTTTCAGAACCCCATACAAAAGGGCTCTCGCTGCGCGAGCAGTGCTGCGCACTGCAACACAGGCGCACGCCCTAAAAAGAGCAGTGTAAAACCAAATGAGCTTCTGTGTCAGAAACCAGAGACTACAAATTCAATCCCTAAAAATAATTCTGCACCACTGAACGCCAATACATATTTGTTGCAAAGTACCTACACACATGAAAGGGACTGCCAGTAAATGGGTGGAGCCTCACACAATCAAGGGGTCAGCCTGTGGTTCAAGAATCAATCCCAGGTCATCTCTCTCCCGCTTTGAAGCACCATCAAAAGATGGTGGTTGCGGGAGGGACAGAGAGACTACGTCAAGTAGGAAGGCCGAGAGGGAATTCCAAGTTCTGTCATTTTCTGGGGCCATGAAACCTGCAAGTGAAAGAGTGAGAACGGAGAAAAAAAAAATAACCACTCTCCTGAGTCAAAATTAGCCCCCAAAAATGTAATCGCTTAAAATAAAAGTGCACAAATGATCAGTAACAGTTGTTGCAAAGTCCCTGATTAGATACACGTTGCTGCTGCTATGAGATTGCAGCCTCACCCACTACGGTATTTAGGCTAGGGTTCAGGATTCATACACAG
The DNA here is from genome assembly GCA_963921515.1 of Calotriton arnoldi. Lineage (NCBI taxonomy): Eukaryota > Metazoa > Chordata > Amphibia > Caudata > Salamandridae > Calotriton > Calotriton arnoldi. Next base: position 4,911,355 of record CAWUFW010000167.1, read on the forward strand.
GTCATTTTTCTCCCACTCGGGAGCAACGTTAAAAGATGTTGCTGTGCCCAAGAAAAGAATGAGTCTTGCTAGCTTTAGGTGCAAAATAATGAAGTATAATTCCTCCTGATAGTCGTCAATCAATTTAAGGAGTAACTTAAAGCATATTTGTTCCTAAGTGGCCCTTGGCTGTCAGAGTGTGCAGCTGTGGTGTCCCGCACATTGTGTGTACACACAGACACACACACACTTGCAGCCTTTGCAGAAGTCTTATAATGCACATCTGTCCTGAGCTGCCACAGGCACAGCTTTACGCCCAGCCACAGTTTTCACAGTGCACCTCATCCCTGACTGCATTATGCACTATTTGCCTTCCAGAACCCAGACTGCAACGTGGCTCCCACAATGCACTTGGCCTGATTTGCATCGCGCACTGTTTTTTAAATACTGACATCTGAAGACGTGTTACAAAGTAGCTCTGTTTGTCGGCTGAGGTGCAGTGCACGTTGCCATCCCAGCACAAACGTGGAAGCTCCTAAAAGACGCTTCTGTCTTGCACAGTGCACCAGTGTATGAATACTGAGGCAGCCACAGTGGTGCAGGGGGTGCTGCTCTGTCCTTGTGTGCACAATGGGTGGTATCCCAGAACTGGCACATCAGCCGAGCTCTCCCAAAGCACTTCTGTGTGCACTGGAATCTCCGGGCTGAGATCCTGTGAGCACTTAATTCAACATATTCGAGTAGGAATTTCCTTTAAATCCTTTTTTAGGTAATATAGTTCAGTGGTTAACATATCTTCTGATATCTGCTTGACCTGTAGGTTAACAGTTTCAAATCCCTGGGGGGCTGTTCTGCGTTTCATCCTTCAATGGAAGATTAAAAAAAAACTTGAGTTTAGTGATAGTAGGATTTTTAATTAACTGCCTCAATGTAGTTCGCTTTAAATGTTCTATTCAAATGCTGCCCTTTTCATTTTCGAATCGCAGGTGCTTGTAGAAACTAAAATGTGTAAGGTAATAAAATTAAGCCATTTAAATCCATCTCACCTTTCGGATATCCGTGGTGTAATAATAGATCTTGCGAGGAGACGTTAAAAGCTGATTGAGCCGCAGAAGGCTGCGTCCTGTAGGCTCTAGCCCCGGTGCGGTCGCTCATGAGGTTTAGTGTCTGCTGCTGTGATGTGTGTTTTAGTTGCCGGGTAGAGGCTCAGGTGGCAGTAAGGTAGCTTGGTCTGTTAGTGCACATGCTGCAGAAGTGTGTGATACCGAGGAGGTGGGAGTTCGTCTGTAGTGAAGTTTCTGCAGCGGGGAAACTGTATCTCTGGAGATCTACAGGTCGGTCACGTGTCCTCATCATTGTGAAATAGTTCAAGTTGTGAATATCACTAGTGCATTAGCCCTACTTTACTCTACAGTTCACTAACGTCCCTGTGGGATGCATCTGCTGAGGCAGCATGCCTGGGCGACTCATCACCCCTCTTCCCTGGACACAGCCACTGCCACACCAGATCTCGAGGCGGAGGCTTCGAACTGGACTTCCTGTTGGAGAGTGCATCAAGGGGTCAGGGGGCGAGGGGTGGTTATGTGCTTGCTGTATAAATCTACTTGTGATCTGCAGCCCACAAGCACAGTCCCAAGGACGCATTTCAGTGACCTAGCGGTCTGTGCGTACTCGGCAGGCCGGAGGACGGAATCCTTGCAGGGCCAGCTCTGCGTTTCACTCTCCTCTGGATGACAAAATAAGCAGGTTTAGATATGATGAAATAACCGCCATTTGTCGGATGAGGTGACGCGATTTTAGACTTGCTGGTATTTTGCTGGCTTTAGCGCTGGTGGCGCCCGGTGCGACAATCATTTTTGGCGCCACCAAACCCCATGACCGCCTTACCTCGGATTCCCTTACTACCACTGGGCAAAAGTGCCCCTCATCTCTCCACTCATAAGTTGTTGCTAAACAGCGCCCCCATGAGGTCAGCGCCGCCTCCAGAGGTCAACGCCCAGTGCGGCTGCACCGGTCGCACTGCCCTAAAGCCGGCCCTGCATGATGCAGGCCCCGTCTCCAGAAATAGAATTCACTGCCTGTCGACATTTGGCAGAATTCATTTTAAGAAAATAAGTAAAAATGTGAACAAATGCATGTGATAAATGTGGGTCTCTGAATGAAGACTTGTTGGCATAGACTTCGAGGAAGAGCTTGGGGCACAGGACAGCCCTGGCCACATTCCCACTCCCAGGGAACACAAACACACGGCGCAGGGTGTCGGTTTACTTCTGTCTGTTCACCACTGCAGCCACATAGTAAAGAATCGTGAAGCACCGTGGGGTCCCCAGCCTGCCCCCTCTTCATCACTTCGCAGGTTCCTCGGCATTCCTTGACTGAGCTCCACCTAGTTCAGGGGTTCCCACCCAGGGGGCGCGAGATGGCATTTCAGGGGGTGCGACAAAGAGGGAAAGTGTGTTCTGTGTGCATTAAAAGCGGGTTTGTTTTAGTTCAGTTTGGTCACCCGCAGTACAGTATGTGGTTCAATCTCTGGTTCAAAAATAAAAAGTTGACTTTTCATCTTCAAATGTGATATTACTTTTGTAGGGGGTGCGAACATTAATTAAACATTCCCTGGGGATGAGGGCATAGGGAAGTTTGGGAACCCCTGACCTAGTTGATCATAGAATCCTTAAAGCCGGAAGAGGATGCGAGCACATTTGAACATTTCAAAGGTTTCCCTGGGATGCTCTTTGAGCCCGCAGCCAGGCCTTGGTGCTTGTACCCATACGCGCTGTGCCTGCTTCACACACCGCTTGAATCTGTGTGACGCGGGCCTGAGTTTGCAAAAGCAGAAGTTCCACCCAATGATCGAGTTTCCAGGTTTGCTGATGCCTTTTGCCGGGGTACCATACCCGCCCCCACCTTTGCCCCTCAGGGCTGATGGTTTGATCCTTGGGCAGACATTTCTTTGAGGACCTGTGTTGCCCTTGTACGTGCACACCCAAGTCAAGACACCAGTCCTGATTGATAGTCTGGGTGGGTGGCATTGTACCCTCGCATATGGCACGTGCCCACCTGGAAACTCGACCATTGCGGGGGGATTGCTGCTTTCACCCATATAGGGCTGGGCAGTGGTTAGTGGACATTCCAGACAGACCTCGCCTGCAATAGTGGGTCCACGGTGGGAATAGGGAGGGAAACAGCCCATGTGAAGTGGCGGAGAGGAACAGGTCACAGCACAAGGGAAATAGTTTTCCTCTGGAGAAACAAAAAACAAAAGTTAAATATGCGAATACACATTGTCACATTTCTTTGTACATCGCTTTCCACCTGGTGGAACTCTGCGCTTCTGAAAATCCTCGAGGGTTCCGTAAAAGTCAAGTTTGCTTCGTTCCAAACATGGGAGTCAAAAGGTATCCCTAGGGATCAGCCCCAACTTGTCTGGGATGGTATTCACACACTGTGCTTCACCTGTACCTGCATGACCTGAAATACTGTCCTATGCACCAACATTCATTTTTGGGACCTTTCACTGAACAGTTGTTTTATTTCAGGTTGCCATAAAAGATGAAGCCGAAGAAAGAAAACCAGTGTTTGTCGGCTCCAGCGATCCAAGAGTCGGCCAAGAATTTATATCGGAGCAAAGTTTCAACCCAGAAGAGACACCGTTCCCACCCATGCAAGGGTTCAAGTACGCCAGCTGGTCCCCGATGGGCTGCGATGCCAATGGGCGATGCCTCTTGGCCACATTGACGATGGACAACAGGCTGACTGTTTATTCCAGCCTGGACCGGCTGCAGTGGGTGCCGCTGGTGGACCTGACGGAGCTCTATGGACACGAGCTCCACGAAGCCAACTTTAAGCAATGCAAGTGTCACCTCTCCGAAGCGGAGATCCAGCGGCGGCAAAGCATGCAGACGCCAAAGTATATGGAGTGGTCGGGCCTCTGCACTACCACCAAAAAAACCCACAACAACCAGATTCTCAACGTAGGCTCGATTCTCCTAGCCGTCCTCTTTGAATATGGAAACATTGCCGTCTGGGAGTTTCAGCGTCCATTCAGGGGGAAAGAGTCCATTGTTTCCTGCGACACCATTGAGTCGGGTATCGCTGCCCCTAGCATCTTATCCTGGTGGGAGTATGAACATTCAAACCGTAAAATGCGTGGGCTGATAGTGGGTAGTAACAACGGACCAATTAAAATCCTCCCTGTCAACCTGGCGCCAGTCAAGGGCTACTTCACGGTGAGGCTTCCCTTGGTCCTGTGGCAAGATGCAGACCAGATGCCAGTGCACAGCATTCAGTGCTTTTCCTTGTATCACCCACACCTGGAATCCAACTGCAGCCTTGTGGTGGCCGCACGAGGGACATATGTCTTCTGGTGTTTGCTTCAATACAGTAAAGTTAATCTAAATATCCATAACTCCCACATCACCGGACTCCATTCCTCACCCATAGTCTTCATGACTGTGGACAAGCAGAACGGCATCATTTACACCTGTATGGGAGACGGCACCGTGCTCCAGCTCAATCCTATTTTCACCGACACGGCGCTGAAATTCGAACACCAGTTGATCAATTTGAAAGACATTCTTGGCCCTGTGACAGCCCACGGCATGGGGCTCAGCCCGTGTGGCGCCTACATGGCCTGCGTGACCACCGAGGGCTTGGACCGTGCCCTCTCTCTGGTGAACAAAACATACCAAGTTCAGTTTGTCACTCTAAAGACTTTCGAGGAAGCCGCTGAGCAACTTCTGGAGTCACCTGTACAGAACCTTTTCAAACAGGTGGACTTGACAGACGTTGTACGCTGCAAAATTTTAAAAGATGAACAAATCCCTCCATTTTTACAAGAAGCCTTGGACAAAAAAATTGAGGAGGGGGGCACATACTTCTGGCGCTTGAGATTGTTTCTACTGAGGATATATTGCCAGGTGCTAAAGAAGTCCTCCTCAGAGGTCCTTTGGAGGCCCTCGCACAATGAAACAAAGATCCGGGTGACTGATGCCTTTGTGTTACAGAGGAAAGACTCTGAGGAGCAGGACAGCAAAAAGGGACAAGTGGGAGAAACAGATTTTGCGTCATTAGGCGTGGCTGAAGGACAGGCAATGATGGAGGAGAAGGTGCTAGAGCTGAAAGGGAAGATCGAAGCAGTAGAAATGCGAGTCGTCCGTGAGCACATGAAACGAGTCCTGGGAGAGGTTTACCTGCACACACAGTGCGCCGACGACACCAGCATTCCGGTGAGCGGCATCTGCAACTTCATAACGTCCGACGAGCAGTATGATGACCATGCTGCGCGGGTAAGTCTTGGGAAACATAAACTGATCATTTTCTGGTTATTTGGCTCTCCAAATCATTTTTAGTGAGAGTGGCACATTTAGCTCCGTATTATGCATGCACATGAGTGGTTGCCACCGACTCACTGGTGTAACATTGCATCGTTTGGTCCAACGGAGACTTCAGACTTTCTTGAGCTCTGTCCCAATTCTGCTTCCGGATACCAAGACACCACCATATGGGTTTAGCATGGAACAAGTTTGTCGTTTTGGTGCATTGTACACTTCTTTCACAGGGTTCCAACTAGCAGTTAAAGTTGAGCTCTTTTCTCTAAAGGCTACTAACCTCCCACCCAGCACATTGTTTTCTTACCAGTTGTTAGTGTAGCCGCAGTGAACGTCTTGAACATTCCTGGCTCGGTGCTACCTTTTTGACTTTCGTGGCCATCACCGATGAATCCTGCAGATGGTGTGCCCTGCTTGCATACTAGGTCAGAACATTGACCTGTGTTTCTCATTGAACCTTGAGGCAGGTACCCAATACTTTGTAACACTGCACCTGGGACTGGAATAGATCCTGGGGGCATAATACAAAATCACGTCACTGATTGTGTTGGTGAAAGGGGCAGGCTGGGTAAATACTCATACAAGGATCCTAGTCCACAGGGCTTTCGTGAGTTCAAGGAGGCCGGGTTCCAGTGGAAGCCCTACATTAGGGGTTCCAAGGCAAGTTGTGTTTCCAGGTCAGCAAAGGTCAGCGACAGGAAGTCACCAGTAGATAAGCTCTCGGGGAAGCTGCATGTAAGCATTGGGGGATCCATTGTTTTTTCGAGTTGTGACAGCCATTTCCAAGTAATGTAAGCCGTTTCCTGTGCAACTTTGTTTGTTTGCGTCACTTGGAAAAGGGTTAATGGCGGCAGTGGGATGAACCTGTCCATCTTCAGTGTAAGCGACATTAAGGCGGTTGTACCCGAGTGTCTTCTTGCCCATACACGACAGATCCGTAGAACAAAGCCCAGTCCCAAAGCGAGGTGATGTTGCTGGAGTGTCCTCATCTGTCTGAGACACTTTTGAAACAAAAGGAAGCAGCTGCTTAAAACCCACATTGTCCTTAAACAACCGAACAAATCATTATGTTATTCAAAAGAAATTTTCACTTAAAACCAAGGAACACACACAAAGACCATGAGGGGTATTTGAGTTATTTTATATAAATTAAGTCATTTATAAATACCCAAACTGATTTTGTAAGACTGTCAAGACACGGAGTGAAATACACTGTGATATGTGACAAAGTGACATTTGGTGCTCAGTGATACAAAGGTGGTGCGTAATATGTACAATGTGGCTAAAAATATGTACAAGAAAATTGGATGGCCAGAGATCAGATATTAAAAATCAATGATTCTGCAAATTAAATGAATACGTCTTTTCCGCAGAGCCTTTGGACTGGTCCAAGGGATATTGTCGATGTTTCAACCCAGGATCTGCACTACTATCTAGTCAGTGCGGGTCTTCATCAGGACATAGGCGGGGATGACAGCCTAAAAATGCCCAGTTTAGGCAGAACGGGCGCGCAGGCACTTGCTCCACCTTTTCACTTTGTGACAGTTCATGCACAAGTGGGACGCGTCTATCTTCCTAAACGCGTGGACGTTTATAACCAGTACAGTATTCTTTCGCGGGGATGCCGGCATGCCAGGACTCACGCCTGAGTACGCCAAAGATGACTGGAGGCATTCTATAGTAATCATAGAAGAATCTGCCTACCACAAGGAAGCTCCAAGCGAGAGCATCCCCGCGAAAGAATACTCTACTGGTTATAAACGTCCACGCGTTTAGGAAGACAGACGCGTCCCACTTGTGCATGAACTGTCACAACGTGAAAAGGTGGAGCAAGTGCCTGCGCGCCCGTTCTGCCTAAACTGGGCATTTTTCTGCGGAAAAGACTTCCGCAGAAAACCAAATGTCACTTTGTCACATATCACAGTGTATTTCACTCCGTGTCTTGACAGTCTTACAAAATCAGTTTGGGTATTTATAAATGACTTAATTTATATAAAATAACTCAAATACCCCTCATGGTCTTTGTGTGTGTTCCTTGGTTTTAAGTGAAAATTTCTTTTGAATAACATAATGATTTGTTCGTTTGTTTAAGGAATATGTGATACCCGACAGAACCATTGTTTTTCTTTACATACGATTGCCCAGGTTCTGAGGGATACTAGGTTACCCCATTGCTACTAAACTAAAACCCACATTGGCCTGATGAGTAAAAGGGGTCTTTGTTCTTTCAAAAATAAGTATGATTTGAAGCACACGGAAGGCGATAAATGTCAAAGAAGCAAAAGATGTGTAGCACTGGATTTCAGAATGCCTTTACGTGCAAGGGGTGTCGTCAATTGTGATCTGTGTAGGAGCGTTTTAGCGCAGTGTTTCCCAAACTGGGTCGCAACACTCTGGTGGTCAGCAGCCAGTTTTTTGGTGGGTCGTGAAAGTCCCAATAAATAAAAAGAAGCCTTTAAATTCTGTATTTATCTTGCCTCTACTACTGAGCTTCAGACAGAGGTCTCGTTTGAGGCCATGTCTTCTGACAACCTGCTGCTTGTGTTTTTTAGCACGCGGATTGGTGTTTACAAACTCCTCTCACTGCAGTCAGAGAAACTAAAGTAAAGTGAATTCTGAGACAATCTTCCTGGGGTACAAGGAGTGTGAAAGCAAAGGCTGTAGGATGTCATTTTTGTTAATGTAAATACCTGTAAATGAATTGTGCACATTCAGCAGTTAGGAAAGCACAAATGAAGCACATTTTTTTGTAATTCTGAAGTCTGATGGTAGCAAAGATTTTAATAGGATGAAAACAAATCAAGTTACTTTACTTGACGGTGCGCAAATGATAAATCTTCACTGAACCCCGATTTCCACACATTATCATTTGTGTGCAATATAATTTTATCAGGAAAACTACGTCTGTGCAAATTTAGCAAGCATTTCGATGGATAATGTGCTGTCTCTAAATGACAGTGCGCTGCCACACAATGCTTTAGTTACATTAAAAATCGCCCGCCTCATGTTTATTAAAGCTAGGTGGGTCTTGGAGGTTTGTCATTCTAAAAAGTGGGTCTAACGTTTGGGAAGCACTGATTAGGGACTTATTTATGCGCCAAAAAGCGGGGGATGTCCATCTGTATTGAGTGCATTGATGTCAGCGGCACTCCAAATATGGCGGATGTTGGCAGATGCCACGCTCTCGATAGGTTCATTTGCGGTTGATTATCATGAGTGAGCCTGCATAATCAGTACACTAGTCTCAAATATGTGCAACAGGTTTTTGTTCTTTAACAAAACTATTAAATGTGTTTTTTGTTTTACAAATCCAGCTTACGAATATTGTTGAATTCAGGGCAACAAAACCGAGCATGGGGGGGAAATGTTAACTGTGAGTCCTACGGATCTAACCCATATTCCATTTAGCCGTGTCCCATATTCCTACACAAGTGAGCTAATGTGAGGTAAAGTTAAGGTTAGCCCGTGTGATGGATGGCAACCTCCCTTATCTTGGCTTGAGTCTCACCCTCTTTTTTCAGCACAACCTAGAAGCCTATGAAAAGATCTGTGCGACTGCTTTTGCTTTCAGGGGCCTTCACAAGGAGTTTTCTTATTGTGTGCCTTGTTTTGCAGGTTCTGATCGGATATGTGTTAATGAACAAGAAGTTTTTCCACGAGCGCTGCAGCCTGTGCAAAGAGGTCCTGCCTTTCGCTGATCGCAAACAGGCCGTCTGTTCGAATGGACACATATCGCGAAGGTATGCATCCTTTGGTACAGTGCTAAAGGGTTCCAGGACTAGTATTCCGCAGTTCCCAAAACTACAGGTGTCCTCATGGAAAAGGAGCCTGGAGCAGTAGGTCTCCTCTGTCAGTGCTTGTGCAGACGTGGAACAAATTGCCAAACATCATAAAAAGCCATTGCATCACATCTCAACACAACGAGATGATGGACGGAGTGCTGAAACCTTTCAACCACTCACCCTCCGTCACAGATCTGTGTTGAATCCATCATCGTTCTTTAGCTCACTAAGCCACCCCAGTTTAGACCCAGCCATATGCAAATCAGTTTTGACCCTGAACCTCATGGGAACAGTCCAGCCCGAACTGCCAGACCAGGTCCTCCCTGGACCGTAAACAAGCATCCTGGGACCGGTTTCAGGGCTTCACCCCCATCAGCCAGGCTAGCTTGAATCCAGTGGCATGGAGAGCAAGGGTCCCACGTCTGGGCATACCCTTGGCCAGTTAGGGCGAACATAGTAAACACAACAAGATGATGGACGGAATGCTGAAACATTTCAACCACTCACACTCAGTCAAGAGATCTGGGTTGAATCCATCATCGTTCTTTAGCTCACTAAGCCACCCCAGTTTAGACCCAGCCATACGCAAATCAGTCTTGACCCTGCTCCTCATGGGAATAGTCCAGCCCGAACTGCCAGACCAGGTCCTCCCTGGAGGTGATTGGACTGGGGGTGAGTGGTTGAAAAGTTTCAGCACTCCGTCCATCATCTTGTTGGGTTTGCTATTGCATCACATGTCAGCAAATCATTTAAAACAAAAACACAGCTGAAAGATGACTTTTACTCACACATGCATCAAACGCATGTGCACGTGTTCATCATGACATGGCGGACATTTTTTTTACAGGAAGTTTACCATTCCAAGACGGCAGGCACCAACTTTGGAGTGGTAAATTAAAAATGTTTTTTCAAAAGGCCATCAGAAAGGAGCAGCCCCATAACAAATTGCAACTGACAGCATAGGACAATCTGGACGAGGGGTTGTAAAATAAAATTAAAGTCGGAGGGAGAGGGCTGAGAGAAGCAACAGATGAACTGAGGGAGGGGCAGGGTTTGAGGGGGGAAGCACCACATGACGAAGAGTAAGAAAATACATAAACTCCCATGGAGTGTCGGAACAAAAAGAAAAAAAACATGTTCCCTGAGCAGTGAATGCATTATCCAGCTAAAATGATGGTAACAAGGCTCTGCTCCAGTGGAGGAACAAACACAAGAAGAGGCAGGAAAGCCATTGAAGAAGAAGCAAGCAAATGAGATTCAGAAAGAAAGGCAAGCATTGGTAAGCAACAGGCAGACCCTGAGCGCCCTGTCAGTAGTGGCATAGTACACAATAGGTCTTCGACAACAGACAGCTAAAAGTGTGTATCAGCTGTAATGGAAGGAGAGCGCTTGCTTGATTGGTGATCTACCAGAGTTTTTGATGAACTTAAAAAAGAAAAACAGCTCTTGTGTAAAGCCAGGCTCTGCTGGTTCTTTCTAGATCTACAGAAACAGGACACATTGTGCTTCATTCCGTTGTTTTCTATGGATACACAGTTTGCGTTCTCTTGTCTGACATACCTGTTTGAACCCAAAATGGAGCACTGTGAAGAAAGGAAGTATGGCCGGGCGGCTGCCTCATTGCCCCAGTGCATGGTTGAGGATTTCCTGGATTGAGAAGTGATTGGACTGCAGGATGTAGGAATGTAATGGAATCAGATGATGGCCAGTCACTCGTTGAGGTCCAGGGTAGGCTAGCAAACGGAGGGGTACCAGGACGAGAGTATGTGTGTGTATGTATGTATATGTGTGTGTGTATATATATATATATATATATCTATCTATATCTATATCAGATCTGCGTGATGTCGGCGTGCAGCCCAAACGCTGGGGGTGCTCGCAAAACGCCCGGGTTAGTTCAAATAAGTTCCCTCTTCCTTCGTAGATACCGAACGAAACAGCACTCCTCGTAGCTTAGAATTCTACGTTTTATTTACTTAACGGACATACTCTAGAAGCGTCAGGCAAACTTTGCCTTTCTCACGATGCCTGTCGCAGTAAGCATTCAGACTATATCGTCATATGTCAAAACTATAGAAGGACAATACATGCCCTTTTTTTACGGTGGCCATCTTTGAACATGTTCTGTTAGATGAAATCTTAATATTTAAGACTACAATTTAGCCCCATTGGGCATATGCACTATATTCCACATGCAAAACAAAACATGTGTGTATATATATGTGTGTGTGTGTGTGTGTATATATATATATATATATATATATAAAGTGCCCAGAGGCTCAGGAACGCACTCGACAAAGAGCCCACCATCCGGTTTTGTAGTTTCATCTCGCACATTTATTCCAGTCATTTTATGATGATGCCTGACGCGTTTCGTAGCGCACTGCCACTTAATCATAGGCTGCTTCATTAAACAAACATCACTCTGGCAGCTTCCCTTTTAATAACATTTCCGGCATGCTAATTAATTAACGGCCCCCGTGGGCCTCGCTGAGTGCGTACTAGTTCCTCAGGCATGCTGGGACTTGTGGTCCCGGGAAGGAGCTTCATCTTACCCCCAGTGGATTTCTTGTGAGTTTGTCCTCTTTAAAAGCAATTATTAATATCCCTTTTGTAAGGTTTGGAATGCAGGTGCGAGTTATATTGCTTGATATTACTTGATTAGCATGCCGGAAATGTTATTAAAAGGGAAGCTGCCAGAGTGATGTTTGTTTAATGAAGCAGCCTATGATTAAGTGGCAGTGCGCCACGAAACGCGTCAGGCATCATCATAAAATGACTGGAATAAATGTGCGAGATGAAACTACAAAACCGGATGGTGGGCTCTTTGTCGAGTGCGTTATATATATATATATCTCAATATATATCTCAAAAACAGTCTCCAAGCACACGGAGCTTCCAACCCTTCAGGGCGGCCTCTTTTAAACAACAGGCATGGAGCAGCCTGTCAAACGTCATCGTCCAGACAAGAAAGTACAGAGGCCCGTTTCTGGAAGCAGAGTTTTAATTTCAGAGGTATTAAGCAGCACACCTTTTCATTTCCCTTACGCGTTTCGGCACAGCCTTGATCACAGGTGAGAAAAAAGGTTAAAGTGCCCGCTTTTTTATGTTGAGTCACATGACCAACAGTAAAAATACAAGTCCCATAATGCTTTGTACTTGCTGCATTATTGCATGGAATTACAATGAATCCCCTTACTCCTCAATGTTAAAGGAAATGTTCTTTGTACCTGCATTTAAGTTGTGGCGCAATATTCTCCTGGCCATGCACTCTCTGATCTTGTGCACATTCCTGCATTTCCGATCCTCTCTCTTACTTGATTAGCATGCCGGAAATGTTATTAAAAGGGAAGCTGCCAGAGTGATGTTTGTTTAATGAAGCAGCCTATGATTAAGTGGCAGTGCGCCACGAAACGCGTCAGGCATCATCATAAAATGACTGGAATAAATGTGCGAGATGAAACTACAAAACCGGATGGTGGGCTCTTTGTCGAGTGCGTTATATATATATATCTCAATATATATCTCAAAAACAGTCTCCAAGCACACGGAGCTTCCAACCCTTCAGGGCGGCCTCTTTTAAACAACAGGCATGGAGCAGCCTGTCAAACGTCATCGTCCAGACAAGAAAGTACAGAGGCCCGTTTCTGGAAGCAGAGTTTTAATTTCAGAGGTATTAAGCAGCACACCTTTTCATTTCCCTTACGCGTTTCGGCACAGCCTTGATCACAGGTGAGAAAAAAGGTTAAAGTGCCCGCTTTTTTATGTTGAAAGTCACATGACCAACAGTAAAAAATACAAGTCCCATAATGCTTTGTACTTGCTGCATTATTGCATGGAATTACAATGAATCCCCTTACTCCTCAATGTTAAAGGAAATGTTCTTTGTACCTGCATTTAAGTTGTGGCGCAATATTCTCCTGGCCATGCACTCTCTGATCTTGTGCACATTCCTGCATTTCCGATCCTCTCTCTTACTTGATTAGCATGCCGGAAATGTTATTAAAAGGAAGCTGCCAGAGTGATGTTTGTTTAATGAAGCAACCTATGATTAAGTGGCAGTGCGCCACGAAACGCGTCAGGCATCATCATAAAATGACTGGAATAAATGTAAATGTGCGAGATGAAACTACAAAACCGGATGGTGGGCTCTTTGTCGAGTGCGTTCCTTATATATATATATATATATATATATATATCTCCTGCTCAGAAATAACTACCTGAGATGGGGTAGCTGGGATAATCCAGAGGTTGGGTATGAAATGCAATTTTTTGTTATGATAGCAGACACAAAAAAAGCCTATAATCCTCAAAATCATGCAGCTCCTATAGGACACGCTCTGTTGAATGCCATGGTGTGTTGTTCACAGGCTTCCCAATTGTCACGTTTCACTGTGCCTTTGTCTGGAAGCTGTGTGAAGCATCCTTAAAGATGCATGTAGTGCTACCTCAAACCACTCCCATGAATCATCACAGCCTTTCTTTGGTTTGGACTCTCTGTAGAGTTTTCCTTTTTATAGACTTTCCCTTCTTTCAGGTGCTCTTTGACCTATGCGACCTTCGAAGGCGAGATGTACAGAAAGTGTTTGCTCCACGATAGCATTGCAAGGTGTTCCGTCCCTGAAGGTGAGCTACGAAGCGCATTCATTTCCTGTGCATGATTCAGTTTTAACTTGTACCCTTAATTTAGTTTGTGTTATTTACTTTTCTTTGATGCTTTAAGATGTTGTGCCACTGAATAAGAGATTGTTAATCCAGCTTGTTGTTTTTAAAGGGTACCCCATCTTTGTGGCACAGTTGTCCATGTTGCATCTTGGCTGGACTGCTTGGCTGCAGTCGTGCCTTACCTTCATTAAAAAGTTTCCAGGATACTCTTAATGCCACAATCCAGCTGAAAAGCAGCTGCAGATGTGATCACACGTCTGTGCGTGCTGAAGATGTTTCACAGATTAGTGGCGCTTGTTTCAAAAGTGTATGCCAATGCATTTTCTTGGGTTTGTGATAATTTAGATTGTGGGTAAGGCACTTGTGAAAGGTGAGGGGATTAGAGCAGTGTGGGGGGAAGTCCTGTCCTTCACAGCTTCCAACAGTGCCTAACATTTCAGACTTTTGTTGCTGCTCATGGTGGCAGATTCTCTTCTCTTTTTAGCTACCAATGCAAGCCTCACCCCCTGCTAAGCAGTGCACGGTATCGGAGTCCAGGGCAACGCCTGGAAACTTTTCAATTATTTTTTATTCAACAGAACCCAAACGGTTGCCCTGGGCGAATATAAGGCGGATTCATTCTCACTACCCTGTGGAGTGCCGCAAGGGTCTTCTCTGAGGCCGACACTTTTTAATATGTATGTGTCCTCTCTGGCGCCCCTAATTGAATCTTTTGGTTTCAATCTGACTTCCTATGCAGACGACACCCAAATAGTGGTGTCTATACGGCCTGAGGAGATGCCGGGAACTGCGTCCCGGCTCCAGGATTGCATGAACGCCGTAGGGGTCTGGATGGCACAAAATTGCCTAAAACTCAACTCCGGTAAAACGGAGGTTGTATTATTTGGCAATAACCCCAACTTTTGGACCTTGGACTGTTGGCCGGATACTTCAGGGCCCCTCCCCACTCCCAGGAGGAAAGAGAAAAATTTGGGAGTGTGGATTGATAACGACCTTAGCTTTAGGGAACAGGTCAACACAGTGGCGTCACGGATTTCCTATATTTTGAGATCCTGCAGGAAAATAATGCCTCTGCTCCCTAAAGACTCCCAAAAAACAGTCATTACAGCGCTAACAATGTCCAGACTGGACTATTGTAACAGCTTATATTTTAATATCCAGGAAGGACTGCTGAACAAATTACAGATCTTGCAGAATGCAGCGGCCAGACTCCTTACTGGCATACCAAAATATGCCTCCATCTCGGCAGAGATAAAAAAACTCCACTGGTTGCCGGTTAGAAAACGCACCCGATTCAAAGCCTTATGTCTGGTCTTCAGAGCCCTTCATGGAACTGGGCCAGACTACCTTCAACAGAGATTACGCTGGTATGTACCAAAAAGATTGTTGAGGTCATCAGATGCAAAAATGGTGATGGTGCCACGTGTGAAAAAAGCCAGTTGGGGGGGCAGAAGTTTTGTAGCCAATGCTGCCAAGGCATGGAATGACCTCCCAATACATCTAAGAATTATGACCAATTTAATGGCCTTTAGGAAAGCATTAAAAACATGGCTTTTTAGGAAATAATTCTGGTGTTGCCTCTTCCATTCTTCTAGCTTTCAGCAGGACTTCGTACAGAGCCAGGACGCCTTCGGGTAGCAGTAGCGCTCTAAAAATGTCAATAACAATAACGGTTTTCACTTTCTGTGCACCACACCTGCTCAGGTTCATGCAAAACAAAATCAGACTATGCGTCAGCACTGCTGCAGGACGGTTGCACTGCTCCTGGTAAAGTGCATCTGTAAAGCAATATTCTCCTTTTCTGTCCCAAGAGCAACTAGTGTAAGGATCCCCATATAAAACATTTTATATAAACAAGACCTGACCCACTGTGGTGCAGTGCAGAAATTCCAATATGCAAAAAAAAAAATGTGATTGATTCACAGAGCAACCCACCACATCTAAAGTCCTGCACTCGACCCCCTCAAATCTCACTGTGTCATTAAACACAGGTGCATGTAGAAGTAATACACCACCGGGCAAGCGCCAAGCTGTAAAATGGATGGGTAACTCTGCAAGGAATAGAAAGCATGTAGCAAAGTATGTCTTTAAAATAAGTTTTTTTTTTCTCTTTTGATAATCACTACTTGTCAGATGTGACTTTAAAAAAAATCTTTTTATTTCTCAATATGAACAATTCACAGAATTTAAGACATCACCATGCGTGTGTTAACTTATTTAAAGTTGTGAAACACACACTATTTAACTACTCTGCTCATGCTTTCAGCCTGGCAGGAACACTTGGGAAGGCTCATGTTTCTAACTTCTTTATCCTGCCCCTCTTTCCAGATCCTGAGTGGTTGCAGAGACTGCTCCAGGACCCCTGCACCTTCTGTGATTCCCCCATCTTCTGAAGACGAGCCCCGCTTCCATCTCTCAGTTGGGCAAACAACTTTCAGCCCAGGTGGCCAGAAGGACCATAGGACTCTACAGAAGAACTTTACCCACCCACACCCCTGGCTGCATCGTTGTCCTTAGAAGCGCAGGAACATGGCGGCAGCAGAACCTACTTCTGTCTCAGGAGGAGGTTAGGAAATATCCACCATGTCTTGAGCCTTTCAGGTCTCGCACGCCTAACTCCCGGGAAGCGGCTTTTGGTTCTTGACTTAGTAAAGACTTCGCACCGCCATGGTCTCCTTACAGCAGCTGGGCATACTTGGGTCAAGAGAGCCAAAAATACAATTGTTTATGATGTACTCTCTTCATGCCACTTATATTGCTTGGTGAAACTGCAGATGCCAGCGGAGACCGCACCAGGCAGCGATTGGGTTCAGTATTGAGCGTTACTCACTGAGTTTATTTTTGTAGTTGTATCCATACTGTGAGTTTGTAAATAAATATATTTGTAAAACTTGAAGTCTCCCTGTCTGAAGTATGTTAGATCTCTGGGAAAGTCTAGATTTTATTTGTAGAAACTCTTAAAGCAAACACCAGGTTGCTACAAGTATTGTTGTCCCCTTGCCAGCAGCACCACCGCAGGAGCATCTGGTCACAGGGAGGCAAGGCTGCTCTTAGAAATGGGGGTCTCTAGTTGGCAGTGGCTTGCACCCTGTCCAAGTAGGGACCCTTATTATAGTCAGGGTAAAGAAATTACACACCCACGATAACAAGATCTTGGTAACTTGACACAAGCTTATCTCAGAGGCAATGTGTAAAGTATTTGCACATAAATACACAGTAACACAGTGAAAACAGTACAAATGGACACCACACTAGTTTGGAAAAATAACCCATCTTTATCTGAATAAAACAAGACCAAAATGACAAAAATCCAACATATACAAGCAAAGATATCACTTTTAAAAGGTTCAAAATAGTTCAGTTCATAGAAAAGTATGGATGCGTCACTTTTTAGTGCAAAGTACCTGGTATGCGTCAAAATCAAAAGACGAAAACAGGCGCAGGGGAGATGAGACCGAAAACAAAGCGATGCGTCGATTCCTTACTCTCAGGGGAGGTGATGGTTGATTCCTTACTGCCAGAGCAGGTGATGCGTCGATTCCTTGCTGCGGTGCAGAGGACGTGATGCGTCGATTCCGTGCTTTCAGGGGAGGTGATGCATCGAGTTTCGGACACACAGCCTCGGTTTCTTACTGCTGGACAACTGCAATGAAGAATTGGCGCACAGGTGCGATGTGTGAAAAATCTGGTCGCGGTGCGTCAATTTCCCTGCCGCGATGCAGGTGATGTGTTGAAACTTCAGCCGCACAACAGAGCCTCCGTCGGAGCGGGTACCTCGGACGTCGGAGACACAGTGCTCAGAACTCGGGCTGCGGTGATCTTTGGGCCGTGTGGCAGGTGCTGCGTCGATTCTTCTGCCGCACCATGGCGATGCATTGGTTTTTCAACCTCACGGCAAGACTGCAGTGTGATAAACAGGCGCTGAAGGTCAATGCAAGGATTTTCTTCTCTTCTTGCAGCAGAAGCCAAATCCGAGGGCCCAGAACTGGAATTGGCACCACTTGGCAGTTCAGAACTCCCAGCAGAGGAGTTCCAGGCTGCAGGTGAAGTCTTTGATGGACCTGAGACTTCTTAACAGGAGGCAAGCACACACAAGCCGTTGGAGAACCTTGACAAGCAAGATGATGAAAACAAAGTCCAGTCCTTTCACTCTCCAAGACAGAAGCAGCAGGCCATACCAACACAGCAACAAGCAGAGTGGCAGTTCTCCTCCTACAGCTTCTCCAGCTCTTCTTCTTGGCAGAATCTCCTCTTAGTCCAGAAGTGTTCTGAAGTTATGGTGTCACTGCTCCAGTACTTACACCAGTTTCTGACTTTGAAGGAGGCAAACTTCAAAGGAAAGTCTTTGTAGTGCACAAGACCCTGCCTTTCCCTGACCTGGCTCCAGACACACAACAGCGGGGTGGAGACAGGTTTGTGTTAAGACAAACACAGCTCTATTCAGGTGCCAGTGACAACTCCTCCGACCACTCAAGCTCAGGAAGACCCATCAGCCTGGTGATGGGCCATCAGGATATGCAGGGCACACCTCGGCTCCCTTTGTGGTGACTGTCTAGAGTGAATGTACAAACAGCCCAACTGTCAGTCTAAACCAGGTGTGGATTCCACAGGCAGACAGAGGCACAGAATGGTAAAGAAAGAAAATACCCATTTTCTAAAAGTGGCATTTTCGAACACGCAATTTAAAAACCAACTTCACTAAAAGACGTATTTTTTAATTATAAGTTCAGGGACCCCAAACTCCAAATCTCTATCTCTTCCCTATTGGAAGTTTCACTTGTAGGAGGTTACAAGGCAGCTCCAATGATAACCTATGGGAGAGATAGTCCTTGCAATAGAGAAAAACAGAATTAGCAGTATTTCACTATCAGGACATGTAAAACACACCAGTTCATGTCCTACCTTTTAAATACACTGCCCCCTGCCCTTGGGGCTACCTTGGGCCTACCTTCGGGGTGCCTTACATGCAGAAAAAGGGATGGTTTGGGCCAAGTCGACATGGCAGTTTAAAACTGCACGCACTGACACAGCAGTGGCAGGCCTGAGACAGGTTTGCAGGGCTACTCATGTGGGTGGCACAATCAGTGCTGCAGGCCCACTAGTAGCATTTGAATTACAGGCACTGGGCACTCTACTGGGGACTTATTAGTAAATCAAATATGCCAATCATGGATCACCAATCATAATCACAATGTACACGGGAGGTACTTACACTTTAGCACTGATCAGCAGTGTTCAAGTATCCAGAGTTCTAAAACCATCAAAAACGAAATTCAGCACTCAGTCAAAAACAGGAGGTCAGAAGCAAAAAAGACAGGGGAAAAACACCCAAAGATGCCAGGTCTAAAAGCAGCACATTGTGCTGGACTGAAAACATGGCTGGTGATTGCATCATCCCCAAACAAAACTCATTTGAAAGAAGAATTTCCCAGCATGCACTCAGTTCCCATAGAAAAGTTATAGATCAAGAAGGCACGGCAGAAGCAATTCAAATGGTGCCACTGGAATGAGTTTGAACACTAGATGTTTCCTTCTTTGAACATGTTGGTGCCCATGGATTTAATTTTCTGATATTTGACACCAAGTTGCAACCACAGAAGTGACGTCCATATTCTTGACTTCCAACACTGGAGCATGGGCTAAGCTTCTTTCTTTCAGAAACAGCATAGAGCCATCTTGGTGGCTGTGATTGGATGAAAGTGGAGATCGAAGGGTTATTTCTATTCGTCAACGGAAGGGCAGGGACAAGACATCTGTGTGTAAGAAAAGCCTTCTTCGCTCCAAGTACCTCATATAGGTATACCTTTTTCTTCCCAGTTTTTCTCTTGTATGCGCCTTCCAGCTCCTTAAAGTTCAAGGTCTGCCTTCTTCAGAGCGCTCTCTGGGATCTAGAGCACCACATTCGCCGCACACGGGTACAATGAGAGTTACTTGTATCTCCAGCTCCGCGCTTGCTCTCATGGGAGAGCCATGACACAAGCGCTATTTGGGGTTGGCTGTTTTGTGACAAAGGGGTTTCCAAACCCCTGCCATTTTTTTGTCTTTTTTAATGAAACCATGCACCTCTTTAAAACAGTTGTGTAATTACAGTTTGCAAGCTGAGGACAAAAGCGTTTCTCATACTCTCTCCCCAAAATTATTTTTACCATTGCACAAATTCTATGCTTGGGGAAGTTTTCCTAGGGTTTATAGCTGAAATTCACTGTTTGTTGACGTGGAACCAGAATTTGCAATTACTGATCACAACAACGCGGTTCTTATAAGTTGGTTTGAAAATTACACTTTTCAAATAATGTCTCTATTTAGCTCTGAAACCCAGGTTATCGCAAGGCCGGATTTTTGAAGACCTGCCGAGTGAGCTTCAGGGAGATTCGCCTACTTTCGATGTGAGCGAATGCTCATCAGTGAAGTGTGCCACCTTTTTGAGATATCTCAGACCACTGCAGTGTGACCTTGCTCCAGCAGGTGATATTTGTGTTGTGGTGCATCGCAATGTACATATTATGAGGATCCAATAAAGTCAGACAAGCAAGACTTTAAAACTTGCAGCTTGCCACATTAAATAGTGTCCCAAAAGTCTACTGAAGGTGACATGTTTATGCTATGCAAACTACAACAGTTGCATGTTTACTTCCCTGCCTTCACAGTTGCCCTCCAGGCACCCTCCCCCTCTACTTTGTTTCTGGTCATGTGTATTCTCTCATTCTTTATTCCCATCCCTCCACTTGGCCTTTGGCTCTTGTCACTTAACCTTAGTTCCTCTGCTCTGAAGGTGACATGGCTGTTCCTGCAGAGAGACCAAGAAGTGAACATGTCTGAGCAGGTCACCAGGACCCTATCACCACAAAGAGCTGAGGAGCAACTTTCAATGAAGGTTGATTTGATGGAGATCTGGGTGATGTGAGGCTGTCATTGAGCCATGACTTTCTGCTCACTAACGTCAAGGTGCGCCAGCAGCAAGACTGACATCCTGGGCGCCGTCTCCCACAGAATTGGCCAGGTCTGGGCATGGAGCGAGCGTGGACGATTTTGTGGAAGTGAAGAAAATTGCATGTGACATTGTGTTGATTATTTCTCGCCTCCTAGGGGCCTGCCACATCAGACGAGGTGTAATGTTAGCGTGGATCGCTCGCCCAGCGAGAGCTAAAGCTGTGTCAGCAGGCTCCAGGGTCGACCAGACACTCTGAAGGGTACGCCAATGATTGCAGTCCAACAAGGCTGGCTCTCTTAAACGCGAGCAGTCGGCTGATAGATCTACGCTAAACCTTCGTTGAACAAGGGCCACCTCGTCTAAGCGGCATCTGCTGCCCTGGTCGCCGTCCCAAAATGGCTGGAGGTGCCTGTGTGAAGACCATTGAGTACAAGGCCACAGTGGTGACCCACACGCTTTAATGCACTTGATTAAAATTGGCCAGCAGTGAGTGGTGGTTGGAGGCAGTTATTCTGATGGTTAATTTTTTTTAATGGTAATTTCAAACATATGCTACCAAAATAAGAAGGAAAAAAAGTGGCGTCTCCTAAACCTGGTTGCAAATGCTTGCAATAAAGATGTTAAATTAAAAATGAATTAACCGCTGTGTGATTTTGCTTGAACAGTACGAGTGCTTCCGAGCACTTTTTCTTTATAAAACACATCACAGGAAAATATAATTCTTATTGCACAAAGGAAATGCACTATTAGCTTTTAGGTATTGTAACCTAAAGACATAGTTTAATTGTACCAAGGTTACTAAAAACGCGAGAACGGAGGAAAAACTGAGGAAAAAAACATTGCCCATCAGCGCTGGCATTGAAATTTGCTTCTTTTTAGGCAGAGGTAATCAGACAAAATGCTGTGCCTGACCAGTGCAAGACAGACCGTGGCTGACACGGGTTGACTCCCTGCCCCGTTCTGTTGTGGGCAGAAGCAACATGTGAATGACAGTTGAACAGACCAATGACTGAAGAGGGCTGACCCAAAGCCCATCTGTCAAGCTTGTTTCACATTTGTGTATTTTAGCTGTTTGTAAATGGGGTTAAAATATAATGAAGTCTTTCACCCTGCATACATTTGCAGAGACTTGATCACAAAGTCACTCAAAAACAAGGCACCACTCTGCGGCAATGTCCTGCACTCCAGATACCCTTAAAGTATTTGTGTCGTTTCTTTTTATCCGCTCAGTGAGTCAAGAACTGTTCTAAGGCAGTTCAATGAACATTTCTTTGGAGTGTAAGAGGTCCATAATATGTACTCTTGCGAACAGATCGAAGTGAGGTCATGACAGTATGGCTGCCGCGCAGAGCACCTTGTGGGAGGAGTCTCGTGTAATCTGCATCGTATTGGTCTGAAAAAGATGTATAGCACCAAACGATGAGCTGTAAGGGCATTGAGTGCTGCCTTCGGAGCCTAATGCACTCAGGAGCTGTGACCCCAGAGAGAGACCCTGAACCGCAAACATTGAACACTGAAATGTGGCAGCTGGTGAATTTTCACATACATGGGGTGTAAATACATGGATCCTCTTCAGAAACAGTCTTTTGGGGGGAGTCCTCCTAAAAAAAGTAAGTAATAGTGATAGCAGAATTTGCCAGGTATTTTGGCAAAAATGGGTTCTACAGGGAGAGCTGAGGGAGGCCCTGAAATATTCTAGTGCTTCTGTTTCTGCTGCAGGGCCCTGGTGCAGCTTCTCTGCAGCAGCAAAGTAATGTGTGTGTCCCTCAGGTGAATGCATCTACAGTAGAAACGCGGGGTGTACAATAGGCGGCTCGTATGCCAGTCAAATAATACCAGTTTCACACATGCCCACAGAAGAGTCAATGTGCATCTTTGCTTCTGTGCCAGTTAATTGTACAGGATTTCTAATGCATTGAGAATTCCTGCAGTCTATGCCAGGGGTGCTGCATAAATATGTCTACATTCTCCTCCGTTTGCCGCACTAATCAGTGTTCACATTCCTAAGCTAATGTCACTGTGCCCCCTGTAAACACACATTGCTGTGCCAGTTTTTGGATTCTCCCCAGAAAATGGTACTGCCAGTTTTTATATTGATATGGGGCTGATGAGAGCAAATGATGGGCGTTTAAAGCCTAGAAGGAACTCTGACCCAGGAAGCTTTTCCCTATCCGTGTTGCATTTTTTTCACACACATCTCTGGGAGTTTGCCAGTCCCTTAGAGGTAATGGTGTCATCGTAATCATAAAATGCGTAGTTTGGGATGGAAATTTTGGGGTAATTAGAAAATAGCTTTTTAAATACTGATCTAGATTTGCATCCTTTAAATAGCTCTGCCTGTGCCACAGTGCCAGTGACACAGACAAATACACCAGAGCCTGAAAGAGGATTGATGAAACTATCTGCCAACCACTGGGTCTCAGGATTGTACCAGATGATCTCCTGCGTTACTCCCCGGGACAGAGGAAGTGATGTAGGCTGGTGTAGGGCTGTTCGGCCTGTGGTCATTTTAGAGTGGCCTGTTATGAAGCTCTGCCTGACCTATGGGGCTTCTTTCCTGATGACCTAAGGGTGCTTTAAAGAGACTTACAGATGTGAGTTTTTTTCTGGTGGTCCCTGCTGCTGTTTACTAATCGGCCAGTCAGTGCTTGGGGGTCACATAAGAACTGCAAAGACTTCTCTATAAGTTAAATCACTGCATTGGGGGTTGATGCCGCCTCGTCATGGAACTGCTAATTAAGATTCTAGAAACTGACTCCGTGCACCTCGACCGCTTCATGCTCGATCCATCAGCCTGACTTGATGTCCAAACTGTGGTTGGACTTGTTCATCCATCGTCGCGCTCTCTGGAACACACAAAGGCTGTTTGTTGGCTGTAGGCTTGGGTTTGACACGCCTGCCACTGTTCGTCTTCACGGGCATGTCTACACTAGAGTGACAGCTGGGTGTTTTCCACTACTGATTCAGCCCAATGCCTTACATCAAGTTCCTCATTTTTAGGTCTCGCCTGTGAAAGTGCATGCGCTCTTGCTTGCGAGACATATTTTATACAAAAAGGGGAGTGCAGCCCTCTCATTGCTTACCATTCGTTGGCTTTATTGTCACTCATATTTGCTGACTTCTAATTGGCTAGTGTGTACTGGCTTCACTTCTTCTTCCGGCTGGAGCATGGACCAAGTACGGATTGCTTCAGCTTGATGTCTGTCCTTCCCCGATCGCGCTGTGATAGAGGTACTACTTTATTTTTTCTTCTGCCCTGTCCTTGTTGAACCTCTTGCCATTTGTAGCCATGTTTTACCACGCCATGCACACTTCAAAGAAGCCCTTTTCTCCTTTGAAATAGATGTTTATTGTGACGACAGATGTTATCTGTTTTTATTGTGACAACAGATGTTATCTGCTTCCAAACGCATTTTCACTAATACATGGACCTTGGTGCAGTTGCTTTCTTTATGTGACAGGATCTTTTGCCAAATGACCTATTTTTTTCTTTTTCATACATGGGGAGATTAACTGATTTGATTAGAATCACAGGGCTGTTGTGCCGAGACCTAAAAAGCATTGGCAATGAAAATAGGTCTCGCCTTTGAGACTATTGGCTCTGCCCATTGCCTTTTGGTCCTGCTGTACAGCATGAGCATTGCCTACTTTGGCAATGATGTGAGGCAGCATGGCAAAAATAATAATATACAAAAGACTAGGATGCATCCAGTGCTATTTTACTTTTACCTTTTTTTTTTTTTTTAAATCATCCCCGGTTGCGTATACCCTTTTTAAGTTAGTTTTAGTCACACTGCAAAGCATCTGTGCTGCTGTATAGCATGGCTACAAAACATTACTAAATCCAATAGCTCTTAGGGAGACCTATTGGTTTTGCCAATGCTTGTTCACCAAGGAAGCTTTGCCTGGCTGTAGCGCATTTTGCCAGGCACGACTACTGATTCCAGCTCTGGTTAGTCAGCAGTTCTAGTAAACACTGTTGTTTTGCATCCAGATGGGCTTCCACTGTTTTAAGAATGCTTCGATAGCTGCAGCCTTCATTCTCGTGGGGTCATATTTTGATGATTAACAAACTCGTAATCCATGGACGCAGTTTGACTGTCATCGCAGGTCATTTTTATTAAATATTTATCTTTAATTTGAACGTGAATTGCCTTTAAAGTATTTAATGTCGTTTCGGTGACCATTCTGAGGGATTTGAGGGTCTGTGGGAGCCCTAAGCTGCAGTGTCTTAGGTGGTAGGAATAGGAGCGCAGCTGATGGTCAAATCCCTTTGATCAAAGGCCCACAGAGGACGTGGAAACTTTAGCCGATGTGTTATCTCTATATGGTGGCCCAGAAGATGTTTATATCATATTGTAATTGGATTTATAGTAGCGCTTACTATCCTCGATCAGGCGTTGGAGCACTTTATGGTGGGTAGCACTCTACACCTTAAACCACAGTTAGTAGTTTATCCAGTGGGTACTAGTTATTGTTGTATAATGTTAGTTATTGAATTAGACTTATGCTCTTACTAAATTGTTAGATGCATTTCCTCCTGTTGCTTGTGGTGGATTAAGCTTGTAGGAGTTGGGTGAAATTATTAATGAGAGTTCATTCAATTTCAATATGGAGATGGGCAGATGGGCGAGAGGAGGTTGCATAATGTTAGTTAGCAAGGAGAGGTTACACAGAAGCAGAGTTTGTGATCTGTGATGAGCGACGAATCACACTGGGAAGCGTAGACAGGATAGGAAAGGTCTGATATGAATGGTTACCCAGAAGACAAGATTGTGATTTGTGAGAAGAGTTCTGGTTAGTTTGCTGAAATATAGTAGAGAGTAAAGTGGACAAGTATGCAGCAGAGTAGGACACGCTCAGAGGGCATTAGGGCTGTAAGGAGAGGATCATTCAACAGAAAGGAAGAGAGAGTATTCACTAGCTATAAGACAAGGTCCATTTTCATGTAGGGATTTAGGGGGTAATGGGAGTAGGTGTTTGAGATAGGATAGTCTGAGGATGTAGAACAAAAGCTTGAGGGTTGTTACCATTGGTCAGGTTATCTGTTTTGCTGCTTTGGTGGTTTTGTTGGCTGATTGATGCTGTTGATACAGTCTGTCCATTTTTGTTACATAAATATATGACTATTTACATTTTTCTGACTTCATACGTGGCTTATTGGAATATGAGGTACGGTGGTACGTTGTATGTCGGTATAGCTGGTCCTTTACAATTTGTCATGGTATGATTAGGAGGATTAGGGGATCTCTAGGATTTGCATTTAATTATTCCGTTATGAATTAGTTTGAGCCGGGCGTGTGGATGGCATGGTTCCAGGGGCATGTGGTTCTCCCTGAAATTAGGATGAAACTGTTTGCCAAAGTATTCTGCTGATATGGTTCTTACTTGATCTTAGAGGGTCCTCGAGTGGCATCTGTCTATAGGCTCCGAGGCCAGAAATTGAGGTAATGTAAATTCACTGTTGTACCACATTGGCAATACGCAAGTCTTAAACATTCTTCTGAACTCTTACGTGTTTCTTAGCGGTCTCGTCCAGGAGATGCAGCCGGACCACCAGTGAGGGTAGTTCAGATCTGTTGCTCTTGATGAAGCAGGTTGTAGGCTCACAGCTGGGGAGCATGATTGTTGAAACATGTATCCATCAACAATGTGAGAGGCTAGATTTTCTGTGGCCTTGAATTTTCTCCCCTACTCCCACCGAAGTCTAGCGAAGAACAAACTCCCCAGATGATCCAAGTTTTAAGGTTGTACAAGGCATTTGCAAGTTTTTGGTTGCACAAAGCATTGCACTTTTACCCACGAATTGACTAACGGCTTGTTTTACCGATCCGCAAGCAGGGTGAAAATGAATTAGTAAGGCATGACGATGGCTAGTCTATAAGCTGTCTAAAGGCACTTGCACTTTTGCCATACAAGGAGTAAGCAGTGGTGAAGTTCTTGACTTAACAAATGATCTGCACTCTTGCTTAGTTGCATTTTACCTACAACAGTATTTTTATTGCAGGATATTTTGTCCAATTTCAGAATACACCTTTCAAAAATGTAAATGGATTTTAGAGATGTTTGGACTGCTTTTACTCTTTTAATGTACTTGAAATGGTTTTATTGGTATGCAATGGTTTTAATTAAGTATGCAATAAAAATAAACGAGGCAAAGAACAAAAACAAAAGGTTTCTAAATATGAGGTGGATTTCTCTTCGCCAAGGGATCTCTCCAAAGGGGTCCCACAGAAAGGACCTTTGTGATTCCATGCCAGATGAGGGTGAGGAAATGGGGTGTATTATATGGCGTGTTTGTGCGACCTCACTGTGTAATACACTTACCAACCAACCCCTTTAGGTCCAGTAGGTTTTGTCTGTAAAACCCTCAGCTCAACCCTGGGTGAATGTGGCACTGAGCAGCAAGGCATACACAGAGGAACAAGTGTTAAGCATTTAAACCGCACCAAAGCAATTGAAGATGAAATCGACATGACACAAGAAATCTGACACCAATTTATAATCAGAGACTGTATTTTTATAAGAATTTAGACACTAGAATGAAAAAGATCCATTAGAGGGTTCCAGAGATATAGATTTTACAAGCAATAATAAATCAAAACAATTTCACTCAACCGCAAACAAGTCTTGGCAAAGTCAACAATTTGAACAATTAGAAACGTTTTCAAGGAAAGCTTAGGTAAGTGTCAATGCGGTCGGTTAGAAGTACTTGAGGTGACCAACTCCTGCAGGTAGCTAGTCAGGGGGCAATCAAGGTCCTCGAGCAGTTACCTTCACAGAAAAATCAGTCCTTCAGCAGTTTCAGGCACTTTATCCGTGTTGCAATGGATTCCTATGGAGTGGTCCAAATGCAAGGGATAAAGTATGCTGAAGATGCTCTAAGGATGCTGTGGATACGACACGGTCAACTGGGGTCTTCCTGCAGGGAGTCCTCGGTTCACGAAGATGGTGAGGAGGTGCTGGTTGCACGGTCGACATCCCACAAGGTCTTCTCCGGTCTGGCCAAAGTCCAGATGCCGCTGGACTACCAGTCCCACATTGTCGTGGTCGATGCCAATCCTTCCTGGGTTGATAACTCACATTCTGAGGGTCTCAGCAACTCTCCAACAGCACTCTAGAGCTCAGCGAACTCTGGTGTAACTCTGTGCGTTGGGTCTTGGTCCTCGGTCCTGCATGGCAGAGGTGGCAGCGACTTGAAGACTTTGGGCTACCAACTTGCCCCATCAGGCTTCTTCAGTTGTTGTGTCCCTGTGCTGCAAACAGGAGGCTAGTCAGCTGGCCCTTGGAGTCTCTTGGCTTGACTGGGCTCTTGGAGGCGACTTTTCCTTGACCAGGACATGACAGGCACAGTCCCTCTCTTAGCTAGCCACCAGGTGCAGTCCTCATCGGTGCAGCCTCTCTTTGCTGGTCCCTTGGTGCTGCAGGGCAGTCCTCCTTCGGTCATTCTTCCAAGTAATTGGAGATCTTAAGTTTAGGTGCCAGTGCTGCCCCCTTTATACTTGGAAAGTGCGCTCAGGGCAGGATGTAGTTGGTAGCCAATGGGCTACCAGGTTCCCTCCCACCTGGTGACCACTTCCTATAGAGTGTGGCATCTGGCTACCCCAGGGTGTACCATTCTGCGCACTCCTAAGATGGCGAGACCCCTCTCTCTGTGTTCAGACCTCACTAGCCCAGCCCTGTTGTGTGGCTATCTCAGGGCTACACGCCCTTGGGGAAACTGGTTTGGCAACTGGCTTCCCCTCTCTGCTTCTCGTGCCAGCCTGCCTACCTCAACAATGGGACAGCCCTCTCCCGGGTGTTACACATCTGCGCTTCAAAGGCGGCTTCACCTTTGAAGCCTGTTTTTTTGGGCTAACACCCAAGTGGCTTCCTGCAGGAGGGAGATGACATCTCCCTTGTCTGCAATCCCCCATTGTTCTCCTTGCTGAAAGTCGTTGACATATCTCTCTAGGAGGGCAGAAAACGGTCTCGTGGAGCAACCTCCATGTGTGCCCGTGAAGGCAAAGGAGTTTTAACAACAACAAGGTGGGAGCTTTGCTAAAGCTGCGCACTGCAACAAGTTACATTAATTCCGACTTAGGATATGTCAGGCTTAACGTAATGAGTTGTTTGATACCTTGGAGTGCGCACTTTGGTCGCACCATTCAGAGGTTAGCACAGCTGAGGGGTCAGTGTGCAACCCTGTACTCAACAATCGGGCGACCAAGTCTTTCCACAGTAAAATTGGCAGTTCTGTGTGTTTTACTGCCAGGACATGCTGAGTACATGTCCTACCTGTGTCATGTTGCACCCTGCCTTTTGGGCTCGGTAGGCCTGACAGAGGGGTAACTTTCACACTTGTCGACAGGAAGTGGAGGCTTTGCCATTGATTTTAATGCTCTACCAGTCTGCAGTGGTGGACTTGTTTTACTTGGGGGGGGGGGTGGGGGGGAGTTAGAAATGGGGGTCTCTAGTTGGCAGAGGTAGGTACCTTTGTCCAAATAGGGACCCTTGCTTCTAGTCAGGGTAAGGGGGATGCACACTTTAGATAACCCCTGCTCACCCACTTGGTAGCTTGGCACGAGCAGACAGGCTTATCCCAAAGGCAATGTGTAAAGTATTTGTACCAACACTCACAGTAACACAGTGAAAACACCACAAAAGGACACCACACCAGCTTAGAAAAATAAAGTATCTTTATCTAAACTAAACAAGACCAAAACGACAAAAATCCAACATACACAATTAAAAATATGACTTTCAAAAGGTTTCAAGAACGTGTACCATAGAAAACTATGGATGCTTGACTTTTCACCAAAGGACCTGTAGATGCGTCAAAGTTCCAAAAGCCAAACAGCCGCAGATTAGGAAAACAAAGAGATACGACACTCCTGAGACCTTGGGGAGGCGATGCGACAGTTCTGCGACACGCAGAGGACGAGTTGCGTCGAATCCGGTCTGTATGGGGAGGGATGCGTCAATTCTTCGCGACGGTTCCGGTTCGCAGGTGATGCGTCGGGAAAGCGTGCCGCACAGGTACGATGCGTGGAAATCCGGGATGCGTCTGCGATCGGTGGCGTCCAGCGGCGCGGCGCTGCGTCGGTCCTCTTCAGCCGCGATCCCTCGATGCGTCGCTTCTTGCAGCGGCGTCAGGCGCTGCGACGGTTTTCGCAGCGGCATGGCGATGCGTGGAAATTGTTCTTGCGCCATTTAGATGCGTCGAGAAAACAGCCGCAAGGAGATCAATGCGTTGATTTTAGCAGTTCTTCACGTTTCTTCTTTTTTCCAGCTCCCAAACAGCAGCAACAGCCTCCAGAGGCCCAAACCTGGCACTTGGCAGGCTAGAACTCACAGCAGTAGAGTTCAGGGGAGCTGGGGGTGAAGTCTTTGTGTCCCTGAGACTTCAAAACAGGAGGCCAGCACACTTCAGGCCCTTGGAGATCTCCTTAAAGCAGGGGACACAGCACACAGCAAAGTCCTTCTCCTTTCCTTGGCAGAAACAGCAACTGCAGGCCAACCCCAGACACACAGCAAGGGCAGTACTTCTCCTCAGTCTCTCCAGCTCTTCTCCTTGGCAAAGGTTCCTCTTGAATTCCAGGAATGATCTAAAAGTCTGGGGATTTGGGTCTGATACTTATACCCCAAAATGTCTTTGTTCTCTTTGTGCAAGGGGCTCTGAGCCCAGTTCAAACCAGTTCAGGGGGGGGGGCACTCTGCAAGTGCACAACAGCATCCATTGTCAGTGTGAGCCTTGGCTCCAGACACACCACAGGGGGGCGGAGCCAGCATTGTGCAAGGCAGGCACAGCCATATTCAGGTACAGGTGCTACTCCTCCCACCACTCCAAATGCAGTTCAGGCCTAGTCAGCCTAGTGCTGACTCATCCAGACTCCTGGAGCCACTGCACCTCCGCAGCCCCTGTCACTCCAAAGCCAGACAGTCAATCCACAAACCGGCAGAGGCACACAGGATGGCTGAACAAGAAAATAGCCACTTTCTAAAAGTGGTATTTTCAAACACACAATTTAAAAACCATCTTTACTAAAAGACGTGTTATCAAATTCTAAGTTCAGGGATACCAAACTCCATTTTTCAATCTTATCCCTATGGGAAGATATGCTTGTAAAATGTTGCAAAGCATTCCCCATTCTGTCCTATGGGGCACAATAGCCTTTCAATAGTGAAAAACGAAATTGGCAGTATTTCACTATCAGGACATGTTACACACACCAGTACATGTCCTACCTTTCACATACACTGCACCCTCCCCAGGGGGGTACCTTGGGCCTACCATAGGGGTGCCCTATATGTAAGAAAAGGGAAGGTTCGGGCCTGGCAAGTGGGTGCACTTGCCAAGTCGACATGGCAATTAACAAACTGCGCACAGGCACCGCGGTGGCAGGCCTGAGACATCTTTTCAGGGCTACTCGTGGGTGGCACAGTCAGTGCTGCAGGCCCATTAGTAGCATTTGATTTACCAGCCCTGGCACACTCAGTGCACTTTACTAGGGACCTACTGGTAAATCAAATACGCCAATCATGGATAACCAATCTCAATTTACACAGAGAGCATATGCACTTTAGCACTGATTAGCAGTGGTAAAGTGCCCAGAGTCCTATAGCCAACAAACACAGGTCAGGAAAAAATTGGAGGAAGAAGCAAAAGGTTTGGGGATAACCCTGCAAAAAGGGCCATTTCCAACACAACCCCCGTCCAGCCTAAAGCCAGGGTAGACCAATCAATACCTCGATGGGCTTCCCGGCTTGGGCCGACAGAACATGGAACCTGGCCCGAACAGCAGGGGTCTATTCCTGTTCTACGCCTTCCTAAACCCAGTTGGATACCTCTATCCATACTCTCCGGGCCCACGAGGCTAACCCATGGGGGACCCTTCTCCTCACCTGGGGACCCCATCTGTGCAGTGCCTAAACTTACTTTGCTCACAGAGGTGTCCCAAAAGGTAGACAGTACCCACATGTCCAACACAGTGGTGTGGCCCAGTCCACCACCGGGGTGTTACTCCTGCCCCCCTCCCAGGGGCAACTCTGTCCACTAGGACAGCCAGCCACAGTGGCCACGGACAGCTGTCAGTGATGAGAGCCAGGCCTCATGCCTTTCAGGCCTCTCTAACCTCTGTGGTGTCAGAAAGTGGGGGGCAGTAGCCCCAGGTGCCTGGCACCTTTTCTCCACTCTCCCTCCTGCCAAGTCAGGTATGGCATCCTGACACTGGCCCACCAGCCCAGGGTCTGTACCCTGTGGCTGGACAAGAGACTGGGGTGGGCTCTGCACCCTCCCAACTGGAGCGGTACCCCCAGAAGACAACTTGGTAGGGGCATTGTTAGCAGTCTCCCCTTCCTCCAGGTTAACGGGGACACCCTGAACCTGGTCCTCCAACCCAGGGTCTGTACCCTTAGGCTGGACCTGTGCCTGGCAACCCAGGACTTCCGGGGGAGTACACCGACCCCCCCAAGGGAAACACACTCCTCATGAGTGGTACGAGAGTCTGCCTGGCGCAGGTCTCCAGCCTCCTGTCCCCTTGACAGAGCATGAAGGCCCCCCAGGCCAGAAGTGGCCTCACCAGGGTCAGTCTTGGGGTGCTCTGACCTCAGAGCTGGCAACCCCTGACCCACTGGTCCTTCCACTGGGGACTGCGTCCCCCCCTCACCCTTTTCTCTGGACTCCTGCACCCTCCCCACTGGAGTGGTGCTGCCAGACACCAGAAATGGTGGGATGCTTGTTACAGCAGCCCCCCCCCCCCCGAGTCCACCTGACACTTTGGGATCCCCTCAGGAAATGGCCTCCTAGTACAGACTAGGCCCCCCTCCTGGTGTTCCCTTATGGAACCAACCAGGTCCTGGGACTGGGTTTCGGGCATCTTGGGACACAGCCCACTCCCACTCTTTCTCCTCTGAGGCAGGACGTGGGGCCCTGCACCCCTCCCACTACACTGGGACCTATCTGGGCTACCACAAACCTCCCCTACCTCACTTGATGGGGAAAAACCTGAATCACCCCCTTCAGGATCACTCCCAAAAGCTTCTTCAGACTCTGGAATCCACCAAAAGGTCTGCCTCCGGCGCAAGCTCCCTGGAATCAGAGAACTCACACTCCACCTGTTGTTGGCATAGCTCTGGAAAACAGGGACTTAAAATATGCCCTCCAACAATTGAATCACACAGCCCCCCACAGTTGTTAACCAAGCTACCCTTTGCCCCACCATCCAGTGCCTCACACAAGTACCCCACACCACTCTCCTGAGATTGGCAAAACAGTGTCTGACTGTCTCTGTCACTCAACCCACACTCTTCAGGGCGGTCTCCACACTCACACACCAAGGCTTCTACCATGGGGGAACCCCTCTCCCTGCACCTCTCATCTAGAGTCAGTAGAGTGTCCCTCTCACCACTAGGAATAGGAACCCCTGTGCCAGTTCCCCAATCCACTTCAGGGACACTGCGCACCACTGGAGCTACCTCATAAACCTGAACCCCCTGGTGTGTGTCAACCCCCTCCTTCAAGTCAGGTGCCACATCTCTGGGTGTGTGTACTTCTCCCTCAGCACTAGACACTACATTTTTGCTGCCACCATCTGAGCTGGACTCCACGTCCAACCCAGCCAAGCTCACTTCATGAGCTGCACACATTTCCTTTTCAGCTAAGACACTCATGACCTCAAGCCTCTCGAGCTCCACATCAAGCTCCCTCATTCTTAATTCATGTGCCAAGGTCAATTTCATTTCTTCCAAGGCATAAATCTTCTTGCTCTCCTCTGCCATCTTTTCTCTCTCTATGGCAGCTTTTTGGTTCTCCATTTCCAATATTTTCATCTCGAGCCTCATGACTTCTAACTCATGATCTCTAACCCTTTGGTTTTCCTCCCGTTCCTCTGGGGAATTACTTCTAGCTGAGTGGTTGCTGCCAGCCCTAGAGGCTACTCTTGACACCGGTAGATCCTGTGACCTGAAACCATCCCCTTGTGCATCCTCATCCACCTCTGCATCACCTGTCTCCCCAGCCTCTTTGGCCTCCCACCAGGCCCTTAAGGCCTTCTGTAGCTCCTCCTTCCTGGAGCTGCTCTTCATGGGACATCCAAAATCTTTGCAAAATTGCTTGAGCTGATCTACTTTGTAGGAATGCAACATTTCAATATCAAACTCCAATTTTGCCATCTCACTTGCTGGTTTACCCTTCTGAGACATGGTGGGTGGATACTTTAAGGGTTACTCAAAAATAGAACCAAAAACAAAACACAGTATGGGGTTGCGTAATGGTCTGCACTAAACTAGTGATGTACACCAATCACAGTGGGTCAAGTACAAATTCAGGTTCAAATCCTCTCCACTGACCACCAATGTTAGAAATGGGGGTCTCTAGTTGGCAGAGGTAGGTACCTTTGTCCAAATAGGGAACCTTGCTTCTAGTCAGGGTAAGGGGGATACACACTTTAGATAACCTCTGCTTACCCCCTTGGTAGCTTGGCACGAGCAGACAGGCTTATCCCAAAGGCAATGCGTAAAGTATTTGTACCAACACTCATAGTAACACAGTGAAAACACCACAAAAGGACACCACACCAGTTTAGAAAAATAAAGTATCTTTATCTAAACTAAACAAGACCAAAACGACAAAAATCCAACATACACAGTTAAAAATATGACTTTCAAAAGGTTTCAAGAACTTGTACCATAGAAAACTATGGATGCTTGACTTTTCACCAAAGTACCTGTAGATGCGTCAAAGTTCCAAAAGCCAAACAGCCGCAGAGTCGGAAAACAAAGAGATGCGACACTCCTGAGACCTTGGGGATGCGATGCGACAGTTCTGAAATACGCAGAGGACGAGTTGCGTCGAATCCGGTCTGTATGGGGAGTGATGTGTCGATTCTTTGTGACGGTTTTGGTTCGGAGGTGATGCGTCGGGAAAGCGTGCCGCACAGGTACGATGCGTGGAAATCCGGGATGCGCCGGCGATCGATGCGTCGTCGAGCGGCGCTGCGTCGGTCCTCTTCAGCCGCGATCCCTCGATGCGTCGATTCTTGCAGCGGCGACAGGCGCTGTGAAGGTTTTCGCAGTGGCACGGCGATGCATGGAAATTCTTCTCGCACATTGGAGATGCGTCGAGAAAACAGCCGCAAGGAGAGCGATGCGTCGATTTTAGCAGTTCTTCACGTTTCTTCTTTCTTCCAGCTCCCAAACAGCAGCAACAACCTTCAGAGGCCCAAAACTGGCATAGGCACATCTTGGCAGGCTAGAACACACGGCAACAGAGTTCAGGGGAGCTAGGGGTGAAGTCTTTGTGTCCCTGAGACTTCAAAGCAAGAGGCCCTTGGAGAGCAAGGGACACAGCACACAGCAAAGTCCTTCTCCTTTCCTTGGCAGAAACAGCAACTGCAGGTCAACCCCAGACACACAGCAAGGGCAGTACTTCTCCTCAGACTCTCCAGCTCTTCTCCTTGGCAAAGGTTCCTCTTGAATTCCAGGAATGATCTAAAAGTCTGGGGTTTTCGGTCTGGTACATATATCCCAAAATGTCTTTGTTCTCTTTGTGCAAGGGGCTCTGAGCCCAGTACAAACCAGTTCGGGGGGCACTCTGCAAGTGCACAACAACATCCATTGTCAGTGTGAGCCTTAACTCCAGACACACCACAGGGGGGCGGAGCCAGCATTGTGGAAGGCAGGCACAGCCCTATTCAGGTACAGGTGCTACTCCTCCCACCACTCCAAATGCAGATCAGGCCTATTCAGCCTAGTGCTGACTCATCCAGACTCCTGGAGCCACTGCACCTCCCCAGCCCCTGTCACTCCAAAGCCAGACAGTCAATCCACAAACAGGCAGAGGCACACAGGATGGTTGAACAAGAAAATAGCCACTTTCTAAAAGTGGTATTTTCAAACACACAATTTAAAAACCATCTTTACTAAAAGATGTGTTATCAAATTCTGAGTTCAGGGATACCAAACTCCATTTTTCAATCTTATCCCTATGGGAAGATATGCTTGTAAAATGTTACAAAGCATTCCCCATTCTGTCCTATGAGGCAAAATAGCCTTTTAATAGTGAAAAGCGAACTTGGCAGTATTTCACTATCAGGACATGTTACACACACCAGTACATGTCCTATCTTTCACATATACTGCACCCTGCCCAGGGGGGTACCTTGGGCCTACCATAGGGGTGCCCTATATGTAGGAAAAGGGAAGGTTAGGGCCTGGCAAGTGGGTGCACTTGCCAAGTCGACATGGCAGTTAACAAACTGCGCACAGGCACCGCAGTGGCAGGCCTGAGGCCTCTTTTCAGGGCTACTCATGTGGGTGGCACCATCAGTGCTGCAGGCCCACTAGTAGCATTTGAATTACCAGCCCTGGCACACTCAGTGCACTTTACTAGGGACCTACTGGTAAATCAAATACGCCAATCATGGATAACCAATCACAATAACAATTTACACAGAGAGCATATGCACTTTAGCACTGATCAGCAGTGGTAAAGTGCCCAGAGTCCTATAGCCAACAAACGCAGGTCAGGAAAAAATAGGAGCAAGAAGCAAAAAAAGTTTGAGGATAACCCTGCAAAAAGGGCCATTTCCAACAGGGGGCCTCCAGGATGGCACAACCAGTGCAGTATGCTTTGGGGTACCCTTCTAACTTACTTGCCTTGGGTACCAGGATACCATTTAGTAGGGTCTTACAGTTCAGTTAGCCACTTCAAATGGGTACAGGAAATTCGACATACACTTTAGGGTCAGGGCACTGGCACTAAAGTCTGGTTAGCAAGCCTCAGTGCACTCTCAAAGTTAAAAAAAAAACCCACCAGAAACATCAGTCAAAAAACCTTAGGAGTGGCCATACAAAAAGAGGCATTTCCTTACAGTGAGTTTTCCCCAAGTGAGGCTTTGATGTCGCCGCCTTATGATTTGCAGCTTGATTCCCAGCACATTGAGATGAAAATGTCTGCACAGAAAGTAATCTTGGACAAAATGAAGGGCAGTGAGAAAGTGACTGAGAAAGGGGTGAGTGATGTGAGGAGCCTGTGCTGAGACCGGAAAAATGGCTCAGCCAGACCAGGTCGCACGACGTGAGCATTTTGCACCATGCTGCATTTTTTCCATCATGCTCTTAAAGTCAAAACAGGAAATGCTGGAGTACGTGGTTAGGGGCTCCTCTCTTGGGATGTGGGATGCACCAGTGTTGTTGGATACGTCTGCCCTGCCGGGTACTATACAGTTGGTTACTTTTTGCACAACAAAGTGCTGAGGACTGATTCATGTGTCGCGAGGGAGAGTTGGTGATTGTCAGACTTCCAACAAATGGTCCCACGTGCAAAGGTAGTGGGAACCGACAATACTATGACACCAGCTGACCACAGGCACAGGGAAAAAGCTACAAGGTATCTTCGGTGAAAGAGTCTTTCCCTGGATACAGCCAGAGTCCACATACTTCCAACCTGGAAGCAGGATGCCAGTCCACTCAAAAACAGAGTTGACTCTACAGCCTGGAAGCACCACTGTGGTTCTCCACAAAATGGGAGTGCAACATGAAGAGAAAGAAAATCTTCTCCCAGGCAGATGCAGGCTTTGCAATTAGCAATCGCATGACCTGTGTGGACCAGCGATTCACGGATTTTCAAACTGGACATTCTGTTTTTGGGGCCTCTGTTTAATTGGTCCACCAGGTGTAGGTTCTCCCTCCAGTGCCT
Source organism: Calotriton arnoldi (assembly GCA_963921515.1). NCBI lineage: Eukaryota > Metazoa > Chordata > Amphibia > Caudata > Salamandridae > Calotriton > Calotriton arnoldi. The sequence goes on from CAWUFW010000167.1 coordinate 4,948,717, forward strand.
TCTCCCCGAGTATTCGTATTTTGCAGTTGTTACTTTCTGTATGCTTCATCCCTGGGGCTGTATTGTACATGGTGCAGTGGGGGTTTGTGCCTGTTTTTTGCAACCCCTGTGGTACTACAGTAGCACAGAAAGGAGGCAGCAGGAGCCTGTGCAGCCCCTTTTGTAATATTGATCGCTCTGCCCTCATTCGCATCCACTCTCTGCATTTACCTTTCCCACCTACAGCCCAAACTAAAAAAGAAAAACACCTGGTATCCTGTCACTCAACCACATCACCCTCTCTCCATTGCCACATCTCCCTCAGTCCAAGTATAAACACAATCATACCTGGCCTCCTGCCACCCACCTCGTCTGCTTCACATTCCCCCTGCACCCCAGAAATAAGATTTGTTAGGTCTCGCCTAGGCAGCGCACATGCGCTGCTCTAGGAGATGACCTTTAGGAATCAGTCTGCTCCTTTTTCAAGCACACTCGTGCTTGTGGTGGCATCCACCTTGCGGGAGTGCGCAGCGGCACGCCGACCATCTGTTTGTAATTAGCATGGCCGCGCGCCGCAGCTCCTGCTCCCGCTAGGGTAAACTAGCACAAGCACGAGTGTTCCACATTGCGCGCTCTCACCCATTTGCTTTTTTTGCTCCTCCCATCCACGGATCCCATGTTGCTTTCGCCCATCTGCGATGGTAAAGTGCCTTTATTTACATCGCTGGCGCTTTCAGATAAGTTTGCTTGTTTCTACTTCATGCATTCGGTTCTGCTGCATGTGCTTGTTTATTCTGCGTGTGCTTGTTTATATTGTACGTATCAGTTTCTGCTGTATGTACTTGATTTTGCTGTGTCGTTTTCTGCTGTGTGTCTGGTCCGCTATTTGTGTCTGTTTTTGCTGTGTGTGTCTCTTTCTGTTGCTGATCACTAGCCTGGCTGTTTTGCTGCCTCTCGTCCACCCTGCTCTCGTTTACCTGCTGTTCCTAATGATGTCAAATGTTGTATATATGACATCAGTGCTAACATGTATGTTTACATGCTGCCACAGTCCAGCGGTGCTTGACTGTGTTTTTAAATATGCATTGTGCAGCGCTCTGAAACCCGGCAAGGTGGACTAAGCACTGTGTAAGACAATCAGCTATTTTTAAAAGTAACGAGCATTTCTTGTTTCAACGTACATCTATAACAACGCGTTAATGTGTTGTAGGTGTGATGACGTTCGCCACGAGCACCAAGCACGGTTTCACCCGCTCACAATACTTTGGAAGCACATATCGGTGTGTGGGGTTGCATCACGATTTGTTGTCGGTTGTGTTTTACAACAGGTGAAATATATACCTCCTATCACCTCTAGAAGAGTAACTAATCACAGGCTGATGTTCGCCACGGAGTCTCTTTTCGAGGGGTTTTGAGCACGAGATAGAATCACCCATGGATCTATATATTAACCTTAGACTTCTGCCTCACGTTATGCTTTCATTTCCGTCATTTTCTTTACTTCATAGGATAATACTGTATTATGATTGGTTAGAAAATGGCAGTGTATCAACAATACTATTAAACTATGTTCACAAATCGCAGCGCTGTGCTCCACACTGAGCGGTTCACTCACATTTGGGCGATGTAAACCTTTTAGTCTTAAGTCATTGATCCCATAATGTTCAATCAGCAGGGGGTGCAAAATCGCTTTATTTTATTCTTATGAATGTTCTCGGAATTTCATTAGATTTTGCGAAAGTAAGATTCATAGCAGCATGGAGATGTCAGTTTCTTCAGCATCCAAAGGTTATCACTGCTCCCAGCTGCCTCTCGCTGGCGAGGGCACCCATGTCAGTTTGTCTTGGCATTAGTAGACATCTTGTGTCCCTCGGTGACCTGTCTCTAGTGTCACTTGTCTGAACTTCCTAGCGCTGCAGGAAAACTAGTGCACCCCCGCTTACCTGGGAGCTAGTTACTGCCTGCAGTGCCTGCTCCTCCTGTGCCTGCCCCCTTTAGGTTTCTTGAGCTGCACCATATCCTGTTTATTAATATCGTACTAACGACCAGACTTACATACTTAAACAAGCATTTGCAATGCAATAGGTCTCGCATTTACGCGAGTTTGAGCTATTGGCATTGTAAATGACAATTACTTATTTATGTTTTTGTTTTTAAAACGTAAATAAAAGGCCTTTTTCTACTGTGAGAGAGTTCTCAGCACTTCGGGTTTATATAGCGTGACATCGTGAAGACTATAATGGTTGCACTTGCTCACAGGTCTCATCACATATTTCGGTTAGTGTCTGCTGTGAACTTAGATTCACAAGCTAAATATGCTGGACCTATTGACTCTGAATGATTAAATGAGAACTGCCTCCAAAACACAACAAGCATTGGCATAGCCAATAGGTCTCGCTTTTGGGACCTTATAAGTATTTAGCTATGCAGCACAATATCCTTGGTGCAACAACATCAACTGTTGCATGGCTAAACACTTATAAGGTCCCAAAGGCGAGACCTATTGGCTATGCCAATGCTCGTTTTAAACTTGGTGCCGTATGAAAAGAAGTGCCCCAGAGGTGCATTGGGCATGTGTGTCTGCTTTTTGCACCCCACAGCAGTTTGATATTACAGAAGCAGCCCTGGGTTCTCAAAGGGGGTGTTCCCTCATTTACCTGGGTGCATGTCCTTTCCTTGTGCCATATTACCGACGTGCAAAGAGGCTGTCAGGAGATGCACTGACAGCACCATATAGAGGTGGGGTACAGTGAGGTCCCCCCCCCCATCCCGAGGGTGCACATGCACTCCCCTGAACAATCCCACTGGAGGCATGTGCAGTTACTCATTGCCCCCGCCTGCAGGGAGACTCCCTTTAAAACAGAGACTTGGTCACCGCAGCAGTCGGGCCTCCTTACATTAATGCGCAGCTCCCAGTCAGCTCTTGGATGAACTCTCACTGTCTGAAATTAAATTCTGATAAAACAGAAGTCATCATTTTTGGCAACTTTTTACCCAACTGGTCACAGAGTTGGTGGCCGGATGAACTGGGATCGGCACCTATCCCAGTCACCAAGGCTAAGAACCTCGGTGTGATCATGAATGACAAACTGAATTTTAAACCACAGGTAAATGCTGTGTTCTCGTCAAGCTTTTTCTTGTTAAAAACTATTAAAGAAATATTACCGTTTATTCCCATGGACAGCAGAAAAACAGTGATCTCCTCTTTGATCTTAGCCAAACTTGACTACTGTAATGGTCTTTATATTGGCCTATCTGAAAAACAACTCAACAAATTGCAAATGATCCAGAATGCAGCAGCGCGTCTTTTGCTGGGTATCCCTAGGCACTCGTCAGTCAGAAATCATCTGTATAAACTGCACTGGCTCCCAGTTAGAAACCACATTATCTTCAAGGCCCTTTGCATTACCTACAGAGCACTCCAGAATACAGGCCCCATATTCCTGAGGCGCCTGCTCTACTGGTATGCTCCGAAAAGGCATTTACGCTCCGAAGGAGCCAAACTGCTAGCAACTCCAAGAGTCTTCAAGGCCAGATGGGGTGGCAATAGCTTTAGAGCAGCTGCTCCCAAACTCTGGAATGAACTCCCTCTTGCCATCAGATCCCTCCCAACTTTATTTGCCTTTAGGAAGGCCTTGAAAACATGGCTATTTGATAAATAGTCATCTTCATCTTTTCAGAGACTGGCATAATCCACTGCTCAGCGCCAAGACACCTCCGGGTATTCGCGCGCTTAACAAATTTATTAACATAACATAACAGTACGGGTGTGGGTTTGTGCCTGCATTAGGATCAGTGTATTTACTGTGGCACAGTGTCCCTGCTCTCCCCATCCCCAGCATCCGGTTGATTACTCAGGGCTCCTGGCTTTTCATTGAGTCTTGCATCTTGTGGTGTGTTGTACTTAGAAAATTCCAAGGTGGGTTCCTGTGCTACATGGAGAAGCTGTTTGAATGGTGAGTTGATGCTGCTGTACAACTTATCTTTGGGCCATTGCAATGTGGTTTTATTGTTCAGTAAAAATATTTAAATCATATGGGCCAGATTTACAAAGATGTGCATTGGGTTTATGTCACCTTTATTTTAACACAAACCAGACACAAAGTATTGTGTTTGTGTTTACAATCCAATGCAAGTCGTGATTTGCGTTGGATGGTAACCAAAAGAGACTCCAAGCTGTGCAGTGCGCTGCTTTGTTTTACTTTGCATCAAGGGGTCGTTCCATGGATGGTGCATCAGCGTTCCCATGCAACCACCAATGGATTTTAACTCAAATCCCTATTTACAAAGAATTGGAGACAGAGATGAGCTCCGAAATCCTGCACCTCATTGAGGCAGGCGTAACGAGAAGTAATGTTTTCACTTCTCCTAATGTTTCCCTCTTTGCCTGTGTGCTGTATTGTACAGCACGCTTACAAAGAGGGAACTGTCTTAAAGCATTGCTTTTGTACAGGAAGGCAATCCTTCCGGTGAAAAATCTATGCTTACCACAGCGCACACACCCTTGTAGTTTGATGGCAAAGGACTCTGCGTTGGTGAATGCAGCATAAAGTGCGCCAGTGCAGGGAGAGAGCAGAACAATGCCACATCTTAATAGATATGGCGCTGTTCTGCTCTCCCCAGTTCACGCGACGCAGTGCAGCAACTTTATTTGCTGCTCTACGTTGCATGATTTCTTAGTGAATCGGAACCAAAGGTCTTTGCCTGTTTTGATTCTACTGTTGTATGTGAGTTGTGACTTGTACCGCACATATGTTCCCATGCCAGTACAGGCATGCTGCTCAAGTCATGCCATAATGGGTTAATCAAGTTTATAGGACCAACCTGTTAGGTTAGCCCAGCGGAGCGACTCCTTGCAGTGGGTAGTCTCAAAACCTGATTCAGAGCCTCAGGATTCCCATATCTAGTGGGTAGAACTCTAAGGGCATCATTTACACGCCCCTTGCGCCGCCGCGACATCAATTTTATTTTGATGCAGCGGCGGCGCAATCAGTACGCCACACTGTATCATATCTACAAACTGACACATTGGGTCCAGTGCGTCAGTTTGTATAGCCCTGAGTCACATATACCTGAACCACGTATAATTTATGCAGGGTAGGCATTCCCACGCAAAAAAGCCTCAGAAAACTGGCACAGTGAAATTTACAACATTTCACCGCGTCACTCTACGACTTCACTGTGTCAAAATGCTTACGCCTGCTCAGACCATGCGTAAGGATTGACGCAAGTTTTTTACAATGGGACTCGCCTATGTGTTCTGACGCATTGTGGAGTTGCGTCCATTTTACGACCAACTCCAGCAATGCGTCACTTTTGCACCAACAGATGTCAGAATTTCTGATGCATCTGTTAATCCTTGAGCCATGTATTGTAAATGCAGCGCATCCATGGTGTCGCAAGGACATTTGGCGCAGGCGTAAGGGAACTGACACATCGATGTATCAGTTTCTTGTAAATGAGGCCTTAAGGTTCTAACCCAGAGTCTTTGGGTTTGTACAAGTGGTGGGATCTTAGGAGCTGATCAGGAGTCTCAGGACTTCCTTACCTGGTAGGGGAACCAAAGGGTCTCACCCGGAGCCCCAGGAACCTCCTATCCAAGGGATTTCTCTCAGTGGTCAGGTGGGCGTTCTCGTTATCTGGCCCTGAGGCTGCTATTAGCCCCATTAGATGGAGGTGTTGCCCAAACAGACAGACAGGAGAATCGTGAGGCCAACTCATCTGGGAGCATCAGTGACAAAATGGCAGCTTTTGTGGAACAAAAAGTAGTTTTACACCCCACTGGGTCACCAGCAGAAAAGGGCCCAGAGAGTATTCTAATAACTTTATGCTGCAGGCCCCACAACAGATTTGGGTACCCTCTATGAAGATGTGCTCTATAATGTGATAGTGCAAGTAGAGGAGTCTTTGACACTTTCTTTACACTTGGCTCTACTGCAGAAGAAGCTTTGGGTGGGACTAGCTGGGGGCGTGGCAATGGCTTAGGCATCTGCTAGTTTGTTCAGTCTGCTCCATCCCCCTTTAATTCAAACCCCACTGCACAGGCTTCTCAAGTACATCCCTCGGTCTTCCTCGCTGAAGTCCTTGGGGAGGCTGACCATGTCTTGGCAGACGACACTGCATGAAGCACCAATGTGCGCCGCAAACACGCAGGACATCCGGGTGGTGGTGCTCTGGAAGGACAGCCAGGGGCTCACAGCTGGTGTACCTGAGACCTGCCTGTCATCCTTGGTGCAGGTTACTTTAAAAGAGCTCTGAGCACTTATCACTCATTTTTAGACTGACTTGAAAGGAGCTGCGGGGACCTAAAGCTCATTTTAGGCACCACCACCACCACTGGCCCAGATCATTCAAGAGCTGCTGAGATGTGCCAATGTCTGATATTCTTAAATGAGCCCAGGGAGGGAATCCTGTTAACGATGCAGAAGATGCACTATATTCACAGGCTATTACTAGGCAACACTTGGAACCGTATAACACTATACCGACTCCTAGCAAGTGACTGTGGGCCAGTGTTCTGGCCAAGCAGGTGCTGGCCCTGCAGTGCTGCTAGAGCACAAAGGCAATGCCACAACAACAGCGGTCAACAGAAACAGTGGCAAAGTCAAACTGTGTCTATCCGACATGAAGAGGACACGAGATGGACAGCCGAAGGCACAGAATCATGGAAAATTATATTTCCTCCCATGATAACTTAGATGCTCCAATGGAGGACATTGGGCCAAGGGAGATAACATGCAGACCTTTGTCTGCGAGCGACTGTGTATATTGGATCGACCTAGTACGATGAAGCACAGAAATGCCACCTTCTGCCCTAGACTTGTGTTCCCGCTCAGTATGCTGGCTCTGATGAAATTCTACGCTAACAAATGCAGACGATTGGATTACAGCTGAGAAACTCTTTCTCAAGGTCCATCATCTCCAGATACATCAAGATCTCTCATTCTAGTGCTCTGTAGGAATATGTCTGTTTACTACGAATGCGGTTTTCACGCATCTTCATGCCTACGTTGTCTCAGCCCCTGGCAACGCAGTCACTACAGAGCGGGAGACATCGTTTACTACGAATGCGCTACAACGCATTCCAATACAACGCGGTCGTTATAAGGACCGCGTTGTTTGAACGCGAACCATTACATCACAAGTCGTTAGAACGACTTGCTGTAGGGGGCACGCTGGACTTAGGAATAGTATTATTTACTATCCAGTTTGTGCATCAGCAGGGAAGGTGTTGGATTTACGATCCCCTACAGCAAGTCGTTGAAACGACTTGCGATGTAATGGTTCGAGTTGAAACAATGCGGTCATTGTAACGACCGCGTTGTAATAGAATGCGTTGTAGCGCATTCATAGTAAACGATGTCTACTGCTCTGTAGTGACTGCGTTGCCAGGGGCCGAGACAACGTAGGCATGAAGATGCCGCATTAGAGTGAGTATCTGTTGCGACTTATTATGTTCATAGGGAAAGACAATGCAGATGGATACCGCGACACAGGAAGGCAGCAATCTCCTGCACATCAGAGAGTCAAGAGACTCTGGGTGCACAGGGGGCAGGGGAAGATGCAAGACCAAGGAGGAAGTGATGCAAGAGGCCTGCCATGGAGACGGGTTCTCAGCATCTCTAGTGTCGAGAAGACGGCAACAGTCGAGATTAGTTCTGATGTGGAGGAATACAAAGATGATCACCAAACCATGGGCTCCATAGCCCTATTCTGGCACTGCTTCAAACTCAATCTGAGTTTACCCAATCCAGTAAGTGATTTCTTTGTCCTTCTCAGCTACTCATGTAGTCCATGATGTTGACTACAAAGTCCTCACCTTTCTCTGGAGAATCCCCACAGTGAGTTCAAGCTAGCTTTGTCACTCACTTTCCAGTTCCTGTTCCAGCAAAGAATTGTAACATGTCCAGTGCTAGACTAGTTATAACTGGTCAACTGGTCTGCTTCACAAGAATTGTCTTTTTGTGTCCCAGTGACCTAACAATTGTACAACAAAACACCTAAGGCTTGTTTGGGTTGGCCACACTCCCACCCACCGTTCACTGTCTCAGTTTGCTTCCAAGTCATGCATCACGTAAGCCTATGAGTGCCTTCCCATCGTCGCTTCATCTTCTGGTCAGATATCTAGCTGTGCTCTGTCCCTTTGGTGGCCCCACAAGTCTGGGTTCAGTGGCTAACACACCATACAGAATCTCACCCCCTCCCCTCCTACTTCAGAGGGTCTGTGTCCCGGTCTTGTAGAATGACCAGCAGTACTGCAGTATGATTGTGTCAAATTCAATGCTTCAATCTGCAACACCATGAGATATGCTCCTAGCAGAATTTGACGAACTCCATTATTCGGCTTTCCGTCAACCTAAAATGTACTACGGTATCTGACTTATGGCAGAGACCCTGTTAAGTGAGTGGTTGGATCAAAGCTTTCAAAAGATTTCACTAGCGACTGCGGAGTGTTCCTATGGTAAAGTATAGGGAAAAGTAAATTTAAAAAAAACGTTAACTCGAAAAATATGAATACAATATTTTTATGTTAAATATTATCGTAAATGAATTTTTATATTTATTTTAAATGTAGAACAAAAGAAAAAAATTGTATTGCATGGTTAACTTAATTTTGGATTAAATCTTTAATTTAAATAAATTAAAATTATGTTTTGGAAGTTTAAATTAAAAAATAAATTCCCATCTAAAGTAAAAATATTACTGCAATGTATTATGCATTTATAATTATTAAAAGTGATGTATAGAATTAATTAAAAGTAATTAAATTATATTTTATTAAAACGTAATGTTATATTCATTTTTAAATTCAAACGAGTGTTAAAATTTATTAAAATTAAACAAAGGTTTAATTTGTATATATTGTTTTTACATTAAATTGTATTTATTAAAATATTTAACTATTTTAAATAATTTAATTTAACATTATTTTCCGATGGGTTTTATTTGTAGTCCCTTCCTTCATTATTTTCTATGGGAGGGTGTTGCAGCACCAGTTGTTGGCCATGTGTGGTGCTGGACTTTCTCCTGCTCTGAGCAGGAGTAATTTACTACTGTTTTGTGCCACTTTTTGCTGTAATAACTTTAGAAATGCAGTTTATGAATAGCAATGGGCTTACTCTTTTGTGTGTGGGTGAACATCCCTCCACAAACCCCCGCCTAACCCTACCTGAGCCCCTCCTTGCTCCTTCATAGTGCCTTTCCCTTTAGCTGTAATATTCCCCATTTTCCAGTTCCTCCCCTCTGTCCCTCCCACATTTACTACTAAAACGTATACTTATGTGTGCGGAGGCTCCACAGCTGGGGCGGAGATCTCCGCACAGAAAAAGATAGTAGACAAGGAGACTAAACCGCCACATGTACATTTGTGAAAAGCACTTTTCAGTGCTTTGTAGTACTAATGGAGTACCACAAAACATTCTAGAGGTTTGATGAGTAGGAGTGCATTTGCTGTTGCAGAGGACATATGTTCAAGGGTAAATCCAAAAACAATAGTGTTGCCTGCGCACCACCAGGCCAAAAATTCACTTACATGTGCAGTTCATGCCTTTGTCCATAATCCACAGCAAGAAATGACTATGTAGTTGTGCAAACTACAGTTCACCTTTCCAGCGTCATTCTATCCCGTCTTTTGGCTCAGTAGCCCGTGCCAGTGCATCATGGGCATCGTAGTACAACACATATATTCAATGTAATTCCGGATACATATTTTGCACTTTTTGGAGCCTCTGAAAGGAGTGTAACACAAGTGGTTTGAAAGCAGGTCATAGTTAAGTCACTCACACAATAGTTATCTGTTCAATAACAGCCTGTCTGAAGATAGCTCTTCCCCGGTGGACAGCCTCCTTTAGCCCCTAGGAAGCCACAGTCGGAAATCCAACAAGCATTTGCAATGCAATAGGTCTCGCATTTGCGAGAGTTTAAGCTATTGGCATTGTAATTGACAATGCCTTTTATTTATCTGTTTTGATAATTTACACATAAATAAAAGGCATTGTTATTTACAATGCCAATAGCTCAAACTCTTGTAAATGCGAGAACTATTTCACTTCAAAGAAGCGGCAGCCATTGTCCCGGGCTGCTTGGAAAGTGAAAGCGCGCATGGCACGCTGAATGTTGCAGGAAAGCATGTTGTGCCTGCAATAGGAGAAACTCATTAAAGAAAATAGTGCTTACAGACTAAATAAGACATACGGTGTAACAACAGAAGTAAAAGGACCAGTCCTCATGGGAGGTTACAAATGAAGACAAGGCGGTACTAAGGAGAGACTAACAAGCCTATTAACGAATCAGAAGCCAGCCTTTACAAAGGACAATGGCACAAGCCAATGAAAAATATGGGCGGAGCTTCAAGTCCATACTCGAATAAAGCATGCCTCGCAGATCTGCACATGCGCTGCCCAGGCTCGACCTAAAAAAGGGTTTGTCAATTTGGAATGTCTTGCATGGGTAATATAGAACAGCCCCAGCTGCAATGCCCCCTGGCACCAAGGTAACATTAGTAATAATTATCCAAGTGCTACATGATTTATACCTCAAATATCAGCTTTAAATATATTTTGATATTCATCCTTTTTCGCAAAGCATCAGTTTAGCGATTCTGGTAATACACATATTTTCGACTTGAATACACACTTTTTAATTTTGCTATACATATATTAATTCAGCCAGGCAAAAGCGTCTAATTTATTAGGCTGGCCACGCACAGGAGAGCTACAATATAGGTAGATGGACAGATACCAGTAGCTCACGAGCTGCTCGTTGGAGAAGTTCGAGTTAAGTCATCTAGATTAATTTATTGATTGTAGAACTAAAATTAACACTTGATGTTAATCTGCCTCTTTAGTTTATATTCTATAGATTTCAAAATTGATCTAAATTCAGTTTTATCTTGCAGTGCAATTTGAAGGTGTGTACATTATATGGAATTAATAAGCATGGAATATGAAATGTATACTTAGTCGCTGTCATATGCTTCACTTAGATTGTAATATAATTAACAGAACAATTTTAATGGCATAAGTTTATATTTTGCTTTAATCACATACTTTTTTATTATTCAGATAAATTGATTGTTTCTGTGATTATATTGCAACACGTTTTGTATTGCTTAAGGATTTTTTTCGAATAAAGTCTTAAATAAACATACTTTGCATATTTGGCCCAAGAAAATTACAGACTTCTCATTTTGTGAATGCTGCAAAGTTTTGTACATTCTGCAAAGCGTCACTTGCGGGTGAAAATTCTTGCAAAAATTTGTAACTTTGCACACCCCCAATTAGCATCCGTTCAGCATCAGAACATTAATGCATGCACACCACACATAGAATCGAATGCACCTGCCACACGGACGAATACATACCATTGTGACATTTGTAAACTTTCATTTACATTTCTCCTAATCAAATTGTTCACATGCTGAAACTGTTTCAGATGTATATATGGTATCCAAGCAGTGGCAAATATACATCACTAAGAACCCGAAAATCAACGCAGGATCTCACGTCATCAGATCCCGTGCCCCTACCAGACACTTGCATATGTCATGCAGCAGCACATCTCGCGCAGTTCAGTATATGCCCCACTGTGCTGCATACACCGAAGGCACACAGGGCTTACCGTTGTACGTGTCCATGTAAAGATTACACGTGCGCACGTGCTCATATCAGTGACACGCATACATATTTTCACCTAACTGAAACCACTCCAGTTTTAATTGGACGCAGATTCTAATTATTTGTGGATAACATCGAAAAAACATTTTTAAGTAAGGGTGCAAACAAGAACGAACAAATCCCCTTGACTTGACTCTGCTTTAAAATATATTGGAAAGTAAATGGCCACAAAAATGGCGAAAAGAACCCAGAAACAAATGTTACAAAACTCGCACAAACGCATAGAACCTCACTGGATGAGTATGAAATGGGAGTGTGTTGGAAGTTTACTTTCTGAACTTCCCGTAATTCAGATGTCGCTCGTTTTAAATGTTTTAATTAAAGTTATGTAGACTGAGCGCGGTGTCCCTAAAGCGGACGCCGCGCTCAGCATGCACATACAACAAAAAAATACAGCCGCCATTGTCAATAAACTAAATAGTGCTAACCCACTAGAGATAAAGCATGCCGTGTAACGAGCGAAGTGAAAGGTCCAGTCCTTATGGGCGGTAAGAAATGGAGACAGGGCGGTATCAAGGCGGGACTAACAAGCCTCATAATGAATCGGAAGCCAGCGTTTACCAAGGACAATGACACCAGCCAATGAAAAATATGGGAGGAGAGTGGGCGGGGCTTCAACAGTACTTCCACAGCATACCCTACTACAGCATGCCTCGCAGAGCGAGCAGCGAATGCGCGCTGCCGCTATGCTCGACCTAAAAACTAGAGTATAGGGCATGCACACCATCAAGCCATCAAGTCACTTACAGTGGCAGTTTGTGACTCAGTATATATGTTGTACCACAGTGGCCACAGGGGCAGTTTGTGACTCAGTATATTTGTTGTACCACAGTGGCCACAGGGGCAGTTTGTGACTCAGTATATTTGTGGTACCACAGCGGCCACAGGGGCAGTTTGTGACTCAGTATATTTGTGGTACCACAGCGGCCACAGGGGCAGTTTGTGACTCAGTATATTTGTTGTACCACAGCGGCCACAGGGGCAGTTTGTGACTCAGTATATTTGTTGTACCACAGCGGCCACAGGGGCAGTTTGTGACTCAGTATATTTGTGGTACTACAGCGGCCAAAGGGGCAGTTTGTGACTCAGTATATTTGTTGTACCACAGTGGCACAGAGGCAGTTTGTGACTCAGTATATTTGTGGTACCACAGCGGCCACAGGGGCAGTTTGTGACTCAGTATATTTGTGGTACCACAGCGGCCACAGGGGCAGTTTGTGACTCAGTATATTTGTTGTACCACAGCGGCCACAGGGGCAGTTTGTGACTCAGTATATTTGTTGTACCACAGCGGCCACAGGGGCAGTTTGTGACTCAGTATATTTGTGGTACTACAGCGGCCAAAGGGGCAGTTTGTGACTCAGTATATTTGTTGTACCACAGTGGCACAGAGGCAGTTTGTGACTCAGTATATTTGTTGTACCACAGCGGCCACAGGGGCAGTTTGTGACTCAGTATATTTGTTGTACCACAGCGGCCACAGGGGCAGTTTGTGACTCAGTATATTTGTTGTACCACAGTGGCCACAGGGGCAGTTTGTGACTCAGTATATTTGTTGTACCACAGCGGCCACAGGGGCAGTTTGTGACTCAGTATATTTGTGGTACTACAGCGGCCAAAGGGGCAGTTTGTGACTCAGTATATTTGTTGTACCACAGTGGCACAGAGGCAGTTTGTGACTCAGTATATTTGTGGTACCACAGCGGCCACAGGGGCAGTTTGTGACTCAGTATATTTGTGGTACCACAGCGGCCACAGGGGCAGTTTGTGACTCAGTATATTTGTTGTACCACAGCGGCCACAGGGGCAGTTTGTGACTCAGTATATTTGTTGTACCACAGCGGCCACAGGGGCAGTTTGTGACTCAGTATATTTGTGGTACTACAGCGGCCAAAGGGGCAGTTTGTGACTCAGTATATTTGTTGTACCACAGTGGCACAGAGGCAGTTTGTGACTCAGTATATTTGTTGTACCACAGCGGCCACAGGGGCAGTTTGTGACTCAGTATATTTGTTGTACCACAGCGGCCACAGGGGCAGTTTGTGACTCAGTATATTTGTTGTACCACAGTGGCCACAGGGGCAGTTTGTGACTCAGTATATTTGTTGTACCACAGGGGCAGTTTGTGACTCAGTATATTTGTGGTACTACAGCGGCCAAAGGGGCAGTTTGTGACTCAGTATATTTGTTGTACCACAGTGGCACAGAGGCAGTTTGTGACTCAGTATATTTGTTGTACCACAGCGGCCACAGGGGCAGTTTGTGACTCAGTATATTTGTTGTACCACAGCGGCCACAGGGGCAGTTTGTGACTCAGTATATTTGTTGTACCACAGGGGGAGTTTGTGACTCAGTATATTTGTGGTACCACAGTGGCCACAGGGGCAGTTTGTGACTCAGTATATTTGTGGTACTACAGCGGCCAAAGGGGCAGTTTGTAACTCAGTATATTTGTTGTACCACAGTGGCACAGACAGAGGCAGTTTGTGACTCAGTATATTTGTTGTATCACAGTGGCCACAGGGGCAGTTTGTGACTCAGTGTATTCGTGGTACCAGAGTGGCCACAGGGGCAGTTTGTGACTCAGTATATTTGTGGTATCACAGTGGCCACAGGGGCAGTTTGTGACTCAGTATATTTGTTGTACCACAGTGGCCACAGGGGCAGTTTGTGACTCAGTATATTTGTGGTACCACAGTGGCCACAGGGGCAGTTTGTGACTCAGTATATTTGTTGTATCACAGTGGCCACAGGGGCAGTTTGTGACTCAGTATATTCGTGGTACCACAGGGGCAGTTTGTGACTCAGTATATTTGTGGTACCACAGTGGCCACAGGGGCAGTTTGTGACTCAGTATATTTGTTGTATCACAGTGGCCACAGGGGCAGTTTGTGACTCAGTATATTTGTGGTACCACAGTGGCCACGGGCAGTTTGTGACTCAGTATATTTGTGGTACCACAGTGGCAGTTTGTGACTCAGTATATTTGTGGTACCACAGGGGCAGTTTGTGACTCAGTATATTTGTTGTACCACAGTGGCCACAGGGGCAGTTTGTGACTCAGTAAATTTGTTGTACCACAGTGGCCACAGGGGCAGTTTGTGACTCAGTATATTTGTTGTAACACAGTGGGCACAGGGGCAGTTTGTGACTCAGTATATTTGTTGTACCACAGTGGCCATACTGCACTGGCATGGAATACAGAGCCAAAAAGACAAGGACATGCCATTCTGCTCTTTCTCCCTCATCGCTGTAAGCCAGCCTAGGATCAGCAGAAGCCCTGCTGCTGGGGCCTGCTGGGAAGGCTGGAGCTGCATTGTCTGCTGGGAAGAGCAACTGCCTGATCCTGATAGGAAGAGCAAAGCCCAGTGGACTGAAGCATTTGTGGAGTGGAAACACCTGCCTTGGGGCCAAGAGGTCATCAGCTGAGCTCGCCCTAAGACCAACAGCCTTCCCCAATGAATGCATCATCTGCAGATCAAGGCATCGAAGGAGAGCATCTGGTCTGTAGCCTGTACTTCCCATGACACCTTTAACCTCGTGGGACCCTTCATTCCTTATTCTCGTCCCCGGAGGGATGCAAGGCCTTTTACCTTTCATCACTGCTACTTAGCCTGTGCCCCATCAGCATGGGCCGGTTCCCTGTTGTAGACCCATTTGAACCATCCTTCTGTGATGGACGGTCCCAGTGAGATGGAGCTTTAAAGGTGCAGTAGGACCTTAACCTTCAAACTCAGGGCCTCATTTAGGAGGAATTGGCGTAGGGCAGTATCGCAAGGTTCTTACTGCGCTGCCCTACACCAATGTGATAGGGCAGGAATGCATCTTATTTATGAAATATGGTGCATGCCTGCCCTTTTCCCCTGTGCTGGCACACAAGTTTCTCTCTAGCGCCAACATGGGCACCCGTGCACCATGGTGCAAGGGTGCCTCCGTTGCAGGCAGGATTGTTTTTTTTGCAGGAAGGGCACTTTCCTGCACAAAAACAATCTCGAGAGGCGTTTTCCTTTTTCTATGTGTGCTGCAGAATGCTATGGGGAGGCGTAAGGTTTCGGCGCTGCTCCAGGTTGACGTGATTATGTAAATCTGGGGCAGCATGAAAATCCATGGGTGCTGCCCGGGAAAACCCACCACAACGCCCATGGAATGTCTCCTTGACGCAGAGTAAGGCAAGGCAGCGACTTGCGCTGCTTGGTCTTACTTCTAATCTATGAGGCCATGCAAAGCCACGCAGAGTGGGTTTGCGTAGCCTCATAGATATGATTGACAGGCTTGCGCCGCTGAAGTGTCAAATAAATAGATGCTCCGGCAACGTAAGCCTCTCATAAATAAGCTCCTCAGTTCTGAGTTGCTGATGGGAGACGGCGGGTGTAGAAAGTGTTACATGTCCTACGGGTGAAACGTCCACTTCAAAACTCCAACTGTGACCAGCTGTTTTTCAGATGTAGGGGACACTTCCATTGAGTGTCTGGGATGGCCTAATTTAGGGTGCTAAGCGCATGCCCAGCACTAGTAGGCCCTGTTAAGATGGAAAGGGTCCCTTACAGGGCTCTGGAGAGCGAGCTCCTCTGAGTTTCCCATAGAAGTTCTGCAAGTTTTTGACTTTTCACCTCCGCACATAAAAAATCAAGGATATGTACTGAGGGCTTCCTGACAGGGGCTACGTCCCAGATCAGCCCTCTGGTTTGGAGGGGCGCACCAAGTGTGCCTTCCTTTACTAATCATCACTTCTGTCGTTTCACAGGGCTGTTTAAAACTGACATTGGTGGCAGCAACAGACTGCAGTGGTAGGACTGACCTCGTCACATATCACCTCGCAGGGAGGGTCACCTACTGGCCTCATCTGTGTTTTTTTAGTTGGTCTGCTGGTCCTCGGCAACCGGATCCTTCGATCCATCCATGTGGGCCATGGAAGCCATGTCTGAAGAATGGATACTGCAAGTCAAGGGTCACCTCAACGTAAACCCAGAGCCTCTAGAGAGTAGGCGCGACTGCAAAACCATACACTGGAATTGGGAAGAGTGGGAGGGAACTAATCACCTTGTTTGGGTGGGGGGCTTGCATCTGGATTTGAAGAAGAACAATAATTCAGGTACCCAAATGGAGAAGAGCGATGGTGACCCTTGCTGCCTTCATCTTGGCAGGACAGGCGAAGCTGCGACCTGGACACGCGTCCAGAGACATCCACCGCTGGGATTGAGCCAGCTCTCCGGTTCTTGGTGGGCCGTACAGCACCGCACATCACCGGTAGCTATGCCGCCCTGCCAACAGCAGGCCAGAGCAGACTAAACTACAGTGCAAGTCAACGGCCTTCAAGTAACTGGGACATTTTACCTTACGAGATTGATATGTATGATATCTTCTGGTGGGAAGAGTAGGCAGGAAGGTGGAAACCCAGTAAGGGGTGGGGCTTAAAAGACCTAACCCCACCAGTTCCTAGAGAGGGCATAGTCTGAGCATGCATTGAAAGATCATATGTTGCCTTAGGGCAGGAAATAACAATTGCTAGTAATAGCTAGTACCTCTACACAGTGATTGCCACCGCGAAAACTGTACTACATTTTTCTTGCCCTCTAAAATTGTATGTACGGAATTGCGTTGTATGACTGGAGTACTTTTTCTCTTTGAGTAAAGGCTCTGGCTGGATAGTAATTTATTGATTGCGAATAGATGTTTCATTGATATCCGCGTCTCTGCTGCACCACCTCCATGAGTAGGTCTTGGCCCTCAAGGTAACAAAGTAAAGCAGTCCAAGTGCTACAGGGGTGCACTTGTTGCTCAAATGTGACCTCAACAATAGGATTAGGACCCAGAACACCAGGGGTAAAAGGCTCTGATTGTCACAGTCTGAACCCAGTAACTGCTGTCTGCCTTGGAAATCCTGATCAAGATCCCACAGGCGTTCTGAAGGTTGTCGGGTGCTTGCACACTCCAGCCCAGAGAATGATGCTGGCCGCCATGTTGTTTGGATTAGAGCTGCTGACCACTTAGTTGCTATGAAAATATTTTAGGTCATATAGGCTCCAGAAGGTGCAGGTCCTTTTCTATTGTGCTTAATGCTAACGGCCCTACTTTATTCCCTACTTTAACAATAGCTCTAACTGGATATTGTGTTAGTAAGTACTCCGACTCGATATTGTGGGCCAGATTTATCAAGGTTTGGCGTCGCCCTTGCGCCACGCAAGGGGGTGCATGGGCGATGCAAAACGTAAGTGAGATTTATCAAACCACGCAAGACCAGCTTGCATGGCCCTGCACTGCTTAATAAACGTAGCCTACGCAAGGCAGCGCAGATCACTGCCTTGCGTTACTCTGCCCCAGGGAGGCGTTCCACGGGTGGAGTGTGGGTGTTCCCATGCATCCACCCATGGATTGTGGCGCATTCCCAGATTTACCATGAGTGGTAGACCTCAGAATGCGTCTAAATGCTACACCTCCCCAGGTCTTTATTTCTCCTAGTTTCTTTCTCTTTCTACGTGTGCTGCGTTCTGCAGCACACACAGAAAGAGGAACATGTCTCTCAGGATTGTTTTTGTGCAGGAGGGTGGCCCTTCCCACACAAAGCAATCTTACCTACAGTCCAGGCACCCTTGCATCATGACACAAGGATGTCTGCGTTCATGCTAGGCAGCCAAAAGTGCGCGAGCGCCAGAAAGGACAGGAATGTGCTGTCACGTGGCCGATAGGGACATTGTCGACATTGCTAAGTTAGCATGAGCCCAGCAGCCATGATGCTGCTTTTGCGCACGTTACTACATGGCTATATTTTTGCAAGACTCAGTTTATGCCTTTCACATGAGAACCGTCTACTTTGTTCATTCTCTGCCTGTTCCTGGAGTTTAGTCTGAACACTGTGAGCAAAGTCGATAAACAATGCCCCTTGTTATTCTGTTCTGGTCAGTCCCTAGCACCTAGACAAACTCGTACTTTGATATTATGGGGATGCATGTTTAAGATACACACACTTGGAGAGGGAGCTTTCCAGGGAGAACAGCAATGCGGTTCCTATGATGTAGATATACCATCTAGGCACTAAGGTATGGGGTCTGCTGACAAAGCCCAGAGATCTTTTATCATATTATGATACTTCTTCTCACCAAAGGGAGGGTGGTAAGGCCTTATAGTCCTTTATCCACTGTCTTTATATGATGACATCTCCCTTTATGATATATGGCCGTGCTGCAATGCTGTTAGTTTTATGCATTTTTCTGCTGGTTGTGGCTGGTATACTGTGTTTTAGAGCACAATAGTTAAAATAAACATTTTAAACTATATTCGTGTTTCGGTCAGTTCTTATTGTGGACAGGTACGAGAGTGTGAGCAAAAAGGTGTGTCTTGTTACCGCGATTCCTGAGAGATCCGGGAGTGTTGTGTTCTGGGGTGTCTAATTATTTGCTTCTTCATGAGTGTGTAGTAGAGCAAGTGAGACACTATAGCTAGTCGGTCCTGGGTTCGTGGGCACTAAGGTGGTGGGAAATCTTAGCCCCTATACACTGAGGTCCCAAATTCCTGCGCATAGTTCTGTGTATGTGCAGAATCCCTGCAACATGGCGCCACCAACGTTTGGTCCGGTACTTATTCGCGAGACCCCTGAGTAGCGCTTGTGCTTGTCCACAATACCCCCTCACCAGTTACGGAGACGTCCGTGGTGTGAAGCTTGAATTTTTAAAAGGTTTAGTTTTCTTTGTTCTTCACCCAGTGTTGCGCTACCATTTCTCTGATTTGATTTACAGTGTCTATAATGGCGCAACCAATTAACATTGCTGCACCTAACCACGGTTACTGCTCATTTGACTCAACATGGAGTCCTGGCTGTGGGAGCAGATTTTATATTTGTTGTAGAGGCGGACGCTATCTTCCGTTTCAAAGTATTTTATTCTTGGGTTACGTTTCCGGCTGTTGACGAGATCGATCACTTCTTTCATGAATATGAATACGGTGGGGTTCCACAAGTATACCATCCGTATTGTTTACTTGAAGTTCTGTTGTTGGCTTGGGAGCACACCATATGGTTTAATGGCGCCCTTCCTCACTCTGTCTCTCTGGTCCATCTCGGCCCATTATCGGTCGACGGAGCAACATGGCCTGTTTTAGCGGGTTTTACTCCTCATCCTAATTATCTTGGAGTTACTAATGTAGAGCTGCGTGCGTTACACACATCTTTAATTCATATACACAGAAGTGTCATACAATAAATGTCTCGTACTATACCGTTGGCACTGGCTGGTGCCGCTCAGCCACCAGGGCATGGTGGTGGCGTGGTTATTAGTCCTATCATGATTAACTCGGTGATGGGGAAGCGTCCACAGAATAGGGATGATTCTCTCTTCTGGTTGGCAGAGAAGTTTGAGCAACTCGAGGCCGTTTTTCAACTTACGTCTCCTGTGGATAAACACAGGATACTGACCATGAGCTTACCTAAAGGTCTTATTCCGAATCTGGCTGATTGCACCACTTGGGGGAAGGTGTTTGCAACGGTTTATTCGCTGTGTTTTGGCACCCCCTCAATGACCGTGCTTCCGTCTGTTCTTAAGAAGGTTCAGGATGAACATGGGGCGGAAGCCGTCCTAGAGTTGGGGATGAGATTAGTGGGTGCGTTCCCTATTGTCTCCGACATGATCCTTGCAAACGTCAAGGGATAAGCAGTTAGCTTGCAGATGAGTGAGCGCCTAGAGGCGGTAGCTGACGTGGATAAACAACGTGAGCTACCGAAGATTATTGCAAAAGTATATAAATCTTTAGGACGCAATAATCTGGGAATTAAACCTTTTACTCAAACGCAGACTAAGCCGCCTCCTGAAAAGGAGGGCGTCCAATCTTTCCTACAAAGGCTTGGAACAGAAATCAGTGGCAGCAACAGCAGAAGCAAGGTTCACGTGCAGGTTCACCGACACCTGATGCTTCTGAACGTAGATATGATTTGCGTGACCGCTCTAAAATTAAGACACCTGAGAGGTTTCAGGTTCCTGATCCTCGCTCTCCTCGTTCCTTTCAGGAATCGGATCCGCAGTTCGGTGGTGGAGAGCGTCAGGATCGCAGACCAGGCGAGACCACTCAGCAATGACGTGATCCACCACTCCAGTTTGACGTTAAAGCCAAACCGGAGGGGCTACCTCCTTTTCGAGCCCCGTTTCAGAAAAAGAGAGTTGCCGCTTTAACAGCGAAGTATGCCTCAGACGGTGAGAACCCTGCTCCTTGATTGGAGATGGGCGGTGACACTCCTCGACAGCGCGGTGGAAGTTACCATAGTGCGGGAGGCACTCCATCCTTGTCTGGAGGCGAGAGCTACTGATACTTTCATTACAGTGGAAACAGCAGATACATGAGTTGCACCCCCTGATAAGCTTTATGAGATAGTCCTCCAAATTGAAGGTGATATTAAAAGAACCATTCAGGGAGTCTTTTGGGACAACCTCACCTCATATGACATTTTTTTGGCGGAGACAGATTGGCCTCCTCCATTTGTTTTGCCTTCTTCCTGAGGAGAAGACGTGATACTCTCGAGTTTTTCCCGGTACGTCTCTGAAGAGGCTAAACAAGCTTACGCTTCGGAATAGGCTTTGGCCCTAGCGCCGGCTGTGTATCGTAATCAGGTAGGCTGGGATAAGGATTCACCAGCACATGAAATTCCTTTACGATCTATGCCACAGCCGCAGGCTCAATATCCGATCAGGCGTGAAGCAAAAACATCAGTAAGTGAAATTTTGACCCAGTTGGAATATCAGGGTGTCATTGAACCCTGTGTTTCATCCATGAATAATCCTCTTTTTCCGATATCGAAACCGGACGGTTCATATCGTATAGTTTTGGATTACAGACATTTAAAAAGTCACGTATGTACATTTGCAGTACAAAACACACACAGCTCTGCATTAGTGAATAATATTGCGCGCAAAAAATACAAAACTACCCTGGATATTTCCAATGGTTTTTATAGTCACAATTTGGCTCCTGGTAGCCATGACTTGACCGCATTTACCGCGGTTGGCAATGAGAAGCGATTTACGCGGCCTGGGGCTTTTGGTGCGCGTGCCGTGTCTCTTTTGCACGCCATTGACCCTGATGCTTTCTCGTATGTAGATGACATTTATCTGACAGATGACGAGTTAATACCGCATCTTGTACGTGTGGGTCGCATCATACTCTCTTTTGCCGACTTGGGGTACAAATTTAATTTTTATAAGTCACACATCGCCTGTCTGGCGGTACTTTTCTTGGGCTACGAGCTCAATAACGAAGGTAGGGGTTTAGCACCCCACTTTCTGGAGAAATGTGCACAATTGCAACCTCCGTCCACATTGAAAAAACTGCAATCCTTGCTGGGATTTTTAAACTTCGGGAGGATTTACATTCCTGATTATGCCCAGCGTATCAAACCACTTTACGCATTGATTTCGTCTTCCAGCTGGCTTCCAGAACATACCTCGATTCTTCGGTCTTTGCAGTCTGATCTGCTTGCGACCAACTTCTTGTTAACACATGATAATTCTACGAACTTGGTCATAAGAATTCACATATTTGACATTCAATGAAGGTGACACAGTACCAATAGCTTATAAATCGCATTTGTACACATCAGCAGAAATGCGATTTTCCACAGTTGAGAAACTTTTGACAGCGGTCCAGATGGCGAATCTGAAGGAACGCTCTCTGGCGCAGTGAAAACGCATTCTTATGGTTTCGCCGGTGCCTACTTTGGAAGTAGTGACAAAGGCGAGTGTTCCGAATTCTAAAGCTTTGTATCCACATTGGATCCAATGGGCGAGTTCTTTGACATCGGCTGATGTCACTTTTATCTTTGATCCCTCATTGCAGACAAAGAGTTTTTACAATATGAACATGTTCATCCTCCTCCGATGTCGTTGCTTCTTTTGAAACAGTACAAATGTATCATCTATACCGACGGGTCTGCTCAACCTGCCGTCGGGTCGAAGCATGCTTATTCTGCAGCTTGCGCTATTGTAGCTGGCTCAATAGGTAATGGTGAATTAAGTCTTCGATAGTACATACACAGGTACTTGGGGACTGCATGGCTCAATTGGTGGAGCTGCGTGCTTTGATTTTAGCTCTAGAATTCGCAGATCCTGATGTGAACACTCTTGTGTGCGATTCCTACTACTGTGTGCAGGCTTTCAATGACAATTTGTTCTTTTAGTCTCAGAATGATTATAGCGACTCTAAGGGTAGCGCAATAAAGCATAAAATGCTTGGGGTCCGAGTGGCAGAACTTAAAGAACGTTTGCCGCTCACACAGGTTAATCATACTCTTGGCCATCGGCGTGTGGGAACACATGCTGTTGGTAATTTTTTGGCTGATGAGGCAGCCAAATCTGCAGTGGCCACATGTTCAGTAGCAGCAGAAACTAGGTCCATGACTAAGATTGATAATAAGATTCTTGCGGCGATTGCTGCTACGAAGGGTGGGACAGACTTCCCACAAGGTTTCCCTTCTAGGTATTCTTATCATTTGTCACCAGAGCAAGTCCCATTTGCTACAATACCGTACGTTGGGGATTGGCTGATTCCCAACGAGGACCGCAGACTTCCTTTGATGATAACGGCACATGAAGGCATGGCTTCTGCACATGCTGGAGTTTCTGCGACTGTTTCTATTTTACAGCAACGATATTGGTGGCATGGTTTATACAAACAAGCCCGTAATTATGTACTATCTTGTGACATTTGTCAACAGATTAAACCATCTACGGTTGCACGTCCACCACATAAACAGCTATACATTTCTAATCAACCGTTTGGTTGTATTTATCTTGATCACTGCAGTCCTTTGACTTCCGACACTGCATATAAACATATTTTAGTTGCAGTTGATTCGTGCACTATGGTTCCTTTGGGTTTGGCCACAATGCAGTGCGGACGCTCAAAATGTCATTAGAGATTTGCGTGTCTTTTTTGTCGGGACTTTTGCCTTTGGCACCTTCCATTCTGACCAAGGTCCTGCGTTTGCCTCTAAGGCTTACAAGCACGCAATGAGGTGTCTGGGGGTGCTGGTGCAGTTTTCGCTCCAATACAGGCCTGAGGGCAATTCTATAGTGGAGCGAATGAACCGTGACTTAAAGCAATCTCTGACAGCTAGGATCTTAGGTACTGGCAGGGGTTGGCTGACTCATTTGTATATTGACAGCGTGCACTAAATAATCTCCGAAGAAGCTCTCTGGGTGGGTGGACCCTATACAAAATGCTTTTTGGCATTAAAATGTTTGTGCCAGACCTTGATGGTCTAGACGGTGTAGCGGCTGCCACAACATTTGACGTAGATAACCATTCTACTATGTTGCAGGAACTACGAAAGACCTGTGACACACTGGCTTAAGATTATTTGCCCTCGTCTGCTGAAGCAGTGGTGCTGATTTCTGTTACTGGCTGGCTTCCTAAAGTTGGTGATCTGGTACGAGAAAAGCTGGAGGACAAAAATATGGTCCCTCTTATCATGCACTTGTCCCAGTTCTTGGATTGAAGGGTACCCAGACAGTAATGTTACCTTCTTTGCCTGACTGCAAGGAAAACAGATTTATTTCTATTGACAATGTCAAGCTACACCATATGGGCAATACTGAATACTATGACTCCCAGTATTCCAAGCCAAGCAGTTTCACAGAGTCCGATGGCTTCAGCTTCTTCGACTACTCCCCGCGTTATGGAAGGGGAGTTGGAAACTTCTCTTGATTTCTTGCCTGTTGTACATTCATCTTCCCCTAATGCAGAAGTCGAGTATGATTCTCCTCCAGTTGAGGTCCTCATTGACGTTCCTGACAGTACTATACATCATCCATCTGATGCTGCACAGCCTCCATTGTTGCGTTTGGGAGCCAACGGTTATTACATGGATCATACAAGATTCTCTTACGATTCATCTTCTTCGTCCTCATCTGTGTCAACTCCACCAACACGTACCAGTCTTTTCATTACCTGGTTCAAGAAGGCTTACCTGGTCCCACCCTGGGCATACATCTGGATGGTGCTCACGCTTATATTCCTTTTTATGTGGATTGGGTTTATGAACGTGTTCTTCTTGCTGATCAATGGTCATTATTTGCCTGAACGCTCTGCTGTGAAGTTGGTTGATGGAGTTCTGGCTCCCCATACATCATCCCATATCATGAAAAGAGATCAAGCCCTTGTGAACATTTCAGCCTTCCCTGTTGCAGATGGCATTGTTTGAGATAAAGTTGCATTCGATATCCATGGTCCAACGGAGGTCCTGAACATTCCATACGTGTTCCGCATTTCATTAGGAGATGTGGTATCACAGGACATACACTGAGACAACTGGGATGTTCAAGCAGTTCATTCATTGTTCTCTGAATTAGATTATTATGCTGCTTTCGATGCTGAAGATTTGTAATGGAATTCGGCCAATTATGCAGATTTATTCTGTTACCAACATTATGGCCATCATTTCTTGCATAAAACGAACACGTTAAGACCAATTTTTTATTTTACTCAGTGGGAGCATTGTCCAACTCCTTTACAGGGGAGTTCTAATGCTCTACGAAGTAAGTTCACATACTTCTCTTATTATAATACATCCAATCCAGAGTTCTATTTCTATAAGTTAAAATTGCCGTCTCAATCTAAGTTCATATTGACTCTCACTAAGTTGATTTATTCTAATTCCTTTAGAACTGATTTGGCCTTACATGGTTACGAACATTTAAAAGATACCATTGATTTGAAATCCATTTGGGGCACTAAATATTGGCAAGTCCAAGGTACTGAAGCTTTGCATCGTGCGTGTCTTATTTCGACTCAAATTTAGTTTTTAAATGACAATTTAAATTTGAACGTTCCTTCTATTCTTTCGTTGGCTGAGTACGATACGTGGCGTACACACACCAATCATACGATTGATGTATTGCTTGCCCTGTTAAAAAATGGTAGTATAAATGTTTCTGACATCGACCCCTTGGGATGGTTGTTGTGGCCAACAAGTTCCAATGCATGTCAACTGCGTTTTCTTAATGCAACAACAGGTTTCACACAAACTAGACCTGATCCACGTTTCCCACATTCTCATTCAGTCACCACGTATTTGGTTGGGAAATTGTGTCAGCAATGGTTGGGACACTCCACACTGTTGTCAGTGAAACAGCACCTGTCCCTTTTATCGAGTGACATCAATTTGGCTGATTTTATGTTACGTCCTAAATTACCTAGATCAAAACGATTTATTTATGAAGCTTATAAGAATTATGGAAACTGTCGCAGATGGAAGCTGCGGTGCATCTGCGCCAAATTGACCAGGCTAATTTGGAAAAAATTCTTGCAGTGTTGGATAATAGCATTAATACGTTATCTTCCCGTATATACACCTTGGATAATATTGTTTCATCTGTTATTGATATTGTGCAGACTGATGTATCTGTGTTGTATCATGGTCAAAATCAATTGCGCTCTGTAATGCAATTTGCATGGACGTTACAAACGCTCAAAATGGGGAAAGTTCCCTGGGATTATTTGAATGCTTCTGCACTGTTTTTACCATTTAATTTGACTGATAAAACGAAATGTATGTCCAGGAAAGCCGCAACTTACACACTGTTACATATACAACAATTAGAACAGTTACGTTTTTCTGTAGCTGAGATGGATTCAGCTGTGTGGTTAATACATGGAGTTATTTCACTGCCCTTCTCACTATTTCAGTTTACATCTTGCATGAAACACTTCCCGGTTGGGTGCTTTGAGCCCCTGGGAAGTGCTTTTATCCATGAATTATTGTCATTGCCTTTCAACTACAGATGTTAGCGTGCGGATAAGGAGGTTTTCCTAACAGTGGAGGATAGCGATTCCACGGTAGGACATTCCCTAGTTTGCAAACAAGTTAAATTGCACGGCGCCTGTAACGTGTCGGCACCTAATCTGGCTTGTTTTTTGAAAGGTAGGCCCGTCCCTGCTATTAGTCCAGCGCTCACGTTGCTTTCATATGGCAGTTATCTTATTTTGAATAACCACGACTGCTGTGGCTTACGGGCCGGCATCCCGTATATAGTAACGGTTTCCCAACGTCTTACTTGTTGCAGCGATATCCTTTTTCCACCCCCACATGGGATTGTAGATAGTTCGCTTTGGCCTTCCATTCCAACTTTGAAAACAGATTTCAATAAACTAAGCAGACTCAAAGTGCTATTGTTTCAACAAGAAGTGGCTCTCACATCAGCGCAAGAGACCTTCGAATTGCAGGTGGCGAGAACCGCAAGTGAAACGCACTCACAACTAAACACCAATCGCCCACTCCATTTTAGAGAATTAATATACCAATTATTTAATGCGTCTGATACTGAATGCCTTGCTCATTTTTTTTAAACTTGTGGGATCCGGCCTTGTGTCCTCTTTTCAGACGATTTTTGGAGTAATACCGGCTTTTATTCATTCTATTTTTTCCAGCACCTTCGGAGGATTTCCATTGATCCTCTTACTGGCGTGCGGCGTGCTGGTACTTCTGCTCCTGCTACGCAATGGCTGCCCATCTTGTGGTACTGCACAGGCTCGGCCAATTGCAACTGTACTGTGACCGAATGCAACAACTATTTGGATGTTTGCAATTGGCGGCGCTTGGTGTGAGTTATGGACTTACTTTTTGCTTTGCCTACTTCACTTGCGTGCAACCTGGGTTCTATTGCCGACAGTGCCCTTTCTATTGGGCCTTAGATATATGCCTCTCCAATGCATCCGTCACTGACCTGGATTATGATCTGTTAATGGGTCCATTACTGGCCCATGATCAGGCCTGTTCTGGGGACGGCTGTATGATGCGTGTGGCTGCACTTGTAGTCTTGGCAAACTGGAATACCTGTGAGGCTGCACAGCGCCTCTTGCAATGGAGTTTCAATGAGTATCACGCAAGTTGCCCGGATATGCTCCTG
Source organism: Calotriton arnoldi (assembly GCA_963921515.1). Taxonomy (NCBI): domain Eukaryota; kingdom Metazoa; phylum Chordata; class Amphibia; order Caudata; family Salamandridae; genus Calotriton; species Calotriton arnoldi. The sequence continues at coordinate 4,976,255 of CAWUFW010000167.1, forward strand.
GAGGCATCGGATTATGAGGAGCATGTGTGTTCCTTCGAACTGCTCAACTTGATGTCATCCCTCTGTGCTATGAACGACAGGGATGACCTTTTGGAATGATTTGCATTCCACGGTTCACGTAATCTGATACATTTTCCGAACTCTCATTAACTATGTTTTGGCTTTTTTTTTTACGATTTGGCCCTTTTTCCAAGCATTTTGATTCTGCTTACAGTTGCATTCTGTTTTTTCTATGTACTACAAACTTACCAAGGGGAGGGTGTCACGTGGCCGAGAGGGACATTGTCGACATCGCTAAGTTAGCATGAGCCCGGCAACCATGATGCTGCTTTTGCGCATGTTACTGCATGGCTTTATTTTTGCAACACTCTGTTTATGCCTTTCACATGAGATCCGTCTGCTTTGTTCGTTCTCTGCCTGTTCCTGGAGTTTAGTCTGAACACTGTGAGCAAGGTCGATAAACAATGTTATTCTGTTCTGGTCAGTCCCTAGCACCTAGACAAAACCTGCTAACGCAGCTGCTACTGGAAACTCGTACTTTGATATTATGGGGATGCATGTTTAGGATATACACACTTGGAGAGGGAGCTTTCCAGGGAGAACAGCAATGCGGTTCTTATGATGTAGATATACCATCTAGGCACTAAGGTATGGGGTCTGCTGACAAAGCCCAGAGATCTTCTATTATATAATAATACTTCTTCTCACAAAGGGGAGGGTGGTTAGGCCTATAGTCCTTTATCCACTGTCTTTATATGATGACATCTCCCTTTATGATATATGGCCTTGCTGCAATGCTAACTGTGTTAGTTTTATGCATTTTTCTGCTGGTTGTGGCTCTTATACTGCGTTTTGAGAGCACGATAGTTAAAATAAACATTTTAAACTATATTGGTGTTTCGGTCAGTTCTTATTGTGGACAGGTACGAGAGTGTGAGCGAAAAGGTGTGTCTTGTTACCACGATTCCTGAGAGATCAGGGAGTGTTGTGTTCTGGGGTGTCTAATCATTTGCTTCATGAGTGTGTAGGAGAGCGAGTGAGACACTATAGCTAGTCGGTCCTGGGTTCGTGGGCACTGAGGTGGTGGGAAGGCTTAGCCCCTATACACCAAGGTCGCATATTTCTGCACATAGTTCTGTGTATGTGCAGAATCCCTGCAACAGTGCCGTATAATGGTAAATATTGTGCATTCCCAACCTTTCCCTTTCATGCAGCGCAGCGCAGCACAGCAAGGTGGCTTGCTGCATTGCACTGCAGGAAAGAATGATGAATCTGGCTCTCTTTGTTTACTGTATCACAACCTTACTGTATCACAACCTCCTGGAGTAAGCCTCGACTGCTCGTCTTGGCTACTCTTGGTAAAGTGTACACAGGGAGTAGGTTGATTATCCAGCTAGAATGCACTGATATGTGTGGCCTGTGAAATCATGATCCACTAGTGATATTGCCCATTACCCTGAAACTCCACCTGGTTGGACAGGAATGTCCCCTGCATGGTGCACAGGCATGTACCCCTACCCCAGATGGCATGTGAATCTGGTATTCTGACTTTTAATTTGGCCCTTTCATCACACTAATATAGAATGTGTGTGAGGTCCAGGACCTGTACAGTGACCTGTAGAAGAGTGCTGGGCATGCCCTGATAGTGGACAGAGGACTACTGCTCCTCTCCTGGGTATAGCCCATAATGTGGTGGTGGCAGCGTACTGTGTTTTGTGATTTCTAATGTGATCAGACGTTTTTACCTTTGTCAGCGAGGCCCCCTGACCCTTCTTCTGTGAAGTTTTGTTATGCTGACATCCTGTGTGTGTCACTTGTGGACGTGTAGAATATGGGCCATATTTATTAAGGGTTACATCACTTTTGCACTACGCAACAGGGTGCAAAAGCGACCCAACCCTTGAGATGCGATTTATCAAGCCACACATGGCCACCTTGCGTGGCCCTGAGTAGCTTGATAAATCCACAGTAACTCATTGCAAACTGCTGTGTTGCGTTACTGTGCCCCAGGGAGGCGTCCCATGGGTGGTGTGTGGGTGTTCCCATGCAAAATCCATCGATTTTGATGCATTCTCAGATTTACCATAAGTGGTAGACCTGGCAATGCGCCAAAACTGCTACGCCTGCACAGGTGAGGCGTAACGAGGAGAAATATGTTAATTTCTCCTCGTTTTTCTGCAGCACACATAGAAAGAGGAAAATGTCTCTGGGGATTGTTTTTGTGCAGGAAACAACGCAGGCACCATGGTGCAAGAGTGCCTGCATTGGTGCAGGCAGCACATTTGCTGCGATGCGTGATATGATGATAAATATGGCCATGTGCATGTAGTAGATGTACTGTAGTAGGACGCAATGTGTGCGTGAGTCTGAGTACTGAAACCAGTGAGATGCATTTGTGATGCCCATTGTTTATAATGGTACAAGATGGAGGATGAGGTCAGCTTCCCCAGACAGGTGAAGTGTATTGCTTGCATTCATGTGGCTGGAACGTAGAGATCCAGGCACTGGAGTACGTAGGATGGAGGCAGGGCTTCCTTTAGAAAGTCCATGAAGAGTTGTTAGCGAGGGACTGTTTAGTAGTAATTCATGAGCACTGTCATTTAGGACATCCCCTTTAGTCAACACTTTCTGCTGGTGGATCTGAGGGTCTGTTTGTGCCTAGAAGTTTGCCTGCTGATAGAGGGAAGGAGTGTGCCTGGTCCTGCAGGAGGAGAGACTGTTAAGGAGGAAAAGCCCAGAAAAAAGAAGCGGATGGTATCTGGAATGACTGGTATTGTGTGTGGGTCCCCGGTCTCTGCCCAGTGCATACCTGAGAACTGTCCCACAGACTGCACCAAATCCATAATGGCCGTGCCTGCTCTTAGCCACTGCAGCTGTGAACTAGTACTGTTAGTAAACCATTAAAAAAAATGAGTTGCAGCTCTGTGTGCCGGATCGACCTTGATGGCTGTCTCTGCATGTTGCCCCATTGAACCTGTTCAGCCTAGGCAAGCTCAACTGCACATCGCCTGTGTGAGCTCGGTCGGCCTGGGAGGTAGCAACTGCACATAGCCTGTGTGAGCGTGACCTGCTGATGAGGCTGTAACAGCATGTCGCCACTGAGAATCTGATTGGCCTGGGAGGCAGTTCTTGCACATTGCTTCTGGGTGAGTGACTGAGTTGTGCTTCTAAGCACCATGGGGTACCTATGTTATAATCTGCACCTGTACCTAACTTATGCCTCTGCCATCATATCCCGAGGGTGGCGTCTGTTAAGGTTACCTGAGTGGGCGGAGGATACAGGAGTGGGAGGGTGTATCAATTTCTGAAGAACAATCCGAGATACAACTCTGTATTTGATTATCGTAATTGAATTGTGTAGTATTTAGTTCTGTTGTGTGATTAGAATACATGCTTTTACTAAATGAGAAGCACTTGGATGGACATTCAGTTATTCTGTCTGCTGGTTGACTATTGAGTTCTGAGCTTCTGCACCCCCACACTGCCTCCCTGAGAAGCCAATGACTGCTCACCCTCACTAGCCTGAGAGTGAAGTCAAGCCCCCCTGTACTGTGCGCCCCCCCTCTGTCCTCCTGAAAGGTCACTGACAGCACCAAAGACCTCACAACTAATGCTCTCCTGCTGCTGCCTCAAACCTTTTAGACTAGTTTCATGTTTCCAGCCCCTCTTGACTGGGTGCTCCATGCGTCACCAGCCTTTCCATGAAGAATTCTCTGTAACAGACGGAGTGGTGGTCTGCGGAGTCCAGATCTGCATTCACCAGCCTTTCCATGAAGTGTTCGCTAACCAGAGGTTGGTGGTGGTTTACTGGCAAACACAACAAGATGATGGACGGTGTGCTGAAACCTTTTAACCACTCACTCCCAGTCAAGAGATCTGGGTTTATTCCATTGTTCTTTTGCTCACTATGCCACCCCAGTTTGGACCCAGCCATATGCAAATTAGTCTTGACCCTGCTCCTCATGGGAACAGTCCAGCCCAAAGCATCCTGTGAACAGTTTCGGAGTATCACCCCTCATCAGCCAGGCTAGCTTTAATCCAGTAGCACAGCATACCCTTGGCCACTTAGGGCGAACATAGCAAACACAACAAGATGATGGACGGAGTGCTGACACATTTCAACCACTCACCCCCAGCCAGGATAGCCTGAATCTAGTGGCACAGCGAGCAAGGGACCCAGCCATATGCAAATCAGCCTTGGCCCTGATCCTCATGTGAACAGTCCAGCCCAAACTGCCAGGCCAGGTCCTCCCTGGACGGGAAACAAGCACCTTGGGACCGGTTTTGGGGTATCACCCCATATCAACCAGGCTACCTTGAATCCAGTGGCACAGCAAGAAGGGACCCATGTCTGGGAATACCCTTGGCCACTTAGAGCGAACATAGCGTTCCCCTAGCGATTCCCCGAAACCGGTCCCAGGATGCTTGTTTCCGGTCCAGGGAGGACCTGGCATGGAAGTTTGGGGTGGACTGTTCCTTTGAGGAGCAGAGCCAAGACTGATTTGCATGTGGCTGGGTCCAGACTGGGGTGGGGTAGTGGGCAAAAGAACGATGGATACACCCAGATCTCTTGACTGGGGGAGAGTGGTTGAAAAGTTTCAGCACTCCATCCATCATATTGTTGTATTTGCTATGTTCGCCCTAAGTGGTCAAGGGTATACCCAGACATGGGTGTAGGAAGCTGACTCTTGTATATACTATACCAAAGTAAGGTATGGTGTGCACAGAGTCCAGGGAGTCCCCAGAGGTGTAGCAGAGGCTAAATTGGGTAAGTACTAACAGCTCTCTTTGTGGTAGTGTGGGCAAGCAGTTAGGCTTATCCAGTGGGTGTGTTAAGCATGTTTTGTATTCACTCACTCAAGGACTGATTGCACACACTCAGAGACATAATCCAGATCAATTGGGTAAGTATGAAAAAGGTATACTTGTATTTTATTTCTAGAACCAAGCAGGACTTGGTACAGGTAGGTAAAATATACTTTCAATTGTAAACCTTTACACAGAAATGCAATTGGGAATGGATTTGCAATTGTTACAGGTTGGTATGTCTTCAAAAGGCAGCTTAAATTACACAGTAATTACTTTAGAATACTTTTTGATTACTTTCAGATTACATTGACTACTTGAGGTGGAATGCATAGATACCACACTGAGGGATCTCACAATTAAAGGTAAGACAGACTTTTTAGACTTTGCAGTTTAGTTATCTTTTCTCCATACAAACATCAGTTCAACACAAAACATTTTAGGCCCAAAATCTCATAACATGGGTTCCTATGGGAGAAAATGGTTATCAGTTTCACAGGTAAGTAAACGTCTCACGATTGGGAGTTTTAGGGGTTAAGGCCAAGGTTCCCCAAAGTCTAGGTAGGCATTCAAGTTGCACCACCAGCGGCACTGGGGCGGCCGGGTGCAGAGTGCAGGGGTCAATGTTAGCCACTGGGGCTAAGGGAGCCTTCGGTTAGGGACTGCTTACGAGCAGGCCACTTGGGTGTGGGAGCAAATCTCCTCGGGTTAAGGTGAGCACTGCAGGGGCCAACAATCCGCACAGGAGCTGCATCACCAATGGCACTGGGGCGGCCGGGTGCAGGGTGCCAAGAAGACATTGGGAACCCTATGATTCTCAATGGAGACCTTTGGTTTGGTAAAGTTGCTGCAGGCTCGGGCAGGGAGGCTTCCTGAAGGCGACCAGTGGCTGGAGAGGTAAGTTGGGTTCTTATGGGATGCCTGAACACCATCGGCCGGGCCACCCAAGGCCATGGGGCATCAGGTGCAGGGGTGTCTTGGCGTCGGTTCTTCTTACCAGCTCTGGTCGCGGTCGGAGGGACCCTTAAGGTTGAGGCTGCAGGCGTCATTTTGAGGCATGCGGGGGGTCGGGGATCACCAGATCCCAGGTCAAGATTGCTGGGGAGACCTCCTCCTGGTGCTGGGCCACTCGAACTTGGGCCGTGGGCGTCGGGTACAGAGTAGTGCAGAATCACAGAGTACGGGAATCCGGATTCTGTGGGTGAGTCTTGGCTTGAGCAAATCCGGTGGTCACGGGAGACAGAGACTGTAAGATGGTTGCAGGGCAGGTCCTCCGGGCTCTGGGGTTCTTCGCTGTAGGCAGGTTGGAGGCGGAACAGGCAGGTAGGTCTGGGGCCAAAGCAGTTGGTGTCCTCTTCTTCCTGGGTCAGCATGGCTCTTCGGTCTTTCTTCTTTCTTACTCTAATCTGGGGAGGCAAGGTTCAGGCTGGCCCCTAAATACTAGATTTCAGGGCGTTAAAAGGGGTGAGCAGGTCGGGACCAATGGGTCCCGACCCCCTATTATGCAACTTTCCTGTGAGAGGGGGCATGAGCCTCTCCCTAATTGGCTGAGTCCCCTCATTTTCAAGATGGAGGGGACTGAGATGTGTGCTTCACCTCGTCTCCCCCACCTGAGGGTTGGGTTTGGCAAAGGTGGGCACACCTCTCTTCCTAACTCGGTTTTCCCAAAAATTCTCGCGCCCTAAGTGGGGGGCAGAACCGGTAGGAGACAGTTGCTGGGGGCAGGAAAAAGCAGGGACAGCTTCTAAAAGCAGCAGACCTTTGAAGCTTCCCCTTCGTGGACCCAGCCCATCCTGATGGAAGAGGCATGACACCTGGATGGGCTTTGTTTCTGGACCCAGAGAGCGGAGGCTCTGTAACTAGGGGTCCAGAAACCTGGCTGGTTCGGGCAAATAGTCGACAGCCATTCAGAAACCACATTAGGGCTGGTCGTTTTTCAGGGGGCATCTCTAAGGTGCCCTCCATGTGCATTTTACATTAAATCCCACACTGGCATCAGTGTGGGTTTAATGGGCTGAGAGGTTTGCTACCAAACTTCCCAGGTTTTCGTAAAGCCATTATGGAGCTGTGGAGTTCGTAGTGACCAACTCCCAGACCATATACACTTTATGGCTTTACTACACTTACAATGTCTAAGAATGGACTTAGACACTGTAGGGGTACAGGGCTCATGCCACTGTACCCTCACCTGAGGGTTAGTGCACCCTGCTAGAGGGCTGGCTTATCTAGGCCTCAGGCAGTGGGTTGTAGGCATGGCACATAGGGATGCGTGCCATATCGACTCTTTACTTTTCTGTGCACCAGAACACGCAGCCTGCAATGGCAGTGTGTGGGTGTTAAGGTACAGGGCCTCTAAGGGTGGCACAATAGGTGCTGCAGCCTCTAGAGGCCTTCCCTGGTCACAGTGCCCTTGGTTCCCATGGTACCTTTTACAAGGGGCTTACCTGTGGCCAGAGATGTGTCAATTGTGGGTACAAAGGTACAGTTTTAGGAAAGAACACAGGCCCTGGGAACCTGATTGGCAGGGACCCAGGGCACATCAAGTCAGGTTGCATCAGACGTCAGGCAAAAAGTGGGGGGTAACCATGCAAAAAGGGGCACTTTCCTACAGTGGGTCCCTTGCTCGCTGTGCCACTGGATTCAAGAAAGCCTGGCTGATATGGGTTGATACCTCGAAAGTGGTCCCAAGATGCTTGCTTCCAGTCCAGGGAGGACCTGGTCTAGCAGTTCGGGCTGGACTGTTCCCATGAAGAGCAGGGTCAAGACTGATTTGCATATTGCTGGGTCCAAACTGGGGTGGCATAGTGAGCAAAAGAACGATGGATTACCCAGATCTCTTGACTGGGGTTGAGTGGTTGAAAAGTTTCAGCACTCCGTCCATCATCTTGTTGTGTTTCCTATGTTCGCCCGAAGTGGCCCACACGTGGGTCATTTGCTCGCTGTGCCACTGGATTCAATCTAGCCTGGCTGATGAGGGGTGATACCCGGAAACCCGTCCCAGGATGCTTGTTTAAGGTCCAGGAAGGACCTGGTCTGGCAGCTCGAGCTGAACTGTTCCGAGGAGAAGCAGGGTCAAGACTGATTGCATATGGCTGGGTCCAAACTGGGGTGGCATAGTGAACAAAAGAACGATGTATTTAACCCAGATCTCTTGACTGGGGGTGAGTGGTTGAAACGTTTCAGCACTCTGTCCATCGTCTTGTTGTGTTTGCAGTGGTTTACTTGCCCCAGACCTGCCTTTACCACCCTTTCTAATAAGTATTTCCTCTAACCATAGGCGTGGTACACTGCTTGTGCTAGACCTGAATTCCATCTATTCATTAGCTGAACCCAGATCTGCATTTGCCACCCTCTTCATGAAGTGTTCGCTAACCAGAGAGTGGTGATCCGCTGGTGCCAGACCTTCATTCACCACCCTTTCCATGAAGCGTTCTCTGTAACCAGAGGGTGGTGGTTAGCGGATGCTAGACCTACATTTGCTAGCCTTTCCATGAAGTATTCTCTAACTAGAAGGTTGGTGGTCTGCTGGTGCCCGCCTTGAATTCACAACCCTTTCCATGAAGTGTTCTCTGTAATCAGATGGTAGTGTTCCACGGCTGCAAGACTTGCATTTACCACTTTGTCAATAAAGTGTTCTCTGTTACCAGAGGGTGGTGGTTCGTGGGTGCCAGACCAGCATCCACCACCCTGTCAATGAAATGTTCTCTGTAACCACAGGGTGGTGGTTCGTGGGTGCCAGACAAGCATCCACCACCCTGTCAATGAAGTGTTCTCTGTAACCAGAGGGTGGTGGTCTGCTGGTGTCACACCTGTATTCTCCAGTCTTTCCATGAAGTGTTCTCTGTAACTAAAGGGTGGTGGTCCGTGGGTGTCAGACCAGCATCCACCACACTGTTCATGAAGCGTTCTCTGTAACCAGAGGGTGGTGGTCCGCGGGTGCCAGACCAGCATTCACCACCCTGTCCATCAAGTGATCTCTAACCAGAGGGTGGTGGTCCACGGGTGCCAGACCAGCATCCACCACCCTGTCCTTGAAGTGTTCTCTAACTAGAGGGTGGTGGTCCATGGGTGCCAGACCAGCATCCACCACGCTGTTCATGAAGCGTTCTCTGTAACCAGAGGGTGGTGGTCCACGGGTGCCAGACCAGCATCCACCACCCTGTTCATGAAACGTTCTCTGTAACCAGAGGGTGGTGGTCCACGGGTGCCAGACCAGCATCCACCATCCTGTTCATGAAGCGTTCTCTGTAACCAGAGGGTGGTGGTCCGCGAGTGCCAGACCAGCATCCACCACCCTGTCCTTGAAGTGATCTCTAACTAGAGGGTGGTGGTCCACGGGTGCCAGACCTGCATTCACTGCCCTGCATTCACTACCCTGTCCATGAAGTATTCTATAAGAAATGAGTTACTTACCTGTAACTGCAGTTATCCAGTATTGGTATCTTTCATAGATTCACATGCTTGACTCATTCCCCATCGTAGAAGTGGGAGTCCCATGGTAATATAAATAAAGCAGTAATTAACAAGTCTCATAGGCTATCATATAGAAGACACCCCTCAGGCCCACTCCCGGGCAAAAGACATACTGCGATTCGCGGTTAAGTGGATGACGGCCAACTCTCTTAAGATTAACCCAGACAAGACGGAGGTCCTGGCCGTCACCAATGAGAGCAATCCTTGGAACTCCCTTTACTGGCCACTCGAACTGGGTGATTACCCAGTCCCAGCAACAGTGGTAAAAAGTTTAGGAATCAAAATTGATGCCAAACTTTCATTGGCTGATCAAGTTTCTACTGTGTTCGGTACCTGCGTCAGCCTTCTTAGGCTGCTGAGGAGACTTTCCCCCATCCTCTCCCTCTCTACCATGAAGACAGTGGTGGCCGCCTTGATCCTGGCCAGGCTGGATTATGGGAATTCACTCTATATTGGATTACCAGACTCACTGTTGGGCAAACTTCAGGTGGTGATGAATGATGCCGCTAGGCTAATTTTCAAACTACCTAGACGCACGCGGGCATCACCCCTTCTGCAACAACTTCACTGGCTGCCCATCAAACAGAGGGCCAAATTCAAAGGACTCTGTATTACGCATAAGGCCCTCTTCGGACAGGCACCCCACAACATCAAAGAACGCCTGGAGAGATATGTCCCTGGCCGCTCACTTAGGTCCTCTACTGAGGGCCTCCTAAAATGCCCACGCTTTCACTACACTACTAAAGGAGGACGTGCCTTCTCTGTCCTGATACCGCCACTCTGGAACAAGCTGCCTAGTCAGCTCCGTGCGGAAGGACGCCTTCTTCCATTCAGAAAAAAACTCAAAACCCTCTTGTACACAGAAGCCTGGGCCTAACTATATTACCATCCCACCTGGAACTGACGCTGATCTTCTTGAAGCGCTTAGAGATCTGTTGGTATTAGGCGCGACACAAGTCGAAATTAACATAACATAACATCATGGAGAGAACCATGCATTTAATAGCTTATCTACCTCCTTTTCTAAAAAAGGACCAAAGTTAAACATAACCAATCAGCAACCAGCACCCTCTAGAACCTTCCCAAGAGAGGCTGAGACCCTCAGATTTTCCAGCACAAGTGAGAACAGTAATACTGTTGTGTCAGAGCAGCCTCTCCGGGGAGGAGGGTGGGTTGCATGTGAATCTATGAAAGATACCAATACTTGATAACTGCAGTTACAGGTAAGTAATCCATTTCTTATCCAGTATTGGGGTATCTTTCATAGATTCACATGCTTGAATCAGAATAGTAAGCAGTTACATACATTTAGTAAGCACTTCTAGTGGATGGCGGGTAGTGCCAATAATACTTCCATATGTATTCACAAAAGGTATACTTTTTGAAAGTGCTGGTGCAGAGTAAAAGCATATAAAAGGCATTTGACATGTGCAATAAATATTTCTATTGTCTTCTAAACACAAGTATGTATAAATTTCAAATGTATAGATAACACATTTTAACATTTTCTATTGATATTGACAATAGAATAGAAGCCCTCGATTTAAAGAGCAATACATTAGAAAAATGGTCCCAGTACACGATTGCATAGAAGAAACACAAAATTACATTGAGTTAAACATAAATTACACAAACCATCTTATTCTTGATGTACAGTGTTATTTAATTACACTGAACATACAGTAGTTCATAATATTTTTCGCTGATATTTATAAAGCAGTGCCCCAAGGGGGAAGGGTGAGGTATAGTGAATGAAGTGAGGATAGGGAAGTGAGTGAAACGGTGTACAATTCACATAATCTATTGTTATAAAAACACAAAAGCGGCTCATACAAGAGCCAGATCTTCTCATTGGGTACAAATGTTAGATAGCCATGGTTGTAGACAGGGTCACAGTGATGAATCGCTGTTGGTCAAACTGGCTAGTGTGGTAGATGTCGACGTTTCGACCCCTGGATAATAGTAGGTGAGTGTGTCCCTTACGTCGGGGTCTTCCTCAGGACAGGAGGTGTAGGTGGGTGAATGAGGGCAGGTTATCATCAGTGTCCCATTCGTTGGGCCTGAGGGGCAAGTGGGCGCGTGGGCTCCAAACTGTAGTAGGCGAGAGCAATCACTTCTGCACATACTCAAAGATGCCTGAATTAGGGGTGGGCCACACAGGATTAATCTGCTGGGCCTGGAAAAATTACTTGTGAGGTCAATGAGGAGGGCCAGAATGCTCCGTACTCAGTCGCTCCATAACTCCAGGAAACGTCTCGGTCCGTCAGAGGCTCACCTTATTGAAATAAGTTAAGTAGAACTGCCTGTCCAGCGGCTGGGTCAGCCCGCTGTGTTGACTCCAGGCAGTAATGCCGCGTGAATGTATGTGTTGTTTTCCACGTTGCAGCTCTGCATATTTTTTCCAGTGGCACACCAGAAAACATGGCAATCGAAGTAGAGACTGCCCGGGTAGAGTGTGCTCTCACTGTCCTTGACAATGGTTTGCCAGCCTTATCGTGGCAAAATTGAATTGTGGTTGCTATCCATCTTGCAATAGTAGTTTTAGAAACTGCAGTGCCTTTACAGCCTTGCCCGTAGGCTACGAATAGTTGATCCATTTTGCGTATAGGCTCAGTCCTTTACAGGTAGAATTTAAGACATCTTTTGATGTCTAAAGTGTGTAGAGCTCGTTCCGCAGGCGTAGAAGGATCCGGGAAGAAAGTCCTTAGAATGACCGGTTCATTCAGATGGAACTGAGAAGGAACCTTAGGAATGAATTTTGGATTCGTCCTGAGAATAACCATCTCGTCCGTAAAGCGAAGGAACGGATGTTTTATGGTGAAGGCTTGTATTTCGCTAACCGTCCTAGTTGACGTGAGGGCTAACAAGAGAGCTACTTTCCACTTTAGGTATTTGATGTCGGCCCTATGGATGGGCTCAAAGGGTTGCTTCATCAGTTGTGATAGGACTACATTCAAGTGCCACTCAGGTGGCGGAGCTCGGACAGGTGGGAAAGTACAAAATAATCCTTTCATGAATTGCTGTACAATTCTCGTAGAGCACAGAGATGGGTGTTTCGGTGAGCGTCTATATCTAGAGATAGCTGCGAGGTGAACCTTAATTGAGGAATATGCCAGCCCTGATTTTGCCAAGGATAGTAAGTATGGTAATATCTGATAGAGACATCTATCCGCAGATTCCTTAACTTAGAATATCCCCAGGCGTCAGACTGGATCCGGAGAATTTTTTGCGGCGGCGCATGGCTCCGCCCTGACGTCGTCCACGGACATGACGTCAGCGGAGCCATATAAGTCCCTCCCGGCGCGCTGACGTCAGTTTCCTTCTTTTCCGCGTCCCAACGCGGATCCAGGAGTAAGCGGTTCCTCTGGCCTGTTGTTTCAGGCCTTCTTGACGCCTTCGGCATCCGGGAACAGTGTGCGATGCCTTCTGGTTTCAAGGCGTGTGAGACCTGTACGCGGCAGATGTCAGTGACGGATCCGCACTCGATCTGTATGTGGTGCCTAGGAGAGCACCACGACTCCAAGGAGTGCGACGCCTGCCGGCAGATGAAGCCGAAGTCCCTGCGGGAGCGCCGGATGAAGTTGTTGACCGCCCGGATGTCCCGCTCAGCGTCTTCACGCCACCGATCTCCATCTCGAGCTGGGGCTCCGGTTCGGGTCCGATCACGGAGTCGTTCCCACGGACGTCGTTCGCCTGATGCAGGTAAGCACAAGCACAAGTCACGGAGGTCGTCCACCTCACATAAACGTGTAGACGGGGCCCGCTGCTCCCGGTCCCTACCGGGCGCGGGCGCCCAGGAGCCGGCCCCCTCATACCCACCCTTTCCGGGTGTTGGGGCGACTCGGGCCCAGATGGAAGCCTATTCCAAGGCTCTTCAATCCATCTTTGGGTCACCCCCTCTCCCTGGTGTGCTCTCTGGCCCCACAGAGGGGGTAGGGACTCAGGTCGGGTCTTCGCCAGCGGGTTCACCCTCGGCGCCGACCGAGTGCCTCGACTCCGGTTCCGGAGTCGCTGCGACGTCGGGACATGGCCCGGAGGGGCATCCCGGTCAGACGTCCAGCCCTTCTACCCCGTCTCCGCATAGCCCTTCGGGGCTCCCTGCGACGACGCCGGATGCGGCTGCAGCACGGAGCTCGACTCCTTGTCGACATCCTTCCTCCCCGCAGGCCTCAGTGGGGGGCGAGTCGAGCGCCGGTCCGAGGCCAGGCCGAGTCGCCTCTGGTGATTGTCGACGTCGATACGACGCCGTCTCGACGTCGGTCAACGCCGGTGCCGGGGCCGGTCCCTGTAGTTCCTCTGTTCGAAGAGGATGTGGACCCAGAGCACTCAGGGTTGTCTCCACGCTCTCCGGCTCCGCTGCCCCCTGGCCAGTGGCCCTTTGCTCGGCCTCCGGCTGCGGCGTCTCTCCTTTCTGGGGGATGTGTTAGCCTTCAACCGTCCCCTACAGATGGTTTATTCTCGCCACCTAGAATGGCTACAGAGGCTAGCGCGGCATTTGCAAGGGCTGTTCGCAGGGCTACAGCTATTTTACACCTGCAACCCCCCTCAGTCTCCTTGCCTTCTGATCCATTATTGGATCTCCTCCAAGATGCTGTGGAGGTGGAGCCCTTGTTGCCTTTTGGCGGATCGTTATTTGACACCCTTCTTGGCACGTGGGCACGGCCCTCCTCGGGAGACCCTGTGGATCGGGCCATCGCACGTCGGCATCGCCCGGCTCCAGATGACCCTGTCTGTTTGTCCCTTCATCCTAGGGCTCACGGCCGGGTAGTCCAGGCGGCTTTCGCCTCGCAGCCTTCCTCTCCTCTCCCGTTGCTACCTCCCACTAGGGAGTCGTTGGTTGGAGACATGTGGCCGCCATATTTTTGCGTCCACTAGTTCGGGCATCCGTGCTCTCAACACGTCTTGCGTGTTTGCACAGGCTACTTTTGCCCTTTGGGACTCGGTCGAGCGTCTCCTTCCCTCTCTTCCAGAGGGTCCCCGTACTGACCTGGATCGTCTCCTTCATGATGGCCGAGCAATGGCACAATTTACCATTCGGTCGGCCATGGACACCACTGACTCTGTGGGTCGGGCGATGGCCAGGTCCGTTGCTCTGCGTCGCCATGCCTTGCTGCGCGATGGCGTTTTCCCTGACAATGTTCGGGAGAGTCTTCGGGATTTGCCATTTGATGGCGTGACCCTTTTTGACAGTCATGCGGACTCAGCAGTCAACCGCCTCATGCCTGGGCTCCCATGACTTTGTGTTTTCTAGTCCTCTTGCGGACTTTTATTTTCAGGTGCAGTGTTGTCTCTGCTTGTTCTGGGCCTTGGGTTCATGAAGTAATACCCAGACGGGCCTGCTCGGCTTCCCGCCGTTGGGTTCATGACGTAATACCAAAACGGCCTGCTCGGCTTCCCGCCGTTTTTGCTTATATTTAGTGCAGCTGGTCAGCTGATTCTCCTTCTTTGGATACCTCTGTTTATGAGTTTGTGCTCCAGAGGTGCCCCTGGCTGGGGTTGAGACTTACCCTATGTGGGGTATTGGTTGGCTATTGTATAGCTGCCTTCCTTACACAGAAGGCTTGGTAGGCTCCGGTGGAGTCTTCTTCCAAGGGGTTGTCCTGCGGAGGAGACTGTGGTCTCTTTCTTCTGTTGTGAATCCTTCCTTTCACACACTCGAGGTTTCTGCCTCGCCTGCCTCTTCCAGGAATGTCTTTTCTGCTTCGCCCTCCTTGTCTATGTTGGCTTGTCTATCGTGAGCCACTGTCCCTTGGGCCACCTTGTTCTGTTCCGGCACAGTTCGTCCTGCCCATGGACAACCTCAGGGCGGAGCCTTGTGGCACGGCTCCCAGGCACGCAGGACGCGGCACAATTTTTCTGTGATACATGCGCGTCAGGTGGATGCTCTCTAGTACGTTTGCTGTCACGGGGGGCTTACGCTTTCCCTACGCTTCTGCGATGACTGGTTTCTACTCTCCTCTCTCCGGGATGGGTAGTAGTTTCTCGTAGTTCAGACCTGTCTGGACTTTGTCTACAGCCGGTGGCATCCTCGCCACGTACGCCAATACTGTACATTGCCTTGTGCCCTTCCCAAGCACAGGTTTTTCCCCTTCCCCTGCTGCTTTCCGCGCAGGAGTTTGTCACACTTCTACTTCCTGCTGCTCTCTGTGAAAGTGTTCGCTTCAGGACACTCACTGTCTTGTGTGGTCTTGTATGTACATCTCTTTACAATTTCCTGTTACTCTATGTACGTTTAGTACTGACTCTTTCAAGTACTGCTCAGTCTCCCAGTCTGGCTCGCGGGGGACCGTGACTCCTCTCTGCCGGGTGGCTGATGTCGCTTACGGGTCTGGACATTGCTCTGTCCGGTTCTGCTGCAACATAGCTGTTGGTACCTATGGTGCGCTTTTGTACTCTTTATGAAACGCATCCTTCACGGCTGTGTCCTTTATTGATGTATATTCTAAGCTGTGCTCTGCACACAACCAGGGGTCACGCATACTAGGGTTTCCTTGCTGCGGTGTCCGTGGTCTTGCTCTCCGCCTTCCTACGGGAGCATGGCCTTCTGTGTGTGTGGCCAGCTTGCCGGATTCCTTTCGCCGGTTGACTACCTGGTGATGCGTCTCTCGCATCTCGGCTGTTCTAGCTGCGTTCCATTGTGCATTTCTTTTACGTGGAGGGGTTCTAGCAGCACACGCGGTCTGCCCATGTGTACTTCTGTCCCCCGCATGCATGTCTCGTTTTGTAGTCATGGGTATATGCCATTTTGCTTGTTGACGTCCGCCTTTCACATGTCATTTTGTGAAGGGGCGCTTCCGCAATGACAGGTCTTGTGTCTCTGGTAACACAGGCTCTTCCTGGACATGGTCAACACCCTGCCACTACTGTCGAAAGTGTCCAAGCTGGTACGCTTTCAACAGTGCTTCTTCTACTGTTGTGTATGCTCGACCTGTATGCTCTGACTCGGTCATACCGTCTTGTCCTCTCTCTGGGTCTTTGTTGCAGATCCGTCGGATCCTGCGGATCCATCGGCTCCTATGATCAGTTCACCTTCTTTTGCGGAAGTTATGGATTCTCACATTCCGCACTGACATTCTGGTTCTGTGCTCCCTTTCAACCCTGTATAACTGAGAGGGTTTTCATGCCGTCCCTGGGCGGCTTGTGATGCCTTTGCCTCCCATTGTTTTCCGCTCCTTACAAAGCTTCCTGGTCTGGTGTTGGCCGTGCTGGCATTGCTGCCCCACTGTGTTTAGTCAACTTGTTAACGACTGGGTTCTCTTTGGAACTTGGTGGGGTTCAGTCGCAGACCGGCCTCCTATGGGGTATGGCTTTGGTATCTATTCTAAGTTAAGGAATCTGCGGCTAGATGTCTCTATCAGATGAACGAGTTACTTACCTTCGGTAACGATGTATCTGGTAGAGACACAGTCTAGCCGCAGATTCCTTAACGCCCGCCCATCCTCCCCGCTCTGCGAGGTCCTTTTAGGGTTGGGTTTGTATGCACTCGCCTCCTTCCGGGTGGCTGTGTCTTCAAGGTTGGGTTTTTATGCACTCGCCTCCTTGCGGGTGGCTGTGTCTTCCTGCGGGGTAGCGTCTTTCACCTCCCTCCTCGGTAGGATGAGTCCTTCTGTTTTACTTGTTCTATTCCACCCATTCTCGTGAGTGGGTGGAGGGTGCGTGTATCCTTCTACTTCCCTACACGCTGGTTCTTCCAGTGTGGGGCCTACTAATTTCTTCTTCCCTCCCTCCCACCTTCTCCATTGATTTAAGGTCTCTTGTCTCTTGACTCCGTTACAGTCAATTGGTTTGGGGTCTATTTGACTGTGCCTCAGTCCATAGATCTCTTACAGGGGATACGGCATTCCTGGTGTTGCCGACCTGTAGTAGATCGTCATTACTTAGGTGGTCCCGATCTTGTTATCCTTCACGGTTAGATCTTGCGATTGCAGGCTTCCTGTCGTCTGCCTTGACATCCTTTTCATATGTCATTTTGCCTCGGGGGAGGGCATAGCCTTCGCCTTTGCGGGCTGTTTCTCAGAGCGGTGCTCTGCTCTTTTCCTTCAATTGCTTTCAGTATACAGTGCTTGTCACTGTTGTTTATGGTGAGGTTTCTCACCATTCGATTCTTTTTGTGTTTCGTTTCACAGATTTTTCATCTTTTTTCGCACACTGTTCCCATACTCTCACAGTTTTTGGTGGTGGCTCCGCGTTGTGGCGCGGAAAAGTTTCTCCGAAGAAAACTGACTTCAGCGCGCCGGGAGGGACTTATATGGCTCCGCTGACGTCATGTCCGTGGACGACGTCAGGGCGGGGCCATGCGGCGCCGCCCCCGGGCGCGCAGAGGTGCTGCTGCAAAAAATTCTCCGGATCCAGTCTGACGCCTGGGGATATTCTAAGTTAAAGAATCTGCGGCTAGACTGTGTCTCTACCAGATACATCGTTACCTTAGGTAAGTAACTCGTTCATTTGTTCTGGAGCAGAGAGGTAAGGATGCACCTTATTACGCCGACACCATAGACACCATCGTTTCCATTTCAGTCTGTACGTCTTGCTGGTGCTATCAGCATGAGACCTGGCGATAATGTCTTTTATTTATTTATTTATTTGAGTTTTATATAGCGCTGGCTAGACCCGTAGGTATCAGAGCGCTTTACATGAGGAACGTTACGTTACATATTACATACGTTACCAGAGCATAGAAGAACATGGGTAGAAAAACAATATAACAGTAATTAGAAGAAGGGAGGGGGAGAGAGTAGACAACGGCAGGGAAAACAGATGTTAGCACAATACAAAGTCAACACGCTACATCACTAAACAGTTTGCAAGTTTGTTATGCAACAAGATAATCCATTACAATTGGGCAATGCACTGAGAAGGGAATGTCACTGTGTGAAGGTTCAAGTAGAGGGCAGCTGGGACGTCTTCCCCCACTCTGTTAACAGACAGATGGTTAGATACTGGTAGAGTAAAGGGATACTGGTAGAGTAAGAAGACACCATTCTTAAGAGTGCGGGTTAACCTTTTTTTTCTGCCAAAAGGGTTCTTTACAATGCTCATCGCGTGCATGGGTTAGGATTTGTAACTAGGGTACTCAAGAAAGCATAGAAATCCCAACAAGTTTATCACAGGTTAGCCTGTGGTGGGTGAAGCACCAAAGCGTTGTTAAGCCAAATGTAATGCATACTGGATGTAAGAAGTTGTTCAAGTCTCGAAGCATCTCTAGGAAAGATGGTACTAAGCAGTCTGGGAGTTACTCTGCTTCTATGAGGCCAGTTGCAATCTTCTAGATCTGATGTCTACTTCAAAGTGAAGATAAGTACCACATTTATGTATGCCAGTTACTCTGGTCCTAGGAATACAGTTGTAATGTTAATGAACATAGAACATTTGTAGGGCCAGCCCAGATGAGATGAGATGTCATGGAAGACAGCACTTTTCTCAGGTTGGAGGATACGCATTGTAGAGAGTGGATGTTGGAAGTTACTAATATTCCACAGTTACTGGTAGGACAGTTCCTCCAAATAAATCCAGATACGATTTACAAGGAACGCAGATATTTTATTAGTTAATGTGAGGTCAAGTCAGATGCCATCCAAAAGGAATGCAGGGACATATAAAACTCCTAATTTCCGTAGGGGACAGCAAACCCAGAAGAGTATGCTAAAATGGTCGAGCTAGTCAAACCACGGCCTACCTACCTGCACTGTCTTCGATATCAGACCATCTGCCTGTTGGGAGGCAATGTGCACATTAGCTCTTAACTGCAGATTAAAGCGCTCCAAACCTGGCCGCCCACGGAGTCCAGCAAGCAGGAATCGGAAGATCTTAGACCGTGATTCTTAGCTACCTGGAAGGTATATTTGTGGGTGCCCTTGGCCAGATGACATCCTCAAAAATGAAACTTAAAAAAGGTTTTAAAAAAACAGCTAGTTCAACAACCATCTCAGAAAAATAAAATGTATTAAGGAGACATTGGATGTTATCATCCAACGGCACCCAGAAGAGTAGGCCCCTACTACCATTTAACGACAGTAGGGCAAACATGACCCACAGCCAAGCTCTCGCTGCAGCGTTCCACCAAATATACCTACTGCTGCCAGCCTGCACTCGCTGTGTGCCCCCACACAAAACTATGTTACTCTAATATCCCTTTTCTGAACAAAGACTAAGGGGCACCGGGCAAACACCAACAGATAAAGGCTGTTCTCAGAGCTCAAGCCATTAGCTCTACCATAGCCAACCCTGACAGTTCATCCACAGGACAGCTTTTACCCAAGGGCCCACCGTCATCTGGTTCTGTGTCGCCTTGTGTTAAATGTGATAAGTAAGTTTGAGGTCTGATCTCAGCCCCGGAAGGTGCCAGCACAAATTGGCCATCTTTGTTTATAGTTAGATATAAATAATCTGTCAATCTTCAGAGAAGTCATTGCACCGGCTGAACAATGGTTTACTGACCTCCTGGAGTATGCCTTGACTGCGTGACTTCCCTACCACCGACACCGCAGTTATCCAAATGGAGTGTAGAAGTGGGCAGGGGACAGTAACCTGGGACAGTATTCAGACAGGATATCTCCCAGTAACTGTCCAAGCATCCCAAGAATAGGCCTCGCACACATCTATTCACACTCCCAGAGGGTAATGAGAGTCAACTCTATCAGTTCATGGGACCAGAAGTGAGTGAGGTCGTGAGGCTCCCTTTGGAAACAGGAAACACTCTAAAGGGAGGGGGGGGGGGGTGACTTCTTAAATCTTTCCAACAGAAGAGGCCCATCCTCCTCAAGCTGGATGAAGGATGGAAGGAGGGGAATAAAAACCGGACAAGTCCACACCACAGAGGGCTCCTGGTGAGGGTTGGGGCGGCTGCTCAGATAGTCTAAGATCCGGAATATGATGGGATGTGAATGCGCACAGATGATTAATATTAAAGACATTCAGACAAATTTCTTTTAAAAAAACGTCATCCTTACCTAGCAGAACTCATCGGTTTTTGCACTGAGTATCCCATCTGCTCCTGCAGTTTATGTGATATGATTCATCCAATAAATAGCTATTAATCTATTGGAGTGTACAAGCCCAAGCAGTGGGAGCGAACCTAGGTTTTGCGTCACAAGGAGTAACTGTTAGAGTGCAAGTGAAGAGTTTGTAGGTGCATGTAAATACACGTAAGTGATCCAAACACGGTAACGAGGACCCCCTGCAAACACTGTGCTAAACACACAAATATTATAATAAAGGCAGTTTTTGCCCAAAGATCTGATCTGTGTAAGGCGATTCAGGGTGCAGAGGAGCAGGAAACATGTTTTTGATTTATTCACAAATTCACCCATGACTACAGTGCTACAAACTAGCTTCACATGGTCACGTGTGGGTTCTTGGTCAACGCATGACCACACCAGGAAGCAACATACCTGTACGATCCACGTCACCTGAGGCAGGTCCAGGCCACGAGCTGCGACGTCCTGCAATAGAAACATGTCTTTGCACTCTTGCTCAATGGTTAGATCCTTAAATTCGAAGAATTCAGGAGCCACGCATGTAACTGAAGAGACGCTGGCTCCGGATGACATATCTGACCCTGGTTCCTTGTCAGTAGAGTTGGTGTTGGAAACAGACGGATGGGTTGGGCTTCCGAGAAGAGGAGAAGCTCTGTGTACCAGTGTTGTCTGGGCCATCTGGGGGCTATTAGAAGAAGGCGGCAGTGTTCCATCTTCAGTTTTGTAAGGACCCTGGGTATCAGTGTAATGGGGGGAAAAGCGTAAGCATATATCCCTGACCAACGCATTGAAAGGGCATTCCCTCAAGAGTTTGGGAGAGGGAATCTGCTTGCAAAGAATCAGCATTTGGAATTTATTTGAGTCGCAAACAGATCCAAGGCTGGTCTTCCCCACACTGAAAAGATCCTGTCCAGTTGTTCTTGTTCGAGCTCCCACTCGTGGCAGCTGTCTTTTGTTCTGCTCAGAGTGTCTGCCAGGGTGTTCTGAAGTCCTGGAACATGTTCCGCTGTCAAGGATATCCCGTGAAATGTTAGCCAGCTCCATAGCTGCTGGGCGTCTTGCGAGAGAGATAGCAATTTGGTTCCTCCTTGTTTGTTGATATAAAACATGCTTGTGGTGTTGTCCGTATGGACCAACACAGATGAACCTTTTATTCGAGGGAGGAATGCCTGCAGGGAGAGAAAAATGGCTTTCAACTTCAGCCTGTTTATGTGCATCTGACGCTGGGCCAAGGACCATCTTCCCTAGATCTGAAGGTCTTGAAGATGACCTCCCCAACCTTCCATGGAGGCATCAGTGGTGACTATGAATTTCGGGATCACCGGCAGAAAAGAGAGACACTGAGACAGATGCGACTTCAGTGTCCACCATCCGAATGCCTCCTTCATGCGTGGGGTGATAGTTATCACGTCGTCGAAGGATCCCGTAGTTTGGATCCATTGACATTGGAGTTCTTCTTGCAGAGGTCTCATATGCAGACGAGCTAGCGGTACTAGGTTGATTGCTGAGGAAAGCATGCCCAGTAGAGATTTGTATATGCTCACAGAAGTGTTCTTTCTTTTGGAAAGTCTGAGAGCCAGAGCTTGCAATCAGTCTTGTCTTTTTCTGTGAGAGGGAAGCTTTATTCTGAATGGTGTCCAAGTCGGCCCCTAAAAACGTCATTGTCTGACTTGGAGAGACTGATGATTTTCGTTGGTTTATTGAAAGGCCTAATTTGTGAAACAGGTCTACACAATCCTCTGTACCAGTCTTGCTAGACGAGCCGATGGAGCTTTTAGGAGCCAATCGTCTAAGTATGTAAATACTTGATGACCTTGGTTCCGCAAGGCGGCTGCCACTGGGGCCAGAAACTTTGTAAAAATCCGTGGAGCCGATTTGAGGCCGAAAGGAAGGACTCAAAACTGATAGTGGGTACCAGCCACTGTGAATCGGAGGAATTTTCTGTGTTTGGGGTGAATAGGAACATGAAAATAAGCATCCTCCAGATCCAATGAGGTCATGAAATCTCCGCTGTTAGAGGCGCCGAAGGATGTCTGAGAGTGTGACCATTCTGAGGTTTGATTTTTGAGGAATTTGTTTAGTTTTCTGAGGTCTAAGATAGGTCTCCACTCTCCCGATTTCTTGCGAATAAGGAAGAAACGGGAGTAGAAACCTTTCCTTCTCTGAAGTACAGGAACCCTTTCTATTGCTCCTTTTTCTAGCATAATTTTCGCTTCCTGTTTGAGTAAGTGAAGACAAGGGGGGTGCTATCCCCTGGGTGGAGTGTTTGGTGGGCACTTGGTAAATTCTAGAGTGTAGCCATAAGATATAAGGTCCAATACCCACTTGTCTGTTGTAATATCGCGCCACTGATGGATATGGTTGGAAATGTTCGCACCTGTTTAGGGGGAGTGAAACGTAGCTGGTACCCTGTCGAGATCACTGTTTGCGACCTGAGTCGCGTGATGCGATGCTGGTTTTCTGCGAGAGCCCTGCCTAGAGAAACCAGCTGTTGTTGGCTGTCGATAGGATTGTTGTTGTTGGTATCCCTGGCGATATTGTGGCTGGAAGGATTGGTAATTCTGGGTGCGCTGGAAACTTCCTCTATAGCCCGAGAAGCCACGACCTCGAACTCCCTGAAAGGGCACTTTATGGTACTGTTGGGTACCTAAAGCTTTAGCGGTGTCTGTATCTGTTTTTATTGCCAGGAGAGCTTCGTCTATGTGTTTTCCGAATAGACTATCTCCATCATAAGCCATGTCAAGAATGTTTGACTGCACTTCAGGGCGAAAGGACGTTGCTCTAAGCCATCCTTGGCGTCTTAAAACAGCTGCACCAGCCAGTTGGCAAAAGCTCGTAGTGGCTATATCCTTAGCACAATCTATAATTTCGGCCGCTGTGTGCTCTCCTTCAGCCAGGACCTTATTAAATTCCTCCTTGTTTCCCTCTGGAATAAACTCGCTCATGGCTCCTATATCAGACCACATTTGGCGACCGTAGCGGCCCAGAATGGCTAGCGCATTAAATGCTCTGATAGTGATTGCGGACATTGAGGCGAATCTTTTCCCAATGGAGTCCAAACGGCGACCCTCCTTATCTGGTGGAGTCGATATTGGAGTGGACGGATTTTTTGATCTCCTTTGGGCCGCTTGGGAAATCAGAGTCTGGTTTGGGATGACCTGTAAGGCATGCAGGGGAATCCTCGGGTGCCCTGTATTTTTTGTCAAGTCTTGGCAGTACCAGCACTACAGAAGTTGGTGTCTTCATCACCTTAATTCCTTCCTGCCAGATATAATCAATAATGGGTATCGATCTTATTGATTTTCTTGACTGTTCTTTAAAATCATAAAGAAAGCAATCCGATTGCTTGACAATAGTGGGCAGATGAAATCTGGCTGTAGCCCTGTCCATCAGGTTATGAAAACCTCCAATATCCTCTGGAGGCGAGTCCGAAGGACGAGGAGGGGATGGCGTTGGTACCACATAATCATCCCATTCATCTGCTGGTGGAGGCGGATCATTAATTTCTCCCTCTTCAGGCTCTTCCTCAGAAGTGGTTGGGTCCTCTGTAGGCGGCATAGGGATTATAGGACGTGGCGTAATCCTAGGCGTAGTGGGAGGAGGTAGTGGTGGTGACATTGGTGCTACAGGTGGAAGTGGTGGCACCGTAACGTGCTCCTCTTGGGATGGAAATCTCTTCTTTTAGTCCGCTAGCATGGCCTGTAGGTCTTGAATTAGAGACGAAGGCAGCTGAGCACATTCTTGCCTCAGCTGTTCATAATACCTAAAATGATGGTACTGTGTTGGAGGAACTGGATAATGCTGGTAGTATTTTTCCTCATCAAATTAGTCCTCATCCTCCTCCCGACACTTGACATTTAGTTCTGTGGGACTATGAGCTGTCCCAAATGGACCATCGTCATCAGTTTCCTCTACGTCTAACAGGTGACTAGGAAGCAAGGGTGAAATCTTTGGTGTCTGGAAATCAGGCTGCAGGGACAGTCTGGGCTTTGTAAATGGAAGCGGAGTCGAAGGGCCCGTCGACAACCCCGAAACTGTCTTCACCGGCAAAATCCTCGACGATGCCGTCGTCGACGGTGGAGTTGTCTTCAACGATGGATGTGTCATCGACGGCGGATGTCTTGTCGACGATGGAGTCATCATCGGTGGATGTCTCGTCGACGATGGAGTCGTCGTCGACTGTGGAGCCTTCGTCGAGGATGGAACTCTCGTCGACTGTGGAGTCTTAGTCGATGGAGGAGTTTTCGTCGACGGTATCGTCGATGACAAGGGTAATACGGACGGTATCGGGCTACTTATACTCGCCGTCGAAATCATCAGCACCGTCGATGGTCTCGACGATGAGAGCGTAGTCGTCGACATTGTTGAAGTGATAGGCGTCAACGGTGAACCTGACGCCGATGATGATTTGTGGCCAGATTTGCGTTTGGAATGTCCTGAGGCCTCAGGTCTTTCTTCGAAGTTCCAGAAGAGTGAGGTGAACTTATCTCTGAGGAGACCTTAGGCTGTTTCTCCTTTTTATGAGATTCTCTGGTCAAATGAGGTTTTTGGGTGTTTCCTTCCCTTCTCAAGTTGACCCTCAGGCGACCTGCACCTCTTATGTGATTTAGAGGAAGTGTCGCTCCCTTCACCTGATTCTCCTTTTTTTCTTCTTCAGCCACAGTAAAAGTCTGCCCTCTCTGTCTCTGAGAGTTTTGTTTGAAAAGGTTCAGCAGATTTTACATTGTTTTGCCTCATGATGAGGATAGAGGCAATATATGCAATCTTTGTGGGTGTCATCAATATGCACCCTCTTCTTTCCACATGACTTACAAGGTCTGAATAGTCCCTTCTTATCAGACATTGTCTATAAAAGTAAGAAGTATGACTTATCTGAGAAAATTGTAGAAGAACTGAGCAAGGCTCAGGGTAACTCCCTTCACACACGACGTGCGGTGAAAATCTGAGGGTCTCAGCCTCTCTTGGGAAGGTTCTAGAGGGTGCTGGTTGCTGATTGTTATGTTTAAGTTTGGTCCTTTTTTAGAAAAGGAAGTAGATAGGCTATTAAATGCATGGTTCTCTCCGTGATAGCCTATGAGACTTGTTAATTACTGCTTTATTTATATTACCGTGGGACTCCCACTTCGACGACTGGGAATGATTCAGGCATGTGAATCAATGAAAGATACCCCAATACTGGATAACCAGAGGGTCGTGGTCCCATGAAGTGTTCGCTAACCAGAGGGTGGTGGTCCTCCGCTGCCAGACCAGCATCCACCACCCTGTCCATCAAGTGTTCTCTAACCAGTGTGGTGGTCCATGGGTGCCAGACCATCATACACCACCCTGTACATGAAGTGTTTTCTAAAACCAGAGGGTGTTGGTCTGCAGGTGCCCGACCTGCATTCACCACCTTCTCCTTGAAGTGTTCGCTAAACAGAGGGCGGTGGTCCTCAGGTGCCAGACCAGCAACCACCACCCTGTCCATGAAGTGTTCACTTACCAGATGGTGGTGGTCCGCGGGTGCCAGAGCAGCATCCACCACCCTGTCCCATCAAGTGTTCTCTAACCAGAGGTTGGTGGTCCGCTGGTGCCAGACCAGCATCCACCACCCTGTCCATCAAGTGTTCCCTACCTAGAGGGTGGTGGTCTGCGGGTGCCAGACCTGTCCATGAAGCTTCTCTAACCAGAGTGAGGTGGTCCGCGGGTGCCAGACCAGCATCCACCACCCTGTCCATGAAGTGTTCTCTATAACCAGAGGGTGGTCCGCGGGTGCAGCATCCACAACCCTCTCCATGAAGCGTTTTCTAACCAGAGGGTGGTTGTTTGTGGGTGCCAGACCAGCATTCACAACAGTGTCCATGAAGTGTTTTCTAACCAGAGGGTGGTGGTCCGTGGGTGCCAGAGTTGCATTCACCACCCTCTCCATGAAGTGTTTTCTAACCAGAGGGTAGTGGTCTGCGGGTGCCAGACCAGCATTCACCACCCTGTCCATGAAGCGTTCTCTGTAACCAGAGGGTGGTCCGCGGGTGCAGCATTCACCACCCTGTCCATGAAGCGTTCTCTGTAACCAGAGGGGGGTGGTCCCCGGGTGCCAGACCAGCTTCCACCACCCGCTCCATGAAGTGTTTTCTAACCAGAGGGTGGTGGTCCGCGGGTGCCAGACCAGCTTCCACCACCTGCTCCATGAAGTGTTTTTTAACCAGAGGGTGGTGGTCTGCGGGTGCCAGAGCTGCATTCACCACCATGTCCATGAAGCGTTCTCTGTAACCAGAGGGTGGTCCGCGGGTGCAGCATTCACCACCCTGTCCATGAAGTGTTCGCTAACCAGAGGGTGGTGGTCCGCGGGTGCCAGACCAGCTTCCACCACCTGCTCCATGAAGTGTTTTTTAACCAGAGGGGGTGTTCCCCGGGTGCCAGACCAGCTTCCACCACCCGCTCCATGAAGTGTTTTCTAACCAGAGGGTGGTGGTCTGCGGGTGCCAGACCAGCTTCCACCACCCGCTCCATGAAGTGTTTTTTAACCAGAGGGGGTGTTCCCCGGGTGCCAGACCAGCTTCCACCACCCGCTCCATGAAGTGTTTTCTAACCAGAGGGTGGTGGTCTGCGGGTGCCAGAGTTGCATTTACCACCATGTCCATGAAGCATTCTCTGTAACCAGAGGGTGGTCCGCGGGTGCAGCATTGACCACCCTGTCCATTAAGTGTTCGCTAACCAGAGGGTGGTGGTCCGCGGGTGCCAGACCAGCTTCCACCACCCGCTTCATGAAGTGTTTTCTAACCAGAGGGTGGTGGTCTGCGGGTGCCAGAGTTGCATTCACTACCCTGTCCATGAAGTGTTTTCTAACCAGAGGGTGGTGGTCCGCTGGTGCCAGACCAGCTTCCACCACCCTGTCCATGAAGTGTTTTCTAACCAGAGGGTGGTGGTCCGCGGGTGCCAGACCAGCTTCCACCACCCGCTCCATGAAGTGTTTTCTAACCAGAGGGTGGTGGTCTGCGGGTGCCAGAGTTGCATTTACCACCATGTCCATGAAGCGTTCTCTGTAACCAGAGGGTGGTCCGCGGGTGCAGCATTCACCACCCTGTCCATGAAGTGTTCGCTAACCAGAGGGTGGTGGTCCGCGGGTGCCAGACCAGCTTCCACCACCCGCTCCATGAAGTGTTTTCTAACCAGAGGGTGGTGGTCTGCGGGTGCCAGAGTTGCATTCACTACCCTGTCCATGAAGTGTTTTCTAACCAGAGGGTGGTGGTCCGCGGGTGCCAGACGAGCTTCCACCACCCGCTCCATGAAGTGTTTTGTAACCAGAGGGTGGTGGTCTGCGGGTGCCAGACCAGCTTCCACCACCCGCTCCATGAAGGGTTTTTTAACCAGAGGGGGTGTTCCCCGGGTGCCAGACCAGCTTCCACCACCCGCTCCATGAAGTATTTTCTAACCAGAGGGTGGTGGTCTGCGGGTGCCATAGTCCCATTATTGGCAACACACCCCACCCACACCACAACAGAGTATGCATGCATAAATAAATACACAACACAACTTTTGTTTGGGAAAAATATTGCTGCAGGGTTATTCCATACAAAAGTATGCAACTATGGTGGGTTATCTTGCGGGCGATCCAAGGGCAGGCAACTGTACCACTCTATGCTGCCCTGCCCGCCTGATGAGCCAAGCACTGTGGAGAATCCAATTAGTGCTACCCTTATGGGGGTGATCCCCTTACTGGATCACGTGACACATTGGTCCCTTATTACTCACGCCCCTTTCAGGGCGGAGCGTAGCAAGGCAAGCCCCCGGTTGTTCAGGCCCACAACCGCCCGAAGGACTAACGGGGCGCCGACGTAATTGTTCCAGGACCCTCCCATGAGGCTCCTGGGATTTGGCTCTGGCACCCCTATTGTGCCCACGCAGAGGTACCCTTCTGTACCCATCTGCTTCCAGATCGCCCTGTAACTCCGCCTGCAACGACAAAAGAAAACATTACAACGTTTTATGTACTTCACCTGCCAACCCCACGCCGGGTAAGCGGTAGGGTGGGAGACTGCGTGTCCGGCGCAAAGAGGACGCCAAGATGGCCGGGGGAGGCATAAATACCTCCCCACCTCCTCGGCGCGCCGGAAGTGACGTGCCTGGCGCGCCTGGTAAGGGGACTCCTCCTAGAGTCCAGCATTAGTAGTGGGGGTGGGGAAGTGCCCAAATGGCACTAAAGGGGCCGCCCGTTTAGGGTGGCCCCTGCGGGGGCCGCGGGCAGCCGCATAGTCCCATTATTGGCAACACACCCCACCCACACCACAACAGAGTATGCATGCATAAATAAATACACAACACAACTTTTGTTTGGGAAAAATATTGCTGCAGGTTTATTCCATACAAAAGTATGCAAATATGGTGGGTTATCTTACGGGCGATCCAAGGGCAGGCAGCTGTACCACTCTATGCTGCCCTGCCCGCCTGATGAGCCAAGCACTGTGGAGAATCCAATCAGCGCTACCCTTATGGGGGATCCCTTACTGGATCACGTGACACATTGGTCCCTTATTACTCACGCCCCTTTCAGGGCGGAGCGTAGCAAGGCAAGCCCCCAGTTGTTCAGGCCCACAACCGCCCGAAGGACTAACGGGGCACCGACGTGATTGTTCCAGGACCCTCCCATGAGGCTCCTGGGATTTGGCTCTGGCACCCCTATTGTGCCCACGCAGAGGTACCCTTCTGTACCCATCTGCTTCCAGATCGCCCTGTAACTCCGCCAAAGCTCTGGAGGTGGCCCCTGTCGCCTAAAGAGCCCCCCACCAAAACAGTTCCTTTCTCACTGCAACCTGCAATTTCCCGGGCCCCATTCATGTCCAGTAGGAACAGATCCAAGCCCACCTGTGCCAAGTGCACCCCAACTTTGTCAAAATAACCTTTGGTGTTCGCCCGGCATAGCCCATGCCTGATGAAGCCAAAGCATCAGGCATGGGCACCCGCAGACCACCCGCTCCATGAAGGGTTTTTTAACCAGAGGGGGTGTTCCCCGGGTGCCAGACCAGCTTCCACCACCCGCTCCATGAAGTATTTTCTAACCAGAGGGTGGTGGTCTGCGGGTGCCAGAGTTGCATTCACCACCATGTCCATGAAGCGTTCTCTGTAACCAGAGGCTGGTCCGCGGGTGCAGCATTCACCACCCTGTCCATGAAGTGTTCGCTAACCAGAGGGGGGTGGTCCGCGGGTGTCAAACCAGCTTCTACCACCCGCTCCATGAAGTGTTTTCTAACCAGAGGGTGGTGGTCTGCGGGTGCCAGACCAGCTTCCACCACCCGCTCCATGAAGTGTTTTCTAACCAGAGGGGTAGTGGTCATCCTTGCCAGACCTTGGGGCTCGAGGCGGGCGCCCCCACAGCACCCCTATCGTCTCTGCGCCCCGCTCGCCACATCAGACATGGCGCCGACACTTCGAAAGAAGCGCTCTACTTTTCAAAGCACTCACTTCATGGCAGAACTTCAGGAAAGAAGCCCATTTGCACATGAAAGCAGCCTGGAACACACTTAGCGATAGAAGACCTGTGCCCCCTGCAGTGCTATGAAAGAAGTCACGGCTCGCCCCTCCAGCCCCCCAAAGCAACTTTCATCCTGCCCTTCTCAGATCACAAGGCGCCACTTGATGTTTGTTTCCGGGAATGAAATGCAAATCCGTCGCCGCGCTTGTAAAATGAGGTTTGAAGATGAAGATATTGCGCCTGTCCCTGGCACCGGCGCGTGCACATGCGTCATCTGCTTCAGTGGCGGCATTAACCCTCTGCCAGGCCCCTCCCTGCAGTTGCAGTCACTAATGAGCCTCGGCGGTGTCCGGGGGAGGCTTGGACATGGTGTCACCGTGGGGCCCATTTCCTCCGCTCAGTACTGCGGCCCAGAGACCGGCCCCTGGGGAGGCCAGGCACCGACCCGGGGCTGGGGGAGCACGTGCGGTGCCTTATAATAGGAGCGGTCCTGAGCCCCCCGATCCTGTGGAGGCGGCGGAGTGGAACTAACAGAGCTGAGCCGCAGATGAGACCGGAGCCAGAGGGACAGGCCGGAGAGAGGGGGCCTTACCAGAGAGAGGGGTCCTGACTGCAAGGAGAGGGGGCCTTACCGGACAGAGGGGCCTTACCGGACAGAGGGGGCCTTACTAGAGAGAGGGGGCCTTACTAGAGAGAGGGGCCTTACAGGACAGAGGGGGCCTTACAGGACAGGGGGGTCCTTACCAGAGAGAGGGGGTCCTTACCAGAGAGAGGGGGTCCTTACCAGACAGAGGGGTCCTTACTAGAGAGAGGGGTCCTTACCAGACAGAGGGGGGCTTACTGGAGAGAGGGGTCCTGACTGCAAGGAGATGGGTCCTTACCAGAGAGAGGGGGCCTTACCAGACAGAGGGGCCTTACTAGAGAGAGGGGGTCTTACTGCTGAGAGGGGTCCTTACCAGAGAGAGGGGGCCTTACTAGAGAGATGGGTCCTTACCAGACAGAGGGGGCCTAACCAGAGAGAGGGGTCCTGACTGCAAGGAGAGGCGTCCTTACCAGGGAGAGGGGTCCTTACTAGAGAGAGGGGTCCTTACCAGAGAGACGGGGCCTTACCGGACAGAGGGGGCCTTACTAGAGAGAGGTCTCCTTACCAGAGAGAGGGGTCCTTACCAGACAGAGGTCTCCTTACCAGAGAGAGGGGGCCTTACCAGAGAGAGGGGGCCTTACTACAGAGAGGGGTCCTTACCAGACAGAGGGGGCCTTACTAGAGAGAGGGGGTCTTACTGCTGGGAGAGGGGTCCTTACTAGAAAGAGGGGTCTTTACCAGACAGAGGGGGGCGTACTAGAGAGAGGGGTTTTGACTGCAAGGAGAGGCGTCCTTACCAGGGAGAGGGGTCCTTACCAGGGAGAGGGGGCCTTACTAGAGAGAGGGGTCCTGACTGCAAGGAGAGGGGTCCTTACCAGAGAGAGGGGGCCTTACCGGACAGATGGGGCCTTACTAGAGAGAGGGGACCTTACCAGAGAGAGGGGTCCTTACCAGAGAGAGGGGGGGGGGTCCTTACTAGAGAGAGGGGTCCTGACTGCAAGGAGAGGCGTCCTTACCAGGGAGAGGGGGCCTTACTAGAGAGAGGGGTCCTTACCAGACAGAGGGGGCCTTACTAGAGAGAGGGGGTCTTACTGCTGGGAGAGGGGTCCTTACCAGACAGAGGGGGCCTTACTAGAGAGAGGGGTCCTGACTGCAAGGAGAGGGGTCCTTACCAGAGAGAGAGGGCCTTACTAGAGAGAGGGGGTCTTACTGCTGGGAGAGGGGTCCTTACCAGACAGAGGGGGCCTTACTAGAGAGAGGGGGTCTTACTGCTGGGAGAGGGGTCCTTACCAGAGAGAGGGGGCCTTACCGGACAGAGGGGGGCCTTACTAGAGAGAGGGGGGTCTTACTGCTGGGAGAGGGGTCCTTACCAGGGAGAGGTGTCCTTACCAGACAGAGGGGCCTTACTAGAGAGAGGGGGCCTTACCTGAGGGAGGGGCCTTACCTGAGGGAGGGGGCCTTACCTGAGGGAGGGGGCCTTAGCAGAGAGAGGGGGACCTTAGCAGAGAGAGGTGGGCCTTAGCAGAAAGAGGGGCCTTACCCGAGAGAGGGGGCCTTGCTGCAAGGAGAGGGGTCCTTACAAGAGAGAGGGTCCTTATCAGGGAGAGGGGGCGTTACTAGAGAGAGGGGGCCTTACCAGAGGGAAGGGGGCCTTACTGCGAGGAGAGGGGGCCTTACTGCAAGGAGAGGGGGCGTTACTAGAGAGAGGGGTCCTTACAAGAGAGAGGGGGCCTTACTGCGAGGAGAGGAAGCCTTACTGCAAGGAGAGGGGGCCTTACCAGAGGGAAGGGGGCCTTACTGCGAGGAGAGGGGGCCTTACTGCGAGGAGAGGGGGCCTTACCAGAGGGAAGGGGGCCTTAGTAGAGAGAGAGGGAGAGGCCGTAGAGATGTGGCCTTACTGCAAGGAGAGAGGCTCTTACTACACAGAGGGGTCCTTGTCAGAGAGAGGGGGGCTTACTGCAGAGAGAGAGGGCCTTACCAGAGAGAGGGGGGGCTTACCAGAGAGAAAGAGAAAGGGACAGGCCGGAGAGAGAAAGGGACAGGCCGGAGAGGGAGAGGGACGGGCTGGAGAGAGAGTGCCTTTGTGCAGGGAGATGGGGCCTTACTGCAAGGAGAGGGGTCCTTACCAGACAGAGGGGGCCTTACTGCAAGGAGAGGGGTCCTTACCAGACAGAGGGGGCCTTACTGCAAGGAGAGGGGTCCTTACCAGACAGAGGGGGCCTTGCTGCAAGGAGAGGGGTCCTTACCAGAGGGAGGGGGCCTTACTGCAAGGAGAGGGGTCCTTACCAGAGAGAGGGGGCCTTACCAGAGGGGTGGGGGGCCTTACTGCAAGGAGAGGGGTCCTTACCAGAGGGAAGGGGGCCTTAGTAGAGAGAGAGGGAGGGGCCGTAGAGATGGGGCCTTACTGCAAGGAGAGAGGCTCTTACTACACAGAGGGGTCCTTGTCAGAGAGAGGTGGGCTTACTGTAGAGAGAGGGGTCCTTACTACAGGAAGAGGGGTCCTGACTGCAAGGAGAGGCGTCCTTATCAGAGAGAGGGATCCTTACCAGAGAGAGGGGTTCTGACTGCAAGGAGAGGGGTCCTTACTAGAGAGAGGGGTCCTTACCAGACAGAGGGGGCCTTACTAGAGAGAGGGGTCCTGACTGCAAGGGAGGGGTCCTTACCAGAGAGAGGGGGCCTTACCGGACAGAGGGGGCCTTACTAGAGAGAGGTCTCCTTACCAGAGAGAGGGGGCCCTACCAGAGAGAGGGGGCCTTACTACAGAGAGGGGTCCTTACCAGACAGAGGGGTCCTTACCAGACAGAGGGGTCCTTACCAGAGAGAGGGATCCTTACCAGACAGAGGGGGGCTTACTAGAGAGAGGGGTTCTGACTGGAAGGAGAGGCGTCCTTACCAGGGAGAGGGGTCCTTACCAGGGAGAGGGGGCCTTACTAGAGAGAGGGGTCCTGACTGCAAGGAGAGGGGTCCTTACCAGAGAGAGGGGGCCTTACCGGACAGAGGGGGCCTTACTAGAGAGAGGGGACCTTACCAGAGAGAGGGGTCCTTACCAGAGAGAGGGGGGGGGGTTCCTTACCAGACAGAGGGGTCCTTACTAGAGAGAGGGGTCCTGACTGCAAGGAGAGGCGTCCTTACCAGGGAGAGGGGGTCTTACTAGACAGAGGGGTCCTTACCAGACAGAGGGGGCCTTACTAGAGAGAGGGGTCCTGACTGCAAGGGAGGGGTCCTTACCAGAGAGAGGGGGCCTTACCGGACAGAGGGGGCCTTACTAGAGAGAGGTCTCCTTACCAGAGAGAGGGGGCCCTACCAGAGAGAGGGGGCCTTACTACAGAGAGGGGTCCTTACCAGACAGAGGGGTCCTTACCAGAGAGAGGGATCCTTACCAGACAGAGGGGGGCTTACTAGAGAGAGGGGTTCTGACTGGAAGGAGAGACGTCCTTACCAGGGAGAGGGGTCCTTACCAGGGAGAGGGGGCCTTACTAGAGAGAGGGGTCCTGACTGCAAGGAGAGGGGTCCTTACCAGAGAGAGGGGGCCTTACCAGACAGAGGGGGCCTTACTAGAGAGAGGGGACCTTACCAGAGAGAGGGGTCCTTACCAGAGAGAGGGGGGGGGTCCTTACCAGACAGAGGGGTCCTTACTAGAGAGAGGGGTCCTGACTGCAAGGAGAGGCGTCCTTACCAGGGAGAGGGGGTCTTACTAGAGAGAGGGGTCCTTACCAGACAGAGGGGGCCTTACTAGAGAGAGGGGGTCTTACTGCTGGGAGAGGGGTCCTTACCAGACAGAGGGGTCCTTACTAGAGAGAGGGGTCCTGACTGCAAGGAGAGCGTCCTTACCAGGGAGAGGGGGCCTTACCAGAGAGAGGAGGCCTTACCAGAGAGAGGGGGCCTTACCAGAGAGAGGGGACCTTACTGCAGGAAGAGGTGTCCTTACCAGAGGGAGGAGGCCTTACTAGAGAGAGGGGACCTTACCAGAGAGAGGGGGCCTTACCGGACAGAGGGGGCCTTACTAGAGAGAGGGGGTCTTACTGCTGGGAGAGGGGTCCTTACCAGAGAGAGGGGGCCTTACCGGACAGAGGGGGCCTTACTAGAGAGAGGGGGTCTTACTGCTGGGAGAGGGGTCCTTACCAGACAGAGGGGGCCTTACTAGAGAGAGGGGTCCTGACTGCAGGAAGAGGTGTCCTTACCAGAGGGAGGAGGCCTTACTAGAGAGAGGGGACCTTACCAGAGAGAGGGGTCCTTACCAGAGAGAGGGGTCCTTACTAGAGAGAGGGGTCCTGACTGCAAGGAGAGGCGTCCTTACCAGAGAGAGGGGTCCTGACTGCAAGGAGAGGCGTCCTTACCAGGGAGAGGGGTCCTTAATAGAGAGAGGGGGCCTTACCAGAGAGAGGGGTCCTTATCAGGGAGAGGGGTCCTGACTGCAAGGAGAGGCGTCCTTATCAGGGAGAGGGAGCGTTACTAGAGAGAGGGGTCCTTACCAGGGAGAGGTGTCCTTACCAGACAGAGGGGGCCTTACTAGAGAGAGGGGGCCTTACTAGAGAGAGGGGGCCTTACTAGAGAGAGGGGGCCTTACCTGAGGGAGGGGGCCTTACCTGAGGGAGGGGGCCTTACCTGAGGGAGGGGCCTTACTTGAGGGAGGGGCCTTACCTGATGGAGGGGGCCTTACCTGAGGGAGGGGGCCTTAGCAGAGAGAGGGGGCCTTAGCAGAGAGAGGGGGCCTTACCCGAGAGAGGGGCCTTACCCGAGAGAGGGGGCCTTGCTGCAAGGAGAGAGGTCCTTACAAGAGAGAG
This sequence comes from Calotriton arnoldi, assembly GCA_963921515.1. Classification (NCBI taxonomy): domain Eukaryota; kingdom Metazoa; phylum Chordata; class Amphibia; order Caudata; family Salamandridae; genus Calotriton; species Calotriton arnoldi. The sequence continues at coordinate 5,011,325 of CAWUFW010000167.1, forward strand.
GGGTCCTTATCAGGGAGAGGGGGCGTTACTAGAGAGAGAGGGGGCCTTACCAGAGGGAAGGGGGCCTTACTGCAAGGAGAGGGAGCCTTACTGCAAGGAGAGGGGGCGTTACTGCAAGGAGAGGGGGCGTTACTAGAGAGAGGGGGCCTTACTGTAAGGAGAGGGGGCCTTACTGCAAGGAGAGGGGGCGTTACTAGAGAGAGGGGGCCTTACCAGAGGGAAGGGGGCCTTACTGCGAGGAGAGGGGGCCTTACCAGAGGGAAGGGGGCCTTAGTAGAGAGGGAGGGAGAGGCCGTAGAGATGGGGCCTTACTGCAAGGAGAGAGGCTCTTACTACACAGAGGGGTCCTTGTCAGAGAGAGGGGGGCTTTCTCCAGAGAGAGAGGGCCTTACCAGAGAGAGGGGGGGGCTTACCAGAGAGAAAGAGAAAGGGATAGGCCGGAGAGAGAAAGGGACAGGCCAGAGAGGGAGAGGGACGGGCCGGAGAGAGAGTGCCTTTGTGCAGGGAGATGGGGCCTTACTGCAAGGAGAGGGGTCCTTACCAGACAGAGGGGGCCTTACTGCAAGGAGAGGGGTCCTTACCAGACAGTGGGGGCCTTACTGCAAGCAGAGGTGTCCTTACCCGAGAGAGGGGGCCTTGCTGCAAGGAGAGGGTCCTTACCAGACAGAGGGGGCCTTACTGCAAGCAGAGGTGTCCTTACCCGAGAGAGGGGGCCTTGCTGCAAGGAGAGGGGGCCTTACCAGAGGGAGGGGGCCTCACCAGAGGGAGGGGGCCTTACTGCAAGGAGAGGGGGCCTTACCAGAGGGAGGGGTCCTTACCAGAGGGGGGGGCCTTACTGCAAGGAGAGGGGGCCTTACCAGAGGGAGGGGGCCTTACTGCAAGGAGAGGGTCCTTACCAGAGGGGGGCCTTACTGCAAGGAGAGGGTCTTTACCAGAGGGAAGGGGGCCTTAGTAGAGAGAGAGGGAGGGGCCGTAGAGATGGGGCCTTACTGCAAGGAGAGAGGCTCTTACTACACAGAGGGGTCCTTGTCAGAGAGAGGGGGGCTTACTGCAGAGAGAGGGGTCCTTACTACAGGAAGAGGGGTCCTTACCAAAGAGAAGGGGCCTTACCTAAGAGAGGGGTCCTTACTACAGGGAGAGCGGTCCTTACCAGAGAGAGTGGTCCTTACTAGAGAGAGGGGTCCTTACCAAAGAGAGGGACAGGCCGGAGAGAGGGGACCTTACTGCAAGAAGAGGTGTCCTTACCAGAGAGAGGGGTCCTTACCAAAGAGAGGGACAGGCCGGAGAGAGGGGACCTTACTGCAAGAAGAGGTGTCCTTACCAGAGAGAGTGGTCCTTAATAGAGAGAGGGGTCCTTACCAAAGAGGGACAGGCCGGAGAGAGGGGACCTTAATGCAAGAAGAGGTGTCCTTACCAAAGAGAGTGGTCCTTACTAGAGAGAGGGGTCCTTACCAAAGAGAGGGACAGGCCGGAGAGAGGGGACCTTACTGCAAGAAGAGGTGTCCTTACCAGAGAGAGTGGTCCTTACTAGAGAGAGGGGTCCTTACCAGAGGGAGGAGGCCTTACTAGAGAGAGAGAGAGGGTCAGGCTTGTGAGAGGGGGCCTTACCAGGGAGAGGGGTCCTTACCAGACAGAGGGGTCCTTACCAGACAGAGGGGGCCTTACCAGACAGAGGGGGCCTTACCAGACAGAGGGGGCCTAACTAGAGAGAGGGGCCTAACTAGAGAGAGGGGCCTTACCTGAGGGAGGGGGCCTTACTAGAGAGAGGGGGCTTAGCAGAGAGAGGGGGCCTTACCCGAGAGAGGGGCCTTGCTGCAAGGAGAGGGGTCCTTACAAGAGAGAGGGGGCCTTACTGCGAGGAGAGGGGTCCTTATCAGGGAGAGGGGGCATTACTAGAGAGAGGGGTCCTTACCAGAGGGAAGGGGGCCTTACTGCGAGGAGAGGGGGCCTTACTGCTAGGAGAGGGGGCCTTACTGCTAGGAGAGGGGGCCTTACTGCAAGGAGAGGGGGCGTTACTAGAGAGAGGGGGCCTTACCAGAGGGAAGGGGGCCTTAGTAGAGAGAGAGGGAGGGGCCGTAGAGATGGGGCCTTACTGCAAGGAGAGAGGCTCTTACTACACAGAGGGGTCCTTGTCAGAGAGAGGGGGGCTTACTGCAGAGAGAGGGGCCTTACCAGAGAGAGGGGAGGGGGGCTTACCAGAGAGAAAGAGAAAGGGACAGGCCGGAGAGAGAAAGGGACAGGCCGGAGAGGGAGAGGGACGGGCCGGAGAGAGAGTGCCTTTGTGCAGGGAGAGGGGGCCTTACTGCAAGGAGAGGGGTCCTTACCAGACAGAGGGGGCCTTACTGCAAGCAGAGGTGTCCTTACCCGAGAGAGGGGGCCTTACCAGAGGGGGGGGCCTTACTGCAAGGAGAGGGGGCCGTACCAGAGGGAGGGGGCCTTACTGCAAGGAGAGGGGGTCTTACCAGAGGGAGGGGGCCTTACTGCAAGGAGAGGGGTCCTTACCAGAGAGAGGGGCCTTACCAGAGGGGGGCCTTACTGCAAGGAGAGGGGTCCTTACCAGAGGGAAGGGGGCCTTAGTAGAGAGAGAGGGAGGGGTCATAGAGATGGGGCCTTACTGCAAGGAGAGAGGCTCTTACTACACAGAGGGGTCCTTGTCCGAGAGAGGGGGGCTTACTGCAGAGAGAGGGGTCCTTACTACAGGAAGAGGGGTCCTTACCAAAGAGAAGGGGCCTTACCTAAGAGAGGGGTCCTTACTAGAGAGAGGGGTCCTTACCAAAGAGAGGGACAGGCCGGAGAGAGGGGACCTTACTGCAAGAAGAGGTGCCCTTACCAGAGAGAGTGGTCCTTACTAGAGAGTCCTTACCAAAGAGAAGGGGCCTTACCTAAGAGAGGGGTCCTTACTAGAGAGAGGGGTCCTTACCAAAGAGAGGGACAGGCCGGAGAGAGGGGACCTTACTGCAAGAAGAGGTGTCCTTACCAGAGAGAGTGGTCCTTACTAGAGAGAGGGGTCCTTACCAAAGAGAGGGACAGGCCGGAGAGAGGGGACCTTACTGCAGGAAGAGTGGTCCTTACCAGAGAGAGTGGTCCTTACTAGAGAGAGGGGTCCTTACCAGAGGGAGGAGGCCTTACTAGAGAGAGAGGGTCAGGCTTGTGAGAGGGGGCCTTACCAGGAGAGGGGGCCTTACCAGGAGAGGGGGCCTTACCAGACAGAGGGGGCCTTACCAGACAGAGGGGGCCTTACCAGACAGAGGGGGCCTTACCAGACAGAGGGGGCCTTACCAGACAGAGGGGGCCTTACCAGACAGAGGGGGCCTTACCAGACAGAGGGGGCCTTACCAGACAGAGGGGGCCTTACCAGACAGAGGGGGCCTTACCAGAGGGGGCCTTACCAGAGAGAGGGAGCCTTACCAGAGAGAGGGGGCCTTACCTGAGGGAGGGGGCCTTACCTGAGGGAGGGGGCCTTACCTGAGGGAGGGGGCCTTACCTGAGGGAGGGGCCTTACCTGAGGGAGGGAGCCTTACCTGAGGGAGGGGGCCTTCGCAGAGAGAGGGGGCCTTACCCGAGAGAGGGGCCTTGCTGCAAGGAGAGGGGTCCTTACAAGAGAGGGGGCCTTACTGCGAGGAGTGGGGTCCTTATCAGGGAGAGGGGGCGTTACTAGAGAGCGGGGTCCTTACCAGAGGGAAGGGGGCCTTACTGCGAGGAGAGGGGGCCTTACTAGAGAGAGGGGTCCTTACCAGAGGGAAGGGGGCCTTAGTAGAGAGAGAGGGAGGGGCCGTAGAGATGGGGCCTTACTGCAAGGAGAGAGGCTCTTACTACACAGAGAGGTCCTTGTCAGAGAGAGGGGGGCTTACTGCAGAGAGAGGGGGCCTTACCAGAGAGAGGGGGGGGGGGGGCTTACCAGAGAGAAAGAGAAAGGGACAGGCCGGAGAGAGACAGGGACAGGCCGGAGGGGGAGAGGGACGGGCTGGAGAGAGAGTGCCTTTGTGCACTGAGAGGGGGCCTTACTGCAAGGAGAGGGGTCCTTACCAGACAGAGGGGGCCTTACTGCAAGCAGAGGTGTCCTTACCTGAGAGAGGGGCCTTGCTGCAAGGAGAGGGGCCTTACCAGAGGGAGGGGGCCTTAGTGCAAGGAGAGGGGTTCTTACCAGAGAGAGGGGGCCTTACCACAGGGTGGGGCCTTACTGCAAGGAGAGGGGTCCTTACCAGAGGGAAGGGGGCCTTAGTAGAGAGAGAGGGAGGGGCCGTAGAGATGGGGCCTTACTGCGAGGAGAGAGGCTCTTACTACACAGAGGGGTCCTTGTCAGAGAGAAGGGGGCTTACTGCAGAGAAAGGGGTCCTTACTACAGGAAGAGGGGTCCTTACCAAAGAGATGGGGCCTTACCTAAGAGAGGGGTTCTTACTACAGGGAGAGTAGTCCTTACCAGAGAGAGTGGTCCTTACTAGAGAGAGGGGTCCTTACCAAAGAGAGGGACAGGCCGGAGAGAGGGGACCTTACTGCAAGAAGAGGTGTCCTTACCAGAGAGAGTGGTCCTTACTAGAGAGAGGGGTCCTTACCAAAGAGAGGGACAGGCCGGAGAGAGGGGACCTTACTGCAGGAAGAGGTGTCCTTACCAGAGGGAGGAGGCCTTACTAGAGAGATGGGTCCTTACAAGAGAGAGGGGGCCTTACTAGAGCGAGAGAGGGTCTGGCTTGTGAGAGGGTGCCTTACTTCAGGGAGAGGGGCCCTTACCCTAGAGAGGGGTCCTTACTACAGGGAGAGGGGCCTTACAGCAAGGAGAGGGGTCCTTACCAGAAGGAGGGGGCCTTACTGCAAGGAGAGGGGTCCTTACCCCAGGGAGAGAGGGCTGACCAGAGAGGGGAGCGGGGGATTAATAGAGAGAGAGAGAGGGACAGGTTGGAGAGACGGTACCTTACTGCATGCAGGGAGAGGGTGCCTTTCCAGAGAGAGGGGGCCTTACCAGAGATAGGGGGCCTTACCAGAGAGAAAGGGACAGGACAGAGAGAGAGAGGGATGTGCCGGAGAGAGAGTGCCTTTGTGCAGGGAGAAGGGTCCTTACCAGAGAGAGGGGGTCCTTACCAGAGAGAGGGGGTCCTTACCAGACAGAGGGGGCTTACTAGAGAGAGGGTCCTGACTTCAAGGAGAGGCGTCCTTACCAGGGAGAGGGGTCCTTACTAGAGAGAGGGGTCCTGACTGCAAGGAGAGGGGTCCTTACCAGAGAGCGGGGGCCTTACCAGTGAGAGGTCTCCTTACCAGAGAGAGGGGGCCTTACCAGAGAGAGGGGGGGTCCTTACCAGAGAGAGTTGGGTCCTTACTACAGAGAGGGGTCCTGACTGCAAGGAGAGGGGTCCTTACCAGGGAGAGGGGGCCTTACCGGAGAGAGGGGGCCTTACTAGAGAGAGGGGGCCTTACCAGAGAGAGGGGGCCTTACCAGAGAGAGGGGTCCTTACCAGAGATAGTGGGGTCCTTACCAGACAGAGGGGGCCTTACTAGAGAGAGGGGTCCTCACTGGAAGGAGAGGGGTCCTTACCAGAGAGAGGGGGCCTTACCGGACAGAGGGGGCCTTACTAGAGAGAGGGGTCCTTACCAGACAGAGGGGGTCTTACTAGAGAGAGTGGGGCTTACTGCTGGGAGAGGGATCCTTACCAGAGAGAGGGGTCCTGACTGCAAGGAGAGGCGTCCTTACCAGGGAGAGGGGTCCTTACCAGGGAGAGGGGGCCTTACCAGACAGAGGGTGTAGGAGAGTAGGATCTGCTTCTTATAGTTACCCCCACTTTTTGCTGATGTTTCACTGTTTTCGAATTAGACTGGGGTCCTGAATAGCAGAATCCCAGTCAGACTATCTGCTTTCTCCTCTAAATTGATTGCATGTACTTTAGGTACACTCCAGATTGGAGTCGGGGTACCCTTATAAGTCCCTAGTAAATGGTATACTATGTACCCAGGGCATAGGTACCCCAGAGGCCTCCCTGGGGCTGCAGCATGTATTATGCCACCCCTGAGAGACCATTTAAAATGACACAACAGGTCTGCTACAGCAGCCTGTGTAAGGTGGTGCATGCACCCCTTACTTAGATATAGGTTCACTATATCTATCCTAATCACTGCACATATAAACCTATCAGTCACCCCTATGGCAGCCCTTACCAATCCTGAATGCAGGGTTTTATGTGAGAGGGTGCCCATGCATGAGCAGAGCCCCTCTGCAGCCTTCGGAACCTATTCTCCGGGGTTGTTTGTGATGCAGCCAACCATATATACTTAAGTGCATTATAACCTCGCGGTAAATGCTCACTTTAAAACGGCTGCATGGAAACATGTCGTGTTTGGCGTCAAACAACTTGGAATCATACCTCCACACCAGTAACTTGTGTGGGAGGTATGATTCCACCCTCATAGAGGGAGAAATATGACAACACCGGTACACCCGGTACCAGCTTCACAGAACCCTGGCATCACAAAATGGATGCTGCCAGCCACAGACACGAGTCTGCCCTCCTGCTGCTGGACGAAACTCCGGCAGGGGAAGGCTTGACAATAGGTTTCCCAGACAGGCTTTAGTGTATTGGGGCTGGGTGGGTGCACTCTCAGAGTGCTTTTGATGTCTGCACTGGGGGCACATTTGGTGCCCCTGTGCATAGTCCAGCTCAAACCGGTTGCAGGAGCCATTTGCTCCTGCTCTGGTGCGAAACTGGACAAAGGACATGGGTGTAGCCACCCCTCTGTCCTGACCCTCCCATAGGTGGGTCCCCTGAGTTTGTCCCACCCCTTCCTTGGGTATAAAGTAGGAACCCCTGACTACAGGACTTTAGATATTATCTGGACTAAACTCTGCTACAGAAACCAAGTATCCTTCGACGATCTACGCTTTGCTGGACGACTGAAGAATCTCCCTTGGAGTAAAGGAGTTACTCCCCTGCTGAGCAGGCACCTAAACGCATCTGACCGGTTTGCATCTACGAAGCTCCCGAAGGACTCCGAAGATTTCTGCAATACAGGAGGTGGGTTCCCGAGGTCTCCGAGGTCGATCTGCGCTCTCAGCAATTCTGAGGCCCGTATCCCTCGTGGGGACCATGAAACCCGTACCCCTGGGCACCGTGTACATTTGCAGCAGCATATGCTTTTCGGCAATCCCTGAAGCTGTGCTTTGGGCTACTTGTAGTCCTGACCCCGAGCAGTAATTCCACCGAAGATTTCCGGCCTACACTCCACAAGTGTTCCGTGGGCTGGTATTTAGTGATTCAGCTCGAGGTCCCTTCGCGATCCCTGGTCCGTTGGCCTGTGGGTCCCTGAGAAGGCAACTTTACCTTTCAGTGGGCTTCCCTGGTTGCTCCAGACGTGCCCTGACTCTCTATCGCTTGGGGAGTCCCCAGGACCTTGCTGGTCCTCACAGAAGCATCTTTCCTCTGACCGCGTGGGATGCAGTTGTGAAGGCTTGTTGGTGTTCAATCCGGACACTGACCCCCCAGCACTCAACATCCTTCGTGGGACAGCTCGGATCTGGACTGTGGTCGTCGTCTCCTGGTCCCCGTGGCTGCAGAGTCAAGCTTCACCTCTACGTACCTGAAGCACCCGACATCGGTGGGCATTCGATTGCTCCGCTCCTGGTCACGTGAAGTGACCCAGACTTTGTCCCCTCTGCTTTCAGGTTCTTCTCATCTCCGATCCAGGCTTCGGTCACACCGGACACTTTTCTTCTCCACAGCAGCAGTACTTTTTCGCATCACGCCATTGAAAACGACGAGGGTTTCCGACACCACTTGACCCCTATGCACCCGGCTCCTCTGGGATAGGTAACACGGGTACCTCGGTACTCTCAAGGGTGCTGGCCTTAGAACCTTCTATGTTTAGCTGGGTTTGCTTAAAGTCCTCTTCTAAGTGTCCTTAATCTTTAAATCTCCAACCGCGACTTTCCCATAGAGTTGTACGGAGCTCGCGTCTGTGTTCCCACACTGCACCTGTCCTCCGTGGGTCCCCTGTGTCACTACCTTGGGTGGTTCCTTGGGGTCCCAGCGATTCTACGTGCTCTAGGCACTGTGTCTAGTCAAGTCGTGGTTCTTATACCACTTTCTTAGTATATGGTTCGGTCTCCCCCTGGAGCCCGCTGTGTATTGTGCTATTTACTGTCGTTCTAGTGATTTAATATTGTGTGTCTTGTTCTCTAATCTCATAAAGAGGTTAGTAGAGAGTGTTTAGTAATAAATACAGATATTTTATATACACCTGGTGTGGTTCTCCTTTCATTTGGTCATTCAGGAGGTTATATACTGGTAAAACAAGCTGCTTTACATTCCTTCGAGACTTAGCCTGAAGACTGCTCTCCATAGCTACCACTAGGATAGCTTTCAATAAAGGTTGTCTTTAACCTAATCATCAATAAGGGTCGTTTGGACTGGTGCAAGGTGCCCACTTTAATTAGTGGACAGCATATACCAGGCCAACTTCTCACATTGGTGTGCAGCGGTTGGGATTCAAACTTGCTATTGTTTTACCAGATAATCTCATTGAGTGACTAACTGAAAACCACTAAAGGTACTTAGGTACATATAAATCAAGACTAGAATAAAGTAAGTTCTACTGAACTTAGAGTTGGGTAAGTCGAGGGCTTAGCACACCCTTTCTCCAACTCAAGAGAGTTCAGTTCCCACTAGGGTAGTTAGGTGCATACACCACACCACACTAGCATGTCTTCTAGGCCTGAAGCCAGTGGCTCCTTGCCAACTAAGTATGACCATCTCTCATTCCAAGAATTGAGAGCCATGTGTACATCTAGGAAACTGAAGACAGGGAAAAACCCAAACACTCAACGTCTCATAGAGACTTTGCTTTTAGATGACCTCAGAAAGACCCCAGGGTCTGATGAGGCAGGCAAAGGAGGTGGGGCAGCAGAAGAGGAAAGGCCAGGAAGTGAAAACTTCAATGACCTGGACTCTGATGCTGGCCAGGAGGATCAAAATGATTCTACCCTGGACAATCCAATTCTTCCTGGGGGTGAGGAAGGAGGCCTCAATGGCCCTCTCTTTACCCCACCTGGAAGGGTTAACAGTTTACCAAGAAGATCAAGATCTCCTTATCAGGAATCTAATCATTCTGGTACATCTGTAGGGAGCTCTGTTTCTCATAGGACCTCTGCTTCTCATAAAAGGGAGTCCTCTTATGAGAAGAAGTGCCAACTGCTTGAGTTTGAGAGAGCTAAGCTCAGAATCAAGAGAGAGCAATTGGCCTTAGATAGGGAATCCCTGGAGCTTCAGAGAGCTTCTCACAAGTTGGGGCTAGAGCCCCATGGTGGCAGCAACATTGTCCCTAGAGGTAGAGACCATACTCATGACCATAGGAACCTGAACAAGATTGTCCCTCCCTACCAGAGTGGGGATGACATCCACAAATGGATAACTGCACTGGAGAGGGCCTGTAAGGTACAGAGGGTCCCTCAGGAGCAGTGGGCAGCAATCTTGTGGCTCTCCTTTGCAGACAAAGGTAGAGACAAGCTCCTCACTGTAAGAGAAGAGGATGCTGATAATTACAAAGTCCTGAAGAGTGCTCTGATTGATGGGTTTGGCTTAACCACTGAACAATACAGGATAAAGTTCAGAGATACCCAAAAGGCACAGACTCAGGACTGGGTTGACTTTGTAGATTGTGCTACTAAGGCTCTGGAAGGCTGGTTACTTGGCAGTAAAGTGTGTGTCTTCAAAGGATTGTATAATTTAATTATGAGAGAGCAGATCATTAATAACTGTCAAAATCAGCTGTTGCATCAGTACCTGGTGGACTCTGATCTGACCTCTCCCCAAGAATTGGGCCAGAAGGCAGACAAATGGGTCAGAACCAGGGTGAGGCAGAAGGTTCAGAACCAAGGTGGTGACTCCAAGAAGCAAGATTCTAAAAACTCTGATAGGGTGGGGAGAAGGGTAAAGACCAGAAGTCTTCTCAAGGGCCCCAAAAATCTGCATCTCGTGGGGAGTCACAATCAAACAAGGGTAAAGGCAAGAAGAAGCCATGGTGTCAAATCTGTAAACAGAAGACCCATTGGACAAGTGATTGTACCAAGTCCAAGGACTCAACTCCAACCACCACTGCCCCTAAGGCAACTGTTCCCCCTAGTTCAGCTCCAAGTGGTGGTGCTCCAAATAAGGGTGTAGTAGGGTTAACCCTGGGATCTGAGATGGACTCTGGCCTAGTCAGAGTTCCAACTCAGGCTATGTTGATCTGTGATGGAGGCAAGGATATGGCCTCCTTATTTGTAAGCCCCAGTAATCTGGGCAAATACAGACAACAGCCTATAATCAATGGAAAGGAGGCCTTGGCATTCAGGGACACAGGAGCAAGTGTCACCATGGTGACAAAAGATCTTGTGGCTCCTGAGCAAATCATACTTGGTGAGATGTACCAAGTGACCAATGCTAGCAATGTCAGGACAGACCATTCCTTGGCAGTTGTTAATTTCACCTGGGGAGGGGTGACTGGCCCTAAGAAGGTTGTGGTAAGTGCAGACCTCCCTGTTGAATGCTTGTTGGGCAATGATTTAGAAACTTCAGCTTGGGCTGAAGTGGAACTCAGGACTCATGCAGAAATGTTGGGTATCCCTGCAGATGTGTTTGCTATGACCAGGCACAGGCAAAAATGTCTAACACTGAACAGGCCCTGGATCCTGGAAAAATGGACCAGGCGCCTTCCAAGAGAAGGAGCAGTAGGGTTAAGGCAGTGTCTTCCCCCCTTGCCTCAGAATCTAGATCAGTCTCTTGAGGGAGCTGATCTTAGTCCTGAAGAAGGAACTGTCCCAGATGAGCTTGAACCTGATCAGGTTGAGTTCTTGGGGACAGGGGGCCCTTCCAGTGCAGATCTGAGCCAGGAGCAGCTGAGCTGCCCCTCTCTTGAACCCCTCAGACAGCAAGCTGCTGCTGAGGCTGTTGGGAGTGCTAGTGGGTCCCATAGGATCTACTGGGATGATGAACTCCTTTACTCAGAGTGTAGAGACCCCAAGCCTGGAGCTACCAGGAGGTTGGTTATACCTCTGAAGTTTAGGGGCTTCCTATTGGCACTAGCACATGACATCCCATTAGCAGGTCACCTAGGCCAAAACAAGACTTGGGACAGAATTGTCCCTCACTTTCATTGGCCTCATATGTCTGAAGACACCAAGGAGTTTTGTTGCTCCTGTGTTTCCTGTTAAGCCAGTGGTAAGGCAGGTGGTACTACAAAGGCCCCCCGATACCACTACCTGTGGTGGGGGTTCCCTTTGAGAGGGTTGGGATTGACATTGTTGGTCCCATGGATCCTCAAACTGCATCTGGGCACAGATTTATACTGGTGGTGGTGGACCATGCCACTAGGTATCCAGAGGCAATTCCCCTTAGAACCACCACAGCTCCTGTGGTGGCCAGGGCCCTCCTGGGAATCTTTTCCAGGGTGGGTTTTCCTAAGGAGGTAGTATCAGACCGAGATGCAAACTTCATGTCTAGTTACTTAACTGCTATGTGGAAGGAGTGTGGTGTAAATTACAAAGTTACCACCCCTTATCACCCACAATGCAATGGTTTAGTTGAAAGGTTCAACAAAACCCTAAAGGGCATGATTAAAGGTCTCCAAAAAAAGCTTAGGCGCAGATGGGACATACTTTTGCCCTGCCTTCTCTTTGCCTACAGAGAGGTTCCTCAGAAGGGAGTTGGTTACAGCCCATTTGAGCTTCTGTTTGGACATCCAGTTAGGGGTCCATTGTGTCTAGTGAAGGAGGGATGGGAGTTACCTCTCAAACCCCTAAACAGGATATTGTGGACTATGTACTTGGTCTCCGCTCCAGGATGGCTGAGTACATGAAGAAGGCAACTAAAAACCTTGAGGCTAGCCAGGAATTGCAAAAGGCCTGGCATGACCAAAAGGCTGTGTTGACTGTTTATCAGCCAGGACAGAAAGTATGGGTGTTGGAGCCAGTGGCCCCAGCAGCCCTCCAAGACAAGTGGAGTGGCCCCCCATACCATAATTGAGCAAAAGGGAGAGGTTACCTACCTGGTGGACCTTGGAACTCCCAGGAGCCCCCATAGGGTGCTCCATGTCAACAGGCTCAAACCATATGTTTACAGGGCAGACATGGGCTTGCTCATGGCTACTGATGAGGGACAGGAGGAAGAGAGTGATCCACTCCCTGACCTGCTCTCACAGAACCCTGATGATGGTTCAGTAGATGGTGTAGCCTTGGCAGGCAGCCTCACTGACCAGCAGCAAACTGATTGCAGAAGAGTTCTCAATCAGTTCAGACATATGTTCTCTCTGACTCCAAGTCAGACTACCTGGTGCACTCATGAAGTGGACACTGGGGACAGTCTGCCTGTTAAAAATAAGATTTACAGGCAACCTGACCATGTCAGGGACTGCATCCGGACTGAAGTCCAGAAGATGTTGGATTTGGGTGTGATTGAACCCTCAGATAGCCCTTGGGCTAGTCCAGTAGTCTTGGTACCCAAACCTCACACCCAGGGTGGTAAGAGAGAGATGAGGTTTTGTGTTGACTACAGAGGTCTCAATGCAGTCACTAGGACTGATGCCCTTCCAATCCCTAGGGCAGATGAGCTTATAAATACTTTGGCCTCAGCCACGTTTCTGAGCACATTTGACCTGACAGCTGGCTACTGGCAGATCAGACTAGCTGAGGATGCAAAAGCCAAAACAGCATTCTCAACCCCTAGTGGACACTACCAATTTGTGGTGATGCCCTTTGGTTTGAAGAATGCACCTGCCACTTTTCAAAGGTTGGTGAATAAAGTCCTTACAGGCCTGGAAGCCTATAGTACAGCTTATCTAGATTATATTGCTGTCTTTAGCTCCACCTGGGAGGATCACCTGGTCCACCTGAGAAATGTTTTGGAGGCCCTGCAAAAAGCAGGCCTCACTATCAAGGCCACCAAGTGCCAGATAGGGCAGAGTCAAGTTGTATACCTGGGCCACCTTGTGGGTGGAGGCCAGGTTCAACCATTGCAGAGCAAAATCCAGACCATCATGGACTGGGTTGCTCCAACCACCCAGACTCAGGTCAGAGCTTTCTTGGGCCTGACTGGGTACTATAGTAGGTTTGTCAAAGGATATGGATCCATAGTGACCCCTTTGAATGACTTAACTTCCAAGAGAATGCCAAAGAAAGTTCAGTGGACAGTTAGCTGTCAAAAGGCATTTGATGACCTGAAGCAGGCCATGTGCACTGCTCCCATTCTGCAAAGTCCTGACTACTCCAAACAATTCATTGTCCAAACAGATGCATCTGAGTTGGGGGTAGGGGCTGTGTTATCACAATTGAATGATGAAGGTCAGGATCAGCCATTAGCTTTTATTAGCAGAAGGCTGACCCCCAGAGAGAAACGTTGGTCAGCCATTGAGAGGGAAGCCTTTGCTGTGGTTTGGGCTCTGAAGAAGCTGAGGCCATACTTGTTTGGCACTCACTTCATTGTTCAGACAGACCATAAGCCCCTCTTATGGCTAAAACAGATGAAGGGTGAAAACCCCAAACTTTTGAGGTGGTCCATTTCCCTACAGGGGATGGACTATACAGTGGAACATAGACCTGGGAGTAACCATGCCAATGCAGATGGACTCTCCAGATATTTCCACTTAGAACATGAAGACTCAACTGGTCAAGGTTAGTTTAATGTCCTGACGTTTGGGGGGTTGTGTAGGAGAGTAGGATCTGCTTCTTATAGTTACCCCCACTTTTTGCTGATGTTTCACTGTTTTCGACTTAGTCTGACTGGGATCCTGCTATTCAGGACCCCAGTCTATCTGCTTTCTCCTCTAAATTGATTGCATGTACTTTAGGTACACTCCAGATTGGGTTCTGGGGTACCCTTATAAGTCCCTAGTATATGGTATACTATGTACCCAGGGCATAGGTACCCCAAAGGCCTCCCAGGGGCTGCAGCATGCATTATGCCACCCCTGAGAGACCATTTAAAATGACACAACAGGTATGCTACAGCAGCCTGTGTAAGGTGGTGCATGCACCCCTTACTTAGATATAGGTTCACTATATCTATCCTAATCACTGCACATATAAACCTATCAGTCACCCCTATGGCAGGCCTTACCAATCCTGAAGGCAGGGTGCTAGGTTTTATGTGAGAGGGTGCCCATGCATGAGCAGAGCCCCTCTGCAGCCTTCGGAACCTATTCTCCGGGGTTGTTTGTGAAGCAGCCAACCATATATACTTAAGTGCATTATAACCTCGCGGTAAATGCTCACTTTAAAACGGATGCATGGAAACATGTCGTGTTTGGTGTCATACACCTTGGAATCATACCTCCACACCAGTAACTGGTGTGGGAGGTATGATTCCACCCTCATAGAGGGAGAAATATGACAACACCGGTACACCCAGTACCAGCTTCACAGAACCCCGGCATCACAAAATGGATGCTGCCAGCCACAGACACGAGTCTGCCCTCCTGCTGCTGGATGAAACTCATGCAAAAGAAACAATTGATGGACGGAATGCTGGACAATGCAAACATTCACCCCCAGTCACAAGGATCTGGGTTAAATCCATCATTCTTTTGCTCACCACACCACCCCAGTTTGGACCCAGTCGGCAGGGGAAGGCTTGACAATAGGTTTCCTGTCACAGGGAGGTGTGACCACCTCCCAGACAGGCTTTAGTGTATTGGGGCTGGGTGGGTGCACTCTCAGAGTGCTTTTGATGTCTGCACTGGGGGCACATTTGGTGTCCCTGTGCATAGTCCAGCTCAAACCGGTTGCAGGAGCCATTTGCTCCTGCTCTGGCGCGAAACTGGACAAAGGACATGGGTGTAGCCACCCCTCTGTCCTGACCCTCCCATAGGTGCGTCCCCAGAGTTTGTCCCACCCCTTCCTTGGGTATAAAGTAGGAACCCCTGACTACAGGACTTTAGTTATTACCTGGACTAAACTCTGCTACAGAAACCAAGTATCCTTCGACGATCTACGCTTTGCTGGACGCCTGAAGAATCTCCCTTGGAGTAAAGGAGTTACTCCCCTGCTGAGCAGGCACCTAAATGCATCTGACCGGTTTGCATCTACGAAGCTCCCGAAGGACTCCGAAGATTTCTGCAATACAGGAGGTGGGTTCCTGAAGTCTCCGAGGTCGATCTGCGCTCTCAGCAATTCTGAGGCCCTTATCCCTCGTGGGGACCGTGAAACCTGTACCCCTGGGCACCGTGTAGATTTGCAGCAGCATATGCTTTTCGGCGATCCCTGAAGCTGTGCTTTGGGCTACTTGTAGTCCTGACTCCAAGCAGTAATTCCAACGAAGATTTCCGGCCTACACTCCACGAGTGTTCCGTGGGCTGGTATTTAGTGATTCAGCTCGAGGTCCCTTCGCGATCAGTGGTCCGTTGGACTGTGGGTCCCTGAGAAGGCAACTTTAACTTTCAGTGGGCTTCCCTGGTTGCTCCAGACATGCCCTGACTCTCCATCGCTCGGGGAGTCCCCAGGACCTTGCTGGTCCTCACAGAAGCATCTTTCCTCTGACCGCGTGGGTTGCAGTTGCCAAGGCTTGTTGGTGTTCAATCCGGACACTGACCCCCCAGCACTCGACATCCTTCATGGAACAGCTTGGATCCGGACTGTGGTCGTCGTCGACTTCTCCTGGTCCATGTGGCTGTAGAGTCAAGCTTCACCTCTACGCACCTGAAGCACCCGACATCGGTGGGCATTCGATTGCTTCGCTCCTGGTCATGTGAAGTGACCCAGACTTTGTCCCCTCTGCTTTCAGGTTCTTGTCATCTCCGATCCAGGCTTGGGTCACACCGGACACTTTTCTTCTCCACGGCAGCAGTACTTTTTCGCATCACGCCATTGAAAACGACGAGGGTTTCCGACACCACTTGACCCCTATGCACCCGGCTCCTCTGGGATAGGTAACACGGGTACCTCGGTACTCTCAAGGGTGCTGGCCTTAGAACCTTCTATGTTTAGCTGGGTTTGCTTAAAGTCCTCTCCTAAGTGTCCTTAATCTTTAAATCTCCAACCGCGACTTTCCCATAGAGTTGTACGGAGCTCGCGTCTGTGTTCCCACACTGCACCCGTCCTCTGTGGGTCCCCTGTGTCACTACCTTGGGTGGTTCCTTGGGGTCCCAGCGATTCTACGTGCTCTAGGCACTGTCTAGTCAAGTCGTGGTTCTTATACCACTTTCTTAGTATATGGTTCGGTCTCCCCCTGGAGCCCGCTGTGTATTGTGCTATTTACTGTCGTTCTAGTGATTTAATATTGTGTCTTGTTCTCTAATCTCATAAAGAGGTTAGTAGAGAGTGTTTAGTAATAAATACAGATATTTTATATACACCTGGTGTGGTTCTCCTTTCATTTGGTCATTCAGGGGTTATATACTGGTAAAACAAGCTGCTTTACATTCCTTCGAGACTTAGCCTGAAGGCTGCTCTCCATAGCTACCACTAGGATAGCTTTCAATAAAGGTTGTCTTTAACCTAATCATCAATAAGGGTCGTTTGGACTGGTGCAAGGTGCCCACTTTAATTAGTGGACAGCATATACCAGGCCAACTTCTCACAGAGGGGGCCTTACTAGAGAGAGGGGGCCTTACTAGAGCGAGGGGGCCTTACCAGAGAGGGGTCCTTACTAGAGAGAGGGGTCCTTACCAGACAGAGGGGGCCTTACCAGACAGAGGGGGCCTTACTAGAGAGAGGGGGCCTAACTAGAGAGAGGGGGCCTTACCTGAGGGAGGGGGCCTTACCTGAGGGAGGGGGGCCTTAGTAGAGAGAGGGGGGCCTTAGTAGAGAGAGGGGGGCCTTACCCGAGAGAGGGGGCCTTACCCGAGAGAGGGGGCCTTGCTGCAAGGAGAGGGGTCCTTACAAGAGAGAGGGGGCCTTACTGCCTGGGACGGCCGGCCAAACCTACAAGCCCAGTGAAAGCAGTGCCCAGCGCTCCCCACCCAGCCTGTCACCACCCTGGCCCCGCCCCCAAGCTTCGGCACAAGGAAAAATAAAACAATAATAAAACGAGTTTTAAACCCGTTTTATTTTTCACATTTTTTGAAGTGCTAGCAGAGGGGGGCAATGCTCCTCCGCCATAGCTAGAGAGTTGGGCCTACCAGAGAGAAAGGGCCTTATTGGAGAAAGAGGGCCTTACTGGCGAGAGGGAGAGGGACATGCTGGAGAGGAGCAGCCTTACCAGAGTAGGGTTGGGGACCTGTGGAAAAGAGGATGTTACTGGAGAAGGTCCACCTTATTGGGGAGGGAAGATCTTACCTGGGAGGTGAATTTACCAGAGCGAAGGTGCTTTAGCAGGTGGAGGTGGGCCTATCATTAGGGCCATAGCAGAGAGAGGGAGGCCTTACCAGAGATGAACAAGATTTGGTTATTACAGATCTCTCAGTGCTGCTGTAAAGATTGCTGAATGAATGGTCCATGTTAGGACTCCACAGGGGTATCTTTTCATTAGAAGAGCAAGTTACTTATCTTTAGTTATATTCTTTCTTAAAGATGAGTCCGGCTGACTTGGAAAAGGTTCTAGCAGTAGCATGCCATTGGCACCAGAGGGTGTTAGACGACATCCCATGTGGAAAGAGCCGCGTGGACTCCCGGTGTGAGATCAGCGTAGCATATAAAGCAGATAGATATAAAGATATAAAGCACTACATGCGCTGGCGACAACCGTGCTGCCTCACTTTTTGAACCACCGAAGAAGCAGCATGCAGTGGAGAGAACAACTTATGATTATCACTCAAAAGAAGAGTAAGCAGGAGTGGAGAGAACAACTTATGATTATCACTCAAAAGAAGAGTAAGCAGGAGTGTGGGAAGCAGTGGAGAGAACAACTTAAGATTATCACTCAAAAGAAGAGTAAGCAGGAGTGTGGGAAGGGGTGGAGAGAACAACTTATGATTATCACTCAAAAGAAGAGTAAGCAGGAGTGTGGGAAGCAGTGGAGAGAACAACTTAAGATTATCACTCAAAAGAAGAGTAAGCAGGAGTGTGGGAAGGGGTGGAGAGAACAACTTATGATTATCACTCAAAAGAAGAGTAAGCAGGAGTGTGGGAAGCAGTGGAGAGAACAACTTAAGATTATCACTCAAAAGAAGAGTAAGCAGGAGTGTGGGAAGGGGTGGAGAGAACAACTTATGATTATCACTCAAAAGAAGAGTAAGCAGGAGTGTGGGAAGGGGTGGAGAGAACAACTTAAGATTATCACTCAAAAGAAGAGTTAGCAGGAGTGTGGGAAGGAGTCTCTGGGAGCGACACTATTCACCAGAAAGAACATTTTCAAGGTAAGTAACTTGTTCTTCCAATGAACGAGTTATCCAATGGATTCCTTACATGAATCCCTCCTAAAACTCTCTTTACAGCAGAGGGGTTCACCAACAACGACTGGAGAGCCGACTGTGTCCAGACCAGGTCCCAGCAGGAATGGTTTGCGAATGAATAAATAGAGGACCATGTGTCTGCCTCAGATTTTATGAATCGGGACACTCCATAACAAAGCTGCGGTCGCCTCCAAGACCTTGTGCCAAATGGGCTAGAAATCCTCAAAAGGGGATTTATTAGTCAATTCATAACTGCGTTGAACAGTCCAGGACATCCCTCTTGATGTGGTCTGTTGGTGCAAACTCGTCCTTTGCTGCTTAGAAACCCTACTGACTTCAAGCCTGGCATCAAATCTCACAGTGAAGGAGCAGAAACGGCAACCAAAACCAGGGCCGAAAGGGATGACTTTGAAACAGAATCTGCGAATCTGTAGCCACCTGGGACATCCTCAAGGGCACAGCAGAGGGTGGAAGGCTGAAGATGTCACCTTTAGCTTTTTGGAAGCCTTGAATCTGCTCCACAAAAGTTCCCTTTGGTGGAAACTCACATGAAGAACCTCTTGAAGAATTGAAATAGAAGAGGAAGATGTTCTCCTGGGTTCTTATGCGTGGAGGAAGAGCGGTGCTGCCTCTTGTGATGCCAAGACGACCAGCTCTGAAAGCAAGCAGGAGAGTGCTGCCTACCTGTAGATCTGAGAGGTGGTCTTCAAGCAGGAGAGTGCTGCCTACCTGTAGATCTGAGAGGTGGTCTTCAAGCCGGAGAGTGCTGCCTACCCGTAGATCTGAGAGGTGGTCTTCAAGCCGGAGAGTGCTGCCTACCTGTAGATCCCAGAGGTGGTCTTCAAGCCGGAGATTGCTACCTACCTGTAGATCCCAGAGGTGGTCTTCAAAGCCGGAGAGTGCTGCCTGCCTTGAGATCCCAGAGGTGGTCTTCAAGCCGGAGAGTGCTGCCTGTATGTAGATCCGAGAGGTGGTCTTCAAGCAGGAGAGTGCTGCCTACCTGTAGATCCGAGAGGTGGTCTTCAAGCCGGAGAGTGCTGCCTACCTGTAGATCTGAGAGGTGGTCTTCAAGGCTTTGTCCTTGAAGGAAGCAGCTACTTTTTCTCTTATGACTGTGGGATTCATTTTGCTGTATAAATCACACGACAACTCATCATGAGACCCTCCCAAGCACCGGGCTTGAGTATGGGAATCAGTAACCTGCTTGTGCTTCCACCAGGAACGACAAGGCTTCGAGCTAGAAGATTTAGGAGCTGATATGCCTCCAAAATCCAAAGACTGATACATGAAATCAGAGAGTAAAAACAACTGAAAAAAGTTCTCAGCCACAGGACCCCATGTCGATGGAGGTACGGAAAGAGGGAATTGATGTCACTGGTGTGGGCAGCGCCCTATGGCCTATTCGGATGTCACATTTGGAGTCCAAGGGCCAGAGTTATCAAGACCTTGCATCACGCAAGGTGATCCAAGTGCAACGCAATCCTTAAGTCAGATTTACCAAGCCACGCAAACACACCTTGCGTGGTCCTGCGTTGCTTAATAATTCTGGAGTTACGCAAGGCAGCGCACATCGATGCGTAGCGTTACTCAGCGCCAGGGAAGGCGTTACATTGGCGGGAGTGGGTGTTCCCACACATCCACCCATGCTTTTTGCAGTATTCCCAGATTTACTAAGAGCAGTAAGCCTGGGAATGCATTAAAATTGTACGCCTTCCCAATAGAGGCACAACGAGGAGACGCCTTACAGAGAGAGACGATGTACAGGAGAAACGGACTTTACAAAGGGAAGGATCCTATGAGGGAGAGGGGCCTTACAGGGGAGAAGCTGTACATGAGAGAAGGATCCTATGAGGGAGAGGGGCCTTACAGGAGAGAAGCTGTACAGGAGAAAAGGACTTTATAGGAGGGAAGGATCCCGTGAGGGAAAGGGGCCTTACAGGAGAGAAGATGTGCAGGAGAGAAGGACTTTACAAGAGCGAAGGATCCTCTGAGGGAGAGGGGCCTTACAGGAGAGAAGCTGTACATGAGAGATGCACTTTATAGGAGGGAAGGATCCCATGAGGGAAAGGGGCCTTACAGGAGAGAAGCTGTACAGGAGAGATGTACTTTATAGGAGGGAAGGATCCCATGAGGGAAAGGGGCCTTACAGAGAGAGGCGATGTACATGAGAGAAGGACTTTACAAGAGGGAAGGATCCTATGAGGGAAAGGGGCCTTACAGGAGAGAAGCTGTACATGAGAGATGCACTTTATAGGAGGGAAGGATCCTATGAGGGAGAGGGGCCTTACAGGAGAGAAGCTGTACAGGAGAAAAGGACTTTACAAGGGGGAACGATCCTATGAGGGAGATGGGCCTTACAGGAGAGAAGCTGTGCATGAGAGAAGGACTTTACAAGAGGCAAGGATCCTATGAGGGAGAGGTGCCTTACAGGAGAGAAGCTGTGAATGAGAGATTCACTTTATAGGAGGGAAGGATCCTATGAGGGAGAGGGGCCTTACAGGAGAGAAGCTGTACAGGAGAGATGTGCTTTATAGGAGGGAAAGATCCCATGAGGGAAAGGGGGCCTTACAGGAGAGAAGCTGTGCATGAGAGAAGGACTTTACAAGAGGAAGGATCCTATGAGGGAGAGCGACCTTACAGATAGAGAAGGTGTACATGGGAGATGTACTTTATAGGAGGGAAGGATCCCATGAGGGAAAGGGGCCTTACAGGAGAGAAGCTGTACAGGAGAAAAGGACTTTACAAGAGGGAACGATCCTATGAGGGAGAGGGGCCTTACAGGAGAGAAGCTGTACAGGAGAAAAGGACTTTATAGGAGGGAAGGATCCCATGAGGGAGAGGTGCCTTACAGGAGAGAAGCTGTACAGGAGAAAATGACTTTATAGGAGGGAAGGATCATGAGGGAAAGGGGCCTTACAGGAGAGAAGCTGTGCATGAGAGAAGGACTTTACAAGAAGGAAGGATCCTATGAGGGAGAGGTGCCTTACGGGAGAGAAGCTGTGAATGAGAGATGCACTTTATAGGAGGGAAGGATCCTATGAGGGAGAGGGGCCTTACAAATAGAGAAGGTGTACATGAGAGAAGGACTTTACAAGAGGGAAGGATCCTATGAGGGAGAGCGACCTTACAGGAGAGAAGCTGTACAGGAGAAAAGGACTTTACAAGAGGGAACGATCCTATGAGGGAGATGGGCCTTACAGGAGAGAAGCTGTGCATGAGAGAAGGACTTTACAAGAGGGAAGGATCCTATGAGGGAGAGGTGCCTTACAGGAGAGAAGCTGTGAATGAGAGATTCACTTTATAGGAGGGAAGGATCCTATGAGGGAGAGGGGCCTTACAGGAGAGAAGGTGTACATGAGAGAAGGACTTTACAAGAGGGAAGGATCCTGAGGGAGAGGGGCCTTACAGGAGAGAAGCTGTGCATGAGAGAAGGACTTTACAAGAGGGAAGGATCCTATGAGGGAGAGCGGCCTTACAGATAGAGAAGGTGTACATGAGAGAAGGACTTTACAAGAGGGAAGGATCCTATCTGGGAGAGGGGCCTTACAGGAGAGAAGCTGTACAGGAGAGATGTACTTTATAGGGGGGAAGGATCCCATGAGGGAGAGGGGCCTTACAGGAGAGAAGCTGTGCATGAGAGGACTTTACAAGAGGGTAGGATCCTATGAGGGAGAGGGGCCTTACAGGAGAGAAGCTGTGAATGAGAGATGCACTTTATAGGAGGGAAGGATCCTATGAGGGAGAGGGGCCTTACAAATAGAGGTGTACATGAGAGAAGGACTTTACAAGAGGGAAGGATCCTATGAGGGAGAGCGACCTTACAGGAGAGAAGCTGTACAGGAGAAAAGGACTTTACAAGAGGGAACGATCCTATGAGGGAGATGGGCCTTACAGGAGAGAAGCTGTGCATGAGAGAAGGACTTTACAAGAGGGAAGGATCCTATGAGGGAGAGGTGCCTTACAGGAGAGAAGCTGTGAATGAGAGATTCACTTTATAGGAGGGAAGGATCCTATGAGGGAGAGGGGCCTTACAGGAGAGAAGGTGTACATGAGAGAAGGACTTTACAAGAGGGAAGGATCCTGAGGGAGAGGGGCCTTACAGGAGAGAAGCTGTGCATGAGAGAAGGACTTTACAAGAGGGAAGGATCCTATGAGGAGAGCGGCCTTACAGATAGAGAAGGTGTACATGAGAGAAGGACTTTACAAGAGGGAAGGATCCTATCTGGGAGAGGGGCCTTACAGGAGAGAAGCTGTACAGGAGAGATGTACTTTATAGGGGGAAGGATCCCATGAGGGAGAGGGGCCTTACAGGAGAGAAGCTGTGCATGAGAGGACTTTACAAGAGGGTAGGATCCTATGAGGGAGAGGGGCCTTACAGGAGAGAAGCTGTGAATGAGAGATGCACTTTATAGGAGGGAAGGATCCTATGAGGGAGAGGGGCCTTACAGGAGAGAAGGTGTACATGAGAGAAGGACTTTACAAGAGGGAAGGATCCTGAGGGAGAGGGGCCTTACAGGAGAGAAGCTGTGCATGAGAGAAGGACTTTACAAGAGGGAAGGATCCTATGAGGGAGAGGGGCCTTACAGGAGAGAAGCTGTGCATGAGAGAAGGACTTTACAAGAGGGAAGGATCCTATGAGGGAGAGCGGCCTTACAGATAGAGAAGGTGTACATGAGAGAAGGACTTTACAAGAGGGAAGGATCCTATCTGGGAGAGAGGCCTTACAGGAGAGAAGCTGTGCATGAGAGAAGGACTTTACAAGAGGAAAGGATCCTATGAGGGAGAGGGGCCTTACAGATAGAGAAGGTGTACATGAGAGAAGGACTTTACAAGAGGGAAGAATCCTATGAGGGAGAGGGGCCTTACAGGAGAGAAGCTGTGCATGAGAGAAGGACTTTACAAGTGGGAAGGATCCTATGAGGGAGAGGGGCCTTACAGGAGAGAAGGTGTACTTGAGAGAAGGACTTTACAAGAGGGAAGGATCCTATGAGGGCGAGGGGCCTTACAGGATAGAAGCTGTGCATGAGAGATGTACTTTATAGGAGGGAAGGATCCTATGAGGGAGAGCGACCTTACAGATAGAGAAGGTGTACTTGAGAGAAGGACTTTACAAGAGAGAAGGATCCTATGAGGGAGAGGGGCCTTACAGGAGAGAAGCTGTACAGGAGAGATGTACTTTATAGGGGGGAAGGATCCCATGAGGGAGAGGGGCCTTACAGGAGAGAAGCTGTGCATGAGAGAAGGACTTTACAAGAGGAAAGGATCCTATGAGGGAGAGGGGCCTTACAGGAGAGAAGCTGTGCATGGGAGAAGGACTTTACAAGAGGGAAGGATCCTATGAGGGAAAGGGGCCTTACAGGAGAGAAGCTGTGTATGAGAGAAGGACTTTACAAGAGGGAAGGATCCTATGAGGGAGAGGGCCTTACAGGAGAGAAGCTGTGCATGAGAGAAGGACTTTACAAGAGGGAAGGATCCTATGAGGGAGGGGGGCCTTACAGGAGAGAAGCTGTACAGGAGAGATGTACTTTATAGGAGGGAAGGATCCTGTGAGGGAGAGGGGCCTTACAGAGAGAGACGATGTACATGAGAGAAGGACTTTACAAGAGCGAAGGATCCTCTGAGGGAGAGGGGCCTTACAGGAGAGAAGCTGTACATGAGAGATGCACTTCATAGGAGGGAAGGATCCTATGAGGGAGAGGGGCCTTACAGGAGAGAAGCTGTACAGGAGAAAAGGACTTTATAGGAGGGAAGGATCCCATGAGGGAAAGGGGCCTTACAGGAGAGAAGCTGTACAGGAGAGATGTACTTTATAGGAGGGAAGGATCCTATGAGGGAGAGGGGCCTTACAGAGAGAGACGATGTACATGAGAGAAGGACTTTACAAGAGGGAAGGATCCTATGAGGGAGAGGGGCCTTACAGGAGAGAAGCTGTGCATGAGAGAAGGACTTTACAAGAGGGAAGAATCCTATGAGGGAGAGGTGCCTTACAGGAGAGAAGCTGTGAATGAGAGATTCACTTTATAGGAGGGAAGGATCCTATGAGGGAGAGGGACCTTACAGGAGAGAAGCTGTACAGGAGAGATGTGCTTTATAGGAGGGAAGGATCCCATGAGGGAAAGGGGGCCTTACAGGAGAGAAGCTGTGCATGAGAGAAGGACTTTACAAGAGGGAAGGATCCTATGAGGGAGAGCGACCTTACAGATAGAGAAGGTGTACATGGGAGATGTACTTTATAGGAGGGAAGGATCCCATGAGGGAAAGGGGCCTTACAGGAGAGAAGCTGTACAGGAGAAAAGGACTTTACAAGAGGGAATGATCCTATGAGGGAGAGGGGCCTTACAGGAGAGAAGCTGTACAGGAGAAAAGGACTTTATAGGAGGGAAGGATCCCATGAGGGAGAGGGGCCTTACAGGAGAGAAGCTGTACAGGAGAAAATGACTTTATAGGAGGGAAGGATCCTATGAGGGAGAGGGGCCTTACAGGAGAGAAGCTGTACATGAGAGATGTACTTTATAGGAGGGAAGGATCCCATGAGGGAAAGGGGCCTTACAGGAGAGAAGCTGTACCGGAGAGATGTACTTTATAGGAGGGAAGGATCCTATGAGGGAGAGGGGCCTTACAGGAGAGAAGCTGTACATGAGAGATGTACTTTATAGGAGGGAAGGATCCTATGAGGGAGAGGGGCCTTACAGGAGAGAAGCTGTGCATGAGAGGACTTTACAAGAGGGTAGGATCCTATGAGGGAGAGGGGCCTTACAGGAGAGAAGCTGTGAATGAGAGATGCACTTTATAGGAGGGAAGGATCCTATGAGGGAGAGGGGCCTTACAGATAGAGAAGGTGTACATGAGAGAAGGACTTTACAAGAGGGAAGGATCCTATGAGGGAGAGGGGCCTTACAGGAGAGAAGCTGTGCATGAGAGAAGGACTTTACAAGAGGGAAGGATCCTATGAGGGAGAGGGGCCTTACAGGAGAGAAGCTGTGCATGAGAGAAGGACTTTACAAGAGGGAAGGATCCTATGAGGGAGAGCGGCCTTACAGATAGAGAAGGTGTACATGAGAGAAGGACTTTACAAGAGGGAAGGATCCTATCTGGGAGAGGGGCCTTACAGGAGAGAAGCTGTACATGAGAGAAGGACTTTACAAGAGGGAAGGTTCATATGAGGGAGAGGGGCCTTACAGGAGAGAAGGTGTACTTGAGAGAAGGACTTTACAAGAGGGAAGGATCCTATGAGGGCGAGGGGCCTTACAGGACAGAAGCTGTGCATGAGAGATGTACTTTATAGGAGGGAAGGATCCTATGAGGGAGAGCGACCTTACAGATAGAGAAGGTGTACTTGAGAGAAGGACTTTACAAGAGAGAAGGATCCTATGAGGGAGAGGGGCCTTACAGGAGAGAAGCTGTACAGGAGAGATGTACTTTATAGGGGGAAGGATCCCAGGAGGGAGAGGGGCCTTACAGGAGAGAAGCTGTGCATGAGAGGACTTTACAAGAGGAAAGGATCCTATGAGGGAGAGGGCCTTACAGGAGAGAAGCTGTGCATGAGAGAAGGACTTTACAAGAGGGAAGGATCCTATGAGGGAAAGGGGCCTTACAGGAGAGAAGCTGTGTATGAGAGAAGGACTTTACAAGAGGGAAGGATCCTATGAGGGAGAGGGGCCTTACAGGAGAGAAGCTGTGCATGAGAGAAGGACTTTACAAGAGGGAAGGATCCTATGAGGGAGGGGGCCTTACAGGAGAGATGTACTTTATAGGAGGGAAGGATCCTATGAGGGAGAGGGGCCTTACAGGAGAGATGTACTTTATAGGAGGGAAGGATCCTATGAGGGAGGAGGCCTTACAGGAGAGAAGCTGTACAGGAGAGATGTACTTTATAGGAGGGAAGGATCCTATGAGGGAGAGGGGCCTTACAGGAGAGAAGCTGTGCATGAGAGAAGGACTTTACAAGAGGGAAGGATCCTATGAGGGAGAGCGGCCTTACAGATAGAGAAGGTGTACATGAGAGAAGGACTTTACAAGAGGGAAGGATCCTATCTGGGAGAGGGGCCTTACAGGAGAGAAGCTGTACAGGAGAGATGTACTTTATAGGGGGAAGGATCCCATGAGGGAGAGGGGCCTTACAGGAGAGAAGCTGTGCATGAGAGGACTTTACAAGAGGGTAGGATCCTATGAGGGAGAGGGGCCTTACAGGAGAGAAGCTGTGAATGAGAGATGCACTTTATAGGAGGGAAGGATCCTATGAGGGACAGGGGCCTTACAGGAGAGAGGGTGTACATGAGAGAAGGACTTTACAAGAGGGAAGGATCCTGAGGGAGAGGGGCCTTACAGGAGAGAAGCTGTGCATGAGAGAAGGACTTTACAAGAGGGAAGGATCCTATGAGGGAGAGGGGCCTTACAGGAGAGAAGCTGTGCATGAGAGAAGGACTTTACAAGAGGGAAGAATTCTATGAGGGAGAGCGGCCTTACAGATAGAGAAGGTGTACATGAGAGAAGGACTTTACAAGAGGGAAGGATCCTATGAGGGAGAGGGGCCTTACAGGAGAGAAGCTGTGCATGAGAGAAGGACTTTACAAGAGGGAAGGATTCTATGAGGGAGAGCGGCCTTACAGATAGAGAAGGTGTACATGAGAGAAGGACTTTACAAGAGGGAAGGATCCTATCTGGGAGAGGGCCTTACAGGAGAGAAGCTGTACAGGAGAGATGTACTTTAATGGGGGAAGGATCCCATGAGGGAGAGGGGCCTTACAGGAGAGAAGCTGTGCATGAGAGAAGGACTTTACAAGAGGAAAGGATCCTATGAGGGAGAGGGGCCTTACAGATAGAGAAGGTGTACATGAGAGAAGGACTTTACAAGAGGGAAGAATCCTATGAGGGAGAGGGGCCTTACAGGAGAGAAGCTGTGCATGAGAGAAGGACTTTACAAGTGGGAAGGATCCTATGAGGGAGAGGGGCCTTACAGGAGAGAAGCTGTGTATGAGAGAAGGACTTTACAAGAGGGAAGGATCCTATGAGGGAGAGGGGCCTTACAGGAGAGAAGCTGTACCGGAGAGATGTACTTTATAGGAGGGAAGGTTCATATGAGGGAGAGGGGCCTTACAGGAGAGAAGGTGTACTTGAGAGAAGGACTTTACAAGAGGGAAGGATCCTATGAGGGCGAGGGGCCTTACAGGACAGAAGCTGTGCATGAGAGATGTACTTTATAGGAGGGAAGGATCCTATGAGGGAGAGCGACCTTACAGATAGAGAAGGTGTACTTGAGAGAAGGACTTTACAAGAGAGAAGGATCCTATGAGGGAGAGGGCCTTACAGGAGAGAAGCTGTGCATGAGAGAAGGACTTTACAAGAGGGAAGAATCCTATGAGGGAGAGGTGCCTTACAGGAGAGAAGCTGTGAATGAGAGATTCACTTTATAGGAGGGAAGGATCCTATGAGGGAGAGGGGCCTTACAGGAGAGAAGCTGTACAGGAGAGATGTGCTTTATAGGAGGGAAGGATCCCATGAGGGAAAGGGGGCCTTACAGGAGAGAAGCTGTGCATGAGAGAAGGACTTTACAAGAGGGAAGGATCCTATGAGGGAGAGCGACCTTACAGATAGAGAAGGTGTACATGGGAGATGTACTTTATAGGAGGGAAGGATCCCATGAGGGAAAGGGGCCTTACAGGAGAGAAGCTGTACAGGAGAAAAGGACTTTACAAGAGGGAATGATCCTATGAGGGAGAGGGGCCTTACAGGAGAGAAGCTGTACAGGAGAAAAGGACTTTATAGGAGGGAAGGATCCCATGAGGGAGAGGGGCCTTACAGGAGAGAAGCTGTACAGGAGAAAATGACTTTATAGGAGGGAAGGATCCTATGAGGGAGAGGGGCCTTACGGGAGAGAAGCTGTGAATGAGAGATTCACTTTATAGGAGGGAAGGATCCTATGAGGGAGAGGGGCCTTACAGGAGAGAAGCTGTACATGAGAGATGTACTTTATAGGAGGGAAGGATCCCATGAGGGAAAGGGGCCTTACAGGAGAGAAGCTGTACCGGAGAGATGTACTTTATAGGAGGGAAGGATCCTATGAGGAGAGGGGCCTTACAGGAGAGAAGCTGTACATGAGAGATGTACTTTATAGGAGGGAAGGATCCTATGAGGGAGAGGGGCCTTACAGGAGAGAAGCTGTGCATGAGAGGACTTTACAAGAGGGTAGGATCCTATGAGGGAGAGGGGCCTTACAGGAGAGAAGCTGTGAATGAGAGATGCACTTTATAGGAGGGAAGGATCCTATGAGGGAGAGGGGCCTTACAGATAGAGAAGGTGTACATGAGAGAAGGACTTTACAAGAGGGAAGGATCCTATGAGGGAGAGGGGCCTTACAGGAGAGAAGCTGTGCATGAGAGAAGGACTTTACAAGAGGGAAGGATCCTATGAGGGAGAGGGCCTTACAGGAGAGAAGCTGTGCATGAGAGAAGGACTTTACAAGAGGGAAGGATCCTATGAGGGAGAGCGGCCTTACAGATAGAGAAGGTGTACATGAGAGAAGGACTTTACAAGAGGGAAGGATCCTATCTGGGAGAGGGGCCTTACAGGAGAGAAGCTGTACATGAGAGAAGGACTTTACAAGAGGGAAGGTTCATATGAGGGAGAGGGGCCTTACAGGAGAGAAGGTGTACTTGAGAGAAGGACTTTACAAGAGGGAAGGATCCTATGAGGGCGAGGGGCCTTACAGGACAGAAGCTGTGCATGAGAGATGTACTTTATAGGAGGGAAGGATCCTATGAGGGAGAGCGACCTTACAGATAGAGAAGGTGTACTTGAGAGAAGGACTTTACAAGAGAGAAGGATCCTATGAGGGAGAGGGGCCTTACAGGAGAGAAGCTGTACAGGAGAGATGTACTTTATAGGGGGGAAGGATCCCAGGAGGGAGAGGGGCCTTACAGGAGAGAAGCTGTGCATGAGAGGACTTTACAAGAGGAAAGGATCCTATGAGGGAGAGGGGCCTTACAGGAGAGAAGCTGTGCATGAGAGAAGGACTTTACAAGAGGGAAGGATCCTATGAGGGAAAGGGGCCTTACAGGAGAGAAGCTGTGTATGAGAGAAGGACTTTACAAGAGGGAAGGATCCTATGAGGGAGAGGGGCCTTACAGGAGAGAAGCTGTGCATGAGAGAAGGACTTTACAAGAGGGAAGGATCCTATGAGGGAGGGGGCCTTACAGGAGAGATGTACTTTATAGGAGGGAAGGATCCTATGAGGGAGAGGGGCCTTACAGGAGAGATGTACTTTATAGGAGGGAAGGATCCTATGAGGGAGGAGGCCTTACAGGAGAGAAGCTGTACAGGAGAGATGTACTTTATAGGAGGGAAGGATCCTATGAGGGAGAGGGGCCTTACAGGAGAGAAGCTGTGCATGAGAGAAGGACTTTACAAGAGGGAAGGATCCTATGAGGGAGAGCGGCCTTACAGATAGAGAAGGTGTACATGAGAGAAGGACTTTACAAGAGGGAAGGATCCTATCTGGGAGAGGGGCCTTACAGGAGAGAAGCTGTACAGGAGAGATGTACTTTATAGGGGGAAGGATCCCATGAGGGAGAGGGGCCTTACAGGAGAGAAGCTGTGCATGAGAGGACTTTACAAGAGGGTAGGATCCTATGAGGGAGAGGGGCCTTACAGGAGAGAAGCTGTGAATGAGAGATGCACTTTATAGGAGGGAAGGATCCTATGAGGGACAGGGGCCTTACAGGAGAGAGGGTGTACATGAGAGAAGGACTTTACAAGAGGGAAGGATCCTGAGGGAGAGGGGCCTTACAGGAGAGAAGCTGTGCATGAGAGAAGGACTTTACAAGAGGGAAGGATCCTATGAGGGAGAGGGGCCTTACAGGAGAGAAGCTGTGCATGAGAGAAGGACTTTACAAGAGGGAAGAATTCTATGAGGGAGAGCGGCCTTACAGATAGAGAAGGTGTACATGAGAGAAGGACTTTACAAGAGGGAAGGATCCTATGAGGGAGAGGGGCCTTACAGGAGAGAAGCTGTGCATGAGAGAAGGACTTTACAAGAGGGAAGGATTCTATGAGGGAGAGCGGCCTTACAGATAGAGAAGGTGTACATGAGAGAAGGACTTTACAAGAGGGAAGGATCCTATCTGGGAGAGGGGCCTTACAGGAGAGAAGCTGTACAGGAGAGATGTACTTTAATGGGGGGAAGGATCCCATGAGGGAGAGGGGCCTTACAGGAGAGAAGCTGTGCATGAGAGAAGGACTTTACAAGAGGAAAGGATCCTATGAGGGAGAGGGGCCTTACAGATAGAGAAGGTGTACATGAGAGAAGGACTTTACAAGAGGGAAGAATCCTATGAGGGAGAGGGGCCTTACAGGAGAGAAGCTGTGCATGAGAGAAGGACTTTACAAGTGGGAAGGATCCTATGAGGGAGAGGGGCCTTACAGGAGAGAAGCTGTGTATGAGAGAAGGACTTTACAAGAGGGAAGGATCCTATGAGGGAGAGGGGCCTTACAGGAGAGAAGCTGTACCGGAGAGATGTACTTTATAGGAGGGAAGGTTCATATGAGGGAGAGGGGCCTTACAGGAGAGAAGGTGTACTTGAGAGAAGGACTTTACAAGAGGGAAGGATCCTATGAGGGCGAGGGGCCTTACAGGACAGAAGCTGTGCATGAGAGATGTACTTTATAGGAGGGAAGGATCCTATGAGGGAGAGCGACCTTACAGATAGAGAAGGTGTACTTGAGAGAAGGACTTTACAAGAGAGAAGGATCCTATGAAGGAGAGGGGCCTTACAGGAGAGAAGCTGTACAGGAGAGATGTACTTTATAGGGGGGAAGGATCCCAGGAGGGAGAGGGGCCTTACAGGAGAGAAGCTGTGCATGAGAGAAGGACTTTACAAGAGGAAAGGATCCTATGAGGGAGAGGGGCCTTACAGGAGAGAAGCTGTGCATGAGAGAAGGACTTTACAAGAGGGAAGGATCCTATGAGGGAAAGGGGCCTTACAGGAGAGAAGCTGTGTATGAGAGAAGGACTTTACAAGAGGGAAGGATCCTATGAGGGAGAGGGGCCTTACAGGAGAGAAGCTGTACAGGAGAGATGTACTTTATAGGAGGGAAGGATCCTATGAGGGAGAGGGGCCTTACAGGAGAGATGTACTTTATAGGAGGGAAGGATCCTATGAGGGAGAGGGGCCTTAAGGAAGTGAGAAGCTGTACATGAGAGATGTAGATTTATGAACTTGTCATACAGTGCAGCAAGTCACCTTGCTGCACTGCGTGACAGGGAGAGGGCAGGAACGGCCCGTATTTATGGCAATATGGTGCATTCCTGCCTTTATCCTGCGCTGGCGCCCTTTTGGCAGCCTAGCACCAACGCAGGCACCCTTGCACCATGGTGCAAGGATGCCTGCGTTGCATGCAGGATTGTTTTTGTGCAGGATAATCCTGAGAGGCGTATTCCTCTTTCTAAATAGATATTTCTCCTCGTTACGCCTCTCCTGGGAAGGCATACCTTTT
The DNA here is from genome assembly GCA_963921515.1 of Calotriton arnoldi. Classification (NCBI taxonomy): domain Eukaryota; kingdom Metazoa; phylum Chordata; class Amphibia; order Caudata; family Salamandridae; genus Calotriton; species Calotriton arnoldi. The sequence goes on from CAWUFW010000167.1 coordinate 5,043,095, forward strand.
TGGAGCATTCCCAGGTTTACCAGTTCTGGTAAATCTGGGAATGTGTCTAAAACCATGGGAGTTGTGTGGGAGCACCCATGGAACGCCTCCCTTGCGCTGAATAAGGCAACGCAGAGATTTGCGCTGTGTTGTTTTACTTCAGATTTATGGAGCCACACAGGGCCACGCAACGTTTACAGAAGGGAGGGATCCTTTGAGGGAGAGGGTTCTTACAGAAAGAGAAGCTGTACCCAAGAGATGGGCTTTACAAGAGGGAGGGACCCTATGAGGGAAAGGGGCCTTACAGGACAGGGAAGCTGTAACTTAGATATGAAATTTACAGAGGAGGTCCTATGAGGGAAAGGGGCCTTACAGGAGAGAAGCTGTGCATGAGAGAAGGACTTTACAAGAGGGAAGGATCCTATGAGGGAGAGGGGCCTTACAGGAGAGAAAAGCTGTACATGAGAGATGGACTTTACGGGGCGAGGGGGGATCCTAAGAGAGAAAGGGGCCTTACAGGAGAGGGAAGCTGTACCTGAGAGATGAACTTTACGGGGCGAGGGGGGGGGGATCCTATGAGGGAGGAGGCCTTACAGGAGAGAAGCTGTACAGGAGAGATGTACTTTATAGGAGGGAAGGATCCTATGAGGGAGAGGGGCCTTAAGGAAGTGAGAAGCTGTACATGAGAGATGTAGATTTATGAACTTGTCATACAGTGCAGCAAGTCACCTTGCTGCACTGCGCTGCACTGCGTGACAGGGAAAGGGCAGGAACGTCCCGTATTTATGGCAATATGGTGCATTCCTGTCTTTTATCCTGCGCTGGCGCCCTTTTGGCAGCCTAGCACCAACGCAGGCACCCTTGCACCATGGTGCAAGGATGCCTGCGTTGCATGCAGGATTGTTTTTGTACAGGGCAATCCTGAGAGGCGTATTCCTCTTTCTAAATAGATATTTCTCCTCGTTACGCCTCTCCTGGGAAGGCATATCTTTTTGGAGCATTCCCAGGTTTACCAGTTCTGGTAAATCTGGGAATGTGTCTAAAACCATGGGAGTTGTGTGGGAGCACCCATGGAACGCCTCCCTTGCGCTGAATAAGGCAACGCAACGATTTGCGCTGTGTTTTACTTCAGATTTATGGAGCCACTCAGGGCCACGCAACGTTTACAGAAGGGAGGGATCCTTTGAGGGAGAGGGGTCTTACAGAAAGAGAAGCTGTACACGAGAGATGGGCTTTACAAGAGGGAGGGACCCTATAAGGGAAAGGGGCCTTACAGGACAGGGAAGCTGTAACTTAGATATGAAATTTACAGAAGAGGTCCTATGAGGGAAAGGGGCCTTACAGGAGAGAAAAGCTGTACATGAGAGATGGACTTTACGGGGCGAGGGGGGGGGGGATCCTAAGAGAGAAAGGGGCCTTACAGGAGAGGGAAGCTGTACCTGAGAGATGGACTTTACAGAGGGGTCCTGTGAGGGAACGGGGCTTACAGGGAGAGAAGGTGTACACGGGAGACAAACTTTACAGAGGGAAAGGATCCCTTGAGGGAGAGGGGCCTTACAGGAGAGAAGCTGTACATGAGAGATGTGGTTTAAATGAGGGAGGGTCCCTATGAGGGAACGGGGACTTACAGAGAGAGAAACTGTACACGAGAGCTGTAGTTTACAGAAGGGAAGGGTTCTTTGAGGGAAAGATGCCTTATAGGAGAGAAGCTGTACATGAGAGATGTAGTTTACAGAAGGGAAGGGTTCTATGAGGGAAAGATGCCTTATAGGAGAGAAGCTGTACATGAGAGATGTAGTTTACAGAAGGGAAGGGTTCTATGAGGGAGAGATACCTTATAGGAGAGAAGCTGTACATGAGAGATGTAGTTTACAGGAGGGAGGGACCCTATGAGGGAACGGAGCCTTACAGAGAGAGAAGGTGTTCAGGAGGGATGTAGTCTACAGGAGGAAAGGGTCCCAAGAGGGAGAGAGGCCTTACAGGAGTGAAGCTGTACCTGAGAGATGGACTTTACAGAGGGGGTCCTATGAGGTAAAAGGGCCTTACAGAGAAAGAAGCTGTAGACGAGAGATGTAGTTTACAGGAGGGAAGGGTCCCAAGAGGAAGAGAGGCCTTACAGGAGTGAAGCTGTACATGAGAGATGGACTTTACAGAAGGGGGGATCCTAAGAGTGAGAAGGGCCTTACAGGAGGAAGGGTCTTGATGGAAACAAGTCTTAAAGGTGAAAGTGGCTTTAGGCAAGAGCCACATCTTACAGGATGGAGGTGTTTTAAGGGAGCTGGGGTCTTACTGAAGGACAGTGAGGCAGATGAGAATAGACACAGGATTCTTACCAGGGCAGTCGGGCTCCCTGGGAAAAGAAGGGCACAGTTGTATGTGGTGCAGTTATGCCAATGGCAGAGAAAGAAAAGCCCTTAATATCCCCTCCAAATCTCATTAAGCTTTCATGAGCATGTTAATCTTTGGTTTGCAGGCTACTGATTAAAATACATTTAAACTATTTAAAATACATCTTTATTATCTAGCTCATACCAGGGTGAATATGCCAAACAAATGTCTATACAGAGACATCAACAATGACGTGAGAGGCCTAATATTCCTCTGGCTCCCCTTCAGTGGTGTGGGGGATGGGCGGGGGGGCTTCTTTGGGGCCAGCCTTTGGTAGGGGGTGTATGATGCAGCTTTCGATGTACTCAAATATGGTGTTGGGGTCTTGGTCAGCGTTGATGTGGATAACCCCGTCATAGAACTCCTCCACCAGTTGGAAGTTGGCGTGGTAAATGTCAAGCTTCTCCTGTATTGCGTCCAAGGAGTTCAGCGGGTTCTGCTGGAGGCGGGCCTGCACCTCCAAGCTGGGCGCTGGCTTGTATACGGTGTGGTACCTGCAAAAGAGGGGACAAAGACCAGATCTGAGGTCCAATCGCAGCTCAGTACCACATGCCTCAAAAATCCAATGCCAAATCCGCCATACACACAAGAGGACTTTTCATCAGTGGTCACAGTATGAGCTTCTTAAAGATAAAGCATATAATTAAGGAAGGGATTTAAGCACTCTTTGCATTGTTGACAAAACAGTACTTTGTGAATTGAAAGTCTGTGCAAAGATTAAACGATCATCACAAGAACGGGTAGATAATTCTAGAATCGCGCTAGAATGGTTAGAAAATGCTGACTCATCACCAGAACGGATTGATAATTCTGAGATTATCCACCTTTTCTGGGGACAATACTGGGATCATCACTAGAACAGTTAGAAACTTCTGGGATCATCACCAGAACGGGTGGATAATTCTGGATCATCACAAGAACAGGTGGATAATTCTGGGATCATCACTAGAACGGTTGGATAATTCTGGGATCATCACAAGAACAGGTGGATAATTCTGGGATCATCACTAGAACGGTTGGATAATTCTGGGATTATCACCAGAACCGGTGGATAATTCTGGGATCATCACCAGAACGGGTGGATAATTCTGGGATCATCACCAGAACGGGTGGATAATTCTGGGATCATCACCAGAACGGGTGGATAATTCTGGGATCATCATTAGAACAGTTGGACAATTCTGTGATTATCAACAGAATGGGTGGATAATTCTGGGATCATCACCAGAACAGGTGGATAATTCTGGGATCACCACCAGAACGGGTGGGTAATTCTGGGATCATCGTTAGAACAGACAGTAGATAATTCTGGGAGTATCACCAGAACGGGGGAATAATTCTGGGATCATCGTTAGAATGGTAGGTCATTCTAGGATCATCAACAGTACGGGTGGATAATTCTGGGATTATCACCAGAACTGGTGGATAATTTTGAGATCATTGCTAGACCGGTAGATAATTCTGGGATCATCACTAGAAAGGAAGATAATTCTGGAATCATTGCTAGAGTAGGTAGATGGATAATTCTGGGACTTTGATGTTTAAAAAGGTACGCATAAACCTGAAAGGGCAAGCTATAGCAGACATGGGGTGACCTATGGGAGACAAGGGGTGAGCAATGGCAGACATGAGGCGAACTATGGCAGACATGGGGCGAGCTATGGCAGACATGGAGCGAGCTATGGCAGACATGGAGCGAGCTATGGCAGACATGGAGCGAGCTATGGCAGACATGGAGCGAGCTATGGCAGGCATGGGGCGAGCTATGGCAGGCATGGGGCAAGCTATGGCAGACATGGAGCGAGGTAGGGTAGACATGAAGCTAACTATGGCAGACATGGGGTGAGCTATGGGAGACAGGGAGCGCGCTATGGCATGCATGAGGCGAGCTATCGCAGACATGGGGCGAGCTATAGCAGACATGGGGCGAGCTATAGCAGACATGGGGTGAGCTATAGCAGACATAGGATGAGCTATGGGAGACGGGCGAGCTATGGCAGACATGGAGCGAGCTATGGCAGACTTGGAGCGAGCTATGGCAGACTTGGAGCGAGCTATGGCAGACACGGAGCGAGCTTTGGCAGACATGAGGCGAGCTATGGCAGACATGAGGCGAGCTATGGCAGACATGGAGCGAGCTATGGCAGACTTGGAGCGAGCTATGGCAGACACGGAGCGAGCTATGGCAGACATGAGGCAAGCTATGGCAGATATGAGGTGAGCTATGGCAGACATGAGGTGAGCTATGGCAGACATGAGGCGAGCTATGGCAGACATGGGGCAAGCTGTGGAAGACATGAGATGTGGCAGACATGAGGTGATATGGCAGACGAGGCGAGATGGCAGACATGGGGCGAGCTAGACATGGGAAGAGCTATGGCAGACATTGGGCGCTATGGCAGACATAAGGCTAGCTATGGCAGACATAAGGCGAGCTATGGCATACATGAGGCGGGCTATGGCAGACATGAGGCGAGCTATGGCAGACATGGGGCGAGCTATGGCAGACTTGGGGCGAGCTATGGTACAACATGAGGCAAGCTATGGCAGACATGAGGCAAGCTATGGCAGACATGAGGCAAGCTATGGCAGACATGGTGCGAGCTATGGCAGACATGGGGCGACCTATGGCAGACATGAGGCGAGCTATGGCAGACATGAGGCAAGATGGCAGACATGGGGCAAGCTATGGCAGCCATGGGGCAAGCTATGGCAGCCATGGGGAAAGCTATGGCAGACATGGGGCAAGTTATGGCAGACATGGGGCAAGTTATGGCAGACATGGGGCAAGTTATGGCAGACATGGGGCAAGCTATGGCAGACATGGGGAGGGCTATGGCAGCTATGGCAGACATGAGGCTAGCTATGGCAGACATGAGGCAAGATGGCAGACATGAGGCAAGATGGCAGACATGAGGTGAGATGGCAGACAGGTGAGATGGCAGACAAGGGGCGAGCTAAGGCAGACATGGGGCGAGCTATGGCAGCTATGGCAAACATGAGGTGAGCTATGGCAGCTATGGCAAACATGAGGTGAGCTATGGCAGACATGGGGTTAGCTATGGCTATGGCAGACATAGGGCGAGCTAAGGCAGACGTAGGGCGAGCTATGGCAGACATAGGGCGAGCTATGGCAGACATGGGGCGAGCTATGGCAGACATGGGGCGAGCCGTGGCAGACATGAGGCTAGCTATGTCAGACATGAGGCGAGCTATGGGAGACATGAGGCGAGCTATGGGAGACATGGGGCGAGCTATGGGAGACATGGGGCGAGCTATGGCAGACATGGGGGGAGCTACGGCAGACATGGGGTGAGCTATGGCTCACATGAGGCGAGCTATGGCAGACATGGGGTGAGCTATGGCAGACGTGAGGCTAGCTATGGCAGCTGTGAGGCTAGCTATGGCTGACATTGGGCGAGCTATAGCAGACATGAGGCGAGCTGTGGCTCACATGAGGCGAGCTATGGCAGACATGAGGCGAGCTACGGCAGACATGAGGCGAGCTACGGCAGACATGGGGCGAGCTATGGCAGACATAAGGCAAGCTATGGCAGACAAAGGGCGGGCTATGGCAGCTATGGCAGACATGAGGCTAACTATGGCAGACATGGGGTGAGCTATGGCAGTTATGGGGCTAGCTATGGCAGACATGGGGCGAGCTATGGCAGACATGAGGCGAGCTAAGGCAGACATGAGGCGAGCTATGGCAGACATGGGGGAACTATGGCAGACATGGGGGAACTATGGCAGACATGGGGCAAACTATGGCAGACATGGGGCGAGCTATGGCAGACATGGGGCAAGCTATGGCAGACATGGGGCAAGCTATGGCAGACATGGTGCGAGCTATGGCAGACATGGTGCGAGCTATGGCAGACATGGTGCGAGCTATGGCAGACATGGGGCGCTGCTATGGCAGACATGAGGCTAGCTATGTCAGACATGAGGCGAGGTATGGCAAACATGAGGCTAGCTATGGCAGACATGGGACGAGCTACGGCAGACATGTGGCGAGCTATGGCTCACATGAGGCGAGCTATGGCAGACATGGGGCGAGCTATGGCAGACATGGGGTGAGCTATGGCAGGCATGGAGCAAGGTATGGCAGACATGGGGCAAGCTATGACAGACATAAGGCAAGCTATGGCAGACATAAGGCAAGCTATGGCAGACATGGGGCACTATGGGAGACATGAGGCTAGCTATGTCAGACATGAGGCGAGGTATGGCAAACATGAGGCTAGCTATGGCAGACATGGAACGAGCTACGGCAGACATGCGGCGAGCTATGGCTCACATGAGGCGAGCTATGGCAGACATGAGGCGAACTATGGCAGACATGGGGCGAGCTATGGCAGGCATGGAGCAAGGTATGGCAGACATGGGGCAAGCTATGACAGACATAAGGCAAGCTATGGCAGACATGGGGCGAGCTATGGCAGGCATGGAGCAAGGTATGGCAGACATAAGGCAAGCTATGGCAGACATAAGGCAAGCTATGGCAGCTATGGCAGACATGCATGAGCTATGGCAGACACTGGGCGAGCTATGGCAGACATGGGGTGAGCTATGGCAGACATGGGGCGAGCTATGGCAGACATGGGGCGAGCTATGGCAGACATGGGGCGAGCTATGGCAGACATGGGGCGAGCTATGGCCGACATGGGGCGAGCTATGGCAGACATGGGGCGAGCTATGGCAGACATGGGGCGAGCTATGGCAGACATGGGGCGAGCTATGGCAGACATGGGGCGAGCTATGGCAGACATGATGCGAGCTATGGCAGACATGATGCGAGCTATGGCAGACATGGTGCGAGCTATGGCAGACATGGGGCGAGCTATGGCAGACATGAGGTGAGCTATGGCAGACATGAGGCGAGCTATGGCAGACATGGGGCGAGCTATGGCAGGCATGGAGCAAGGTATGGCAAACATGAGGCTAGCTATGGCAGACATTAGGCGAGCTATGGCAGACATGGGACGAGCTACGGCAGCTATGGCAGACATGCATGAGCTATGGCAGACACTGGGCAAGCTATCACAGACATGGGGCGAGCTATGGCAGACATGGGGCGAGCTATGGCAGACATGAGACGAGTTATGGCAGACATGAGGCGAGCTATGGCAGACATGAGGCGAGCTATGGCAGACATGAGGCGACCTATGGCAGACATGAGGCGAGCTATGGCAGACATGAGGCAAGCTATGGCAGACATGGGGCAAGCTATGGCAGACATGGGGCAAGCTATGGCAGCCATGGGGAAAGCTATGGCAGACATGGGGCAAGTTATGGCAGACATGGGGCAAGTTATGGCAGACATGGGGCAAGCTATGGCAGACATAAGGCAAGCTATGGCAGACATGGGGAGGGCTATGGCAGCTATGGCAGACATGAGGCTAGCTATGGCAGACATGAGGCAAGATGGCAGACATGAGGCAAGATGGCAGACATGAGGTGAGATGGCAGACAGGTGAGATGGCAGACATGGGGCGAGCTAAGGCAGACATGGGGCGAGCTATGGCGGCTATGGCAAACATGAGGTGAGCTATGGCAGCTATGGCAAACATGAGGTGAGCTATGGCAGACATGGGGTTAGCTATGGCAGGCATGGGGCAAGCTATGGCAGACATGAGCTATGGCAGACATGAGGCGAGATGGCAGACTTGAGGTGAGATGGCAGACATGGGGCGAGCTATGGCAGACATGGGGCGAGCCGTGGCAGACATGAGGCTAGCTATGTCAGACTTGAGGCGAGCTATGGCAGACATAGGGCGAGCTATCGCAGACATAGGGCGAGCTATGGCAGACATAGGGCGAGCTATAGCAGACATGAGGCGAGCTGTGGCTCACATGAGGCGAGCTATGGCAGACAAGAGGCGAGCTATGGCAGACATGAGGCGAGCTACGGCAGACATGAGGCGAGCTACGGCAGACATGAGGCGAGCTACGGCAGACATGAGGCGAGCTACGGCAGACATGAGGCGAGCTATGGCAGACATAGGGCGGGCTATGGCAGACATAGGGCAGGCTATGGCAACTATGGCAGACATGAGGCTAACTATGGCAGACATGGGGTGAGCTATGGCAGTTATGGGGCTAGCTATGGCAGACATGGGGCGAGCTATGGCAGACATGAGGCGAGCTAAGGCAGACATGAGGCGAGCTATGGCAGACATGGGGGAACTATGGCAGACATGGGGCAAACTATGGCAGACATGGGGGAACTATGGCAGACATGGGGTGAGCTATGGCAGACATGAGGCAAACTATGGCAGACATGAGGCAAACTATGGCAGACATGAGGTGAGCTATGGCAGACATGGGGCGAGCTATGGCAGACATGGGGCGAGCTATGGCAGACATGGGGCGAGCTATGGCAGACATGGGGCAAGCTATGGCAGACATGGGGCAAGCTATGGCAGACATGGGGCAAGCTATGGCAGACATGAGGTGAGATGGCAGACATGGGGAAAGCTGTGGCAGACATGGGGCGCTGCTATGGCAGACATGAAGGTTGCTATGGCAGACATGGGACGAGCTACGGCAGACATGTGGCGAGCTATGGCTCACATGAGGCGAGCTATGGCAGACATGGGGCGAGCTATGGCAGACATGGGGCGAGCTATGGCAGGCATGGAGCAAGGTATGGCAGACATGGGGCAAGCTATGACAGACATAAGGCAAGCTATGGCAGACATAAGGCAAGCTATGGCAGACATGGGGCGCTATGGGAGACATGAGGCTAGCTATGTCAGACATGAGACGAGGTATGGCAGACATAAGGCAAGCTATGGCAGACATAAGGCAAGCTATGGCAGACACTGGGCGAGCTATGGCAGACATGGGGTGAGCTATGGCAGACATGGGGTTAGCTATGGCGGGCATGGGGCAAGCTATGGCAGACATGAGCTATGGCAGACATGAGGCGAGATGGCAGACTTGAGGTGAGATGGCAGACATGGGGCGAGCTATGGCAGACATGGGGCGAGCCGTGGCAGACATGAGGCTAGCTATGTCAGACTTGAGGCGAGCTATGGCAGACATAGGGCGAGCTATCGCAGACATAGGGCGAGCTATGGCAGACATAGGGGCGAGCTATAGCAGACATGAGGCGAGCTGTGGCTCACATGAGGCGAGCTATGGCAGACATGAGGCGAGCTATGGCAGACATGAGGCGAGCTACGGCAGACATGAGGCGAGCTACGGCAGACATGAGGCGAGCTACGGCAGACATGAGGCGAGCTACGGCAGACATGAGGCGAGCGACGGCAGACATGAGGCGAGCTATGGCAGACATAGGGCGGGCTATGGCAGACATAGGGCAGGCTATGGCAACTATGGCAGACATGAGGCTAACTATGGCAGACATGGGGTGAGCTATGGCAGTTATGGGGCTAGCTATGGCAGACATGGGGCGAGCTATGGCAGACATGAGGCGAGCTAAGGCAGACATGAGGCGAGCTATGGCAGACATGGGGGAACTATGGCAGACATGGGGCAAACTATGGCAGACATGGGGGAACTATGGCAGACATGGGGTGAGCTATGGCAGACATGAGGCAAACTATGGCAGACATGAGGCAAACTATGGCAGACATGAGGTGAGCTATGGCAGACATGGGGCGAGCTATGGCAGACATGGGGCGAGCTATGGCAGACATGGGGCAAGCTATGGCAGACATGGGGCAAGCTATGGCAGACATGGGGCAAGCTATGGCAGACATGAGGTGAGATGGCAGACATGGGGAAAGCTGTGGCAGACATGGGGCGCTGCTATGGCAGACATGAAGGTTGCTATGGCAGACATGGGACGAGCTACGGCAGACATGTGGCGAGCTATGGCTCACATGAGGCGAGCTATGGCAGACATGGGGCGAGCTATGGCAGACATGGGGCGAGCTATGGCAGGCATGGAGCAAGGTATGGCAGACATGGGGCAAGCTATGACAGACATAAGGCAAGCTATGGCAGACATAAGGCAAGCTATGGCAGACATGGGGCGCTATGGGAGACATGAGGCTAGCTATGTCAGACATGAGACGAGGTATGGCAGACATAAGGCAAGCTATGGCAGACATAAGGCAAGCTATGGCAGACACTGGGCGAGCTATGGCAGACATGGGGTGAGCTATGGCAGACATGGGGTGAGCTATGGCAGACATGGGGTGAGCTATGGCAGACATGGGGCGAGCTATGGCAGACATGGGGCGAGCTATGGCAGACATGGGGCGAGCTATGGCAGACATGGGGCGAGCTATGGCAGACATGGGGCGAGCTATGGCAGACATGGGGCGAGCTATGGCAGACATGGTGCGAGCTATGGCAGACATGGGGCGAGCTATGGCAGACATGGTGCGAGCTATGGCAGACATGGGGCAAGCTATGGCAGACATGAGGTAAGCTATGGCAGACATGAGGTAAGCTATGGCAGACATGAGGTAAGCTATGGCAGACATGAGGTGAGCTATGGCAGACATGAGGTGAGCTATGGCAGACATGAGGTGAGCTATGACAGACATGAGGCGAGCTATGGCAGACATGGGGCGAGCTATGGCAGGCATGGAGCAAGGTATGGCAAACATGAGGCTAGCTATGGCAGACATTAGGCGAGCTATGGCAGACATGGGACGAGCTACGGCAGCTATGGCAGACATGCATGAGCTATGGCAGACACTGGGCAAGCTATCACAGACACGGGGCGAGCTATGGCAGACATGGGGCGAGCTATGGCAGACATGGGGCGAGCTATGGCAGACATGGGGCGAGCTATGGCAGACATGAGACGAGTTATGGCAGACATGAGGCGAGCTATGGCAGACATGAGGCGAGCTATGGCAGACATGAGGCGAGCTATGGCAGACATGAGGCGAGCTATGGCAGACATGAGGCGAGCTATGGCAGACATGGGGCGAGCTATGGCAGACATGGGGCGAGCTATGGCAGACATGGGGCGAGCTATGGCAGACATGGGGCGAGCTATGGCAGACATGGGGCGAGCTATGGCAGACATGGGGCGAGCTATGGCAGACATGGGGCGAGCTATGGCAGACATGGGGCGAGCTATTGCAGACATGAAGCGAGCTATGGCAGACATGGGGCAAACTATGGCAGACATGGGGGAACTATGGCAGACATGGGGGAACTATGGCAGACATGGGGGAACTATGGCAGACATGGGGGAACTATGGCAGACATGGGGGGAACTATGGCAGACATGGGGGGAACTATGGCAGACATGGGGGAACTATGGCAGACATGGGGCAAACTATGGCAAACATGAGGCGAGCTATGGCAGACATGGGGCGAGCTATGGGAGACATGAGGCGAGCTATGGGAGACATGAGGCGAGCTATGGGAGACATGAGGCGAGCTACGGCAGACATGAGGCGAGCTACGGCAGACATAGGGTGAGCTACGGCAGACATGGGGCGAGCTATGGCAGACATGGGGCGAGCTATGGCAGACATGAGGAAAGCTATGGCAGACATGAGGTACGATGGCAGACATGAGGCACGATGGCAGACATGGGGCGAGCTACACATGGGGCAAGCTATGGCATACATGGGGCAAGCTATGGCAGACATGGGGCAGGCTATGGCAGAAATGGGGCAAGCTATGGCAGACATAGGGCAACCTATGGCAGAGATGAGCTATGGCAGACATGGGGCGAGATGGCAGACATGAGGCAAGATGGCAGACATGGGGCGAGATGGCAGACATGGGGCGAGATGGCAGACATGGGGCGAGCTATGGCAGACATGGGGCGAGCTATGGCAGACATGGGGCGAGCTATGGCTGACATGGGGCGAGCTATGGCAGACATGGGGCGAGCTATGGCAGACATGGGGCGAGCTATGGCAGACATGGGGCGAGCTATGGCAGACATGGGGCGAGCTATGGCAGACATGGGGCGAGCTATGGCAGACATGGGGCGAGCTATGGCAGACATGGGGCGAGCTATGGCAGACATGGGGCGAGCTATGGCAGACATGAGGCGAGCTATGTCAGACATGAGGCGAGCCATGGCAGACATGGGGCGAGCTATGGCAGACATGGGGCGAGCTATGGCAGACATGGGGCGAGCTATGGCAGACATGGGGCGAGCTATGGCAGACATGAGGCGAGATGGCAGACATGAGGCGAGCTACGGCAGACATGGGGTGAGCTATGGCAGACATGGGGCGGGCTATGGCAGCTATGGCAGACATGAGGCTAACTATGGCAGACATGGGGCGAGCTATGGCAGTTATGGGGTGAGCTACGGCAGACATGAGGCGAGCTACGGCAGACATGAGGCGAGCTATGGCAGACATAAGGCAAGCTATGGCAGACATAGGGCGGGCTATGGCAGACATGAGGCTAACTATGGCAGACATGGGGCGAGCTATGGCAGTTATGGGCCGAGTTATGGCAGACATGGGGCGAGCTATAGCAGACATGGGGCGAGCTATAGCAGACATGGGGCGAGCTATGGCAGACATGGGGCGAGCTATGGCAGACATGGGGCGAGCTATGGCAGACATGGGGCGAGCTATGGCAGACATGGGGCGTGCTATGGCAGACATGAGGCGAGCTATGGCAGACATGGGGCGAGCTATGGCAGACATGGGGCGAGCTATGGCAGACATGGGGCGAGCTATGGCAGACATGGGGCGAGCTATGGCAGACATGGGGCGAGCTATGGCAGACATGGGGCGAGCTATGGCAGACATGGGGCGAGCTATGGCAGACATGGGGTGAGCTATGGCAGACATGGGGTGAGCTATGGCAGACATGGGGTGAGCTATGGCAGACATGGGGCGAGCTATGGCAGACATGGGGCAAACTATGGCAGACATGGGGGAATTATGGCAGACATGGGGTGAGCTATGGCAGACATGGGGCAAACTATGGCAGACATGAGGCGAGCTATGGCAGACATAGGGCGAGCTATGGCAGACATAGGGCGAGCTATGGCAGACATAGGGCGAGCTATGGCAGACATAGGGCGAGCTATGGCAGACATGAGGCGAGTTACGGCAGACATAGGGCTAGCTATGGCAGACATGAGGCGAGCTATGACAGACATGAGGCTTGCTATGACAGACATGGGGCGAGCTACGGCAGACATGGGGCGAGCTATGGCAGACATGAGGCACGATGGCAGACATGGGGCGAGCTACACAAGGGGCAAGTTATGGCAGACATGGGGCAAGCTATGGCAGAAATGGGGCAAGCTATGGCAGACATGAGCTATGGCAGACATGAGGCGAGATGGCAGACATGAGGCGAGATGGCAGACATGAGGCGAGATGGCAGACATGGGGCGAGATGGCAGACATGGGGCGAGATGGCAGACATGGGGCGAGATGGCAGACATGGGGCAAGATGGCAGACATGGGGCAAGATGGCAGACATGGGGCAAGATGGCAGACATGGGGCAAGATGGCAGACATGGGGCAAGATGGCAGACATGGGGCGAGCTATGGCAGACATGGGGCGAGCTATGGCAGACATGGGGCGAGCTATGGCAGACATGGGGCGAGCTATGGCAGACATGGGGCGAGCTATGGCAGACATGGGGCGAGCTATGGCAGACATGGGGCGAGCTATGGCAGACATGGGGCGAGCTATGGCAGACATGGGGCGAGCTATGGCAGACATGAGGCGAGATGGCAGACATGGGGAGGGCTATGGCAGCTATGGCAGACATGAGGCTAGCTATGGCAGACATGAGGCAAGATGGCAGACATGAGGCAAGATGGCAGACATGAGGTGAGATGGCAGACATGAGGTGAGATGGCAGACATGGGGCGCTATGGCAGACATGAAGCTAGCTATGTCAGACATGAGGCGAGCTATGGCAGACATGAGTGAGCTATGGCAGACATAGGGCGAGCTATGGCAGACATGAGGCGAACTATGGCAGACATGGGGCGAGCTATGGCAGACATGGGGGAACTATGGCAGACATGGGGGAACTATGGCAGACATGGGGGAACTATGGCAGACATGGGGGAACTATGGCAGACATGGGGCAAACTATGGCAGACATGAGGCGAGCTATGGCAGACATAGGGCGAGCTATGGGAGACATGAGGCGAGCTACGGCAGACATGGGGCGAGCTATGGGAGACATGAGGCGAGCTATGGGAGACATGAGGCGAGCTATGGGAGACATGAGGCGAGCTACGGCAGACATGAGGCGAGCTATGGCAGACATAGGGTGAGCTACGGCAGACATGGGGCGAGCTATGGCAGACATGGGGCGAGCTATGGCAGACATGAGGAAAGCTATGGCAGACATGAGGTACGATGGCAGACATGAGGCACGATGGCAGACATGGGGCGAGCTACACATGGGGCAAGCTATGGCAGACATGGGGCAAGCTATGGCAGACATGGGGCAGGCTATGGCAGAAATGGGGCAAGCTATGGCAGACATAGGGCAACCTATGGCAGAGATGAGCTATGGCAGACATGGGGCGAGATGGCAGACATGAGGCGAGATGGCAGACATGGGGCGAGATGGCAGACATGGGGCGAGCTATGGCAGACATGGGGCGAGCTATGGCAGACATGGGGCGAGCTATGGCAGACATGGGGCGAGCTATGGCAGACATGGGGCGAGCTATGGCAGACATGGGGCGAGCTATGGCAGACATGGGGCGAGCTATGGCAGACATGGGGCGAGCTATGGCAGACATGGGGCGAGCTATGGCTCACATGAGGCGAGCTATGGCAGACATGAGGCGAGCCATGGCAGACATGGGGCGAGCTATGGCAGACATGGGGCGAGCTATGGCAGACATGGGGCGAGCTATGGCAGACATGGGGCGAGCTATGGAAGACATGGGGCGAGCTATGGCAGACATGAGGTGAGCTATGGCAGACATGAGGCGAGCTATGATATATATGGGGCGAGCTATGGCATACATGGGGCGAGCTATGGCAGACATGAGATGTATGGCAGACATGGAGCGAGCTATGGCAGACATGAGGCGAGCTATGGCAGACATGAGGCGAGCTATGGCAGACATGAGGCGAGCTATGGCAGACATGGGACGAGCTATGGCAGACATGGGGCGAGCTATGTCTAAGTCTTGACAAAGGGTTCACCCTCGAAGCACGGTTTATGCTTGGGGTCTCGCTGTAGTGGAGGAGAATGTCTCTTCAGATACAGAGGGTACTCCAGACACGTGGGCGGTGACAGTTCAATACTGAAATGTTGAAACATTAATCACACTCCTGAAGGCCCAGTCCAACCTTCCACATTGAATTCAGGGATGAGATATTTGCACCTTTTTGTGGGAGCTAGCTGGGAGCCCGCACCCCCACTGAGCCCAGTGTGAGCAGGACACCACTGCGCAGCACACACCTGTTGTGAGTCCACCCCCACCCAAGGCCCAGAGTGCACGCACACCTGCTGTGAGTCCGCTCCCACCCCCAAGCCCAGTGTGCACACACCTGCTGTGAGTCCGCCCCACCCCCAGAGTGCACACACCTGCTGTCCGACACTCAGGCCCAGAAGGCACATTCCTGCTGTGAGTCCACCACAGGCCTATAGAGCACACACCTGCTGTGAGTCCACCCCAGGCCCAGAGGGCACACACCTGCTGTGAGTCCTCCCGCACCCCCAAGCCTAGAGTGCACACACCTGCTGTGATTCCACCCCAGGCCCACAGAGCACACACCTGCTGTGAGTCTGCCCCCAACCCCAAAGTGGGCGCACCTGCTGTGAGTCTGCCCCCAACCCCAAAGTGGGCACACCTGCTGTGAGTCTGTCCCCACCCCCCACAGTGCACACACCTGCTGTGAGTCCGTCCCCAAACCCAGGCCCAGATGGCACACACCTGCTGTGAGTCCACCCCCAGGCCTAGAGAGCACACACCTGCTGTGAGTCCACCCCCAGTCCCAGAGGGCACACACCTGCTGTGAGTCCACCCCAACCTCAGGCACAGAGTGCACACAGCTGCTGTGACTCTGCCCCCAGGCCCAGAGGGCACACACCTGCTGTGAGTCCACCCCCAGTCCCAGAGGGCACACACCTGCTGTGAGTCCGCCCCCAACCCCAGGCCCAGATGACACACACCTGCTGTGAGGCCACCCCCAGGCCGAGAGGGGGCACACCTGCTGTGAGTCCGCCCCCAATCCCAGGCCCAGAGGGCACACACCTGCTGTGAGTCCACCACCACCTCAGACCCAGAATACACACAGCTGCTGTGAGTCTGCCCCCAGGCCCAGAAGGCACATACCTGCTGTGTGTCTGCCCCAGGCCAGAGTGCACACACCTGATGTGAGTCTGCCGCAACCCAGGCCAGCAGACCTAGGACTGGGGATTGGCTATTCAGCTCCCAGGCAACTCTGAGCCCTCCCCTCACACCTGCCCAGGCCCCTTAAGGCTTTGCTGGGTGCACCCCAAATCATTCTCCTCCATCTTGTGAGTTACAGCCTACCTGTGCCCCAGATTGCAGTGACCAGAGTCCAGGAAGTGGTAAGGAGGCAGACTAGTGCTGTCTCTTTCCTAAAAAAGTTTAAAAAACGATTTTGCCTACCTGTGATTGCATCATCTTATTTTTTTCTTTTTAAATTTCTTTAACTGTCTTGTGCCTGTGGTTGTTACAGTTTAAAATTGTAGTTTTAACCTGCCAGTGATTGCATAATTTATCCCATGTTTTTGTGTTTAAACTTGTGTTTTTTCCTGCCTGTGACTGCTTTCATTTAACCTGTTGAATTGTGGGATTTGCAGTCCAAACTCTGTAGTTTTTCCCTCTCATTCCCTGTGACTATCAGTCTTTTCCCTCCAAATGTCTCCTTTGCTCTGAGCTAAGATCTGTATGTTAAGCAGTGCACCCCCAGCGACCATCTTGTGTTAACAAGTCAGTGAAACCAGCCCCCCCTTCCCTCCTGAGACAGCAGTAATGAGAAAGGCGGGGCCGGCATCGGCCACGCCGAAGTTATGGCGGTCGTGCCGGCCCCGAATGACCAGAGAGGCGGGCCCTGTCGCGCCAGGAGTGACGCGACGGGCCCGCCTCGCCAGCAATTGGTCAAGGGTCAGGGTGTGACCCGGAAGTGATTACAATCACTTCCGGGTCACGCCTTGGGCAGGGGCCAAGCCGGTCAGAACCGGCTTGGCCCGAAGAAAGGGTTAAAAGGCGAGGGAGCGGGGAATCGGCCTCTGTTGCCCCCCGCTCCTCCAGCTTCCCACACCAGCCTCGCTAGGAGGCTGTTAATCTGTTTTCCTTGTTTTTTTTGTTTTTCAGGACTACGGCGGTGTAGCGTGGGCGGCGACCGGAGGCGTGTGACCCGGCAGGTTTCTCTAACAGTGCTCGCTGGTGAGGTAAGGGGAAGCAGGCTCCAGGGGCAGTTACAGGTGCTGCGCGGGAGGCAGGGGCAGCGCGGGAGGTCATTGTACTCCCGTTTTTTACCAGCGCATCTTGCACGAGTCTCGGCGTCCGTGATTCTGACGGGGGGACAAATAATCACGGAGCAGGAACGCGAGCAAGAACGCGTGTGAGGGCTGGAGGGCGGAGGCAGCGTGACTACGAGCGAGTGTGGTGCGCTGGTTTTTCAAGTAGGGACGTGCTGGGGGGAGTGATTATTTATGCTTGTGGTGGTTTCGGTGAATAATTAGTTGCACCGGGGCCCTGCATACGGCGGTAGCGGCATCACGAAAGGCTCCTGTGCCCCCGGGTGTTCATCAGGGCGGGGCAGAAAGTTTGGGGGTAATTAAGGCGCATTTCTGTTGCTAGTCGGTGTGGTACTGGGGGCAGAGACACCGTTGGTGCTGGCTCGAAGAGCTCTATTCTCAGGGCTCCTGTGGGACCTAAGTTTAAATAAGGTGTGAAAGTATTTAATTTGTAGTTGCAAACTACAAACCCTAATTCGCCGAATCAGGTACTGGGGGCGCAGGCAAACAAGGGCACTGGGCCGCTACTGTTAGGCTGCCTGGAGGGAGTTGGCGGCTAGATAAAAAGGAGGCATACTGTAAAGAAGAATTTTGTTTTGGTTTCCCTTGATCTTTTTGTGTTACAGTCTGGGAGCACCGGGATAACAAACAAGAGGTCCGGAGTCCTGTTCCAGGTGTCTTGGAAGATCGTCGAGGACACGGACGGGCCTGCATTACAGCGCCACCGGGAGCCACGCGCGTTGAGCGAATCTCACGTGCCCCACTAGACTAGCTGGTGTGGGGTGGCTCTGGTGGTGTGTGTGCTCACGGCCGGTCTGGGTGCCTCCAGCGTAGGGTAAGGGCTTGGACTGTGTGCCAAGTCGTGCGGGTGCGCCAAAGGTGTTGGTTGTCTAGGCTACTGATCGGTGGCTTGTGTTTGAGATTTGAAGGTAGAGTGCTTACTGTGAGGGGGTTGCAATGGCCGTTAATGCAAAAAGGGGCGACCAACGCTCCCGTATGGAGAAACTCATGGAAGCCATGATGAAGAAGGTTGACGAATTGGGGCATGGCCTGGCTGACCTCCGGGAAAAGGTGGAGGGGCAGGAAGGGCCAGAGGAGAGGGCTAGGCGCAGCATTTCCCCCTCTCCCCAAACGGATTAGATCCAAAAGGGGGGAGCCAAATGAACCGGTCACACCGGTGCCGCATGCGCCGGTCCCGCAGCCCAGGGAGGAGCCAGTGCCCAGGGGGGGGTGACCTACTGATGCCTGGTGACCCTGGCCCTCAACCCCCCCCGGTTCCTGTGGGGGGGGCTCCGTTAGGGGATAGCACCCATATTCCAGTGATTCCTGCGGGAGGTAACCCTGTCCCTCAGGATCTAGCCGCGCAGCTAGCGGCGGTCTTGCCTTGGTTAGGAAATGTAGGGATTTTGTCACCAGCTGTAGGGGCCACGGGCATCGGGGAGGATGTACTTGCAGAGGCAAAACGGATAGTAGCCCGGTTCAATGGGACGCCGGGGGATAAGCCAGTGGAAGGGCCGGGGACACCTCCCCCAGCCATTCCAGCAGGTGGCCCGCCCCCGGTGGAACCCACGAAGGGAGCAGCAGCACCCGGCTCAGAAAAGGAGAAGCTGACGGAAGCGACGCGAGCAGCCCCAGCAGGTAATTTGCAGACATTGCCTGTGTTAGCAGTGGGGGAATCTCGCTCAGAAAGGGAGCATGTGGCGAGACATGTCACAAAGGAGGTCAAGGAGAAAATATGGTCAGGGAATTATTTCAGTATGTTCTCATTGCTGCTGGATGAGACTGAAAGGGAGGAAGCTAAGAAAAAGAAAGACTGGATGTTGCCAAGAGAATGGGCAAGTGAGTTACAGAAGTTCAGGATTGATGAGAGTTTGAATAACTGGATCAGGGGTTTTTCAATCTTTATGGCAGTAATGGCTGAACGCTTCCCTAATATGCAGGCAGAGATGGCATGTTATCAAAGCAGGATCACTGCGGCGCACGACAAATATGGTGGTGTGGGGTGGAAGGAGTATGATAAGAGTTTCAGAAGAGCTAAGGCATCTGACCCATCCCTCTCGTGGGATCGCATTGAGACAATAGCATGGTTAGATAATTTTGGGGGACACCTCAGGAC
This sequence comes from Calotriton arnoldi, assembly GCA_963921515.1. NCBI lineage: Eukaryota > Metazoa > Chordata > Amphibia > Caudata > Salamandridae > Calotriton > Calotriton arnoldi. Next base: position 5,062,972 of record CAWUFW010000167.1, read on the forward strand.
AACACAAAAAGCCAGTCTTATCAGTCCTTTCAGTCCTTTCGGACACACTCATCCACGGGCCCTTTCGGCAACACGGGTAACGGGGGGACAAGGAAGGGAACATGCTGGGACTTTAATAGGCGCACCTGCTCCAGGCCTCCAGGCACGTGCAAGTTTGACGCGACGGGCCCGCCTCGCCAGCAATTGGTCAAGGGTCAGGGTGTGACCCGGAAGTGATTACAATCACTTCCGGGTCACGCCTTGGGCAGGGGCCAAGCCGGTCAAAACCGGCTTGGCCCGAAGAAAGGGTTAAAAGGCGAGGGAGCGGGGGAATCGGCCTCTGTTGCCCCCCGCTCCTCCAGCTTCCCACACCAGCCTCGCTAGGAGGCTGTTAATCTGTTTTCCCCACCCACCATCCCCTGAAGCTAAGGAGTCTTGAGGGTTTAATGAAGTTTTGGTTTTATTGACAGTTTCAAATAAGTACTGTATAAAGTGTGGTGTGTGTTTGTTTTCTCTTTCGTGGCTCGAAAGGCATTTGTTTAATTTTCAGGTCATCTAACGTCGTATTTAGTGCTATTACTTGGTCAGGCGGTAAGGTCATGATTGGTGAGCAGTAAATTTAAGGTCCTTCGAGGGCGGCGCCATTCTTGAATGGGCTCGCCCAAGGGGGAGGGACAAGTGGTCTCTCTTAGAACTCCAGGGGCAGTTACAGCCGGTGGCTGGATGGGTGCGGGGGAGGGGGGAGTAACGCTTTCCCTAGGCGAGTGGGCCACCCCGCACGTGGACAATGGCGCCAGTAAACGGCGCAGAACTGCAAGGGCCCCTTATGGAGATATTATACAGAACTTACGAGGGTAACCGGGGGGGGGGAAGTACCCTCACGGTGAACGGGCCCTCTGCGCATGCGCACTCCGGTAGGAGGGCGTGGCATTATTTGATAAGGATCTGACACCAGTTATTGACCTTGCCGTAGGCTCAAATTCTTTGTTACGCAGAAAATGTAATTGTATGCTATATGTTGATGTTGAGATAACTTAGATTCGGATAGGAATACCTTTGTATTAGAGATATGTTAAGGTTAGGCATCTGACATCTGTAAGTATCAATGTAATCAATGTCATTAAGTATTTTCTGCGTAAATGTTTTTGTAAATATGTATATTAATTATGTGGTAATTGTATGTTAATAAATACGGCCGGGAGTTTACGACCCCTCATCCAAACTCGTCTCAGCTATCTATCTGTCGGGTAAGATAAGGGAGGAGGGGGTATAGGCAGTACCTGGCCATAGTGCTGTAAGCTGTTTAAACTGTGTTTAATAGGGACTGTGCACTTCGTTTTTTGGCCAGGAGAGGGAGTAAAGTTTTATACAAATAGTGTTGTTAGAGGACAAGTTTGTTGGGGCCTTACCAAAGTGTGGATTGAGCCTGTCTGTCTCCTAGGAGATCTGTGAATAGAGCAGCTCCCCAGTCCCCACCCCCAGGCCAGCAGACCTAGGACTGGGGATTGGCTATTCAGCTCCCAGGCAACTCTGAGCCCTCCCCTCACACCTGCCCAGGCCCCTTAAGGCTTTGCTGGGTGCACCCCAAATCATTCTCCTCCATCTTGTGAGTTGCAACCTACCTGTGCCCCAGATTGCAGTGAGCAGAGTCCAGGAAGTGGTAAGTAGGCAGACTAGTGCTGTCTCTTTCCTAAAAAAGTTTAAAAAACGATTTCCCCTACCTGTGATTGCATCATCTTATTTTTTCTTTTTAATTTTCTTTAACTGTCTTGTGCCTGTGGTTGTTACAGTTTAAAATTGTAGTTTTAACCTGCCAGTGATTGTATAATTTATCCCATGTCTTTGTGTTTAAACTTGTGTTTTTTCCTGCCTGTGACTGCTTCCATTTAACCTGTTGAATTGTGGGATTTGCAGTCCAAACTCTGTAGTTTTTCCCTCTCATTCCCTGTGACTATCAGTTTTTCCCTCCAAATGTCTCCTTTGCTCTGTGCTAAGATCTGTATGTTAAGCAGTGCACCCCCAGCGACCATCTTGTGTTAACAAGTCAGTGAAACCAGCCCCCCCCTTCCCTCCTGAGACAGCAGTAATGTGCTGTAAGCTGTTTAAACTGTGTTTAATAGGGACTGTGCACTTCGTTTTTTCGCCAGGAGAGGGAGTAAAGTTTTATACAAATAGTGTTGTTAGAGGACAAGTTTGTTGGGGCCTTACCAAAGTGTGGATTGAGCCTGTGTGTCTCCTAGGAGATCTGTGACTAGAGCAGCTCCCCAGTCCCAGTCCCCACCCCCAGGCCAGCAGACCTAGGACTGGGGATTGGCTATTCAGCTCCCAGGCAACTCTGAGCCCTCCCCTCACACCTGCCCAGGCCCCTTAAGGCTTTGCTGGGTGCACCCCAAATCATTCTCCTCCATCTTGTGAGTTACAGCCTACCTGTGCCCCAGATTGCAGTGAGCAGAGTCCAGGAAGTGGTAAGGAGGCAGACTAGTGCTGTCTCTTTCCTAACAAAGTTTAAAAAACGATTTTCCCTACCTGTGATTGCATCATCTTATTTTTTTCTTTTTAAATTTCTTTAACTGTCTTGTGCCTGTGGTTGTTACAGTTTAAAATTGTAGTTTTAACCTGCCAGTGATTGCATCATTTATCCCATGTTTTTGTGTTTAAACTTGTGTTTTTTCCTGCCTGTGACTGCTTCCATTTAACCTGTTGAATTGTGGGATTTGCAGTCCAAACTCTGTAGTTTTTCCCCTCTCATTCCCTGTGACTATCAGTCTTTTCCCTCCAAATGTCTCCTTTGCTCTGTGCTAAGATCTGTATGTTAAGCAGTGCACCCCCAGCGACCATCTTGTATTAACAAGTCAGTGAAACCAGCCCCCTTCCCTCCTGAGACAGCAGTAATGTGCTGTAAGCTGTTTAAACTGTGTTTAATAGGGACTGTGCACTTCGTTTTTGGCCAGGAGAGGGAGTAAAGTTTAATACAAATAGTGTTGTTAGAGGACAAGTTTGTTGGGGCCTTACCTGCAGAAGTCCAAAGTGTGGATTGAGCCGGTCTGTCTCCTAGGAGATTTCTGAATAGAGAAGCAGCTTCCAACTCCCTGGCCAGCAAACCTTATCTGAGGTAGCTGGGACCTTATATAGTCTGATATTGTTTGGTACATGTGTACACTGATTGGTGGTTTATCTGATGTTTCTATTGGATTAGGGTTAGTGTCCTCATTGGTTGGCTATTTGAGGGTTCTGATTGGTTTCTGGGTCTGTGATTCAATCAATGTAGGGTTGGGACTAGGGCTAGGGTTAGTATTTCTATTGGAAGTAGGGATTAGGGCTTCCTGTGTTATTGGTTGTTGGGACTAGGGTGGGGCTAGGGTTAGGCCTTTAATTGGAAGTAGCGATTAGGGCTTCTGGTGTTATTGGGTGCTGGACTAGGTGTGGGACTAAGAGTAGGGTTAGGCTTTCTATTGGAAGTAGGGACTAGGGCTTCCTGTGCCATTGGTTGCTTGGACTAGGGTTGAGACTACTGGTAGGGCTAGGGCCTCTATTGGACGTAGAGATCAAGGGTTTTTGAAAGTGATTGGGTGCTTGGACTAGGGCTAAGATTGGCTGTAAGGTCCTCTTCTCGTATTGGTTCTAGATTTTAGGGCTAGTGCTGTGATTGGATATTGTTAGGGCTAGGGTTCCCATTGGCTGAAGGGGTCACCTAACTACTAGGGCTATAAACGGCCAAGGCTTAGGGCGTCTCAGCCCGGGCGTCTCAGCCAAGGGTGGAGAGGACAAGGGTGAGTGCCTGTTTGAGCCTGTTCGGGACCAGGGCCAGGAATGCTGCCCATTTTCCCATTCATTAATACCCACCCTATGTATTTGTCCCTCTGTACATAAGCATTGATTTTCACTATAGATATGTGCCTATCTTCGTGTATTGCTTTGTATAACATGTACAATAATTATGTTGTTATAAAAACAAACACAAAAGAAAAAAAAAAAAACTTCTTTGGTCTACATGTACTTGCTTCCATTGTGCATCTATGTACCTCCATGTACTTGGATCTGTGTGTCTGTTACTTTTCTCCTGAAAAAGCATATCCAATGCACAACCCTATTTCTCATCCGCTACCTCTATCAATATCTTTAATCTGCATATACTTACCTCCTTTATGCATCTATATACTTTCAATGTACTTATGGATCTATATATTTATCACTTTCTTCTAATTTAGCATTTCCAATGTACTACCGTATTTCTCAGCCTATACTTCCCTCAATATATCTTCTAGCCCAACTTTCTGACTCATCTCAAACTTCTTTCTACTACTCTTTCCAATTCACTACCCTATCTCACCCTATACATCTATCATTATATCCTCTACACCCACTCTCTCATTTATCCCAAACGCCATACCACTACTATGTTCCCCAAAATAACCCTTTCTAGACTCTCCCATACTCTACCCCTCCTTGCATCTTCTGACACCTCCTTTACTGTACCGATCCCCCAAAACAAACCTTTCTAAACTCTTCCCTCTGACTCTTCCCCTCCAAAAACCCTTTTTACTCATCCAAAAGCCTCCTCCTACTGCTATGACCTAAAAAAAGAAATCCTTTACTCTTCTATCCCTCCACTATCCTTTACAATCAAAATAACAGACTAGCATGTTCACTTCTCTAATTCCATATTCCACTATACTAATTCACCACTAATCCTTTATGGGTTCCAGAGTAGCGTGCTACTCGCCAACAAAGCGTTTCAACACCTCATCAGGGTTACAAGCGCTATATAAATGCAAACCTTTTTTCCTTTTTTACCCCTCCCTAACCCTTCTCAAACCAAATAACTGACTAACATATCCACCACTCAAATTACTTCATATTTCACTATACTAATTTTCAACATTAATCCTTTATGGGTTCCGGAGTAGCCTGCTACTCGCCAGAAAAGTGCTTCAACACCCCATCAGGGGTAACAGGCGCTATATGAATGCAAACCTTTCTTTCCCTTCTATCCCTCCGCTATCCTTCTCACTCCAAATAACTGACTAATATCCACCACTCAAATTACTTTCATATTTCACCATACTAATTCACCACTAATCCTTTATGGGTTTCCGGAGTAGCGTGCTACTCGCCAAAAAAAGGCGATTCAACACCCCATCAGGGGTTAGAAGCGCTATATAAATACAAACCTTCTTTCCTCTTTTATCCTTCCGAATCCAAATAACTGACTAACCTATCCACCACTTAAAATTTACTTGCATGTTTCACTATACTAATTCAACACTAATCCTCTATGGGTCCCTGACTAGCGTGCTACTCGCCGAAAAAGCGCTTCAACGCCTCGTCAGGGGTAGTAAGCGCTATACAAATGCTATTACAATACAATACAATACATTCCCAGAGTACACACACACCTGCTGTGAGTCCACCCCACCCCCAGAGTGCGCACACACCTGCTGTGAGTTCGCCCCAGCCCCAGACTGCACACACCTGCTGTGAGTCCCCCCCACCCCCATGCCCAGAGTGCATACAAACCTGCTGTGAGTCCCCCCCCACCCCCAGGCCCAGAGTGCACACACACCTGCTGTGAGTCGTCCCCAGGCCCAGAGTGCAGACACCTGCTGTGAGTCTGCCCCCACCCCAGGCCCAGAGGGCACACACCTGCTGTGAGTCCACCCCAGGCCCACAGAGCACACACCTGCTATGAGTCCACCCCCACCCCAGGCCTAGAGTGCACACATCCCTGGTGCGAGTCCACCCCACCTCAAGCCCAGAGGGCACACACCTGCTGTGAGTCTGCCCCCAGGCCCAGAGGGCACACACCTGCTGTGAGTCTGTCCCCAGGCCCAGAGGGCACACACCTGCTGTGAGTCCACCCCCAACCCAGGCCCAGAGGGCACACACCTGCTGTGAGTCCTCCCCCACCCCCAAGCCTAGAGTGCACACACCTGCTGTGAGTCCGCCCCACCCCCAGAGTGCACACACCTGCTGTCCGACACTCAGGCCCAGAAGGCACATTCCTGCTGTGAGTCCACCCCAGGCCCACAGAGCACACACCTGCTGTGAGTCCTACTCCACCCCAGGCGGCACACACCTGCTGTGAGTCCGCTCCCACCCCCAAGCCCAGTGTGCACACACCTGCTGTGGGTCTGCCTGCACCCCAGAGTGCACACACCTGCTGTGAGTCCGCTCCCACCCCCAAGCCTAGAGTGCACACACCTGCTGTGAGTCCACCCCAGGCCAACAGAGCACACACCTCCTGTGAGTCTGCCCCCAACCCCAGAGTGCACACACCTGCTGTGAGTCCGCCCCCACCCCCAGAGTGTACACACCTGCTGGGAGTCCGTCCCCAACCCCAGGCCCAGATGGCACACACCTGCTGTGAGTCCGCCCCCACCCCCAGAGGGCACACACCTGCTGTGAGTCCGCCCCCAGGCACAGAGGGCACACACCTGCTGTGAGTCCGCCCCCAGTCCCAGAGGGCACACACCTGCTGTGATTCCACCCACAACCCGAGGCCCAGATGGCACACACCTGCTGTGAGTCCACCCCCACCTCAGGCCCAGAGTGCACACAGCTGCTGTGAGTCTGCCCCCAGGCCCAGAAGGCACATACCTGCTGAGTCTGCCCTCAGGCCCAGAGGTCACACACCTGCTATGAGTCCGCCCCCAACCCCAGGCCCAGATGGCACACACCTGCTGTGAGTCCACCCCCACCTCAGGCCCAGAGTGTACACAGCTGCTGTGAGTCTGCCCCCATGCCCAGAAGGCCCACACCTGCAGTGAGTCTGGCCCCAGGCCCAGAGGGCACACACCTGCTGTGAGTCCACCCCCAACCCCAGATTGCACACACCTGCTGTGAAACCACCCCCACCTCATGCCCAGAGTGCACACAGCTGCTGTGAGTCTGCCCCCAGGCCCAGAGGGCACACATCTTCTGAGTCTGTCCCCACCCCCAGAGTGCACACACCTGCTGTGAGTCCGCCCCATGCCCAGAGTGCACACACACCTGCTGTGAGTTCGCCCCAGCCCGCACACACCTGCTGTGAGTCTTCCCCAGGCCCAGAGTGCACACACACCTGCTGTGAGTCCACCCCCCACCCCAGGCCCAGAGTGCACACACACCTGCTGTGAGTCTGCCCCAGGCCCAGAGGGCACACACCTGCTGTGAGTCCACCCCAAACCCAGGCCCAGAGGGCACACACCTGCTGTGAGTCCACCCCACCTCAAGACCAGAGTGCACACACCTGCTGTGAGTCCGCCCCCAGGCCCAGAGTGCACACACACCTGCTGAGTCCACCCCCACCCCCAGGCCCTGAGTGCACACACACACCTGCTGTAAGTCCACCTGCACCCCAGGCCCAGAGTACACACACACCTGCTGAGAGTCCACCCCCACCCCAGGCCCAGAGTCGCACTTGCTGTGAGTCCACCCCAGGCCCAGAGGACACACACCTGCTGTGGGTCCACCCCCAACCCAGGCCCAGAGGGCACACACCTGCTGTGAGTCCGCCCCCACCCCAGGCCCAGAGTGCACACACCTGCTGTGAGTCCACCCCCAACCCCAGAGGGGGCACAGCTGCTATGGTTCAGCCCCCACCCCCAGGCCCTGAGGCCACACACCTGCTGTGAGTCTAGCCCCATCCCCAGGCACAAGGTTCACACACCTGCTATGAGTCCACACCCAACCCCAGGGTGCACACACACCGGCTGTGAGTCCGCCCCAGGCCCAGAGTGCAAACACCTGCTGTGAGTCCGCCCCCACCCCCAAGCACAGAGTTCATACACCTGCTGTGAGTCCACACCCAACCCCAGAGTGCACACACACCTGCTGTGAGTCCACCCCCAGGCAGAGTTCACACATCTGCTGTGAGTCTGCCCCAGGCCCAGAGGGCAAACACCTTCTGTGAGTCCGCCCCCACCCCCAAGCCTAGAGTGCACACACACACCTGCTGTGAGTCCACCCCCAGGCCCAGAGGGCACACATCTGCTGTGAGTCTGCCCCTGGCCCATAGGGCACACACCTGCTGTGAGTCCGCCCCCACCCCTGGCCTAGAGTGCACACACACCTGCTGTGAGTCCGCTCCCACCCCCAGGCCCATAGGGCACGCACCTGCTGTGAGTCTACTCCAGGCCCATAGGGCACACACCTGCTTTGAGTCCGCCCCCACCCCTGACCCAGAGTGCACACACCTGCTGTGAGTCCGCCCCCACCCCTGGCCTAGAGTGCACACACACCTGCTGTGAGTTCACCCCCACCGCAGGCCCAGAGTCACACCTGCTGTGAGTTCACCCCCACCGCAGGCCCAGAGTCACACCTGCTGTGAGTCCACCCGCACCGCAGGCCCAGAGTCACACCTGCTGTGAGTCCACCCCCACCGCAGGCCCAGAGTCACACCTGCTGTGAGTCGACCCCCAACCCAGGCCCAGAGTGCACACACACCTGCTGCGAGTCCACCCCCACCCCAGGCCCAGAGTGCACACACACACCTGCTGTGAGTCTGCCCCCACCTCAGGCCCAGAGTACACACACACCTGCTGTGAGTCCACCCCCACCTCAGGCCCAGAGTCACTCCTGCTGTGAGTCCTGTTTGAGGCCCGCGCCATCTTGAGCGACAGATAGCCCAACTCACCTCTCCCCTGTCATGGGATCCGTCATCCTCTGGGTCAGGCGCTCCAGGGCAACTTCATCTGGAATATTCAGGAAAAATACCCTGGCGGGAAGAGGAACAGCACTTTATTAATGTCACGTAATTACAAGCTTGACGTCGCGCCTTGTAGAGCAGATAACGTATACAGCAGCCGAGCCCCCCTTTACAACCAGGACAATATTAACGAAAACCACAGACCACAATACAGTAAACTAACAGGACCCTTCATTTCATCTCTTGAGATGGTCTGGAACTAGGGGCTGGGTTAGGTGACACCAGGGCACGAGTCGGGGGTACACGTGGGTGGACGGCGTCCACCCACTATTTTCACAGGGTGAACGCCCCACTTAATAATGTGCTGAACTCTTCCCAGGTGTAATTTCCAAACACTGGGACACTTTCAGCAGCGCCTGCACCACGGTGTCTGCTTTCCATCTTCAACAAGCAACAATGTGCAGGCGGGGACGGGGCTTTCTTATTTAAGACTCCTGCTGGGCCCATACCAAAGGCCGAATTTGAGGGGTCATCAGGCCTCCTTTTGTTTGAGTCTCCTGGCTGAGAGCAGTCAGGAGCCTCACACCTAGAAGCAAATGCAGCAGAGGGGAAACAAAGGCTCACACCTTGTTAGCACTTCGCACATACTTAAGAGAGGCAGCTTTTCACTTTGTTCAGGCTCTGTTTACTAGATATGCATGCACTGTAAGAATGTCAGATGTGTTGGTCTCTCCCAGTATTTACACAAAATAAATGTAATTTATATAGCGCTTACTACCCCAGAGGAGGCGTTGAAATAATTTAAGTACCACAATTTTTTCTTGTATAGCGCACCTCCTCTCAAAGCAGTGTGTCAGAGCGCTTTACATCACACGTACATATTAAAGTAGTGGCAGGGATGTATCTGCAAGGGCGAGTTTGGTTTGAACTAATAAGATTCAGAGCTTCTTTAGGGTGAGGGGTGGAGTAAGGGGAGGGAGAGGGGTAGAAAGGAGGGGTGCATGCCCTACGTAAGTAACTGCTGACTCTCCTAGGACGTGGCATCAGCCCCTGCCAGGTGCAGGTTGGCACCATCACATGGTGCTCTTCTGGAAAGCATCGGCACTTTGGGGCCCAGGAGTTCTCATCCTCTGTTAAATGCGCAGATTTCTCATTCCAGTTCAGGTGACAGCGACAAAAATAGCATGCCATGCACCCCCCCCCCCCCCTCCCTCCCCCCCGCCCGCCGTGCCAGAGACGCCATCCAACCACCCTCCTCTGGCCGGTGCCAGCTGCAGCGCTTCCGGCTCGTTGTGGCCTCTGCGCTGCTGGAAAAAAGAGAAAAAAGGTCCCTGCTGGCCAGAGCTTCTTGAAAACTGTACATAATTAATAGTGGCAAATGTGCCCCAGCTGTGCCCAAGGCCTCTCCAGGGGGTGCAGGAACACGGTCTGCGATTGTCTTTACCCAGTGAATTAGCGCTACGTGAGGCTCAACATCGCAGGCTCAACAGAGGGCATCTTTCTGCTCCACGGAGGCTGGTGCGGGGTATGGATTCTGTACGTAGTCTACCAGCTGACGCCATGTTTCATCGATGCACCCCTGTTTATCATCACCACCTTCACCTGGTTAGCCACCACTGCTCGATACTCAACACTGTAGGTTATACTGAGGGCATCTCTCTGCTCCATGGAAGCTGGGGCAGGGCATGGATTCTGTATGTAGTCTACCAGCTGACGTCATGTTTCCTCGATGCACCCCTGTTTATCATCACCACCTTCACCTGGTTAGCCACCACTGCTCGAAGCTCAACACTGTAGGTTCTACTGAGGGCATCTCTGCTCCATGGAAGCTGGGGCTGGGTATGGATTCTGTACGTAGTCTACCAGCTGACGCCATGTTTCCTGGATGCACCCCTGTTTATCATCACCACCTTCACCTGGTGAGCCACCACTGCTCGATACTCAACACTGTAGATTATACTGAGGGCAGGTGCAGGGTATGGTTTTTGTACACAGTCTACCGGTTGACGCCAAGTTTGATGGAGATGCCCTTGAATGCCATCTCCTTCACCTAGTGAGACATCACTGCTTGAAGCTCAACACTGTAGGTTCTACCGAAGGCATCTCTCTCCTTCATTGAAGCTGGGGCAGGGTATGGATTCTGTACACAGACTACCGGTTGACTTCATGTTTGATGGACATGCCATTGTTTACCATCACCTTCACCTGGTAAGGCACCATTGCTTGAAGGTCAACACTAGGTATAACAGAAGGCATCTCTCTTCTTCATGGAAGCAGGTGCAGGGTATGGTTTTTGTACACAGTCTACCGGTTGACGCCAAGTTTGATGGAGATGCCCTTGAATGCCATCTCCTTCACCTAGTGAGACATCACTGCTCGAAGCTCAACACTGTAGGTTCTACCGAAGGCATCTCTCTCCTTCATTGAAGCTGGTGCAGCATATGTTTTCTGTACACAGTCTTTCGGTGGGCGCCATGTTGGATGGATGTGCCCTTGTTTACAACCACCTTCACCCAGTGAAGCACCACTTAACGAAGGTCAACACTGCAGGCTCTACAGAGGGCATCGCTCTGCTCCACGGATTCTGGTGCTGGGTATGGATTGTGTACACAGTATACAGGTTGACGCCATGTCTAATGGACAGGCATTGGCTGTACAGAAGGAATCCCTCTGCTTCACGGAGGATGGTGCGGGGTATGGATTCTGTACATGGCTGACATCATGTTTGATGGACATGCCCTTGAGTACCACCACCTGCTCCTGGTGAGGCACCACTGCTCGAAGGTCAACACTGTAGGTTCTACAGAAGGCATCACTCTAGTCCACAGCGGATGGTGCGAGGTATGAATTCTGTACACAGTCTACCAGATGATGCCATGTTTAACAGGTGTGCCCTTGTTTACAATCACCTGGTGAGGCATCACTGCTCGAAGGTCAACACTGTAGGTTCTACAGAACGCATGACTCTGGTTCATGGAAGCTGGTGCAGAGTATGGATTCTGTACACAGTCTACCAGCTGATGCCATGTTTAACAGGCGTGCCCTTGTTTACCATCACCATCACCTGGTGAGGCATCACTGCTCGAAGCTTAACACTGTAGGTTCTACAGAGGGCATCACTCTGGCCCATGGAAGCTGGTGCGGGGTATGGATTCTGTACAGAATCTACCGGCTAACACCATGTTGCACTCTATGACATTGCACTCTATGCCACTGCCCTCTACTCTGTACCACTCCACTCTACACCACTGCACTCTATCCCAATCCACTCTAATCTACTCTGCACCGCTGCACTCTACGGCGCTCTAACTCAGCACCACTGCACTCCATGCCACTCTACGCCACCACTCTAAGCACTCTGCTCTGCAATACTGCACTCTCCACCACTGAACTCTACGTCACTCTACTCTGCATCACTGCACTCGACTCTGCACCACTCTACACCAATGCACTCTAAGCCACTACACTTTACGCCACTCTACTCTGCATCACTCCACTCTACTTTGAAACATTCTACTCTATGCCACAGCAGTATACACCATTGCACTCTATGACACTGCACTCTATGCCAATGATCTCTAAATAACTGCACTCTCCTCTATGCATTCTATGCCAGTGTACTCTAAGGCACCACACTTTGCTTCACTCTACTTTGCATCACTTCACTCTTTGCACTGCACTTTACTGAACTGCACTCCACTCTATGCCACTGCACTCTACACCATTGCACCCTACGTCAATCTCCTCTATGTCACTGCGTGACACTGCACTCTATGCCATTCTACTCTAAGTCACTGCACACTAGTCAACTGTACTCTATGCCGCTCTACTCTACTCTCCACCACTGCACTCGAGGCCACTCTACTCTAATCAGCACCACTGCATTGTACGCCTATGCGTTGTTTGCCGCTGCATTGTACGCCACTGCACTCTATGCCACTCTACTCTGCACCACTCCAATCTATGCCAATGCAATTTACGCCACTCTACAACACGCTACGCCAGTCCACTCTACTGAATGCTACTCTGCGTGACTCCACTCTATGCCGCTCCACTACATGACACTCTATGCTACTCCACTCTACACAACTCCACTCCACACAGTGCCACTCTACACCACTGCACTCTACTCTGCACTACTCCACTCTATGCCACTGCACTGTACACCACTCCTCTCTACTCTGCACCACTCTACCCTATACCAATGCACTCTACGCCACTCTACTCTATTCTGCACTCTACAACATTGCCCTGTAGGCCACTCCACTCTTTGCTACGCCGCTCTACACTACTACAATCTATGCCACTGAACTCTGCAACAATGCATTCTATGCCACTTTACTGTACGCCACTGCACTCTACGCCAATACACTACGCCAATGCACTCTACCCTGCACCACTGCACTCTACGCCACTCTACTCTATGCCACTCTAATCTACTCTGCAACACTGCACTCTATACCACAGCACTCTGCCCAGCACCACTCCAGTCTACGGCACTTCACTCTATTGTGAACCACTCTACTCTGCCACTGCACTCTATGCTGCGCCACTGCACCAGTCTACTCAATGCTACTGCACTCTATGGCACTTGAAACCACTGCACTCTATGCCACTGCACTCTACTCTGCACCACTCCACTCTGTGCAACTCTACTCTACTCTACCCAGTCTCTTTCAAGCCTGACCTGTAGGCAGATGCTGACATCGATGTACACCAGAAGACAGTACGGCTTCGCCATTAAAGTTCACACACCAATACCTACATTGTGTTAAGTTGTTGCAACTTGGAGTGCGTGCTGGACACACCAAGATGGCCACTGGGATCTGATCCTTCCGTCTCCCCCAAAGAAGCAGGACATTGTTTGGCTGTTATACTGCTTTTTGTTGACTGCAGGTGACATGTGGTGGCCTCTGAACTGGTGGGGAGCGGTGTGGTCAGTTTTTAGACCTTTTTAAGGTAATTTTCTTCACTTGCCAATGTGTGACGTCACTCCTCATGCTGGGCCACCACAGCCACCATTTTGTTGATATTCCGCCCTCACAGTATAGGCAAAACAGTATAGGCAAATCTCACCAAATCTTTACGAAGGGGATGAGCCGACGCCAGGTAACACTCTCCCCCAACTAAACTTCTATATTTTATTCAGGATCACTTGCTGGTGCTTTTTTGGGGGCACTTTCCTCTGTGGCATATGGTTGAAACGCATGCTTACTGAGCACCTCATTATCATCTTCAGGAAATTGGTTTTGCACCGCTTTGAATACATTTTTTCCCTCCAGTACTTTACTGGTGCTCCTATTTATCTTCTTCATTATCATCACTGAACTGCTTCATAAAGTTCTCATTCTGTTTTAACCTCCATACTCTACCATGGATCCTCAATTGCAGTCTACATCTAAACATTTTACTTCCCCCATTCCATCCGTTACACAGTGGAACGAACCATCTGGAAATGTTAAAAAGAGGGTGAAAAAGGATCCAACATTTCCCTCCAAATCTCATTTGCATCTTACTTTGGAAGATTTAAAGATGAAATCAAAAACCTGAGGCCTTTCTACATGGACACTAACGCCACTCTTCAGAGAATGGAGGAGAAATAGCCCAATTTTTAATACAAAGTATGCAAAATTGAACAACGGATCAGCGATGCTCAGGATTTTGCTGCAAAAGTGGATACCATGACTAAGGAAATATATCAACTAAAAAAACACACTGAAGACCTAGAAAATCGTATGTAAAGAAATAACCTCAGAATATATGGTTTCTTGAAGGTCTGGAGGATTTGGGCATGATTACCTTCCAACAACTTACCATTCCTAAGATTGTGGGACAAAACGATTGCTCCTCTCTCAACATACAAAGAGCACATTGAGTTGGTCCGCCACCCAAATCCTCTATTGCTTGCTGGTGAGGTACCATTGCATATTTTCTGCAATATTCTGATCAAATTACAGCTCATTCGGCCTCTAAACAACGCAAACAAATGCTGTGGTCCGGCCAGAGGATTTTCATTAGCCAAGATGTAGCTTGCCCCACAATCCTCAGAAGGAAAGTATTTCTTGACCCCCACCCTGCTCTGAGATCTATGAATGCCCGTTATGGCCTTATCCATCCGTGCCTTTTTAAAGTCGCATATAAGGAGAGATCCAATACTTTTGAAAATCTGGAAGACTTAAAAAAAATTCATTCACTTGCATAAAGGAGAAGAAATGGACCTTGGCAAAACGTGAACTTTTTTGCCTTATTACTGTATTGACTTTATATATGTTCATTGTTGTTAACTCTTCCGCTTCCACCATGCTATATATGACGATGTGAGATTTGTTCCCATTCCTCCACAGGTTTCCTTCATGTTACAGAAGTTGGATTGCTGTGTCCTGTGGCCCCATGTCTTGTTGATCCCACCTGTTTATAATAGTCATTGTTTGTGTGACCACGCCCAAAACCTCGGCATCATTCTCGACTCTTCCCTCACCATGACTCGCCAGATCAACGCCGTCGCCTCCACCTGCTTAAACTCCCTCCGCATCCTCTGCAAGACCTTCAAGTGGATCCCCCCCTGAAGCCAGGAAGACCGTCACCCATGCACTCATAACCAGTAGACTGGACTACGGAAACGGCCTCTACGCTGGAATCAACAAATCCCTGCTACACAAACTCCAGACCATCCAGAACTCCGCGGCCAGACTCATCCTCAGCACCCCCAGACGTGAGCACATGACCCAACACCTTCGAGACCTCCACTGGCTCCCCCTCGAGAAGAGAGTAACCTTCAAGCTACTCACCCACGCCTACAAATCCCTCCACAACATCGGACCCACATACCTCAACGAAAGAGTCTCTTTCCACGTACCCAACAGAAACCTCCGCTCCGCCGACCTCGCCCTAGCAGAAACCCCGCGCAACCACAGAACCAGAGCAGGTGGAAGGGCTTTCTCCTACATCGCAGCCAAGGCCTGGAACGACCTCCCAGTCAACATCAGACGTTCCCCTACGCTGCAAACCTTCAGGAAGAGCCTCAAGACCTGGCTCTTCGACTGACCCGGAGCTGCACCTCCCCCCCCAGCGCCTTGAGACCCTCACAGGTGAGTAGCGCGCTTAATATTCCCTCATTGTTCGATTGATTACTGGTTAGTTTTCAAACCCCTTTATACTGTTCTTTTCATATCTCCTTGTTGGTACCCCTTCCTCTCCCTCTCGCAATATTTCCTTTGTCATTCAAGGGTTCGTCCTCCAAATCACTATTTCTTATTGTTCCGGTTATTTCCCTGTTCCGGGAGGACAGGCTCCTGGCCGGTCTCTGTTCCTGCGCTCCACAACTTTCTTTGTTTACTGTGTTTTTAAAAATATATATATTTTCATTCATGGTTAGAGCCTTGGACTTTTCACCATCTACTCATCTACTTATTCATCATGTGGAGCTTTGTGAGTTCCCCTGTGCTACCTTCCCTCTCCTCGTCGTCCTTGATATTTTCTTTTTCTGCCTTTTTCTCTTCTCTTCTTCTTGGTTGATTTTTCTACAGCCTATTTATTTGAAATTTTTATGTATTTATATACTGGGTGATCTTATTGTGTACCATAGTCACTGGCATCTTTTTATTTTTCAGCATATATATGGTGCTGTTATATCTTTTCGTCCTTTGGGTTGACTGCTACGGGTAGCTTACACACTGTCTCAGGGAATGTGAAAGGCCTTTGTAATCCCATAAAAACAAAGAGTTATGACTCATTTATCTAAGCTGAAATGTCAGGTTGCTTTATTACAAGAAACTCACCTTGTAGAACAAGATATGCATTCTTTACAAAAATAATGAGTGGGACATACTTTCTGTTCTGCCGCTAATCACAATAATTGTGTTATAATCTTATTTCACAATCCTTAGCCCTGAATTAGGCACCTGTTGTTAAAGAGGATAATGGTAGATGGCTACCATTGACTCTCAAAATCAATAATGTGCCTCTTTCTATATGTAACTTCTATGGTCCCTCTGGAGTGGATTTCCAAGTTTGGGACATTTTTTTCACTTTACTCCAAACATGCTCTCAAGATAACCTTATTGTTGGAGGGGATTGTAATCATGAATGGACCCTTTCATTGATCCTTGTTCCACATCCAGATATGTCCCTGATAAAATGCAAAAATCCTTTACAAAAGCAATTCTTTCTAGAGGACTTACTGATGTTTGGAGGTTTCTTCACTCAGATTGTTTGGAGTTTACTTTTCATTCACCTGTTCACCAATCTGCCCCAGGATAGATTACATATTTGCGGCACATAATATTTTACAACACTTGACACAGGCTGATATTGGTCCCACCATCATATCCGATCATGCTCCTGTCTTTGTCAATATCAATTTACACCCACACCATATGTATACTAACAGATGGAAATTTAACAACTATTTATTGCAAGATAATACATTTGTAGAAGAACTTGAACATTTCTCTAGTGAATTCTTTGTCCTTAATAAAACCAAAGATGTTCAAATTAATTATATCTGGGATGCTTTAAGGCAGCTGCCAGAGGTTTCATAATTGATTATGTTGCCTCTAAAAAGAAACTAGCTCATAAAGATTACTCCTCCTCGCTGAAACACATGAAAGCCCTAGAACACAAATACTTCATCTCCAGCCGTAAGGGCACCTTATCATGTCTAATTACCGCTAAATTTCAATTTAACAAAAATTCTATTAAGCATGCACAAGTTTGCCTCTTTAAAATAAAATAAATGCCAAATACTATGGGGATGTAACGAAGCTGGTAAACTCTTAGCCAATTATTTAAAATTCAAAAAACAAAAGTCTAAAATTAATGTCATCTAAGACAAACGAGGAACAAGTCACCACACTAATCCTGACATCTTAAAGTACTTCCAAGACTTCTACACTAATCTTTATAGTTCTGAAAATCTCCCCTACAACGGAAACCTTGGATACCTTTTTTACTCTGTTTCTAGAAATCGCAACAAGTCTATTGGCCTTTCCTCTCTAGACAAGGACCTTTCAGTATCTGAGCTCCTTGATGCTTTAGCAAAATTACCCAAAGATAAAGCTCCTGGCCCAGATGAGTTTTTTGTAGAATTTTACTCTAAATTCTTCAACCTACTTATTCCCAAATTCCTCTTACCTTTTCAGCATTTTCTCTCTATTAACAAAGCACGAGGATTTTTCCTCCACGCAATGCTTTGTTTGATTCCTAAAAACAACAAAGCTTTAACCATGTGTGGGAATTAGAAACCAGTTTCTCTCATTAATACATACTAAGATTTTTGCAAAATTGCTGTATTTACGCATTAATTGTATAATCCCAGACCTTATTGGTATGGAGCAATCTGGCTTTGTCAAAGGACGTCAGAATACAGATAATTCTAGAACCTTTTTAAATATTATACATCTCGCCTCTAAATGCAAGGTCCCAGGTGTAGCCATCCCCCTAGATGCGGAAAAAGCTTTCGACCGCGTGAATTGGGATTTTATGTTTTGAGCTCTGAAAACGCATGGTTTCGGGCTGGCTATTTTAAAATACATATGTCTGTTGTACTCCTCCCCTACCACATCTATTTTTCTTAATGATCATCAATCCTCTTATTTTCAATTGCTTAGAGGTGCTCGACAGGGGTGCCTTCTTTCTCCTTTATTGTTCATCCTTTCTCTTGAACCGTTTTTGGAAAAGATATGCAATCGAGTATCTCTGGCTTTAAACAAAGACCTTGAGTTCAAATTTACAGCTTATGCAGCTAATATCTTTCTTTTTGTTTCTGATTCTACCCAAACTAGTCCAGAACTTTTCACCCTATTAAAGGAATATTCGTTGGTATCAGGTTATAAATTGAACATTGATAAATCAGAGGTACTCCCACTGAACGCATACTGTCTTAAAGACATGTTTACACATTCGGGTTTCACTTGGTGTTATACCTCTATCAAATGCTTAGGAATTAGATACTCTTCTTCTTTACAGGAAACTATACAAATCAATATCTTGAAAGTCAAGCAAAAAATACTTACTCTCTCAGAGCATTGGTCACCATTTTTTTTTATCACATTGGGGCAGATTAGACACTATTAAGATTATGATGCTGTCTATAATCAACTTCGAACAACAAAAATCCTTGGGTCTAAGTTATCTGAACAAACCAGACAAACATACACATAGGCACTAACACAAGACCTAACTGAGGGAAAGATCCCTTTAGGAAGAAATCCCTCACCCACCTATGGTGGCATGCTTCATCATTTGGGACTCTCCTCCCAGAGGAAAAACCTAGTTCCTCTGAGGGCTACAACCCCCTCTCTGAGAGGGAGGAGCTCAGGGATGTTTTTCAACTACTCTAGCTGGATCTGCTAGATCCTCCAAATGAGACTGCTAGTGTGAGTGAGAAAGCAGCGCAAAAGAATTAAAGTGAGTAAAGTGATGTTAAAACTGGCTAGAGAGACCCAAACATGAGCTTTATTCAGGAGTTCTCGCTGTCAGGATTAAAAAACAGTGCACCTGTGGTATGGATTTAAACCGCACGTGTCAAGTGATAGATTATGATCGACATGTTTCAGCCATGGGGCCCCCAACTCGGGACAGGCTTTCTTCAGGACCACTAAGATGCTGCTGCTAAGTGAATTGTGCGAAAAAAAGAAAAAATATTAAAAACTTTTAGTTGAGCACCCGGAACCAGAAATACTTGCGGTTCCTGTTCTATGGAAGGTACCCGTACCTAATGAAAATAGATAAAAGACAATATAGGCCTTACACAAAACAACGCACAAACATCAGATAACAAGGCAGTGAGGAAGGATCAGACTGCCTCCTCCTGCAAATTACACCACAAAAGTGTCTGCACAAAAACAGTGTCATGCTTACTCGTAACAACTGGGTACGTTGCAGACCTCAACCTGGCAACAGCTCAGAGGGGAGGCACCGCTCTATGGAGGAACAGTATACACAGTGTGCTAATGTCAGCTAAGAACACACAAAAATATCAAACACACTGACACGGTTAAAGCATATAGGTACCAAATCTAGTCATAAGAGCACCAGACTCAATCAAAAACAACATGTATGCAATGATACCACATGTCCCCTTGTGTGATTAAAACGGGGTACACTAATATGTATCACAATCTATGGTATGTTAAAAACAGGGACACCCTCTATACAGTGTTTGTCATAGAAGATCTTATTCTACGGGGAAGAAGAACAACCCCAGTCATGTCTCACATATTAAATAAACATCCCTGTCATATTGCACAAGTATAGAATTGTATGACTGCTAGGTTATTAAGCAAAAGAAAAAGAGAAGGCCAGCAACTTGGCCTCTAACACAGCTTCCGCGTATTGCATGAATACCAAGATAAAGGGGTTTACAACAAATGGCTAACTGGGACACACTAGAAAAAACTAGAAAAAACCATGATGTAAATGGAAGGCTGCATAGTTGTAAAACAGCGAGAAAAAGGTCATAGAGCCTCTGTACCACTCGTACCTATCGCATGGAGTCTGAATAAAATAGAGGGGCACTAACTCCAAAAGCAGGAAAAAGCGCGAGCACATACAGATGAAGTACGCATCAGTCAGCACCTCATCAAATAATGGGAGGGAAAACAGCAAAATCACTTGCCTCTCCGTCGGTACCCCGGTCGGGTGGAGACTGTCGCGGGAGGTAAGTGCGCTGGTGACTGAATGCTACTTAAATACTGAAATTTGCGCGCGCTACCGACAGCCAGCACTAATGGGCAAACCTTCGCGCATGCACGATGTCATCAGACACTATTCCTATGCGCATGTGTGTTTTTGGTCAAAATACCTGGGGAATGTAGTTTCAAGCAGTACGAGTTTGCTATACAATACAGGTTTGATATGCAAACACGAGCCTCTCTGGAGCATGCTTATTATTACGGCGCGCTGGATAGCCATACTCAAAACTTATTTGTTTAAATATTTTGTAAATATTATATTAATTTTTATTAATATATTGCACCGCTCCAGACATCGTGCCATCTTCATCAAAAAGCAGCGCTATGGGGAAAAGACCCCCTAGAGCATGCGTTTCGGTTTAATCATAAGGTTGTCCTTGAGGCATAATTAACATGAATGCCATGATCCAGCCGTTATATACCTAGTGTTTTACCATATTGTTGTAAATGACTCTGCCCTATACCTTGTGCACAGCGCATTTAAAGAGCGACCCATGGAATATCATCATTCAATCCCACCTCAGCTGTGTTTAGCCTATGTACCCAACGTTGTTCACGCCTAAAGAAGTATGTAGAGACGTCAGTTAAATGTGCAGGAATGGCAGGTTTCTCCAAGACTATCCACCTAAGGTCTTCAGGGGAATGATTCTTTTCTAAAAAGTGGCTTGTGAGTTTTGTAGCAGTTTTCTTGCAGCGGATGGTGCTTCTGTGTTCTAAAATACGGATTTTCACCTTCCGAGTAGTCATGCCCACGTAGCGTAAGGCACATGGACAAGTGATCAAATATATAAGCCTGTCACTATTACAGTTCGTGTGTTTAGAAAGAGTCTCTTATCTACATCCATGGAGCCATTATGACGGAGTATTTGAGGGGTAATTGTGCCCCCACTGGCTTAATAGTCACCAACGCTCCTCGACTATTCCTTGATGACAAAATCTTTCTGAAGGATTGGTCTCTTGTAGCCTGGCGCTGTACTCGCGACTGGCTTATCTTGATTATTAATACTGCCAAGCGGATTGCGGATACTATTCTTATTGAAATTCAGACCTTGGAGTCTCAGATCAAGGTGGTGATATCAACGACTCTGTATAAAAAACAAGCAGAAGAAACCAACAAGACTAACAGAGAGTTCAAAGACTCGATTTTGGCTACTAAAATCACTAAATTCAAGAAGGACTTGGCACGCTTCTCAATGGAGAAGGTATATCCTTATACCAGTGAGACCTATGTTCCAGCACAATTCAATCGCCAAGGGAGGCAATACGGTTCTAACTATTCCACCTCAGGAAGTGAAGGATGGTCCAGTGATTCAGATAATTCCACCTCTGAAGATCTTACAAGTAGAGGTATGTACCGTAGGAATAGAGGTAATTGGAGGGGTGTTCGAGGTGGTCCTCCCCCTCCTCCGCCACAGTGGTGGCCTCCTGTACCTTTTGGATATCCAAATTTTCAACCTCAAGGGCAAACTTTTCCTTACCAAACACAACCTCAATTTTTCCCTAACCAGCCTTTTTTAGGATATGGCCGAGGAAGATCCAGAGGCAAACGTCGGAACCAACAGGCCCAAGTACATTGGGGCCCACCGTCATCGACGAGGACAACACGGAGCATGACGGAAGCTCAGGCAGGGACCAGCAACGAGACTCTATAGTCATGAATCTTAGCAGCTGGGAACTGAGCATGGACGAACAGACGTTGCTGAATAAAGGACTGGGTTTTGTATCCTCAAATAGAGGTGACACTTTTTTATTGAAGCAAGAATTGTTTCAATTCTTTCGCAAAATCCGCCTGAACTTTTTCTTTAGAGATCGAGTTCAAGATCCCATTGAAGAAACTGGTACTAACACTGGGTTGAAAAATAAATCTACTTTCAACCCTCCGATTTATCAGATACCTTCCCAGGTTTTGACGTTTGAGAAAGCTGTTTTGACACAGATTGATACTATCTGTAGAGGCAACGAAAGACAATACCAGAATCTAACCCAACGAGAAAAATGTGCCATGAGGACACTGGCAAGTGACACCACGATTACCATCAAACCGGCGGATAAGGGCGGTGCTATCGTCCTTTTGGATACTTCAACTTATCGCGCGGAGTGTCTCAAACAACTTAACAACACCCGTTTTTACCAACCGTTGAAAACAGATCCTACCAAGAGACTTCAGATTGAAATTAAGACTCTTGTTGATGAGGCAAGGTTGAACAATTGGATCACCTCGCAAGAAGCATCTTTCTTGGTTAAGATCCATCCAGTGATTCCTTATTTCTACGTCCTGCCCAAAGTACATAAGGAGCAGAGGCCACCACCTGGTCGTCCCATTATCTCTGGATTAGGATCTCTGCTGGAACCACTATCTATGTTCGTGGATCATTTCCTTCGGCCTCTTGTGATGGAGATGCCCACTTATCTCAAGGACACGAAGGACATTCTCCGTCTGGTGGGAGATACACCTTTTGATGCTACTAGAGATTATTTGGTGTCTTTTGATGTGGAGTCTTTGTATACCTGCATTCCCCAAGATGAGACACTTGCGGCCATACAGACACTGCTGGAGAATCGGGACATGGATACCATCACCCCTGTCCAGTTTATCATGAATTGTGCCCGACTGGCCATGAAAGAAAATTTCTTTCAATTTGAAGACCAGTTATTTTTACAAATATCGGGCACTTCAATGGGCAGTGTTTTTGCCCATAGCCTGGCGAATCTGTATGTGCACCTCTTTGAACAGGACCATATTTTCAATGAGGACAATCCATACAAAGACCACATACTGTTGTGGAAACGCTACATTGACGACGTCTTTGTTATTTGGAGAGGCCCTCCATTTACCATCATGGAATTTAAGGGGTGGCTCAACACCCGCAATTATTTTTTGAGGTTTACCTGTGAATACAGTAACAGCAAGTTACCATTTCTAGACGTTTTGATTTCCCCCACTGATGGGGGTTTATGCACTGAACTGTACAGGAAGCCCATTTCCAGGAACTCACTCTTATCATACAAGAGCTATCATCCTAAAGCCCTGAGGGATAATCTCCCTTTTGGGCAGTTCTTACGAATCAAAAGGAATTGCTCGACCTCCTCCAAATATCAGGTACATGCCCATGATCTGGCCCGCCAGCTTGGAGCCAGGCATTACCCGAAGCAACTGATCAAGAGGTCGATGAAACGTGCAGCCAATAACAACCGGGAAGCTCTTATTGAACAAAGCGAACCTAAGGAAGCGAATTCAAGACTCACATGTGTTAACACCTTTTGCAGTTTCTCTAATAAAATCAAGAAGAGCATCCTCTCCAATTGGAAGATTCTGAATATTGGCGACACTGCCCTACCTCGACCGCTGTTCGCTTTTAAGCGCAGCACAAATATCAAAGACCAATTGGTGCATACACGACCACACACCATGAAACCAAGCAAGCAGAATACTCTTTGGCACTTACCTGAGGTCAGGGGGCATTTTCCTTGTGGTATGTGTGCGGCCTGTCCATTTACAGAACACACAACGTCTGTTGACATTGGAACTGCACAACCTTGGACTCTTTCTAAACACACGAACTGTAATAGTGACAGGCTTATATATTTGATCACTTGTCCATGTGCCTTACGCTACGTGGGCATGACTACTCGGAAGGTGAAAATCCGTATTTTAGAACACAGAAGCACCATCCGCTGCAAGAAAACTGCCACAAAACTCACAAGCCACTTTTTAGAAAAGAATCATTCCCCTGAAGACCTTAGGTGGATAGTCTTGGAGAAACCTGCCATTCCTGCACATTTAACTGACGTCTCTACATACCTCTTTAGGCGTGAACAACGTTGGGTACATAGGCTAAACACAGCTGAGGTGGGATTGAATGATGATATTCCATGGGTCGCTCTTTAAATGCGCTGTGCACAAGGTATAGGGCAGAGTCATTTACAACAATATGGTAAAACACTAGGTATATAACGGCTGGATCATGGCATTCATGTTAATTATGCCTCAAGGACAACCTTATGATTAAACCGAAACGCATGCTCTAGGGGTCTTTTCCCCATAGCGCTGCTTTTTGATGAAGATGGCACGATGTCTGGAGCGGTGCAATATATTAATAAAAATTAATATAATATTTACAAAATATTTAAACAAATAAGTTTTGAGTATGGCTATCCAGCGCGCCGTAATAATAAGCATGCTCCAGAGAGGCTCGTGTTTGCATATCAAACCTGTATTGTGTAGCAAACTCGTACTGCTTGAAACTACATTCCCCAGGTATTTTGACCAAAAACACACATGCGCGTAGGAATAGTGTCTGATGACATCGCGCATGCGCGAAGGTTTGCCCATTAGTGCTGGCTGTCGGTAGCGCGCGCAAATTTCAGTATTTAAGTAGCATTCAGTCACCAGCGCACTTACCTCCCGCGACAGTCTCCACCCGACCGGGATACCGACGGAGAGGCAAGTGATTTTGCTGTTTTCCCACCCATTATTTGATGAGGTGCTGACTGATGCGTACTTCATCTGTATGTGCTCGCGCTTTTTCCTGCTTTTGGAGTTAGTGCCCCTCTATTTTATTCAGACTCCATGCGATAGGTACGAGTGGTACAGAGGCTCTATGACCTTTTTCTCGCTGTTTTACAACTATGCAGCCTTCCATTTAAATCATGGTTTTTTCTAGTTTTTTCTAGTGTGTCCCAGTTAGCCATTTGTTGTAAACCCCTTTATCTTGGTATTCATGCAATACGCGGAAGCTGTGTTAGAGGCCAAGTTGCTGGCCTTCTCTTTTTCTTTTGCTTAATAACCTAGCAGTCATACAATTCTATACTTGTGCAATATGACAGGGATGTTTATTTAATATGTGAGACATGACTGGGGTTGTTCTTCTTCCCCGTAGAATAAGATCTTCTATGACAAACACTGTATAGAGGGTGTCCCTGTTTTTAACATACCATAGATTGTGATACATATTAGTGTACCCCGTTTGAATCACACAAGGGGACATGTGGTATCATTGCATACATGTTGTTTTTGATTGAGTCTGGTGCTCTTATGACTAGATTTGGTACCTATATGCTTTAACCGTGTCAGTGTGTTTGATATTTTTGTGTGTTCTTAGCTGACATTAGCACACTGTGTATACTGTTCCTCCATAGAGCGGTGCCTCCCCTCTGAGCTGTTGCCAGGTTGAGGTCTGCAACGTACCCAGTTGTTACGGGTAAGCATGACACTGTTTTTGTGCAGACACTTTTGTGGTGTAATTTGCAGGAGGAGGCAGTCTGATCCTTCCTCACTGCCTTGTTATCTGATGTTTGTGCGTTGTTTTGTGTAAGGCCTATATTGTCTTTTATCTATTTTCATTAGGTACGGGTACCTTCCATAGAACAGGAACCGCAAGTATGTCTGGTTCCGGGTGCTCAACTAAAAGTTTTTAATATTTTTTCTTCTTTTCGCACATTTCACTTAGCAGCAGCATCTTAGTGGTCCTGAAGAAAGCCTGTCCCGAGTTGGGGGCCCCATGGCTGAAACATGTCGATCATAATCTATCACTTGACACGTGCGGTTTAAATCCATACCGCAGATGCACTGTTTTTTAATCCTGACAGCGAGAACTCCTGAATAAAGCTCATGTTTGGTTCTCTCTAGCCAGTTTTAACATCACTTTACTCACTTTAATTCTTTTGCGCTGCTTTCTCACTCACACTAGCAGTCTCATTTGGAGACTCTAGCAGATCCAGCTAGAGTAGTTGAAAAACATCCCTGAGCTCCTCCCTCTCAGAGAGGGGGTTGTAGCCCTCAGAGGAACTAGGTTTTTCCTCTGGGAGGAGAGTCCCAAATGATGAAGCATGCCACCATAGGTGGGTGAGGGATTTCTTCCTAAAGGGATCTTTCCCTCAGTTAGGTCTTGTGTTAGTGCCTATGTGTATGTTTGTCTGGTTTGTTCAGATAACTTAGACCCAAGGATTTTTGTTGTATTTGATTGATAGTTTGGGGATGTAATCCTTTGCAGGTCTCTAAAATGTTTCCCTAGGACCCTCCGTCCATTGTATTTGTTTATTATAATCAACTTCGACCTATCTATGTTACCAACAATGCTCCCTCGTTTATTTTGCCAATATTTAAATAACTCCATAAGAACATTTCTGTGGAGAAATACAAACGCACACATTTTCTTTCTTAAACTCCAACAACCTTAAGCTCTTGGTGGAGTGAATTTTTCTAATTTTAAGAAATATTCTGTGTATATTCTGAAACAGATATGGACCTTTGTACATGAGAATCCTGGCTCCATTCCCACAGTTTGGCAAAGGCTAGAAAGTTATATTTAGTCCCCTTTTCCCCTCCATCAATTGGGACGAATTTCACAACCTCCCAAATCTTTTTCTTCACCTCTCATTTCTTTTTCTGTCTCTCTAGCAAAACCTCTTATTTCACATTTATGTTCCGGCAATGGAACTTCATGTTGTTCCCTCTAAGGTATAGCAAAAATATTAAAATAAATAATAGAGTTATATTCGGGAAGGACTGGTTCCAGAAAAGTATTGTTATAGTAAACCAAGTCTTTTCTGATTCCAGTCTTCTCCCTTTTTCTACACTTCAAACTCAATTTGGTGCACCCACTTCCTCCCTTCCAAGATATAATTGAATTAAGGCTTACTTTTTACATTCACCTTTATTCACTACAATCTCAATACAAATTTCTGCCAATAGTTCTCCTACATTCGATTTCACACTTCCTACTAAGGCTTCCTTCATTTCTAAAAATATTGATAATCACCTTACTAATTCTTCAGAAAGATCAAAAACAAATCTTGAAATCCAATGGGAAGCTGATCTCCAACAATTCTTCTCAGGACAGTCATGGCACAAACTTTGGGCTACAATACACACCTCCTCTCATTCTGCCAGCACCACACAGACATTATTTTTCTTTTTATAACAGGCTATATCTCACCTCTCCTCTTTATACAAGTACAAACCAGCTACGGATAATCACTGTTGGAGAATCGTGATCTTGTTCACATGTTTATTGATTGTTCCCTGGTCAGTCATTTTTGGTCACCAGTATTGGCCACCCTCACTGACATTTGTTCCATCTCCTCTCCGTTTGATAAAATACATATTTTTCTGGGTGGTTCCTCTGCTTTATGGAATAATTCTATAATGATGGGGAAATGTGTTGACATGTCAATAGCATTTGCTTTTCAGGTTATCACATCCAGCTGGAAGAACGCTCAAGAAGTTGCGTTGATCAAATGGTGGCATATGCTCTGCAGCCATCACAGACGTGACTGTGCTAAAGTCACTTCGATACAACAATTAATCATCCGTGATATACTGTGGATGTACTTTCCTCTTTTCTTTCTTGACAATTGCACACACTGCTGCTGTTACTCATCAGTTTGACCCCCCATAATTTATTTTGAGTTCTTTAGATGTTACAGATCATCAATCAATATATACTTTTGTACCTTATAGCCTATTTTTCTCCCCATTTGGCTTCTATTCTCTCTCCCCTTCCTTCCCTCCCCCTTCTCCAACCCTTTATAAAAACTATGAAATGTGGTGTTATCTTATTGTTCACTTGAATATTTATTTGTAGGACTCACGGTTATAAGGTATCTGTGTTATTACTCAATCATCTTCGTTAGGTTATAATGATACTTTCACTTACTCTGTTCTAGTGACTTTTATTTCATTCATACTGAACTTATACTGATGTAAGTTTTGCAACTATCAAAAAAAGCATCTTTAAACAGAAAAAATAAATTTGGTGCAACTTGTGTGTCTGTGAAACACGGTCTATCTCATTGCAGAGCACCTTAGCGCATGCACAAGGAAACTGTGTCCGACCCGCAAGCCAAGGGCGAGGCCCATAGAGATGTGCCCATGGAAAGTAGCAGTGGAGGTGATGGGAAGGCCACTCAAGGGGGCATCAGTAGAAGGGAGCAAAGAGGGGGAGCCTTACCAGGACTGGTTGATCACAATGTTCACTGCTGCCATAAATTCCCAATAAATGAGGTCCGTCTACTCTGATCTCACAGTAGTCGCTGGTAACACCCCGGCCACAAGGCACCAACAGTGAAGGGCTACCTCACATTCCCTTGGTAATGTGCGCGTGTACCGCCCTCTAGGGAGGAGATACTAAAATCAACTGATCAGTCGTATAGAACATATTGTAACACAGAACTCATGGCTTCTGATTCCACTGTGAGTGAGTGTGACTGCAGTACAGGATCAGGCCCACACACATTTGAGTCTGAGGGGAGAGGGGATTTCTGTACAACAAGATAAGAGGCTGTGTTGTTTAAGGACAGCCTTGATAGGCCGATCAGCAAGGACTGCGTTGGACTCTATATGGGTGAAGGTCCAAGCTCCTCAGCCCTTGCATATTTCCAGAGGTGGAAGTGGGCAGGATCTGTGGGGCACAACATGCCCATACATTTTTAATTTAACAAAAACAGTTCCCTCGCTTTTTGTTAAAAGACAACCATCTCTCTGGGACTATTAATTCCCACATTTGAGATGCCTCAGCTGAAGTAGGGGGACGGAGTCTCTTGTGCTGTGAAGCAGAGGGAGGGCAGAGAGCTAAACAAGAACCGAGCCTTCTTGCCACGATGCCTGCTCCCTGAAAGATATGTAAACGTGTGTAAGACATAAACACTCCTCAGAGGAGGAGATGGGTCAGGCATCAACCTTCCTCAATGGAATGAGGGACCAGGCATCAACCCTCCTCAAAGGGAGGAGGGACCAGGCATCAACCCTCCTCAAAGGGAGGAGGAACCAGGCATCAACCCTCCTCAAAGGGAGATAGGAGGGACCAGGCACCAACCCTCCTCAGAGGGAGAGAGGGACCAGGCATCAACCCTCCTCAAAGGGAGAGACGGACCAGGCATCAACCATCCTCAAAGGGAGGAGGAACCAGGCATCAACCCTCCTCAAAGGAGGAGAGGAGCCAGACATCCACTGTTCACATGAGGATGTATTCTGTGGGGCACAGTGCTGACTTCTTAAGTGCCAGTTCCAGAAATGTACATCCACAGGACATTGGAGAAGTGACAGGCTGGACACTGCAAGCCAGGGTAACTTTTTGCTGGGTAGGCCTGCAGGCAGAGCTATCAAGAACATAAACATGGTTGTGGTCTTGGAGGGGCTCAATGTGGGCTCTCCATGCCATCCTAGATGGGCTAGAAAGCACTACAGGGACAAATGTCACATTCACAAAGAAACACTGAAGGAAAACTTCCCACTGGTCATAGGAAACACTATCCACAGTGCACCTGAACACAACACGCATGACACACATGTCATAACTTACTAGATGCGCGGGGAGTGAAGGACTACAGTTAGGGGGTGTGGAGCAGAATGTACTTGGATAAGGCTTGTTGTCACCTCTCCCAGGTACCCCTCACTATCATCCCAGCTGCTACCAATGGATGCCTCTCCTCCCCCATAGCCTGGGGAGGGGACATTAGCTACTATGGAGGCACCCACCTCTGACCACAGTGCTTTAAGTTCTGCTGGAGGAGGTCACAAAATATGGTGCCCCCTCAGTGGACACACATTGTTGAGCACAGTGAGGGAGAAACACAGGACCGGTTAGAAAAAGTAACAAGCATAGGTCTCGCCTGTGGGTCCTTTTGGTTTTGCCAATAGTTTTTAGTGATAATGTACACCATGGATACTTGCAAACAATTTCCTAGGAGCCAAAATGTATGGTCTGTGGTGCAGCTGAGGGACGTACTGCTGCCAGCAGGGTGGGGGTCAGGGGACAGGTGGATGTAAAGTGGGTGTAGGTGGAGTGGAAGATGGACATGATGTGGACTGTGAGTATTCAAGTTATTCCAACCTGCCCTCTAAATTATGCCTCAAGTCTCCCGAAGAGAGACAGATTTGACAATACTGTGCTAAGCTGAATCTGAGTCACTGTTCATCTACCGCACCCTGGGGTACGCCTTCTCTGGTTGCTACCTTTGGCGAGTCATGTGTGCAAAGGAAGTACCTTGGTAATTGAAGTGGACTGAAATAGAATCTTAGGCCTCACAATCTCCTTATTCCTTAGGTCCCTCATCTGTAAACATTCGGTATGCCTATAAACAGGCTCTGTTAAGGTAGAAAGTGCTAAAAAAAACTCTTTGACAAAGAGCCCCCCCGCTTTGTCGAGACTTGCGCTATAAGTGTTGCTGATAAAAGAAGCCTACTGGGTGGTTCTAATTGTTGTTTTTAATGTCTGTGCACATTCTTCCTTCATTGTTTTGATTATATCACTGTGCAGTTTTAGATACTTGTGAAAACTCTTCTGAATGTGTCCCTGCACCGTCTTCAGCAAATCCTATTAACATCTGTTATAATGTTTTGTTGATTTGTGAATTACAAATGATACTGTATACATGCTTCATTGATGAAGACGAGTCTTTTCAGCACTTGTGTTGACACTTCGGTACTGAAGTAAAAGCGGAGAAGTGCGCGTTTAAATTACAATATGCTGCTCCTTCAAGACCTGCGCAGGAACAGGACAGTGGAAAAGATGTGAACCAGCAAGGGCTCATGCATGAATTGATATTTTGCAAATGGCACGGGCCAGTGGTGCTGGAGCAATTTTCAGAATGGGGGTGCTGCCATTAATGTTACATCACTGAAGTCTTAGGGATTGTGAAAAATCCATGTGTCCCTGAAAAAAACAAGTGTAGCAAATGTATTCAGGAGAGTGGTACTGATGTAGTATGTAGCTGGTGGTATGTTTTGGAGCACACTGTCACAAATATATCACTAAAGCATGGTGTTGTAGCGCACTGCCATTACAGGCAACCCGTTGAGGATGACCACTAAATATGCACAGACATACAGTTTTACTGATCAAACTATACAGCGCACCAACAATAATGTGGGGAAATCTGCATCATCTAGTGTATTGATTTGTTTTGATTGTATTAAATCACACCACACTTAAGAATTACAAAGAAAAAAATGCTTAATTTGTGCTTTTCTTATTTGTTATTTTCTGAAATATGTGTACAGTTCATTTGCTGGCATTTAAATGTTGTTTGCTAGAAGAAAATGACATCCTACAGCCTTTCCTCTCACACTCCCAGTATCCAGCAAGATTGTCACATAAATCCTCTCACTTTGCAGTTAGAGAAAGAAAAGTAAACACCAAGCTCCCTTTCAAAAGAAAAAAACAGCATTTTAATTGGAGATAGCGCCTGACATTTGACCTCCGTCTTTAAAGACACAGCAAATGTGACAAATGTGAAGGCCTTTTTATTGCTCATTGGACTTCTGAACTCCTGCATGGTTATTTTGGGGGTGCTTCAGCACCCATTGCTACCCTACTTTCAGTGCCTAAGGTCACGATTATGGGAGATTGGTGAAGTGGTAGTGGCAGAGATAAGTAGAATCAGTCAAGCAGACAGATAGGAGGCATGAAGAAACGCAGCATGTTTCTTCTTCCTGAACTAGTATACAAGGGAGTCAACTGAAAACACATGCACTCTCATGAACTGCCTCATGGAAAAGAAAAAACAGAGTTCCCAGAAAACGAACACTTGTAGAAAAATACAAAGAATCAGTCAGAGAGGCAGTAAACAGGCTATTCTCCACAGGAGGGACAAAGACATGCTGGAAGGTCTAAAATAAATAAAGACCACGAATAGAAAGCAATCAAATATGAGTGATAAAACACAAAGCCAATGGTAAGCAATGGGCGGAATGTATTCCTTGGTAAGCTTTCAGCATGTCCCCAAATTTTCTTTGCAACCTGTCTGGTAGATTTCAACCTAAAAATAAAAATGCAGATGGCAAAATGTCTACTTACGTTATTGCTTTCACCACTTTGGGGTATTTATCTTGGATTTAGTGTAGGACACCATGTGGAAGTCATAGGGGACAGACCGGATGAATTAAAGAAGGGTAACATGAGAGGACTGGAGCGAGGGAGTGAGTGTGTGTGTAAGGATGGAAGTAAAAAATGAGGCACACAGAAGAGGGGCCCAAAGTTGGGATTCAGTGCACTAACAGGAGACGGGCAGACGGGAACAGATCAGATGTGGTTAGGACCATGATTTTTTGTGTCTGAGTTCCTGTGCGTTACTGGTGTGTTTTTGTCCTGTTGGATTCTGCCATTAGAGTATCTCAGGATTACAGTATCTCAGGAACCAAGGTAAGACCTGTATGCTGTGCAGAAAGAGCTTGTTTCTCTTAATCTTTATCCGGCGGAGTCCGAAATGTATGACCGATTCCCGGTGGAGCTGCCCGACGGCTATAGGGGAGACAGGCTCTGGCACACCGCTATGACCGTCACCTACCCAGCCGGACCTCGGACTTATGTCTCGTCTCTTTCTCCGCTGCTGACTCTTGGTCCCTTCCTGATTCTCATTTTTATCCGGCGGAACACGAAATGTATGACCGATTCCCGGTGGAGCTGCCCTGACAGCTATAGGGGAGACAGGCTCTGGCACACCGCTATGGCGTCACCTACCCAGCCGGACCTCTGACTTATGTTTCCTATCTTTCTTCGCTGCTGACTCCCTCCCGTGGACGCCCTGCTCTCCCTGGCCTTTTTCTTTTTTCCCCTCTCTTTTCTGTGGATCTTGTTTTTCACGGTCGCTAATAACTCCTGTATTGAATTTGTAACCTCTCTGTAATTAATGTGATCATTTTTGTAATTTGTAACACAATGCTTCCTTATGTTAAGCGCTAGACCTAGTTTTTTGGCCGATGCCCGGTGGAGCTACCTGATAGCTATAGAGGAGATGGCCCCCTTGGCCGGCACCTACCCAGCCGGGCTTTGGGCAGACCTTCCTTCGTCTCGCCTTCGCATTCTCCCTCCCACCCCTTTACCCTACCCCCTTTCCCCCTCTGTGCTCCATTGTTTTGTCCCCTATGCTTTTTAAATGTTTTTCCGTTGAGACCTAGATATTTGGCCGATGCTCGGTGGAGCTACCTGATAGCTATAGAGGAGATGGGCTGTGGACTTCCCCTCGGCCGTCACCTACCCAGCCGGACTTTGGACAGACTCTCCCTCGTCTCTCCACCCTATTTCCTCCTACCCCTTACCCTACCCCCTCTCCCTTCTAAGCTCCATTTATCTCGTCTTTATGCTCTTGAAATGTTTTTCTAGTAACTGATGTAACTTGTAACTGATGTAATTTTGTAACTTTGTGGAACCCTATGTAAAGCGCTCTGATACCTCCGGGTCTAGCCAGCGCTATATAAAACTCAAATAAAAAAAATAAAAAAAATATCTGTATGTGGTGGAGTGGAAGGGTATGTGCATGTGTTTAGGATTAGTAACCAATGAAATCTGCCCTGCGAATGTATTTATTTTCAGAGTTCTGTAAAGTCCAATGGTGTTGGCTTTCTGCTACTTCAAAGTGCTTGGAAACCCACGAAAGAAAGGAAGTGAAAGTGATCGAATTAAAGATAGGGACCACGCAGGGGCGGCTCCTCCACTAGGGCGGAGGAGCAGCGCCCCACTGCTTTCTCGCAGTGCGAGGAGCAGAAACATAAAATGGTAAAACTACCATTTTATGTTTCTGCTTCTCGCACTGCGAGAAAGCAGAAGTGTTTGGTTGGGGGCGGGCGGGTGGGCAGGTCGGGGAGAAGTGGCTTGCCCACTGCTGAGGGCACTAACTGCTTGGTCGGCCCCAGGGCCGATCAAACCAGTCATGCGCACTCTGCCTTTTCTCCATGTAGGCTGCATGCAGCCTACATGGAGAACATGGCCTCCCCGTAGGCGCCTGGATGGTCGGCGTCCTGACCAATCACAATGCTGCCATTGCAGCTTTGTGATTGGCTGAGGGGAGGGAGGCTGCCTGCTTCCTGTTCCTGCTGGAGGCAGGAGAGGAGCAGAGACGATGCAGGAACGGGGGGCAAAGGTAAGTTAACTTTTTTAATTTTTTTATTTTAAATTAAACCCCTCCCCTGTGTGACCCCGTCCCCGCGCGACCGCCCACCCCTTCACCCGTGAGTCATGCCGGCTGCGACTGGGACCATGCCAGGAGGGCCAGTCTGCTTTCTCTCAGGTAAATCGCTATTTCCTTTAGACTGAAGTAACGTAAATTATAGAATGTCTTGTGATTGCTAACTGTATGACCGGGAACAGCTGGATCTTCTGGTGAACAGTGAGAGGAGCAAAGGAAAATGTACTTTTGAACATAACACCACCGCTGCAGCTAAATCACAACTCCGAAAAACATCTTCAAGTGCTTCATCTCACCAGATCTTAATAACCAATTATTTCTATAGCATCTCGGTCAAACTGCTTTATATAAACGTTTTTAAATGCAGTGGTTCGTGGTTATTGGTGCTGTTTTGAATGACATTGTAAGGATGAAAGTCATAGTGAACCATGCCAGAATATGAACTTGTGACCTGCAGATGTCAGGAGAGGGCACTAAAGTCACAGAGCCATCTGAGCGCTGCTGAATGCTCCTCAACCCTTCTCAAGAAAGGAATATGCCCCAGCATCTGGACAGAAAAACCAACAAAGCATGCCTTGACCAAGGGTGGGCATGGGAAATCTCCTGGGCGATGACCAGTACTATTTTCACTATATGCAGTGGTGACCCACACGACCTCAGCACGTGATGCGGTCTGAAGTTGGCATGCAAAGACTTTGGAAATCAACTAAATATATTGTCCGATGTGTGCTGGTTAAAGAACGGCACAAGGTGCTACCTGGTCAGATAAGCCTTAAATTCCACATGCAGTGTCTTCCCTAAGGGGCGTCTAACATGCTGCAGCCTGTTTCATTCAGGGCCTGAACAGATATGATCGCATCACCCCATCCGGATGGAACTCGATTGGTTCCTCTTGCCGGCCCGCACCATCTTCACAACAGCGGCATCATTTACAAAGCCATCATGACCAGCACCTGGGTTATCTTGCAGACCAGCTCACCATCTCTGGTGGATCTCGGCACGGCCACAGTCAGGACACCATCAGACTTCAGACTAAGAAGGGTAAAATAGCAACAACAAGGCAGCCGGCCATCCATGCACCCAGGATCTGGAGCAACATCCCCTTATCCATCAAGACTGGCCCAACACTGCTCCAATGTAGGGAGAGTTGAAGACTCCCTTCTTTAAATAACACTTCACCACAATGCAGTAACAATGCAATAACAAGCTTCCCCTCCTATAACCCACTGACTTTATGCTCATCTTTGACCCTGTACAGCGCTCTCGGCCTCTTGGCTAGGTTTGTGCTGTAGAAATCAAATACATTCATTATCTTTTTTGAGATGGGTTTTTCTGATTTCCAAAATGTACCCTGAACCTTAAAATGATGTCTCACAACATTTCCGAAATTTAAACTAAGTACAAATGCTAATACAGCGCCTGTGAAAACTCACCGTTAACTTCACAAGAAATTAGAGCACAGCAGTGGAGATGAGGATAAAGTGTTCAAGACTATGCCTACCAGTGAGATGATGTGTCGTCCACTCATGATAGACAATAGCATTCGATATGATATCCAGCGGGTCCAAGACAGAGAAGCCCAGTTGAGAGTGTAGCTTGTAGTTAAAGCTAGAAGAAGATATCCAGTCAGTTCTAGATATAAAAACAGTGGAGATGATACACAGTTGTCCAAGATAGCAAACTCCAGTGGAGATGAAACCTCATGGGTTCATGATGGACAATAACAGGGGTATGATAGCCAGTCGGTTCGAGACAGAGGACACCAGTAGATACGATATGCAGTTGGTTAATGTTAAACATTACACACGGAGATGATATCCATGGCGTCCAAGAAACAGGGTACAGGTAGAGAGAATAGCTTGCCAATTAGGGATATATCATATCAGTGGAGACAATATCCAGTTGGTTCATTATAAACATTACCCATGAAAATGATATCTAGTCCCTCAAAGACAGAGGGTACTAGTTTGGAGAAGATAGCTTTTGGCGACCGTAGACAATACCAACAGAGATTATATCCAGTCAGTTTAAGACAGATGATAACCGGTGGTGGAGATCATACCAAGTCAGTTCACGATTGAGGAAACCAGTGGAGATGATACCCAGACAAGATGATATTCAGTAAGTACATGGTAGACATTACGAGTGAAGGCAGAGGATACCAGTGAAGGTTGAGACCCAGTCCATCCAAGAAAGAGAATATGGGCCCAAGATAGAGGATACCAGTGGAGATGAAATTCAGTCATTTGAAGACAGACGTTACCAGTGGACATGACATCCAGTTGGTTCAAGACAAAGAATACTAGTGGCCATGATATCCAATTAGTTCAAGACAGAGGATACCAGTAGAGATCATACCCAGTTGGTCCAAGACAGATTATACCAGCGGAGATGATACCCAGTTGATCCAAGACAGAGGATACCAGCGGAGATGATATCCAATTGGTTCAAGACAGAGGATACCATGGAGATGATACCGAGTTGGCCCAAGACAGAGTATACCAGTGGAGGTGATACCCAGTTGGTCCAAGATAGAAGATACCAGAGGATATGATACCCAGTTGGTCTAAGACAGAGGGTACCAGTGGAGATGATACCCAGTTGGTCTAAGACAGAGGGTACCAGTGGAGATGATACCCAGTTGCTCCAAGACAGAAGATACCAGTGGAGATGATACCAGGTTGGTCTAAGACAGAGTATACCAGTGGAGATGATACCCAGTTGGTCTAAGACAGAGTATACCAGTGGAGCTGATACCCAGTTGGTCCAAGACAGAAGATACCAGTGGAGATGATACCAAGCTGTTCCAGAGTAGTGTATACCAGTAGAGATGATATCCAATTGGTTCAAGACAGAGGATACCAGTGGAGGATACCAGTGGAGATGATACCCAGTTCATCCAAGAAAGAGGATGTCAGTGGAGATGACAGCCAGCTCGGCCTAGACAAATTAGTTGCTTACCTTTGGTAACGCATTATCTGGTAGAGACTCTATCTAGCTACAGTTTCCTTACCTTTGAATTTCCCAGGCGTCAGGCTGGATCCGGAAACTTTTGCTGAGCAATACCCCTTGCACGCGACGTCGGTTGGCTCCATTCAGTTCCGCGCAACGTCATCGGTTATGACGTTGCGGTGCCTATATAGGCGCCACCCAGGTGCGCAGACGTCAGTACTTTTCGTACT
Source organism: Calotriton arnoldi (assembly GCA_963921515.1). NCBI lineage: Eukaryota > Metazoa > Chordata > Amphibia > Caudata > Salamandridae > Calotriton > Calotriton arnoldi. The sequence goes on from CAWUFW010000167.1 coordinate 5,100,357, forward strand.
TTCCACGCCAGAAGCGCAGAGCCACGAAGTAACTGACGTAGTCATGTGCAAAACTAAGGCCCTGAAAAGGGGGAACAACCCTAGCCCTACAATATCAGTCAGCAAAGCGGGGAGGCATGGGTGGGGCTGTAAGGAATATGCAGCTAGATAGTCTCTACCAGATAATGCCTTACCAAAGGTAAGTAACTTCTTTGTCTGATAGAGACTTCTAGCTGCAGATTCCTTACCTTTGAATCAGATACCCGAGCCATACCATCCCGGCGGTCGGTTGCGGACTCACATCCTAGACTATAAAGTCTTGCAGGACTGAACGGGCAAAATGTCCATCCCTGAATACTTGCCCATCAAGGCAGTAATGTTTTGCGAAAGTGTGCAAAGATGCCTACGTCACTGCCTGACAAATGTCTTGGATTGGAACACCCCGAGCCAAGGCCATAGTCGCAGCCTTTCCCACTGGTGAAATGGGCTCTTAATCCCTCAGGGGGCTGCTTCTTTACCAAGGCATAACAAATCTTGATGCAGAGAACGACCCAGTGAGAAATGGTCTTTTTTCTGCACTGCCCTTCCTTTCTTTGCTCCCACGTACCCCACAAAGAGTTGGTCACCCACCCGGAACTCTTTTGTGCGGTCAAGGTAGAACGACAATGCTCTTTTTGGGTCCAGTCGATGGAGACGCTCCTCTTCCTTAGAGGGATGCGGAGGAGCTAAGAAGGTGGGCAAAGTGATGGACTGACCCAGATGGAATGGGGTCACAACCTTTGGCAAAAAAGATGCCCTGGTGCAAAGCACTACCTTGTCCGGAAAGGACATAAGATAAGGAGGCTAGCTGGATAACGCCTGCAACTCACTCACCCTCCGGGCCGATGTAATCGCCATTAAGAAGGCTGTTTTGATGGTCAACAGCCGGAGGGGACAATTGTGCAAAGGCTCAAAGGGAGCACACATCAGGTACGTGAGGACCAAATTAAGGTCCCACTGTGGCATAATAAAGGGCGTCGGTGGAAATAAGTGAGCCAGCCCCTTTAGAAATCTATTTACAATAGGAGGTTTGAAGAGAGAGGGTTGGTCTGGCAGCCGCAAAAAAAGCAGACAGAGCAGAAAGGTAACCCTTGAGAGTTCCCAAGGCAGACCACTGCTGGGCAAGGGTTAGAATGATTAAAAGGACAGTAGAAAGAGAAGCAGAAAGAGGGTCAATGGACCTTTCTGTACAGTATAATTAGGGCTCCCGGTTTTATGGTATTTATTTTCTTTAGAATTCCCGTCTGTATTTATCCATATTTACTTTTTGGCCATCTTATTGGTATTTATCCATATTTATTTCTGTGCTTTGAAAATAATTGGAGCCATAAAATGGTATATTTCCACATTTATTTAACTGTTGAACGTGCACTCATACATGGACACTTGTCATGATTTAGTAAATTAAGAAGCCATGTATAACAAAACACTACACTCACAGGTACACATTAGCGTTGTACTACAAATATATGTCAAAGACCCCAGCTGGGCTGCAGCTTCTATTAAACAGGTTCCAATCTTTTTGTGATAATCGGGGGTTGGTCATTAATACTCTAAAAACTAAATTTATGGCCTTTAACCCCCACAAGTCCTATAAAAACAATCCCTTGCTGGGCGGGACCCCTCTTGAAAGTGTCGACACCTTCGACTACCTTGGTGTCCGACTCTCTGACAAAATGTCATGGAAGGCCCACCTAGCAAAGATGCTGCTGGGACACAAACGAGTGGCTGGAGCACTCGGGAAAGAACACCGCTCCTCACATAGTAGGCCGGTAGCCCCAGCCCTACAAGTTTATGACGCCAAAGCAACAAGTATGGCTCTTTATGGAGCAGAGTTATGGGGATTCGACAAGATTGATGACCTTTGCAAGTCCGAGCACAGGTTTCTCAGGGACCTGGTGATGCTACCTAAAAACGTTCCCCTCACCCCCCTAATGCTTGACATGGGCAGGCGGTCCATCGGCGACACAGCTAGGCTGTGCCCACTGCTCTTTTGGGCCCACATTAGGCGAACTCCAGAGCTCCTTCCCTATGCTGCAGCCCTTACTGAGGTCACACAGATAGATACCGGCTGTAAAATAGATTGGATCTCTAACACCAGGAAAATATTGTCAGTCATGGGGCTCCAAGCGCATTGAGATAGGCAGGACCCCCCAAGGAAAGACGAACTTAAACGTTTGTACTGGGAATGGGTGGACCGACAGGAATCCTGCAAACCGAACGTGGGTAGACTAACGGCTGAATTTTACTTACACAAACAGATTAGATGTCTAGAGCCCTTTCTAGATACAATTAGGGTCCCTAGGGACAGGATGTTGTACATGCACTTTAGGTTGGGCACTCTTCCTGTTTGTGAGATAACCGCAAAATGGCACCCACGCAACCAGACGCTAACAGATTGCCCATGTTGCAGGGCCCCGCTTGAAAGTGTTGCCCATGTTATGTTTGCTTGCCCGGCATATAACACCTCGAGGGCAAAATGGCTAAAACCGATTTGCAGACAACTGAGTACACGGGACTATCGGGAAGCCCTGCACATCCTTAGATCTGATCCTAGACCTTTCTTTGCGTGTTGCGTGGCAAAGTTCCTAAGCAATGCATGGCTTATTAGGCGGAAAGCCCTGACAAGAGCGGCACAGCCCCAAGTTGAAGGTAGCTGAGATGAAATTGCCGCAGGACCCTAAGACTGCTCACCCAAGTTTTATAAAATCTTTACTTTATGCACATGCACTTTAAGCTCTGACCCTCCGTGCTGTGACCCCACGGAGGGCCAGAGCCTTTTTAGCAGGTTTAGCGGGGATTGTCATTGAGCCGACTATAGGGATTCTTATTAAGACAAACTTTTATGTCGTTCCCTTTTTTCCCCTTTTATTGAATCTAATGCACGTTTTTATTGAAGTGTTGTATATTAATTTTAATCAATTGCTCTTGACAATTGCTCCATATACCAAGGGTATAACAGTGTATCTTGATGGACTGTTTGTGTAAATGACTTTTATATTATTGTTGTATGATACGCCTATTGTGTATTTTATCTGTATAATGTTTTTATAGCTTTTATGACACTAGTTGTCGAAAAAAAGCGTATACAACAACAATATATGTTAACATAGCATGTATTTAAGGAAATCTCTGTTTTCTAACTCTCCACGCTGTCTATCTGCTCAGCTGTTGCCTGGAATTCATGAGAGAGAGCATGGAGAGTCTCTCACAAGAAGCACCATTTTCACTATTTTCCCGCTTTTAAAAATAAATACAGAGAGGAAACACATTGTTTTCTGTTTGTATTTATCTGTAAAAATCAGTAAAAACGGAAAACCGGAAGCCTTAAGTATAATACAAATTTCTGCCAACGGCAGGCATATACCGTTTTAGTGGCAGGCCGCCTGGCCGCCAGAATAACGTTACAGACTTTGGGAGGAAGGTCAAAAGCTATCAACTGTCGCCGCTCAATCTCCACGCATGGAGGCGCAGAGCTGACAGGTTCGGGTGGAGAACCCTCCCCTGCTGCTGCGACAGAAGATTCTCCCGAAGGGACAACCTGATCGGAGGATCGATACTCCTACTCGGAATCTCTGGATACCAGACTCTCCTTGCCCAGTTCGGAGCCACAAGAATAACATGGGCCCCGGTCGCTCCTGATCTTCTTCAGAACCATGGGTAGGAGTGGTATGGGCAGAAAGGCGTACAACAGGCCTGAGCTCCACTCGCGACGAAAGGCGTCGCCAAGCGATAGCTGCCTTGGAAACTCCTGTGCGCAGTACCACTGACACTGCGCGTTCTCTTCGAAGGCGAACAAATCTAACCAAGGTTCTCCCCACTGCTGAAAGAGACCTTGCGCCACCTCCGACTAGAGATGCCATTCGTGATCTGCTAGGCATCGACGGCTGAGTTTGTCCGCCCTAGCGTTCAGAGAACCTGCCAGGTGTTGAACCACCAGGGTTACGCCCTGCTGTTCCAGGCATGTCCAAAGATGCAGGGCCTCTCGACAAAGGGTCCACGACCCCACCCTGCTTGTTGCAGTACTACATGGCAGTGCTGTTGTCCGTGAACACCTGCACTAGCTTCCCCTTGACAGAGGGAAGAAATGCTTTCAATGCCAACCGAATCGCTCGGAGCTCCAATAAATGTATGTGGAGCTCCGACTCCGCCAGAGACCAGTGTCCCCTGATCTCCACCTCTCCCAGATGGCTGCCCCATCCCAGAAGTGATGCATCTGTCACGACCATTGAGACATGCTTGGGAAGGGAGAGCAGTCTGCCGTTGACCCAATCGCAGTTCGTTAACTACCACTGCAGATCTTTCGAAGTTCCTTCCGAGATCTGAACCATGTTAGTGAGATTTCCCCGATGCTGTGCCCATTCGAACTTCAAGTCCCACTGCAGAGCCCGCATACGCCATCTTGCGTGTCTTACCAACAGGATGCAGGAGGCCATGAGGCCCAACAGCCTCAGAGTCAGTCTCACCAAAATCCAGGATAGAGGCTAAAATATCGGAATCATAGCCTGAATATCCCTCGCAGCTCGCGAGGATAAGCCCGAAACTGCACTGTGTCCAGAACAGCTCCGATGAAAGGGAGCATCTGAGAAGGAGTCTGGTGTGACTTTGGAACATTTCTAGAGAACCCCAGCGAATGCAGGAGGTTTGCCGTAGTCTGAAAGTGGGAGACGACTGCCTGGGACGAGGACGCCTTCAACAGCCAGTCTTCGAGGTAGTGGAAGACCGACACCCCTAACCTGCGCAGATGTGCTGCGACCACCGCCATCACCTTGGTGAACACCCGAGGGGCACTGGTAAGGCCGAAGGGGAGCACGGTAAACAAAGTGCTCGCAGGCCTACCTTGAACCGCAGGTAACGCATGTGGCCCAGCAGGATAGGAATGTGAAAATACGCATCCTGCAGGTCCAACGCTACCGTCCAGTCTTCCTGGTCTAGGGCAGACAAGACCTGAGCCAGAGTGAGCATTTTGAATTTCTCTTTTTTGAGGACGAGATTGATGGTCCGAAGATCTAAAATGGGGCGTAGCCCCTTGTTCTTCTTTGGAATCAGAAAGTAGCGGGAATAACAGCCACTGCCTACTTCTGAAACTGGGACCCTTTCTATAGCTCCCTTGGCCAAAAGAGCCGTAACTTCCTCTTGGAGCAACTTTAAATGATCCTCCGTCAGCCGTTCCTGACTTGGCAGAATAGTAGGAGGAAAAGAAAGGAAAGGTAGAGAATAGCCCTTCTGGACGATCTGCAAGACCCACTTGTCCGATGTTATGGATCTCCAGTGGGGGAGATGATGACGAATTCTCCCACAAACTGGAGTAGTGTGGTCCCGCAGAATCAGCCTAGGAGTGCTTGGAGGCTGCGGCCGCTGGGGCAGTGTGGTAGATGACTTCTGGCCTCTATTCCCAGATCGGTATGCACTGCGTCCACGCACGACTTGGGCAGTCTGTGCAGGACGGTGGCTGGGGTATGGCTGACGCAGCTGGAAACCCCTTCCGTTGCCACGAAATGGGCGAAAGGAAGACTGGCCATGAGGAGGAGGAGGAGGAGGAAAGGCCCATGATCTGGCCATAGCACGAGAGTCCTTGAACCTGACCAGGGCAGAGTCTGCCTTTTCCCCAAAAAGGCGGGTTCCATCGAAGGGCATGTCCATCAAATTAGCTTGGACATTGCCCCAGAAGCCAGTGGTATGAAGCCAGGTGTGGCGTTTCAGGGCCACCGTCGTTGAAATCGATCTGCCCAGCGAATCGGTAGTATCAAACCCACACAGTATGGCGCATATTTTGCTGCATCCCTCCAGTCTTTGACAGCTTGGGAGAGCACAGCCCGGGCAGCACTTGCGCAACCGTCACCCAAAGGGAATGGGAGAAACGGCCCAATAAGCATGCGGTATTCACCGACCGCAATGCCAGGCTGGAGGAAGAAAACATATTCCCAAGTGAATCCAGCCTCTTGCATTCCCTATCCGGAGGGGCGGAAGGGAATGCGCCTTGGGACGTAGAAGCCTGCACCACCAAACTCTCTGGGGTGGGGTGTTGGCTGGGGAACTTTGGGTCATCCGGAGCTAGGTGATGGCGGCGTGCAATCGTCCTATTCACAGGAGCCCCTGTGCTAGGTTTGGACCAAGTTCCTAGAAGGACGTCCGTAAGTGCCTCATTACAGGGCAACAGAGGTTCGGAAGCCTCAGATTGATGCACCACAGTCAGGAGATTAGTCCTGACTTGCATAGAGGGTAGCTCCAGTCCAAGGATCTCAGCTGCCCTCTTTACCACCATGGCATAGGACGCTCCCTCCTCCGTAGCAACCGTAGGAGGTGAGAGCATGCAAGTATCTGGGGAAGTATCCAGACCACTGGCCTCCCCAAGTTCCACATACCAGTCCAAATACTCCTCAGAGACATCCTGGTTCTCAAGAGGGTCCCCAGATCCCTCCCATTCATCTCCTGAGCCTAGCACGTCTTCAAGGTACTCAGGCGACAACATAGAACCTCTGGGTTCTGTCGACGTCAGAATCGGCGCCAATCGACGCCGTTCTGGCTCTGTGTCGTGGGATGAGGATGGGGCTTGCGCCACTGCCGGGCATCGGCGACGTCGCAGGCACCAACTTTGGGTACAACACCGGGGAAGGTTGCGTTGGCACAACCAGTGTCGAACCAGATCCGGGATCGGATCCCTGAGGCCCCACTGGCGTCGTGGCTGCAGCTAACGGCGTCGAACTCAATGGGGCCCCTTCACACCCCGCGGGGCCCAAAGGCTCTCCAGCGGGGTCGTTCCATTCGAATACAGGGCACATGGCCTCGTAAAACTCTTTTATTTGAGCGGGAGTCGCTCCGGCTCCCAGAAAGGGGGGGGAAGCGCGAAGTCGACTCTGGCTCCGGCTCCGCAGAACCGTGCCTAGGGCGTCGGTGCTCCTTACCTCTCTCGACAACGGATGCCAGTTGAGGTGAAGATGAAGTCCGCTTGGACTTCTTCTTCTTGTGCCTCTTCCCCGAGTGTCCCGAGGACCTCGAATGGGAGGAAGAGGACTTAGGGCTCCGGGAGCGGTCCCGCGACCTCCTCTTCTTGGAACGGGACCGTGACCTCCTCGGAGTCTAGCTTGATGGTGTCAACTGCTGGGCTGCGAGTAACTTCATCGCTCGCTCCCTCAAGGTCTTCGCAGCCATCGCCCGACAGTCCGAACACAACTTTGTATCGTGGTTGCGCTCGAGAGACCAAAGACATACGCGAGGGGGATCGGTAACCAACATCATGCGGGAACAAGTCCCACATGGTGTGAAACCTGTCTTCCTCGAAGACATCCCTTGCACACGAAGTCAATTCCAAATTTTTTGACAAAAGCCGAGAAAAAGCCTGCCAAAAAGCGGCAGAGGGGTAGCTCTTCCCAGATCGGCGCTTAACTGGCGCTGAAAGAAAAGAACTGACGTCCGCACGCCTGGGTGGTGCCTATTTAGGCACTGCGACGTCATAACCAATGCTACCGATGCCGACGACACCATGGGAACCGAATGGAGCCGCAAAACACACAAGAGTGGGACGGGTATGCCCAGACGTGGGTCCCGTGCTCTCCATGCCACTGGAGTCAAGCTATCCTGGCTGATGAGGGCTGAAAGCCCGAAACCGGTCCTAGGATGCTTGTTTCCAGTCCAGGGAGGACCTGGCCTGGCAGTTCGGGCTGGACTGTTCCCATTGGGAGCAGGGTCAAGACTGATTTGCATATGGCTGGGTCCAAACTGGAATGGCATGGTGAGCAAAAAACGATGGATTTAGGCCCAGATCTCTGTACTGGGGTGAATGTTTGACATTGTTCTGCATTCTGTCCATCAATTGTTGTTTTTGCATTTGTCACCCCGAGTGGGACGGGTATGCCCAGACGTGGGTCCCGTGCTCTCCATGCCACTGGAGTCAAGCTATCCTGGCTGATGAGGGCTGAAAGCCCGAAACCGGTCCTAGGATGCTTGTTTCCAGTCCAGGGAGGACCTGGCCTGGCAGTTCGGGCTGGACTGTTCCCATTGGGAGCAGGGTCAAGACTGATTTGCATATGGCTGGGTCCAAACTGGAATGGCATGGTGAGCAAAAACGATGGATTTAGGCCCAGATCTCTGTACTGGGGTGAATGTTTGACATTGTTCTGCATTCTGTCCATCAATTGTTGTTTTTGCATTTGTCACCCCGAGTGGGACGGGTATGCCCAGACGTGGGTCCCGTGCTCTCCATGCCACTGGAGTCAAGCTATCCTGGCTGATGAGGGCTGAAAGCCCGAAACCGGTCCTAGGATGCTTGTTTCCAGTCCAGGGAGGACCTGGCCTGGCAGTTCGGGCTGGACTGTTCCCATTGGGAGCAGGGTCAAGACTGATTTGCATATGGCTGGGTCCAAACTGGAATGGCATGGTGAGCAAAAAAACGATGGATTTAGGCCCAGATCTCTGTACTGGGGTGAATGTTTGACATTGTTCTGCATTCTGTCCATCAATTGTTGTTTTTGCATTTGTCAAACCGAATGGAGCCACCCGACGTCGCACGCAAGGGGTATTGCTCAGCAAAAGTTTCCGGATCCAGCCTGACGCCTAGGAAAAAACAAGTTACTTACCTGTACACTGTGGTTCTCCAGTATTGATATCTTTTATAGATTCACATGCTTGAATCTTCCCAGTCGTCATGGTGGGAGTCCCACGGCAATAGTAGAAATAGTAGTACTGAAAACATTACATAGACCTCCATAGAGAGAAAATTCAATTGAGCACTCTATCAACCTCATTTTATAACATCCCAAGTTCAGCCAATCACAGCAGAGACCTCAGAGTAACCCTCTCCACAGACCCACCACACCTCAGATTTCGAGCACAAGTGTGCAAACATATATATATATATATTACTCTGAGGTAAAATGTTGAGCCTAACCGGGGAGGAGGGCGGGTCGCATGTGAATCTATAAAAGATATCAATACTGGAGAACCACAGTGTACAGGTAAGTAACTTGTTTTTTCTCCTGTATTGTATCTTTTATCGATTCACATGCTTAAATCCGATTAAAGAGCAGTATATCTATATACGAATAAAAAAACAAAGAAGGCGGGAAGGCGAACAATCCCACCATGACAATTTCAGAAAAGCATACAAAATCAAACCAGAATTCTCTTAATACAGGTAGAAATAACCATCAAAAAAGATTATACAAGAATACGCACCATAAAAAGATAAAGAAATCAGGATGGCTACAAGCCTCCTACCTTAGGCAAAGAGATGACAAAGAGCCGCTTGTCCCATGGCTATATCTGCCTTCCGCCAACCATCTAGGCAGTAATGCTTTGTGAACGTGTGCATCCTCGCCCACGTTGCTGCCCTGCATATGTCAGGGAGAGAAGCCCCCGCAAACAAGGCTGAAGAAGTTGCGACCTTTCTCGTTGAATGGGCCTGCACTCTTGCAGGCAATGGATGTCCAGCCTTCTCATGGCAGAAAACAATAGCTGAAGTGACCCAGCGAGCAATACTGGCCCTTGTTAGGGCGAGTCCCTTCCTGGGTGCAGAGTAAGAAACCAGCAGCTGAGAAGACTTATGAAAGGATTTCGTCCTTTGTAGGTAAAATTTCAAAACAGCGTTTGATGTCCAGAGAATGGAGAGATTTTTCTGCCACCGTGGTTGGATTTGGAAAGAATGTAGGCAGAATTATAGTTATAGGCTCGTTGAGGTGATAAAATGATGGTACTTTAAGTATGAAAGAAGGATTCAGCGCCTTGAGACCCTCCCGGGTGAGTAGCGCGCTCTATAAATGCCGTGATTGATTGATTGATTGATTCATACGCAGAATAACCCTATCTGCAAAAAATTGAAGAAATGGTTCCTTTAGAAAAAGCCTGGATTTCGCTGATACGTCTGGCTGAAGTAATGGCCAAGAGAAAGGCTACCTTCCAGGAGAGAAATTTTAAGTCACTTTGTGTATAGGTTCAAATGGAGAACGCATTAGTTGTGATAAGAACGTATTTAGTTGCCATAGCACTGGAGGAGATTTCACCGGTGGGTAGGTCCTGAATAGGCCTTTTAGAAATTCCTTAATAAGTTTATGAGACCACAATGAAGATTGATCTAGACGTCGTCTGTATCTAGAAATTCCAGCAAGGTGAATCTTAATGGACGAATGAGAGAGTCCCGCCTTAGCAAGGTGTAAGAGATATGGTAATACTTGCTCCGGTGTGGATGAACGAGGATGTAAAGAATGAACGCTGCACCACACACAGAACCTCTTCCATTTTGCAGAGTAACATTTGAGCGTGGAAGGAGCTTGAGAATTTAGTAAAATTGCTTTGCAATCATTGGGTATGTTAAAACTCTCAAATTCAATGAAGTGAGGAGCCAAGCTGATAAGTGAAGAGAAGAGATTTGCGGATGAATCACTTGCCCCATGTCCATATAAAGCAGATCCTCCTTTGCAGGAAAGAGAATCGGAGTGCACTCTGATATGCGAAGAAGCTCTGTGTACCAAAATTGCCTTGCCCACCCGGGAGCAATAAGAATGATGCGGCACGGCTCCCGTTTTATTTTTTGGAGAACTCGAGGAATGAGAGGAAACGGGGGGAAGGCGTAGGCAAATTTTCCTGTCCAGGAGAGCATAAAAGCGTCTCCCCATGATCTCGGCTGAGGAGTCCTGCTTGCGTAAAAGGTGCACCTTTTGTTTAGGTATGTAGCGAATAGATCTAACGGTGGAAAGCCCCAAGACCGGAAGACCATCTGCAACATCTGGTCGTTGAGCTCCCATTCGTGGCACTGTTTGACACCCTGCTGAGAGAGTCGGCCCACTGATTGTGGACTCCTGGCACGTGCTCCACTCGGAGTGAAATTTGGTTGATGAGAAGCCATTCCCAAATCTCTTGCGCTTGAAGAGCGAGAACCTGAGATCTTGTGCCACCCTGTTTCTGGAGATAAAAGATGGTGGTGGTGTCCGTCCGGACTAGAACTGGAGATCCCCGAATACGAGGCAAGAATGCTTTGAGGCCCAAGAACACCGCTTTTAACTCTAGAAGGTTTATGTGACATTTCGATTCCTGTTTGGACCATTTGGCGTGCACTTGAAGCTCTTGGAGGTGAGCTTCCCAACCCTCCATGGAGGCATCCGACGTCATCACAAACTGAGGAGTTGAGTGAATGAAGGACAGGCCCTGAGTCAGGTTTTTCTCGATCTCTCACCAAGACATTGCACCTCTCATAGCCGTCGAGATTTGAATCATGTCGTTGAATGACCCCTTGGATTGAACCCATTGAGTGTCCAGTTACTCTTGCAGTGGACGCATACGAAGATGGCAATTGGAAATTAGTTGAATGCATGAGGACATCATCCCCAGCATAGATTTGTACTTTCTGACAGAAACTGACCTTTTTGACGATAGAAGGCGTGTCATTCCCTGGAGACGCAAGACCCTTTCGAGAGTTGGAAAACCTTTGCTGAGATTTGTATCGATGCGAGCTCCTAGGAAAGTCAGAGAATTGGAAGGAATGAGAGAGGACTTTTCTAGATTGAGGTGGAGACCCAGAGACTGGAAGAGATTCCGGCAAGTTTGAGTAGAGTTCCTGGCTGCCTGAAACGAAGGAGCTTTTATTAACCAATCATCCAGGTAGGGGAATACCTGGTGACCTGAGCGTCTCAGAAAGGCAGCTATCGACGCCATGCATTTGGTGAAGACTCTGGGGGCCGACTTCAAACCGAAGGGAAACACTCTGAACTGATAATGGCACCCCGCCACTTCGAACCTGAGATATCTTCGATGCTTGGGGTGAATGGGGATGTGAAAATAAGCATTGAGAAGATCGAGAGATGACAGAAAATCCCCTTTTACCATAAGAAGAAGGATATCCTGCAGAGACAACATCTTGAAAGATTGGTTTTTGATGAATTTGTTCAGTAACCGGAGGTCCAAGACCTGTCTCCATTTTCCTGTCTTCTTTAAGATTAAGAAGAAGTGGGAATAAAACCCCCGATTGCGCGGACGTAAGGGTACCTTTTCTATGGAGCGTTTGGAGAGAAGAACTTTTATTTCCCTTTTGAGATCTGGCAAATGATGATGTAGTACCTGCAGAGGAGGGGTAGTTGGAGGATACTGAACAAACTCTAGGGTATGACTGTGACGGAAGACATCCAGAACCCATCTGTCCGACGAGATGGACGTCCAATTTTTTAAGAATTTTGAGCAGGTTGGTTCGAATTGTTGTGGGACTGTAGTGGCGGGGGCCTGGAGAAACTCATTGCCTCTTGTTAGAATCTTGTTGTCTTCCGGCAGATTGCTGCCTTTTACGACTGGTGGGTCGCAAATAGGACGATGCAGTAACGGACCTGTAAGGTTGATTGTACGCCAGATAGGATGCTTGAGGGTAATGTTGAAACCGCTGTTGGAACTGCAGTCTGGATGCGTACTGCCCTCGAACTCTGCCCCGAAAGGACTGGAAACGACGTTGTTGTAGTGTTGCCAGGGATTTAGCCGTGTCTGTGTCCTTTTTTATAGATTGAAGGGCTTCATCTATATGATTTCCAAATAGGCATTCGCAGTCAAAAGGCATATCTAGCACCTTAGCCTGAACCTCAGGACGGAAGCTAGTTGCCTTCAGCCACCCCTGACGCCTCAACACAGCTGCTCCTGCCATTTGCCGGAATAAAGTCGAAGAGATATCCGTCGCAATCTCTATCATCTCAGTGGAAGCTCTTTCCCCTTCCTATAAGATGTCCCTTGCTTCCTTCTTCTTATCTTCAGGAAGATGTTCTAGGAGCGAAGAGATGTCTGACCACATCTGTCGGTCGTACCTACCCAGAATGGCCATAGCGTTGGAGTCTCTTATAGAAGTGGCTGCCAGGGCGGCAAACCTCTTCCCTATGTTGTCCAGCCGACGTCCTTCTTTATCCGGAGGTGCAGAACATTGAGATGCCGGATTTTTAGCTCTTCTTTAAGTAGCCTGCATGATCACTGAATCCGCTCTAGGATGACCGATGTGGCATGTGGGTGAATTATCCGGGGCTTTCTACTTTTTATCCAGCTTCGGGATTACTACTGGGATAGAACCTGGTGTCCGCATCAGTTTTAGACCCTCCTGCCATAAGAAATCCACTATGGGAACTGCCCTAAAGGATTGTTGAGTGCCTGGCTTAAAGTCATATAAGAAACACTCAGTTTGTTTAACTGGCATGGGTAGATCAAAGCGCCTCGAGGCACGTTCTAAAAGGTCATGAAAGCTCCCGATGTCAGCAGGGGGAGAGTCTGCAGGAGGAGGGATAGGAGATGACAGTGTGGGAACTACATAATCATCCCATTCATCCTGGGTGTCAACATCAGTGTGTATCTCTCCTTCCTCTATCTGTTGTTGGTCCACATTCCGTGATTCATCGGGAATAACGAGAGGAGGAGGCAAAATCTTTTCCCTCGTGGGTCTAGGAGTCACTTGTCCTACGTGTTCCACTGGGGCCTGCTGAGGCGGTGGAGGATGTTGTGGAGCATTTGCCTCAGGAAAGCGTCTATAGTAGTCATTTAGCATGTGACGTAAGTCTGTTACCAATGACACTGGAACGTTAATAGATGGTTCCCTAAAATGGCGAGGATCCTCTTCCTCATAGGGATAACGCTCTTGGAAAGATTCTGGCTGCTGAACGGTAGCCGAGTCAGTGAAAGAATACTCTCCTGCAAGGTATGAGGATGGATTAATGTCCTCTATGTCCTCATCATCATCAAAGTCCTGATATTTGACTTTTAGCTGGGAAGGACTATATGCAGGGCCAAACGTGCTGTCATCCTCAGACTCCTGGAAGTCAAGGAAACGTGTAGGTGGCAACGGAGAATGTTTTGAATAGTCTTGAACTTTAGGAAGTCCCAAATGGATTTTTTCTCCTGTCGACGGTGTCGACGCTGACACCATGACAGTCGGCGGAAAGGAGGACGTCGTCGTCGACGGAGAAATTCTCGTCGACGGAGGAAGGCTCGTCGACGAAGGTCTCGTCATCTGAGATGGTCTCGTTGACGGTGACGCCGTCGTCAGAGTTAACAGCGGGCCCGTCGACGCAGCGGCCATCGACGTAGTGACCGTCTACGTTGTCGCTGTAGCAGCCGTCGACGGTGAAGGAATTACCTCAGGTCTAACAGACACAGCTCTCGTCGACGACGCCGTCGACGGACGAGAAGAAAGATCTCTCACAGGTGTTAAAGATGCAGAAACTGGAGCAGATGATGATTTTAGAGTTCCTTCTGTCTGCTTTCCGTGGTGTTTCTCTTCAGATCTTTCCTGCTCCTGTGATTTTGATATCTTGGAGTCCCCTTGGTGAGAAGAGGAGCTACCTTCTTTTCTTTTCCTGAAGGAAGAGTGGGGCTTTTCCTCAGTGTCGGAGCCAGATTCAGAAACTGCCTTTTTCTTCTGGAGCCAAAGGAGCAGTCTTCCTTCCCTATCCTTGAGGGTTTTGGCCGAGAAGGTGCGGCAGTATTTGCATTCCCTGGGCTTATGGTCAGGGTAGAGGCAATAGAGACATTGCTTGTGGGGATCTTCTGAGAAAAGTCTAGATTTGCCACAAGACTTACAGGGCCTAAACAACCCTTTTTTATCTGGCATTATGAAGGTCACAGAAAGAAATACCATGAGTTGAAAGCTGGAGGTCAAAAGTTGAAAAAAGCCAACTGTCACTGAGCAGAGCTCAGAGAGACTCCCAATCACACGATGTGCGGTAAGAAATCTGAGGTGTGGTGGCTCTGTGGAGAAGGTTTCTCTGAGGTCTCTGCTGTGATTGGCTGAACTTTGGATGTTATAAAATGAGGTTGATAGAGAGCTCAATTGAATTTTCTCTCTATGGAGGTCCATGTAATGTTTTCAGTATTACTATTTCTACTGTTACCGTGGGACTCCCACCATGACGACGGGGAATATTCAAGCATGTGAATCTATAAAAGATACAATACTGGTGAAATTCAAAGGTGGGGAATCTGCAGCTAAAAGTCTCTATCAGATACTGCAAACCAGTGGTACTGATGGCTGTTATCGTGGGTTATTTGTACTGTCCACTTCCACCGACATAGGAGTGATGCACTTCTATGAGCACCATTACCATCTCAAAGTTCACAATTCCAACCACATCCTCCTACTGTTCCGATCGTCCATAAAGCGTGCTCCGCCAAACCAGGTGACAGTGACGCTGTGAGTAACTGGGCCACATCAATGAGAAGAAATGCCAAACAGAAGTCCTTCAAATAGGTGTCAAAGGGAAGAAGCTCTGCAAGAATCAAGTCGAGCGGTCTCTGGCATCATAAGGATGCGCCGTTATGACAACACGGTCAATAAACCTGCAACCCTTATCAACGCCGACTTGCCTACCCTGCCAGGAGTCAAATTAATACCCAAGACAAGGGTTCTTCCTTCTGAACCAGCCTTAGGCCATCAGAACAGTAGGAGACATTCTAGAGGATCCCAACCAGATTATGGTAACAAGCTGTAAGCAGGGTTTAGTAAAGGGTGACATTCCTTGCAAAGGTTCATGGAATGAGGTAGACAGCTCATGGGCAAGGTGGGATGGCCACTGTCTGAGTACAACAGAGAACACAACAAGTCTCACTTGAGGCTGCTCCACTGATACTAGTAACGTTCTGAATCGAGCACATTGGAGCACCAGTAGAAGGTAGCGCAGTCAAGCACATCAGAGCACCAAAAGAAGGTAGCGCAGTCGAGCACATCAGAACACCAGTAGAAGGTAGCACAGTCGGGGGCACCAGTAGAAGGTAGGGCAGTTGGGCACATCAGAGCACCAAAAGAAGGTAGCGCAGTCAAGCACATCAGAGCACCAAAAGAAGGTAGCGCAGTCGAGCACATCAGAACACCAGTAGAAGGTAGCACAGTCGGGGGCACCAGTAGAAGGTAGGGCAGTTGGGCACATCAGAGCACCAAAAGAATGTAGCGCAGTTGGGCAGATCAGAGCACCAGTAGAAGGTAGCGCAGTCAAGCACATCAGAGCACCAGTAGAAGGTAGCACAGTCGGGCACATCAGAGCACCAGTAGAAGGTAGCGCAGTCGGGCACATCAGAGCACCAAAAGAAGGTAGCGCAGTCGAGCACTTCAGAGCACCAGTAGAAGGTAGCGCAGTTGAGCACATCAGAGCACCAAAAGAAGGTAGCGCAGTCAAGCACATCAGAGCACCAGTAGAAGGTAGCGCAGCAGAGCACATCAGAGCACCAGTAGTAGGTAGCGCAGTTGGGCACATCGGAGCACCAGTAGAAGGTAGTGCAGTCGAGCACAACAGAGCACCAGTAGAAGGTAGCACAGTCGTGCACATCAGAGCACCAGTAGAAGGTAGTGCAGTTGAGCACATCAGAGCACCAGTAGAAGGTAGCACAGTTGGGCACATCGGAGCACCAGTAGAAGGTAGTGCAGTCGAGCACAACAGAGCACCAGTAGAAGGTAGCACAGTCGTGCACATCAGAGCACCAGTAGAAGGTAGTGCAGTTGAGCACTTCAGAGCACCAGTAGAAGGTAGCGCAGTCAAGCACTTCGAGCACCAGTGGAAGGTAGCGCAGTCGAGCACAACAGAGCACCAGTAGAAGGTAGCACAGTCGTGCACATCAGAGCACCAGTAGAAGGCAGTGCAGTCGGGCACATCAGAGCACCAGTAGAAGGTAGTGCAGTCGGGCACATCAGAGCACCAGTAGAAGGTAGTGCAGTCGATCACATCGGAGCACCAGTAGAAGGTAGCGCTGTCGAGCACATCAGAGCACCAGTAGAAGGTAGCCCAGTCGAGCACATCAGAGCACCAGTAGAAGGTAGTGCAGTTGGGCACATCAGAGCACCAGTAGAAGGTAGCCCAGTCGAGCACATCGGAGCCCCAGTAGAAGGTAGTGCAGTCGATCACATCGGAGCACCAGTAGAAGGTAGCACAGTCGTGCACATCAGAGCACCAGTAGAAGGTAGTGCAGTTGAGCACATCAGAGCACCAGTAGAAGGTAGTGCAGTCGAGCACAACAGAGCACCAGTAGAAGGTAGCACAGTCGTGCACATCAGAGCACCAGTAGAAGGTAGTGCAGTTGAGCACATCAGAGCACCAGTAGAAGGTAGCGCAGTTGGGCACATCGGAGCACCAGTAGAAGGTAGTGCAGTCGAGCACAACAGAGCACCAGTAGAAGGTAGCACAGTCGTGCACATCAGAGCACCAGTAGAAGGTAGTGCAGTTGAGCACTTCAGAGCACCAGTAGAAGGTAGCACAGTCGTGCACATCAGAGCACCAGTAGAAGGTAGTGCAGTTGAGCACTTCAGAGCACCAGTAGAAGGTAGCGCAGTCAAGCACTTCGAGCACCAGTGGAAGGTAGCGCAGTCGAGCACAACAGAGCACCAGTAGAAGGCAGTGCAGTCGGGCACATCAGAGCACCAGTAGAAGGTAGCGCTGTCGAGCACATCAGAGCACCAGTAGAAGGTAGCCCAGTCGAGCACATCAGAGCACCAGTAGAAGGTAGTGCAGTTGGGCACATCAGAGCACCAGTAGTAGGTAGCGCTGTCGAGCACATCAGAGCACTAGTAGAAGGTAGTGCAGTTGAGCACTTCAGAGCACCAGTAGAAGGTAGCGCAGTCAAGCACTTCGAGCACCAGTGGAAGGTAGCGCAGTCGAGCACAACAGAGCACCAGTAGAAGGTAGCCCAGTCGAGCACATCGGAGCCCCAGTAGAAGGCACTGCAGTCGGGCACATCAGAGCACCAGTAGAAGGTAGTGCAGTCGAGCACATCGGAGCACCAGTAGAAGGTAGCGCTGTCGAGCACATCAGAGCACTAGTAGAAGGTAGCGCAGTCGAGCACCAGTGGAAGGTAGTGCAGTCAGCGAGCTCTATTGGGCTTCCTCTGCATGACTCCAAGAAAGACATAGAACCACTTGCGGGTTTAGCACTAGTGAAGCCAACGTGTGCAATACACATCTGCACTGAACCGGTGCCTATTCTGTGTAGATATAGTGCCTTGAGGCTGTATTCTGGATTAGTCTTGAGCTACTGTTTAAAAGATGGCAGTACCTTGCCTGGATGGACATGCCACCACACATCACTACTATTGGAGGTTCACGGCCCACGTGAAGCCATCGCATTGTCACAACTAATGTCCTTCCATGCTACAGAGCCTGGCCTGGAAAAAACCCAACCCAACAAGTGTGCAAACTTGGAGTAATGAGGACCAACTGAATGGGATTTACTTTAAAAGCAACTCGACAGTGGCCACAAATGTGGAAGTTTTACCTCCGCCCACTGACGTTAATAGGCCCAGCTACAGAACCCCACATGCCAACAAAGGGGCCATGGGCCGGTCCAAGAAACACGTCCATTTCACAATCAAATGTGTAAATGATCCAAAAAGGGCCTTATTGAATATTTCATGGATATTTGTCATAAAACAGAAATAATAACCAGCGTGCAAAGCTATTAGAATTAATATTTATGGGGGCTGGCATGAAATATTCATGGCTCCCGCAGCGCGGGCGGGAGTGACTGTACAAGGGATGCTGTTTACCTGACGGCTTGATGTTTAAAGATGGCTGACAAGCGGAGATGTGAACCCGTCACTCACTCCTGGCGCCGCGAGGCGGGGTGGGCCGGGGCTGCTGACACTTCACCCGCTCCCTGCCTGACAGCCTTTCAGGGGGAAAGCAAACCTTAAGGCCCCCCACGCCTTTTTTTATCCCTTATTTCATGGCCTGAGGCGGTGTGTACTGCCTCCTTCACCCAATCTCCCTTCCATCTGCTGAAATTAAGGAATTAATGAGATATATACACTTTACAGCGGGGCCCCAGGAATGTTTACTGCGTATTAAATTATAATGCAGCCGCGTGTATTATTCATGAGCCAATTAAAGGAAGTGTTAGTTGATTTGATGGGCTGAGGACGTACAAAATGCATTTAACTAATAGCGAACCGCCGGGCTGCCGGTTCGGCGGGCTCTCTCGGATTACGCGGCTAATTGCTTGACTTTACAGGGCTGTCATGGATAGCCATGCATATTTCATCCTTCCCAAAGACTTCAATTGTCCCCTCTCGTGTCGCTGCTGTAATATGTAGCAGGCCGGCCAAAGTTGGGTGTAGTTAAAGCGTCGACTCTGCACAAAGCCGGGGGCGCGCGGGCGGGGGCGCGTGGCCGGGAGCAGGCCCGCTCACAAAGAGGTAACACAAGTCCGCAGACTTGGATGTCACTCCGCAATTACATGATTAAAAGGCTCAACATACGATAGTCGTTTGTTTTACAACTCCTTGACACTCATTGTGCAGGCTGACTTCATGGCAGAGGCAATATTAGGAAACGACACAATTCGGGGCTGTGATTTTTGGTAGGAGGGACGGAGGGAGGGGGAGGGGGGATTGGTCCAGGTGGGCCACGAGAACAGAGTGTCTTGGGGTCGTTTCTGATAATCCTCCTTTGAGTGGACAAGGCAGGTGCTAACACCTCAGCCCCTCATAGACCTTTCTTTGCTCCATAGATTGACATCTCAGGAGTGTCTTCGATATGATATTAAAGGCAGGAATGGGGTTTCTTAGCTGCCACTATGCGAGCATTCTGATCTTGGGCTCATGGTTCATTCGAAGGCACACTCGATGTGCTGCTGCACAGCAACATTTACCAGTGCTTATTTCGTAAAAAATGAAGTGCCAGGGCCCTTATCAGGAGGCCACTGCAGCCTGAACCACGCATTGCCCCTGTCAGCGCTGCCCATAAGAGTACCAACATACCTACAAGTGTGACAATTCAGACTATTTCAGGCCACACAAAGCTATAAATATGGCGTGAGAGGCTGGCATTATTCATTTTAATGTGATTTGACTTAATAATCACAGCTGTGCTCATCTCAAAATTAAACAGACAGTGCCATCATGTGGTGGACTGTCACTAGGGCCGGTGCTGACCGTTGCCGAGCACTGGAAACCACCGGCCCAAATTAAGCACTGGTAGGCAGATAAAAATTCATGCCGTTCTAGCCCCATGGAGACCAGCGGGAGCAGCACTTCTCCTCCATTTTAAGCCCCCTGGGTCAGATTGCTGCCCAGCCAGGGTTCCCCATGATACACCTCAGTATCTGCAGAGCCCAAACCCACAGATCTTAGTCTATAGCATTGTGAGAGACGCGCTGCACCAGGCCTGTGGCCCGAAGATGCCATGGTCCTTCTGAGGTGGGCAGCAATGAGCTAGAGCTTGACAGAACCTGAAGCTGTGAAAAGACACCCCTGCCCTCTTGGGCATGTAGCTGGGGCACAAAGTAGGTGTCCAGCGCTTCGCTACTCAAACTACCGGCGTCGCTGGCAATCTTCACATGTATAACAGTGGTCCTTAGGCGGACGTGCTTACAGCGATAGAGAAGATGTGTGGCTGCCTCTCAGATCTCCAGTACAGAATGGTTTCAGGAAAGCTCCCAAGTTAATGTCATTTTTAGGTCTCGGCCTGCACCAGCGCTTGCGCTGGTCTGGCCGAGAGTTTTAGTAAGCGGGTTTTGGAAGTGCAAACCCACTGGCTTTCGGCTGGCGACCAGCTTGCGTTCACGTTGGCGTGCACGCGCACAGCTGCCATCCATTCCTCCCATCGCTGGCGAGGCGCCATCTGCCTTTCCTCCCCCTCCCTCACCCCTCCTCCCCCTCCCTCACCAGCGAGCGCGTTTCTCCTCCGAAGTTGCGACTTCATAAAAACATGAATTTACTTTCTCTAGCCAGGGCATTTCAAACGCACCATACCTTGCTAGGCGGAAGGACTTTCTTTGAAAGTCATCGCAGTAGTTCACACTGTCTCCATGAAAGCTATTTATTAGTGAAGCCATGAAAGCTATTTATTAGTGAAGCCGAGGCGCAAGGGTGTCCCGCAGCAAACCCATACTTAATTAACTATGCTCCATGGAAAAGACCAGGAACGAAATAACCCATCCTAGCTCAAGAACAATGAATAAGCAACATATCCATTTTGTGTAGCGCCAGCACCCAAGCTTGCAACCCCTGTAACTCCAAAAGCAGGGACAAAGTCCATGAAAAAATGGTTGGGGAATAATTAACGAAAGTAATGCACATCAATGTCACTTCATCTTTGAGAGGGACTCTCACACCCTTATAGAGAGAGCCCCCTATACAACCATAGCGAATATATTACATAGTCATGTGTATTATTTATCCAAGTAAATATATGATGTACAGAGCATATTTCTACATCGAGATCACATGCAGGAACCTCAGTGGTTTGTGAACATGCTTTGTTTTTATGGGCGCTTCGAAGAGGTCGTCTGGCTTTTTTTAACTTAAAACAAATAAACTAAAAGCTATCCTCAATAGAAATGCGAAAAGAACCAACATTAAACTATTGTAAGACAAATGCACATTCTCCACGTGTTGAGGAGTTAATCGTAAGAATGAGTCAAAATGATTTAAAAAAATAAATTGGAGTACGCTTGCTTGGTGCATTTAAAAAGAGCAGTTTCTCAACAAGTCTTTCTTGAATGCTCGAGTGAAAACTGGTCTGAGAAATGAGGCGAGTCTCTGCTATACTTTCTCACAGCGGCGGCCGACACAAACAACAAGCATTAACAAGCATTGGCATAGCCAATAGGTCTCGCCTTTGGGACCTTATAAGTGTTTAGCCATGCAACAGTTGATGTTGTTGCACCAAGGATATTGTCCTGCATAACTAAATACTTATAAGGTTCCAAAGGTGAGACCTATTGGCTATGCCAATGCTTGTTGCACTTCCCTTCATGTGCGCTACTGGCAGATAATCGGAATCTTACAGTGATATTTGGTGGTAGCCCCAGAGTAAGCCACAATGAGACTGACTAGAGGTTTCTACCCGCTCTGCCAACTCTTCTGAGAGGTCATGCCTTTCTTGCTTGCTTTGCTCTCTACAACCACACCTCGCTGTATTTATGTTGGAACATACTAACATCTCTCACCCTACTCCCCAATGACTGCAGCCCCTTAACCTAGCCTCTGCCCCGCACAGTTTTTGAGTGGCAATACGTCATGTTGCTCCCTGTTCTGTCATCCTGCTGTTGTTCATCCCCCACTAGGTTCTCGCCCTTTCTTCTTGGAGTCTCTTCTTGGTATTTGATCTTCTGTGACCTCCCTCTCCATCCCTGGACGTACCTTGAATGGGTGCCCCTTGAAAGGAACCTGGCCGACTGGTTGTGCCCCACAAGCCACGGTCAGACTGCAGCTTTGGCCAGTTAGGCTGGGGCCCGCAGGGTCAGGCTGGGGCCCGCAGGGTCAGACTGGGTGAAGCTCTCTCCAGAGCCATTTTTTTAATATTTTGGGATTGAAACCCTGACGAGACCTCAGCTATGTTCTACTTACTTGCTCAACAACAGCTTACCCACCACTTGCCTGTCGTTGTGTAAATCTAACAACATAACATTTGTATTTGTAAAGCGCACGTTCATCCAAAAGGGTATCTTGGCGCTGAATAACAAAATGCTTATTGTTACCCAACTCAATGGTACTCAAATCCAACAATTATCCATTTTCAGACGATATTTGTCGCAGTACATTCCACAAATCTCCAGAATCATGCTGGGGGTTCATCACCACTTTCACCTTATACAAAACTCAAATATATGCTCCTAGACATAAAACTGACCAATCAGAAAGTCTCAAAGCGATCACATGAAGGGGGCAGAACACTAGTGGCACCAGGACATGCAGTGAAAGCCAACCATGGACCTGATGAGCACTACGCCGGTTGAATTGTGTTGAGTTGCCCTGGGTTGCATTCGCACTGGATTGACCTGATGAGCCCTGCGCCGGTTGAATTGTGTTGAGTTGCCCTGGGTTGCATTCGCACTGGATTGACCTGATGAGCCCTGCGCCGGTTGAATTGTGTTGAGTTGCCATGGGCTGCATGCGCACTGGATTGACCTGATGAGCCCTGCGCCGGTTGAATTTTGTTGAGTTGCCTTGGGTTGCATGCGCACTGGATTGACCTGATGAGCCCTGCGCCGGTTGAATTGTCTTGGGTTGCATTAGCACTAGGCTGGCTTGTACGTCTCCAGTGCTGAATCGCAGCATTAGAAATGCCTGCATCCCTCTGCGGCAATGACTGCAGCACGACACTGGCACCTATCTCGAAGCGGCGATCAACTTCAAATGGTCAGCGTGCTGAAAGTAAATGGTCAAGCGTCTCATCTGCTCACGCATGACTCACTTGTTAAATATTAAAAGGTCTTTACGCTGATAGACACCACTTAGTGAACACAAGACCTGAGGGACGCAGATGTCCAGGACATGGTGCCTACCTATTTTAGTTGTAACTATATACACGCCTGCTCCTTCAGTGCCCGGGGCCACAAACTTCTTTTTGTACCAGCTCCAACAGAGGCCTTTCTTTGGCTTGCTTCTCTGATGTGGCCTCAAGTCTGCGCCAAACTTCTTTCTTGAAAGAGCAGCACCCTGAAAAAAGTCAGTCAAAGTAACCACCTTCTCTGTGAATGTATTTTTGGGAAATAGGCAGTGTTTAATTTGAGCCAGTGGTTTCCGGTGCTCGGCACTGGCACTTATTTGTCAACACCAGCAGTTAAGACAGTCTGCCAAATGGTGGTGTGTTTTTATAAAATAGAGATGAACACAAAAACAGTTGTTTATTAATTCAATATACATTACAAATGTGGCATACCTGCTGCCCACACCATTCTTATAGCTTGGGGGGACTGGAATAATCTGAATTGTCACACTTGTAGGGTGAGAGGGTTAGTATTTGGGTTGGTTGTGTCACTGGCAGCGCTGGCAGGGGCAGTGGGGGGTGCAGGCAGCAATGGCCTCCTGACGAGGGCCCTAGCAATTTTTTTTTTACAAATCAGGCACTGGAAGTAGGTGGTCTAACACCGTCCTCTTGCCCGTTCTCCAATGCTGGCACTGCAAAGTGGTTTATTATCTCAGCAGGCGGTCTGCAGCCAGTGATGCTGGCATGGTTTCCAGAGTGGAGATGCTGCCACTAATGTCACATCACTGAACTCAAAGGGATTCTGAAAAATCCATGCATCACACAAACAACAAGTGTTGCATTTAGGAGCACACTTTTGCAAATATATTACTAATGCATGGTGTGGCAGCCACTGACAACACATTTTCCATTAAAATGACCACTACATTTCCACTGACATAAAAGTTTACTGATAAAACGACATAGTACATAAACAATAATGTGTGGAACTTGGGTTTCAGTGAATATTTGCCATTTGTGCTTCTCCAAGTAAAGTGTCTTGATTTGCTTTGAACCTATTTAAATATTTGCTTCATCACACTTCAGAATTAGAAAAAAAGTGCTTCATTTGTGATTTCCTAGCTGTTTATTTATTTGGAAATATTTGTACAGTTCATTTATAGGTATTTAAAGTCTGTTGTGTTAGAAGAAAACAACATTCTACTGTGTTTCTTTTACATCAGCAAGACTGTCACATAGTTCACTTGACAAAATCCTCATCCTTTGCGGTAAGAGATAGAAAAGTAAACACTAGTCTCCATTTTAAAATAAGCAGCAATTTGCCAGAAGACTAGAGTGACATTTGATCTCTGCCATTCACCTTCTGAACTCCAACATGGTTATTTTGGAGGTGCTGCAGCCCCCCCCAGGCCCCCAACTTCCAGCGCCTATGTCTGGGGCATTGACGTCGGTGGAGGACATTGCGAAAGGACTTTAAAGAGGCAGTAAGGTGCACATATATACCTGGTCCTCTCGAGTTCCAGGCAGAGACATTTGAAGGCATGGGTAAAGTGGGCTCTGGCCCAGAACCCCCTGATAGACCAGGCTTTGTTCTCCACACAGTCCTGCCCTGATGACATTGAATGATTTTTAAACGTAGATTGTATTAAATATCATTTTCCTTTAATTTATGTTAACACGGGTAATGGGTGGGAGTCTATTACAGATATTTTGTAGATAAAAGTGTTTATGTTTTTCAGTAACATGCAACATCCTTAAAAAGGGTCCATTTAGATTAAAATAGGACCTCACATATGAGAAATGGCATTGGGCCGCAGAGATTATTTGCAATTTAATAGTGAGCTGCTGCTGTGTTACAGTATTTAAAACACCTGGATATTACATGAAAACACATTTAGAATTTGGACCAGTGAGTTTGAGCAGTATCAGTGGCCTGGCCAAAGAGGCCATGAAATAGCTGAAATTCGATCATAAATTCAAAGATGTTCCGAACAGTGGCCTCCAAAATATGTTTGGCCCAGGGCCCCAAAATATGTTTGGTCCAGGGCCCTCAAAATCCTTAAGATGTCCCTGGTTCCAGGACAGATGGTGCCACAGGCCATCTTCTGAGTGAGAGGGATAACTGGAGCTCCCCACCTCAAGAGGCCAGAGCACTCTGCCAACCAGCAGGTGCCATTCCTTCCTTCTTTAAAGTCAAGAGAAAGCCCTAAAGCTTTCTTGGACAGCGTGTCTTACCACCCCGAGAGACAAAGGGACCATGGGCAACAGGTAAGTCCAGTTTAATTTGTAGCGACTGATGTTATCTGATAGTCCTGCGCTTGCGCGTCACATGTACTGCACTCTGAGCCGCTGAGCTCAGATCTCTAGAACAATCTGAACAAGCAGTGGCATGAGATCCCACCCCAAGGTAACTAGAGGTAGCATAAGTGAGGGCAACCCTTCAAGTGGATCCATCATGTCCTGTCACAATGTCCAGCATCTTTCTGAACCCAAATCATCATCTCACCCTTGTCTTTATTCAGCCTTGGATTATCAATACAGGGGGCTAGCGGGTGCCCACACAACGGCCTCCAAATCCCTCCTCCAGGCTGGAGGAAAAATTAGACAAACTGTGTTTTTGCCATTCTAGTTTTTGGCATCAGTGTAGCTACAGTCAGTCTCGTCTAATGGGTTCATGAGTGCCACCTCCTAGGAACAGAAGCTTTAGGCAGCCACCTACCTGCCCGGTACCTAGCAGAAGCTCCACCAACCGGCAGCTAAAATCCAACGACACCTCCAAGCAAGGGGAGATTTAGACAACCACCAGCGAGGCCTGTGCCTGGCAACAGCTCCTCCTTTCAGCTAAAATCCAACAACACCTCCCAGCAGGGGGAGCTTTAGACAACCAACTGCTAGGCCTGTGCCAGGCAACAGCTCCTCCTTTCAGCTAAAATCCAACTACACCTCCCAGCAAGGGGGGCTTGAGGCAACCGCTTGTAGGGTATGTGCCTGGCAACAGCTCCACCACCCCGTGGCTAAAATCCAATAACACCTCCAGCAGGAGGAGCTTTAGACAACCACCTGAGAGGCCTGTGCCTGGCAACAGCTCCTCCTTTCAGATAAAATCCAACACCACCTCCCAGCAAGGGGAGCTTGAGGCAACCACTTGTAGGGTCTGTGCCTGGCAACAGCTCCACCTTTCAGCTAAAATCCAACACCACCTCCAAGTAAGAGGAGCTTTAGACAACCACCTGAGAGGCCTGTGCCTGGCAACAGCTCCTCATTTCAGCTAAAATCCAACACCACCTCCAAGTAAGAGGAGCTTTAGACAACCACCTGTGAGGCCTGTGCCAGGCAACAGCTCCACCAACCTGCAGCTAAAATCCAACGACACCTCCAAGCAGGGGGAGGTTTAGACAACCACCAGCGAGGCCTGTGCCAGGCAACAGCTCCTCCTTTCAGCTAAAATCCAACAACACCTCGCAGCAGAGGGAACTTTAGACAACCAACTGCGAGGCCTGTGCCTGGCAACAGCTCCTCCTTTCAGCTAAAATCCAACAACACCTCCCAGCAAGGGGAGCTTGAGACAACCACCTGAGAAACCTGTGCCTGGCAACAGCCCCTCCTTTCAGCTAAAATCCAACAACACCTCCAAGTAAGAGGCGCTTTAGACAACCACCTGAGAGGCCTGTGCCTGGCAACAGCTCCTCCTTTCAGCTAAAATCCAACTACACCTCCCAGCAAGGGGAGCTTGAGGCAACCACTTGTAGGGTCTGTGCCTGGCAACAGCTCCACCTTTCAGCTACAATCCAACACCACCTCCATGTAAGAGGAGCTTTAGACAACCACCTGAGAGGCCTGTGCCTGGCAACAGCTCCTCCTTTCAGCTAAAATCCAACACCACCTCCCAGCAGGGGGAGCTGTGGACAACCACCTGTGAGGCCTGTGCCTGGCAACAGCTCCTCTCTTCAGCTAAGATCCAACAACACCTCCCAGCAGGGGGAGCTTGAGGCAACCGCTTGTAGTGTCTGTGGGATGTTGCGGAGGGAGTGCTGTGATGGAGAGCCTCAGAGGTCGAGTGTGATTCTGTCGGCTGCATTCTGGATGGTCTGGAGTTTGTGTAGTAGTTGTTTGGTGATTCTGGCGTAGAGACTGTTGCCGTAGTCCAGCCTGCTGGTGATGAGTGCTTGCCTCCATCCACATTGTTCATTCTGGATGTTGTTTGTGGCCAGTGGCTGTGGTTCTGTGGACACTGGGAGATGCTAAACTCTGCTGCCAGTGGACACTCCCAGGTGGACTCCCACTCTTGGAGTTCAGCCCTTACCATCCCTTCAGCTGGCAGGGGAGACAATGACAATTAGGGTCTCGTTCCAAAATCAGGCGGTAATCTCATTTCGGCTAATTACCAATTGACTGAGGGTTACTAATAACGGGGGCTCACCGCACTGTTGATTTTTGGCAGGCTAGGAATCAGGCCTTTTACTATTATTCCTCGACGAAATGACTCGATGTCTGATCTCCACTCAGTGAAGAGCGTTTAGTCTCCCATAAGTGGGCTCCAGCACCAGCACCAGCACAAGTACTGTCAATCAATCAATAATTTACTATTTTAGCCCTAAACCAAACAAAAAGAGACAGGACAATGAAGCTTAGGAACATAAAAAATAATCGATGCAAATATGCCAAAGTGCAAGCTAAAAAGCGCTAGGTATGTTTTAATTAATATATACAGCGTTGCCAAAATCTCAAAATACTTAAGAGTTAAATTGGTCAGGTTTATCTAGCCAAGTTTAAAGTATAAAAAGGAGAATTGGCAATGCCATTAGGCCTGGCTGTAAAGGAATGTTTTATGACAATGTGTAGTATTACAAGTAAATAGCATGGGAACAGATATGTATTTTGTGGAAGCAAATAACTGTTGAATAATATTGGTGTAGGTTAAGAGGACACGTGACAGTTGCACTGTCAAGCTAGACCTAAAAATCCATGTATGTTAATGGCTGCCCTTCTCCCATCTGTATAAGTGCCAGCGAAAAACAACACAAATTAACTAGTTATCTAAGACCCTTTAATAGCATTACAATGGCATGTGTGTGCCCCTGAAAATTCAAGCTAAGGAGCTGAATAAATAAACAAAATGATCACCAATTTGTGGCGGGCAAGCACTTTTTTTGTGGAAGCACACAACTGCTCAATCAAGACACGTACTCCTGGCTCTAAAGATGTGAGTGGAGGCAAAGCCCCTCTCCTGGTCATTCTCGCCTAATTGTCTGGCGACAGCTACACTGTCAAGCCAGATCATATTAATTATCAGTGTGAATGTATCACAGTGGAACCTAAGAAAAGTGTGACATATACGTTTCAATTCATATCTGTAGCACTGCCAGAGTCTCAAGATACTTAAAAGTTAAGAGAGCCCAGGTAGTGGAGATCCGCGTGGCCCTGACTCAGTGAGGGAGCTTGTCTAACAGCCACCAGGATCTGTGATTCAACTGTCCCAGAGGCTCGAGGACATCAGGGACGGCAAACAGCCTGAACAAAGCGGGCAGAGCCACGCGTGCTGTTCCAAAGCAAGGGCAACCACGCTTGCCTTAACCACACATATGCCTTAACCCACATATGCGTGGTTAACGCAATGCGCAGTCTAGATACTGAAATGTGCGGGCCCAGGAACAGGAAGGATCAGGAGAGGACGCAGTGAGGTAAGTGGGGCTTGGAACAGATTTTGGGGGATACTTTTTAAGGGTTGGGGTAGTTTTTAGGGCTCAGGGTTAGGGCTGGGAGGCGGGATTGTTTTTAGGGCGGGGGGTGAGGTTGCTTTTAGGGCTCATGGGGGGTCGGGTAGTTTTTAGTGCTTTGGGGGGGGTCAGGGTAGTTTTAGGGCTCATGAGGGGTTGTAGTAGTTTTTAGGGCTCAGTGGGGGGGTCGGGCAGTTTTTAGGGGTCAGGGTGTGGCCGGGGTACTTTTTAGGGCTCAGGGGGCGGGGTAGTTGTTAGAGCTTTGGGGGGGGGGGGCAAGGTCGTTTTTAGGGCTTGGGGGGTAGGCAAAGTTTTTAGGGCTCGGGGGGAGGAGAAGTTTTTAGGGGTTGGGGGGTCATGTTTGTTTTAAGGGCTCAGGGTGAGGTCAGGGTACATTTTAGGGCTTGGGGGGGGGTCGGGTAATTGTTCGGGCTAGGGGCAGGTGGCATACGGTGTGATCTTTACCACACATCCCTATACCAGTCATGCCTTTAGCACGAAATTGCGTGGTAAAGGAATGCGTTGTTCAGACGCATTCGTGGTTTAGGCAGCGTAGTAGAGGCAACTGCAACACCGAAGGACTGCCTTGCTGGTGAGCCTAGAAGTCAGTAGTGACCCCCAGGGCCTGTGACCAAGTGATGGACAGAGGGGGTGATGCCTAAAGCTCCCAGAAACACCATGACTGTGTAGGAGTCTATGTCACCAGCTCCTGGGAGGATATGAGAGCCCCTTCTCCACCCAACCTTTCATTTTAGGCCCGAGGGGGCAGTGGGGGTGCAGAATTCAGTTGAACTTGCTGTAATGAACTCAGAACTCTCTGAGACGTAACCCTAAAATGTGCAGTTCCATCACAGTTTAAGGTCCGGTGACAACCTCACCCTAATCCTGTGGACAATGGAGCCAGACCTGGGCCATGCGTCCAGCTGGACTGTGACCAGCCATTTTCGAGGGAGGCCCCTAGAGACTTGAAGCAAGTGTGAGGGCTCATTAACCTGCACCCCCTGGCACCCAAATTTAATTGTGGGACCAGATAGGGCCATAACTGATCCCTGAGGTGTGTTCAGTAATCCCTCGTCATTCCACTGGAGGACCTGCTACACCAAAGACTAAAGACATGCCACACATTCTTCTAGTCCCCTGGTACTTGCCAACGCCCTGCATCAGAAATGGTATGTCGGCACTACAGCTGTGGCATTGGCTTCCGAAGGTCCTCTCTTCCGCCACAGTTTCATGGCATCATGACAACTATTCTCTCTGCACAGCCCAATCTGCCGCGGGAGTGGCTCTGTAGCCCTAGTTCACGAGAAATTAGCCCAATCGTCCTCTTTTTATCAACCTCGGAAGGATAAAAGACTGAGACCAAAGTCATGGGATGCACAGACCTATCACTAATACAAGATGGCATTGCCCTCCACCCTCATTAAATGTTACTACTTTTTGTGCCAGAAAATAAACACTGGAAAGGGTACCAGAGGGATAGGTCTGGGGTTAGCAAGGTGAAGACTAGCCTTCACAGTGGACTTGTAAAACAGCCACCAGAAAATCCTGCAAGCATCTTGTTATTACACTGACTCATTAAACACTGCGATTAATTTCCCTCATTTTCAAATGGGTCTCTGAGCTCTGTCTATGACTTGAGCAATTCATACCCAGAAACAGCATCACACAAGTCACTGGTGCATATTATACATTTTCTGCTTTACAAGAGGGGGATCTTGCTGAAGGCAGGGGCCTAGCTTCAATTGTTATCCCATTGTTTACCTTATCAAGAGGCTTCATCATATTGGAATCCAAGGAGACACCCTCAAATAGATTGCCTCCTTCCTCACTGGCAGAACCCAAAGAATCCACCTACCACCGTTCACCTTGGAACCCAAGGACATCATCTGCGACGTCACTCAAGGCTCAACCCTCAGCTTCACATTGTTCAACACCTACATGACCCCCTTGGCCAACATCGTCAGAACCCATGGACTAAACATAATTTCCTACGCAGACCCAGCTCATCCTCTCACTATCAAAAGACCCCTCTCCCACAAGGGCCAACTTCCAAAGGTGTATGACGAATGTTGCCGACTGGATGAAAAACAACTGCCTAAAACTCAACACAGACAAAACGGAAGTGCTGATCTTCGGAAACAACACCTCCCCATGGAATGACTCCTGGTGGCTCTCCGAATCAGGACCCTTACCCACTCCGACAGACCATGCCTGCAACCTCTGCATTATCCTGGACCGCAAGCTCTCCATGAAAAGCCAGATGAATGCCGCCTGCTTACTCACTCTTCGAAATGCTCTGGAAAATCTTCAAATTGCTCCCGGTAGACACCAGACGAACCGTCTTTTAAGTCCTAGTCACCAGCAGGCTGGACAACAGCAATGCACTCTACGCAGGAATCACCACCCTTCTCCTGAAAAGACTGCAGACCATACAGACCTTGGTGGCCAGACTCATCCTCGACCTCCCCAAACGGACCCATATCATCCCCCACCTCAAGAAGCTACAATGGCTCCCCATTCAGAAGAGATGCCAATTCAAGAGGCTGTCCCACACCTACAAAGCCCTGCACAATCAAGGACCAGCCTACATCAACCACTGCATGAACTTCACATCACCTTGCAGACACCTGTGCTCCGCCTCCCTCGCACACACCCCTGCATCAGCTGAAGCAACAGTGGAGGACGCTCCTGCTCCTACCTCACTGCTAAGTCCTGGAAGAACCTTCTCCTTCAACTCTGGACCTCATTACCTCCTCGTAAGTCTTCCTCGCCACATGCTAAACAAAGTGAGCTTCAGCTCCACACCAGAACCCTCCAAAGCAAAAGTTAGCCTCCCATTCCTTCCCAACATGGCAGACCCATATCACTCCTGACCTCTATAAGAAGGGGGTCGGCCCAACCCACAGCCTGTTTTTTATGTTCTGCGCTGACTCTCCAAGTGCGCTGTGCGGTATGTGTGGGATCCTGCGCTAGCAAGATCGTGTATCCCTGGGTGGAGGCCCTGCTCTAGCGGACCTGTGTGCGTGGGGATCTTCCCCTTTCCTTCCCCCGTTTCCCCTTTGTTGGGGCGGTTAGGCTCTGCTTTAGCGAGCCACGGGTTAATAGGGGGCAGGTCGCGGTTGGGAATGGGCTATGCACTAGTCAGCCCTTCATGGCTCCGGAGGCCGTTTATGCGTCCTTCCTGGTTGTGGGCGCTCGCGGTGGCCTTTACCTACTTTGTCAGGTGCTTCTCTGTGTCCGGGACAGTGGGTCAGTTCCCGGCTCCAGCCCGCTGTGCACGCTTCTCCCGTTCGGCTCCGCCTCCATTTTGGAGCTTGTTCGTGGTTCCCGCAGTTGGCCTTGAGGGCCTGCGCGGGCAGTTGCGGCGCCCCTTCTCTTCCGGCCATGTCTCCAAAACACCGTTTTTCTGGTGGGGGGGGGCATTGCTTCTTTTGTTGGCCGCATCCGGATGCCCATTTGCGACTCCGCTGGGTCCCCGCGTCGCAGATTTCCTGGCAACTGAGTTTCTGTGTGGTTTCTCTGTGATCTCTTTTCGTTTGCGACAGAAACTGCTATTTAAGGTAGACAGTTCTGTTACTTGGCATTCTTGTGCGGCTTGTCCAGACGTTTGGTAGTGTCCTGTGTGCTGACTGTTCGGTCTGATTGTCCTCATGGATCAGGGGGCGGATCCTCCAGTGGTGGCTGGCTCGAGCTCTCAAGCACCCTCTGATGCCCTGTCTATGCAGTCCATCCAGGCCATGATTCAAGCTGCGGTGGCTGCTGCTTTTGAGGAACGCGAATGGGGGCAGAGTCCCTCGTCCCCCAAACGTCCACGCCTGGACCCTCCTCCAGGTTCCGAAGCTGAGGGTGAGGATGAGGACCTCAGGGGTCGGTATGTGCAGGGACAGGAACTGCGTGATGTCCTTCAACACATCAAGGATAACATGGCTTTTTTAGCTCCCACAGTCGATAAACTTTCTGAGGATTTTTTCTTGCAATACCAGCGCAAGGAATCTGAGTCCCTCCCTTTACATTTTTTGGTTAAGAAAGTTATTGATAATGAATGGCAGAAAATCGATAAGCAGGCTTTTCCTCGTTATCTGGCCAAGCGCTACGCCATCCAGGACTTCGCTAAGGAGTTCCCTTCCTCCATGAGGGTGGATTCACTCATGGCTGGTCTTGCCACTCAGGGTTCCAGCATTTCTGAGGATGCTACTCCTTCGGACCCAGTGGACAAACGGGTGGAAGCTGCGGCCAAACGGGCCTATGCGGCGGCCAACTTTTCCATCCGTGCTTCGGCATACTTCTCTTACACAGTCCAGTCTTTATTGAAGGACTTCCAGTCTTTGGCGGAGTTGCTGGACCAGGTGGCTGATGTTGTTCCTACTTTGGCGGTGATGGAACAGCAGACAAGACTTCTGTCGGATATTTCTTTTGATACCTTGGGGGCTGCCACCGCGGCTGGTGGCGCTGCGATCCAGACCCGTCGCCAAGTCTGGCTTCACCACTGGAAGGCTGATGCTGCCCAGAAGGCGATCCTGATGAAAATTCCTTTTTCGGGTACGAAGCTGTTTGGCGCTTCCCTGGAGGACATGGTGAAGTCCGCGGAGGACAGGAAGCTTTTGGCACCCATCCGTTCCTCCAGGGGCTGTTTTTTGGTCCCAAGAGGGCTTTCTCTTCCACGTCTACTACCAGGGGCAGTTTGCCCTTTCGAGGGAGGGGTCGCGGATGGGGCACCCCGTTCTTCAACAAGTCCCGGTCTCAGCCTGCTGCCTCTTTCCCCACTTCTAAATCCTGACTATCCTCTGGTTCCACCTGTGTGGAGTCCGGTGGGTGGACGCCTGCGCAATTTCATCTCGGCATGGGAGTTGTCCGTCTCGGACCAGTGGGCTCTCCGGATTGTCCGGGACGTTTCTCCATTGTGTTCAGCTCCGTTCCTCTGGACGCTTTCCGTGCCACCCCGCTGCCTTCCACGTCAGTGAAGCGGGTGGCCCTGCTGGCCGGTGTTCAGGATCCCCTCGACAAGGGGTCTATTCAGCCGGTTCCTACTTCTCAGAAGGGAAGGGGCGTCTATTCCATCCTGTTCTTGGTGAGGAAGGTGTCTGGGGACTATCGTCCTGTTCTGGATTCGAAGCAGGTTAATTCATTTATTCCCCATGTAAAATTCAAAATGCTCTCTCTGCAGGAGATTCTGCCACTGCTGGTTCAGGGGGAGGTGATCGCATCTCTGGATCTTCTGGACGCCTACCTCCATGTGCCCGTCCACCCATCCTTGCAGAGTTCCTTCGATTTTGCGTGGGGGGCCTCCACTATCAGTTCCAGGTACTTCCCTTGAGTTTATCCTCTGCCCCGAGGGTTTTTACTAAGGTGTTGGCTCCTTTGGTGGGAATCCTCCACAGGGAGGGTATCAGGGTTTTTCCTTATCTGGATGACTGGCTGATTTCTGCCTCTTCTTTTTCTAAGGGGACTCTGCACATCAAGAGGGTCTGTGAAGTACTTTCCTCCCATGGATTCCTGATCAATCTCAAGAAATCTCACCTGTTGCCGACCCAGGACTTAGTTGTGCATTGGGGGTCGCCTGGACATGGTCCGGGGGATGGTATTCTTGCCTCTGGAATGGAGGAACACCTTGTGGAGGGATCTGGGTTCTCTCCTGGGTCTGGATTCCACCCCTGTTCATCAATGGTTAAGGGTTCCGGGGTTGATGTCAGCTACCATCAATGTTCTGTCTTGGGCTCGCCTCCATTTATACCCCTTGGTGAATCATCTCCTGGCCCAATGGGATCCCTGCTCGGGGAATTACGACCTCCCGGTGGTTGTGTCTCTGCAGATCTGTGCCGAGCTGGGCTGGTGGTTCGTGGAAGCCCACCTCTCCAGGGGTCTCCCCTTCCTGGCCTCCCCGTCCTGGGTGGTCATGACCGACGCCAGTCTCCTGGGCTGGGGTGCGTCCCTGGGTTCATGGTCTGTTCAGGGTCAATGGGATCAGCTTCAGGCGAGGAGCTCCTCCAACTTTCGGGAGCTGAAGGCCATTCTCCTGGCATGCTTCGAGTTTGCTCCTTCTCTCCGGGGTCAGCATGTGTTGGTCCAGACGGACAATCAGGTGGTGCGGGGGTACATCAATCACCAGGGGGGTTGCAGGGTTCGCTCCCTTTGGCTGCTGACCCAGGAGCTTATGTCCTGGGCGGAGTCTTCGGTCTTGTCCCTCAGGGTGGTGTATCTCCTGGGGAAGGAGAATGTTGTGGGGGATCGCCTGAGCCGGGTGTTTCCACCTCTGTCTGCCCTCTCTCTGAGGTTCTCGGTGTTCCTGCAGCTTCTGGCCCGGTTTGGCCAACCTCGTATCGACTTGTTCGTGGAGGAGTTCAATGCTCTCTTGCCTTGTTTCTGCGCTCTCCCACTGTGCCCAGGGGCGTGGCGTGCGTTGTCGTTCCCTTGGCCGTCCTCCCACCTGTATGTGTTTCCCCCGTTTCCCTTGATCCAGCGCGTCCTGTGCAAGATTCGCCAGGAGAAGGCATTTGTCCTGTTGGTAGTTGCCGGATGGGTTCGCCGTCCTTGGTTTCCTCTTCTGAGCGAGCTGGCTGTTCAGGAGTGCTGGGCAATTCCGGATCTTCCTTAGCCATTGCGGGGCCCCCTGCTCCCTGTGGGGATGTTGCGCCGGCTCCACCTGCAGGCTTGGCTCTTGAGAGGGTGACCTTACTGGCACAGGGTTGTTCTGTGGGGGTGGTGGACTTGCTGCAGGGTTCCCGCCGGTCTTCTACTCTGCTTTCTTATTCCCGCCATTGGTCCTCCTTCTCTCGCTGGTGTGGGCTGAAAGGGGTCGACCCTGTGTCTGTGGATCCATTGCGGGTCCTCGATTTTCTCGCTGAGGGGTTTTCCCTGGGTCTGGCTCCTTCCACCCTGCGGGCTCAATGGGCGGCCTTGTGGGCATTTCGCAGTCCGGGGCTAGACGGACTCGATCCCCTTGTGGCTCGCTTGCTTCGGAGTTGTTTTTTGCAGCGGCCTCGGGCTGTTTGCC
This sequence comes from Calotriton arnoldi, assembly GCA_963921515.1. Lineage (NCBI taxonomy): Eukaryota > Metazoa > Chordata > Amphibia > Caudata > Salamandridae > Calotriton > Calotriton arnoldi. The sequence goes on from CAWUFW010000167.1 coordinate 5,136,223, forward strand.
TGGCTCCACCCTGGGATCTTCCATTGGTTTTGCGGGCCTTCCAAGGTGTCCCCTTTGAGCCCTAGGTTTGGTGGATTTGATGTTTCTCACCTTCAAGGTGGTGTTCTTGGTGGCGATCGTGTCAGCTCGTAGGATGGGCAAGCTGGGCTCCTTTCTTCGGTCCCCTCCATTCTTGCGGGTTCTCCCGGATCGTCTGGTGTTGCGCCCTGACCCTAGGTTTCTTCCCAAGGTCCCTTCGGTGGTTAACCGCTCCCGCGAGGTGGTTTTGCCCTCTTTTCCTCCGGGGCTGTCTCGGGGTCTGATGCCTCTCTGTCTCTGCTGGATGTTCGGCGGGTGTTCATGGTGTATTTGGACCGCACTGCCGTTTTCTGTTGTTGTGACAATTTGTTTGTGACGTTTGGCCCGGTCCGGTCACAAGCCTTCCATTTCCACGTTGAGTCGTTGGATTAAGCAGGCTATCTTGCTTGCCAACGAGTCTCAGGGGTCTGAGCTTCCTTCTGGGGTTCAGGGTCGTTCCACCCGGGGCCTCTCTGTGTCTTGGGCCTCGTTCAAGGGTGTCTCTACCGGGGCCATCTGTCGGGCAGCGACCTGGGCCTCCCCTCACATGTTCATGGAGCACTACCGGGTGGTTTTGGGTGGTTCTCCTCCTGGGGATTTTGCTGAGGCTGTTCTCAGGGCTGGTTCCTCCTGCTCGTGATTGTGGCCTTTTGTCCTGAGGCCTGTGTGATTTGATCTGTTTGTTTTTCTACTCTGGATTAAATCCTGTTAGTGTGTCATCTACTCCTTGTCGTTGGTTTCTTGTTTGCTATGAAGCCTCTTGGCTTGGGTATGTGCTCACTTTGTTTGGCATGTGGCGAGGAAGACTTACGAGGAGGTAATGCCCAGGTTACTTACCGGTAATCTTCATTACTCTGAGTATTGTCTTCCTCGCCACTTGAGTTCTCATCCCTCCCTCCCTGGTGTGCTATCGGCTTCATTTTATTGGGGCTTGGTAGTTCTTCAGGCTGTGGGTTGGGCCGACCCACCTCTTATAGAGGTCAGGGGTGATATGGGTCGGCCACGTTGGGAAGGGATGGGAGGCTAACTTTTGCTTTGGAGGCTTCTGGTGTGGAGCTGAAGCTCACTTTGTTTAGCATGTGGCGAGGAAGACAATACTCGAAGTAATGAAGATTACCTTAAGTAACCGGGGCATCCTCACTCCTGGGATTCAAGAAGGGACTCAAGACCTGGCTGTTCAACTGATTCCAAGTGAAGCAGCACGGCCCTCTGCGCCCGGATTCCCTTGCAGGCGATTAGCCGCGCTCTATGAATGAATCCTGATTGATTGATTATGTTATGGTATATTGATTTGTATACCACACTAATCACCTGAGAGGGCATCCAGGCGCTTGGGCATGGTGCGTAGGTTTGTGGTCCCAAGGTGCTTATACTAAGAGTTAGGTCTTCAGCTTCTTGCGGAACTCAAGAAGTGAGGAAGAGGCTGTTATGTGAAGAGGGAGGTCATTCTATGTTTTGGGTGCAATGTAGGAGAATGTGCGGCCTCCAGTTTTGCTTTTGCAGATGCAGGGAATGTGTAGAGGAGGAGCGTAGGTGTCTGGTGGGTTGGTTAAAGTGCATGCGGGTGCTCAGGTATGTGTTGTGTAGGGCTTTGTATGTGTGCGTGAGAAGTTTGAATTGGCTGCGCTTGTGAATGGGAAGCCAGTGAAGCTTCCTGAGGTGCGGTGTGATGTGGGTGTGGTGTGGGAGGTCGAGTATGAGTCTTGCAGGGGTGTTCTGGATGCTCTGGAGTCTGGAGTTGTTTGGAGATTCCGCTAGAGAGTGCTGCCGTAGTTCAGCCTGCTGGTGAGGAGTGCTTGCCTGACAGTCTGTCCCGTGTTCTGAGGCAACGAATTGGTGCAGCAGGTGCGATAACACCGGGCCCATTGAACCCTGATTATTGATGTATTTGACAATTCAAATGGCGGCCAGGAGGGCCATTTCCTTCCTCACACAAGGGCCCAACACACACTGGATGAAGGCAGGGACCGCACTAGGGCTGGCAGAGTAAACATACAGAAAGCTAACAGTGTGACTGGAACGAGATGTAAAACGCTGCCTCGCCCTCGCAGCTGCACACGCTCGGTGCAGCTCGTAGCGCCCACGTCTCGTCAGATTCTGCCTGGCCTGGGAATGGCGGCTGCAGCCAGGTGCTGGTGCGCAGCTCCAAGCACAGGTACGGCACTGTATGAAAGGCAGCCGCGGCCACGGCCCGTGGCACATTGTTTACATCAATTACGGCCAATTACTAGAGTGGCTCCAGCCTTCCTTCCGAGTGCCAAGAAGGCCGGCCCATTCAGAGCGCGGCTGTCACTTAGCGTCCCTGCCGGGGAATCCGATAGCCGCTAATTAATAAAACTGTCAGGTGGATGGTCCGGGCTCGTATCATTATCCATACGGTAACACAAGCCCGGATCATTCCGGCTCTCAACCCAAGCTTCCAGCGCAATTAACTTAATGCTATGCAAATGAGCGCCTCTCCTCCTCGTTAGCTTCCCGCTCACAAATGTTAATAGTATAATTGGGCCTTCAACGGGGTAATTAGACACGATTCCTTCCATTACTCTTACAAGTCTAATTACTGGTGATGGCGGAGCCGGGGCCGTGTCCCTGGGCTGCCTGTACAGAGGGGGCATCTGCTTAAAACTAATATAGACAGAGCTTCAACAAGGCACAACAATGGCTGAGATATGTAGCGGGTCAGGGGGCGCCGAGGAAGACATCAAGACGCTTCCCCAGCGGTGCCATTGGTTCAAGAGCGCGTGCCTGCATGATCAGCCCTTGGGCAAAGCCTACTCGTTATTGGCAAATATGACTCAGGGTAGCGTCTCACTTCAAGGCACTAAAGATCGCTGGCAGACCTCCTTTCTGACAACATGAATCAGGGTTACATGTAGCCAATTGTAACAGGTGTTTGAGGTCGCTGGTAGAACTTCCCGGTATCATGAATCAGAACAACGCATAGCTAACCGTAACAAGGCGCTCGAGGTCGCTCGTGGACCTCCTTCCTGGTATCATAATCAGAGTGACGCATAGCTAACCGTAACGAGGCGTTTGAGGTCGCTGGTAGAACTCCTTCCTGGTATCATGAATCAGAGTAAGGCATAGCTAACCGCAACAAGGCGTTTGAGGTCGCTAGTGGACCTCCGTGCTGGTATCATGAATCAGAGTGACGCATAGCTAACCGTAACGAGGCGTTTGAGGTTGTTGGTGGACCTCCGTGCTGGTATCATGAATCAGAGTGACGCATAGCTAACCGCAACAAGGCGTATGAGGTCGCTACTGGACCTCCTTACTGGTATCATGAATCAGAGTAAATCATAGCTAACCGCAACGAGGTGTTTGAGGTCGCTAGTGGACCTCCGTGCTGGTATCATGAATCAGAACAACGCATAGCTAACCGCAACAAGGCGTTTGAGGTCGCTAGTGGACCTCGTGCTGGTATCATGAACCAGAGTGACCCACAGCTAACCGCAACGAGGAGTTTGAGATCGCTGGTGGACCTCCTTCCTGGTATCATGAATCAGAGTGACGCATAACTAACTGCAATGATGCGCTTGAGGTCGCTACTGGACCTCCTTCCTGGTATCATGAATCAGAACAACGCATAGCTAACCGCAACAAGGCGCTTGAGGTCGCTAGTGGACCTCCGTGCTGGTATCATGAATCAGAGTAAATCATAGCTAACCACAACAAGGCGTTTGAAGTCACTAGTAGACCTCCTTCCTGGTATCATGAATCAGAGTGACACACAGCTAACGGCAACGAGGTGTTTGAGGTCGCTAGTGGACCTCCTTCCTGATATTTTGAACCAGAGTAACGCATAGCTAACCGCAACAAGGTGTTTGAGGTCGCTAGTAGACCTCCTTCCTGATATATTGAACCAGAGTAACGCATAGCTAACCGCAACGAGGCGCTTGAGGTCGCTAGTAGACCTTCTTCCTGGTATCATGAATCAGAACAACCATAGCTAACTGCAACGAGGCGTTTGAGGTCACTGGTGGACCTCCTTACTGTTATCATGAATCAGAGTAAGGCATAGCTAACCGCAACAAGGCGTTTGAGGTCGCTAGCGGACCTCGTGCTGGTATCATGAACCAGAGTGACCCACAGCTAACCGCAACGAGGAGTTTGAGGTCGCTGGTGGACCTCCTTCCTGGTATCATGAATCAGAGTGACGCATAACTAACTGCAATGATGCGCTTGAGGTCGCTACTGGACCTCCTTCCTGGTATCATGAATCAGAACAACGCATAGCTAACCGCAACAAGGCGCTTGAGGTCGCTAGTGGACCTCCGTGCTGGTATCATGAATCAGAGTAAATCAGAGCTAACCGCAACAAGGCGTTTGAGGTCGCTAGTAGACCTCCTTCCTGGTATCATGAATCAGAGTGACCCACAGCTAACGGCAACAAGGTGTTTGAGGTCGCTAGTGGACCTCCTTCCTGATATATTGAACCAGAGTAACGCATAGCTAACCGCAACGAGGCGCTTGAGGTCGCTAGTAGACCTTCTTCCTGGTATCATGAATCAGAACAACCATAGCTAACTTTAACGAGGCGTTTGAGGTCACTGGTGGACCTCCTTACTGTTATCATGAATCAGAGTAAGGCATAGCTAACCGCAACAAGGCGTTTGAGGTCGCTAGCGGACCTCGTGCTGGTATCATGAACCAGAGTGACCCACAGCTAACCGCAACGAGGAGTTTGAGGTCGCTGGTGGACCTCCTTCCTGGTATCATGAATCAGAGTGACGCATAACTAACTGCAATGATGCGCTTGAGGTCGCTACTGGACCTCCTTCCTGGTATCATGAATCAGAACAACGCATAGCTAACCGCAACAAGGCGCTTGAGGTCGCTAGTGGACCTCCGTGCTGGTATCATGAATCAGAGTAAATCAGAGCTAACCGCAACAAGGCGTTTGAGGTCGCTAGTAGACCTCCTTCCTGGTATCATGAATCAGAGTGACCCACAGCTAACGGCAACAAGGTGTTGGAGGTCGCTAGTGGACCTCCTTCCTGATATATTGAACCAGAGTAACGCATAGCTAACCGCAACAAGGCGTTTGAGGTCGCTAGTAGACCTTCTTCCTGGTATCATGAATCAGAACAACGCATATCTAACCGCAATGAGGCGTTTGAGGTCGCTGGTAGACCTCCTTCCGGTATCATGAATCAGAGTGACGCACAGCTAACCGCAACAGGGTGTTTGAGATCGCTGGTAGACCTTCTTGCTGGTATCATGAATCAGAGTAACACATAGCTAACCGCAAGGAGGCGTTTGATGTCGCTAGTAGATCTCCTTCCTGGTATCATGAATAAAAGTAAGGCATAACTAACCGCAGCAAGGAGTTTGAGATCGCTGGTAGACCTCCTTGCTGGTATCATGAATCAGAGTAACACATAGCTAACCGCAAGGAGGCACTTGAGGTCGCTAGTAGACCTCCTTCCTGATATATTGAACCAGAGTAACGCATAGCTAACAGCAACAACGCGTTTGAGATCGCTAGTAGACCTTCTTCCTGGTATCATGAATCAGAACAACGCATATCTAACCGCAATGAGGCGTTTGAGGTCGCTGGTAGACCTCCTTCCGGTATCATGAATCCGAGTGACGCACAGCTAACCACAACAAGGCGTTTGAGATCGCTGGTAGACCTTCTTGCTGGTATCATGAATCAGAGTAACACATAGCTAACCGCAAGGAGGCGTTTGATGTCGCTAGTAGATCTCCTTCCTGGTATCATGAATAAAAGTAAGGCATAACTAACCGCAGCAAGGAGTTTGAGATCGCTGGAAGACCTCCTTGCTGGTATCATGAATCAGAGTAACACATAGCTAACCTCAAGGAGACACTTGAGGTCGCTAGTAGATCTCCTTCCAGGTATCATGAATAAGAGTAAGGCATAACTAACCGCAACGAGGCGTTTGAGATCGCTAGTGGACCTCCTTACTGGTATCATGAATAAGAATAAGGCATAACTAACCGTAACGAGGAGTTTGAGGTCGCTAGTGGACCTCCTTGCTTGTATCATGAATCAGAGTAACACATAGCTAACCACAAGGAGACACTTGAGTACGGCATAACTAACCGCAACGAGGCGTTTGAGATCGCTAGTGGACCTCCTTACTGGTATCATGAATAAGAATAAGGCATAACTAACCGTAACGAGGAGTTTGAGGTCGCTAGTGGACCTCTTTGCTTGTATCATGAATCAGAGTAACACATAGCTAACCACAAGGAGACACTTGAGTAAGGCATAACTAACCGCAACGAGGCGTTTGAGAACGCTAGTGGACCTCCTTACTGGTATCATGAATAAGAATAAGGCATAACTAACCGTAACGAGGAGTTTGAGGTCGCTAGTGGACCTCCTTGCTTGTATCATGAATCAGAGTAACACATAGCTAACCGCAAGGAGGCGTTTGATGTCGCTAGTAGATCTCCTTCCTGGTATCATGAATAAAAGTAAGGCATAACTAACCGCAGCAAGGAGTTTGAGATCGCTGGTAGACCTCCTTGCTGGTATCATGAATCAGAGTAACACATAGCTAACCGCAAGGAGGCACTTGAGGTCGCTAGTAGACCTCCTTCCTGATATATTGAACCAGAGTAACGCATAGCTAACAGCAACAACGCGTTTGAGATCGCTAGTAGACCTTCTTCCTGGTATCATGAATCAGAACAACGCATATCTAACCGCAATGAGGCGTTTGAGGTCGCTGGTAGACCTCCTTCCGGTATCATGAAATAGAGTGACGCACAGCTAACCACAACAAGGCGTTTGAGATCGCTGGTAGACCTTCTTGCTGGTATCATGAATCAGAGTAACACATAGCTAACCGCAAGGAGGCGTTTGATGCCGCTAGTAGATCTCCTTCCTGGTATCATGAATAAAAGTAAGGCATAACTAACCGCAGCAAGGAGTTTGAGATCGCTGGAAGACCTCCTTGCTGGTATCATGAATCAGAGTAACACATAGCTAACCTCAAGGAGACACTTGAGGTCGCTAGTAGATCTCCTTCCAGGTATCATGAATAAGAGTAAGGCATAACTAACCGCAACGAGGCGTTTGAGATCGCTAGTGGACCTCCTTACTGGTATCATGAATAAGAATAAGGCATAACTAACCGTAACGAGGAGTTTGAGGTCGCTAGTGGACCTCCTTGCTTGTATCATGAATCAGAGTAACACATAGCTAACCACAAGGAGACACTTGAGTACGGCATAACTAACCGCAACGAGGCGTTTGAGATCGCTAGTGGACCTCCTTACTGGTATCATGAATAAGAATAAGGCATAACTAACCGTAACGAGGAGTTTGAGGTCGCTAGTGGACCTTCTTGCTTGTATCATGAATCAGAGTAACACATAGCTAACCACAAGGAGACACTTGAGTAAGGCATAACTAACCGCAACGAGGCGTTTGAGAACGCTAGTGGACCTCCTTACTGGTATCATGAATAAGAATAAGGCATAACTAACCGTAACGAGGAGTTTGAGGTCGCTAGTGGACCTCCTTGCTTGTATCATGAATCAGAGTAACACATAGCTAACCGCAAGGAGACACTTGAGGTCGCTAGTGGACCTCCTTACTGGTATCATGAATAAGAATAAGGCATAACTAACCGTAACGAGGAGTTTGAGGTCGCTAGTGGACCTCCTTGCTTGTATCATGAATCAGAGTAACACATAGCTAACCGCAAGGAAGCATTTGATGTCGCTAGTAGATCTCCTTCCTGGTATCATGAATAAGAGTGAGGCATAACTAACCGTAACGAGGAGTTTGAGCTCGCTAGTGGACCTCCTTGCTTGTATAATGTATCAGAGTACGGCATAGCTAACCGCAACAAGGTTTTTGAGGTCGCTCCTTCCTGGTTTTATGAATCATAATAATGCTCAGCCAATTGAATTGAGGCACTGGAGATCGCACATAGACATCCTAACTGGCATTGTGAATCAGAGTACTGTATACCCAATTACATTGAAGAGTTGAAGATTGCTAGTAGACCTTCTTATAGGTATTGTGAATCAGAGTAATGCATACCTAACCGAAACGAGGAGTTTGAGATCGCTAGTAGATCTTCTTCCTGGTATAATGAATCAGAGTAATGCATAGTTAACCACAACAAGGTATTTGAGGTTGCTAGTAGTCCTCCTTGCTTGTATCATGATTCAGAGTAATGCATAGCTAACCACAAAGTGTTTGAGGTCGCCAGTAGACCTCTTTCATGGAATCATGAATCATAATAATGCTGAGCCAATTGAATTGAGGCACTGGAGATCGCTCGTACACTTCCTTACTGCTATTGTAAATCAGAGTAACGCATAGTCAATTGTAAGACTTCCTTACTGGTACAAATAGGCATTAGAGGTTGCTAGTTAACCTCCTTACAGGTAAAGTGACTCATAGTAATGCATAACCAATTGCATTGAGGAATTGAAGATCATTAGTAGACCTCCTTACTGGTATCGTGAATTAGAGTAATACATAGTAACTGCATCGAGGCATTGGAAAACCCTATCAGACCTCCATCCTGGTATTGTGAATCAGAATAATGCCCAGCCAATCACAATGAGGTATTGTAGATCGCTAAGAGACCTCCCTACTTGTATCATGAATCAGAGTAATGCAGAACGAATCGCAACAAGGCGTTGGAGAACCCTAGCAACCTTCTTTACTGGTGCTGTGAATCAGAGTAATGCAGAGCAAATTGCAACGAGGCATTGGAGAACCCCAGCAACCTTCTTTACTGGTGCTGTGAATCAGAGTAACACATAGCCAACTACAACGAGGCGCTGGAGATTGCACGTAGACCTCTTTACGGCTATCGTGAATGAAAGTAACGTGTAGCCAATTGCTTCATGGTGTTAGAGAAACTTAGCAGCACTCTTCACCGGCATCATGAATCAGGGTAGCAGGGATTCAGTCACAATGACGCATTGAACATGTGTAGACCTCCTTACTGGCATCATGATTCAGATCAATGCTTAGTAAATTATTCTAAGGCAATAGAGAGTGCTAGCCGACCTCCCACCCTGCGATCATCTCTCCAGGATAGCGCACATGGCAAAGTAGGAGGCCTGATAATGTGCACCAACTTTCCAAGTGGGTCTTCATCAAGTGAGTCTATGTATCCCGTTCGTAGCTTTGGAAGCGGCGGATGGAAACTTTTTTGTTAAACCACAAAACTTTGGGCCATCAATACATATATAGGTGTCATATAAGTGCCATCAAGAGGTTCATCAAACTCCCACAAAGGGTCACAAAAGCACTTCTTTAACCAACCAGGCGTGAACTTAGCATGCCCCACAAACTGTTCTGAAGAGCCCGCTTCATAAGGGTTCAGTATGTGCCTGGAACTGGCCATTTAATGACAGAGAAAGATATCCAAAACAAGTCTTCATCGCCCATCATCGTCCTTTCATCAAAATGCGCAACACAACGGTTAACTCTTAAATTAGCCAATCCTACCGCCTGGTCACTGCAATCGTCTGTTTGGTGCCACCTGTGTTAAGTAGTGGCTTCGTAACAGAGTACCATCGGCTAAATCTCATTGGGAAAAAATACACGTTCCAAAATATCACCCCACTGGAGTTAATGAGAGAAAACCAACAGACAATGGGACAGTATTTTTGTAAGCAATATTTAGGACACAATGTTTTAGAATTGGATGTTTTGTCAATGAATTCTCACATACAATCGTAGGTGGCACCTACAAACAGCATCCTCCGATGGGGTCCTGTAGTCTTGAACAAGGTCCCTGAAGATATCAGATCAAATGAATCCAGACCCTCCTCCAGAAGAAACCTGAAGACCCACCAACTCAAAGCCTCTCAGTAAAACTCTAGTGACATCGTTATGTTCGCTCATCACTGTGGCACCTACAAACAGCATCCTCCGATGGGGTCCTGTAGTATTGAACAAGCTCCCTGAAGATATCAGATCGAATGAATCCAGACCCTTCTCCAGAAGAAACCTGAAGACCCACCAACTCAAAGCCTCTCCGTAAAACTCTAGTGACCTCGTTGTGTTCGCTCGTCACTGTGGCACCTACAAACAGCATCCTCTGATGGGGTCCTGTAGTCTTGAACAAGCTCCCTGAAGATATCAGATCGAATGAATCCAGACCCTCCTCCAGAAGAAACCTGAAGACCCACCAATTCAAAGCCTCTCCGTAAAACTCTAGTGACCTCGTTATGTTCGCTCGTCACTGTCGGCTCCTGTCTTCCTGGCCCCCTACACTACTGCTCCTCCTCCTATTACTATCTACTATGCTCCAATGGGGGTATTACGTTCCCCGTTTATTACTTTGTATCTCTTGTTAGCTGCTCAGCGCTCCATTACCCATGTGGAGAAGTATTCGCTATGCCAATGCGCTTAATAAATAAATAAATAAAATACATAAACAAAGCCTCTACAGAAATTAAAGGGAGAAGAAATATACAGGGCATTGGCATGGAAGAAATTTGTCATTTCTGTCTTTGAGAGACTGGCACCCAAATTAGGGATGCTCACTCACTAAAATGTGAGGGGTAGCAGTAGTCCATTATGCACCACTCGAGCTCTGATGACATCACAGAGTTGACTCTCTGTCCCCGCCTTAGTCCCTTAACCGTCTCCTATATGCTGTTGAGTGACTAAGGAGTGTCAGGAAGTGTACACCACATAAAGTAAATATGGCTCTTGAGACCTTGTATGCTTCCTGATGCTTTTTAGTCCCTGAGGCCAGGAGTCGCAAAGGCAGTGCCAGAGGTGTCAAATGTAAAGCCAAGGCCAGCAGCTGCTATTCGTGGCTATCCCTAACTGGCGTCCATGACAGAAGGTCAAGACGTGATTCACCACTGCATTGCTCAAAAACATACAAAGGTATTGGAATGGCTGGATAAGAGGGTCAGAGCTCAGCAGGATACATGGTCTGATCATGCTTCCAGCATTCTTTGATTGTTCCCCTTAATTAGGTCGATGTCTAATCAAAAGCTATGTTGAACTCCGTTTTCAAGAATTTTCTGAGCTGAAGATAAATACAAGGGCAAAGTGCCGGGCAGGTGTTGGAAAGCTGCCCTTTCTGCAGGGCCACCCAAGATGTTTTAGCCTCAACAGTTTTTGCTGGCTGTAGAACTCTGTGTACTTAACCCCTGCTAACCAGTGGTAAAATGCCTGTGCTACCCCTTTCAAAATAATGAAATTGGCATACTCCTAATTGAACTCTTTAACTTACCTATTGGTTCCTGGTATAGGATACAGAGTATACCCGGGGCCTCTAAGTTAAATGTCACCAGTGGGCTGCAGCACACAGTGTGCCACCCACTGCAGTGACAAGTCAAAAATGACTGCCAGCCTGCCACATGCAGCACAACTGGGCAGGTGTAAACTGCAAATTTGACCTGTGAAAATAACTCATTTTTGAGAGGCATCAACGTTCCTTTTAAAAATGAATACATCACCTCTAAATAAGCCTTACTGCCCATAAGGAAGAGTGAATGGTATTTAAAAGTAGGACAAGTAAAACTTTAATATTAAACATGTCTTAACAGTGAAAAAGGCCTAAAAGCTATTTTTACTGTAGCAAGCTTGACTGTTCCATAGGAAAGCACTGGGATACAACATTAGGTTTAATAAATGTTATCTCTGGAAAGAAAACAGCTACAAATTTTGTTTTTGGACTTTTTGAAATGTTTATTACAAGCCCAATTCACTGGTGAAGTTAGATTTGCAATGAATATTTTGGAAAGATGACTTTTAGAAAGTTATGTTTGCCCTGCCTGAAGTCCCTAGAAGCTAAATCTGCATTTTGCTCCCCCACTTCTGCAAAGCCAGTAATTAGCTTCTAGACAGGTGCTAATGAGGTGTGAACTTGTTCCAAGGAGCAAACAATAAGCGGACTTGAATGGGCAAAAATGACCCATCTGAACCTGACAGAATATGCAGAATGGGGCTTTGGGGATCCTTTTTATTATTATAGTATTAAAAACTGCTTGAATGTCAAATCCTGCTTGACAGGACTGCTGGTGTTTTCATATGACACTTGGGGTGCAGTACAAAGAGGCCTCCCCTATCACAGGCAAATCTGAGCTGCCACTTGGCCAGGGACCTACTTTTGTCCCCCCAGCCATACAGGCCCCAATTACAGTAGGCATGCATCTTTTTGACATTACAGTGTCAAAGGCTGTTTTAACAGGTATGCTGGGTTTAAATGTAACATTTAGGGCACACTTTAAAGGAGGGGAAACAGGATGGCAAAACAATGTGGGTGTATCCGCTATCTGGTTGTGGAGAACTCAACTTTATTCTACCCGACTTGTGTCTCTGAGGTTGTTGTGGATACAGGACCTGCCTCAAAGGGGATTGTAGTGTTAGATGTGGAGGGACACTAGGATTACCATAGTACAGTGCCCACACATACCCCCAGCCCTCAGAGCCCAAGTTGAGTGAAGCTGAAGACTTCGGGCATCCAGAAAAATGCCCAAAGTGGGTAGAATTAGATGCGGGAACCTTTACTCCACTGGCTAGGGCATCCCCTGGGGTGATTCCAACTCATTAACTCTTGCCAGACATAAATGTGGCATCTTGAAGCATCCACTTCAGAAGAGGACTGAACCTGCTGTCTGCAATCTGAGAATAGTCCTGGAGGACTGAACCGGCTCTCTCTATCTTGTACCCAGGACAAAGAAGTAGACTCCCTGGGTTATAAGGTTGACCCCCTGTTTAACCTACAAGGACACACAAGCTACAAGAGGCCTTTTCCTGCAACTACTAACCTGACCACCAGCAACTGGATCTGGACTGACTGGACTCCCCTGTTGGCCTCTGCCAGCCATCCTGTGAGTCTCTAAGGGCCTCAAGTGAGGTACGGGGGGACTTTAGAAGTGTATTCCTGTGGTGGATTGGAAATTAAAGGACCAAAGTCAGAAGGTAAAAACTTTGACCAGGGAGAACCTGGTTAGTGTTTCTGACCCGTGCTCCATCACAGTCAGTGAAAAGTGCGCGTAGGTCCCAGTCTACAGCGACCATTGACTATCATTGGCACTCAGTGCTTCATGGCGATATTTTTACTTAAAAGTTTTTTAAAACATATCTCCTGTTCCCCTTAATGGATATTTGTCAATTTGGTGTCATCTTGTTTAATACATTTTACTCTATTTTTTAAATACGTTTTAGGATTTTTATGGTTTTGCATTTTGAGTTTATTACTGTTTTAGTACTGCATAAATACTTTACACATTGTCTCCAAGTTAAGCCTGTCTGCTCTGTGCCATAGCTATCAGGGGGTTGAGTTCAGGTTATTTTGGTGACTTTAATGGTTCACTCTCACAAGGACTGTGGTGATTACCAGAAGTTAGTTGCCCCCTCAACTAATAATCCAAATACACTACCTTTTCCTCTTATGCCTGACGGGTGCTGATAAGACAAAAACCTGTGATTCCGTTCTAGAAGGACCTCCCCTGATCGGTGGCGGAATGTGCTGCTCTGACCAAAACTGTAATGTTATTGAATTTATTATGTGTCTGTGAATGTAACAGTGGTTCTCACTCAGGCATTCTATAGCTATCGGCTTTCTTAGGTGCCCAGGCTGATCTAGAGGGACGGAAGAAAACAGGTTGCTTTTGAAAAACTTCAGCTCCCGATATGTGCGCAATGTCTCATTGAGAATGAAGTGCCCGTCACTTATGCACCGGTGGCCTGATCCAGGAACTCTGAGGAAGGCCCCCCTAACACCCACTGTCATCCTGTCAAAGGGACACCATTCTATCTCCCCCTGAACCCCTGTGCCGCAAGAACAGCCTGGCAATCTGGGGTGAATGTTAAAACGAATTGGGAGGAGTCTCATTTTGGGAGGTGAGCCTTCCATGTCGGACGATCCTCATGGGTGCACCTTGATCTGGAGCCCTGCCACTACTGCGGTGGAAATATAGGCTGCGGCACTCACCACAGTGCCCTCCTTCACACCAGTAGAGCCCCTAGGAAGTAATTTGGGTGCTCCGGCCCCTTGATATTGTTGGTGGTCCTGGGTGGAACACAAAAGTATACAAAAAAGTAAAGGATGGAATGCTTGAATTAATCTCAGTCACTAATAATTACATGGGGTACATCCCGATCCATCATTATTTTGCACACCATGCTACCGCAGTATGTACCAAACCATATGCAAATCAGTCTTGACCCTGCTCCAATAGGAATAGTCCAGCCTGAACTGCCAGCCTAGGTCCTCCTTGAACCGGAACACAAGCAACTCAGGACCGGTTATAGCTTAGTTCCAGGGACATAGTGAGCATTGGACCCACGTTGGGGCATACTCATCCCACTAAGTGCGACACACAAAAGTATACAAAAAGTGAGAGATGGAATGCTTGAATTTAATCTTGGCCACTGGTAATTACTCGGGGTCTCATCCCAGTCCATCTTACTTTGCACACCATGCCACCGCAGTTTGGACCCAGCCAGAATACTTTAGTGAGTGGAACTGAGGCCGCACATGACCATCGGCTTGGCCTGCCTGAGTGGCCTACTATAAGCTTAGGCAGGCATGGAGGCCGACAGCAGGATCTCGGCGCAGCCTGGGGCTTGTTCCTGATCTTCAGCGGGGCAGTGGGGAGGGCTCTGACTTTGCTCCTTATTGACACCGCTGGAGGCTATGAGCAGGGTGTGCCCCCTCTCCCCCCAACCGCCCTCCGCGGGGCCTCCCTGAGAAGCCTACCACCAGCCGCACACATGTGCACACATGCTCCGCTAGTCCGTCTCTCAGCGGGGGAGCAGGTGAGAGCCCCAGGCGCATCTCCTAACGGGGCCTGATACATTTGCCAACCATGGGGTGCAGGCCGGAGGCCTCTTTTGGCGGGGGACTGTCTAGACAATGAGTGGATATTGCCTCACATGATAGGAGAGCTGTTTCAGTACTGCGCTAGGCCACATGAGTGGGAAAGGCCCAGGCCAGCCTCTGGACAGGTGCCTATATAACTATTTGAGACTCTCACCGGCAGGGGGTGCGGGGTTCCCTTGGTTGGACTACATGGGGGTCCATACCCATGGACAAGCTTGCCCAGATTGCTTGCCGCTTCAGGCCCTGAAGGGTGGGCAGCGTGAGGTGTTCCTGCCACACCTGTGCCTCCGTCTACCCTCCAACTCCCCCCTGACACCCATCTTTTCTTATTTCACCAATTGGCCTGCTTGAAGCCTAGGCATAGAATTCCGTGCCTGACCTTGAAAGGGGGGGGGGTTATCCTTTCTGCACATTGCCTCTCCTGATGAGACCTGCGGACTCGCTTCGTGGTCCCAGGAGGAGGACTCCTAATGAACACCAGAGAAGAGGATAGTGGATGCAAGAGACTCCCCACCCTGTGCCACCTTCCTCCTGTTGCTCGCTGACCCCCTAGATCACTGGGGCGAAGATTAACAACCTCCTGCCACCCCTGGGGGTCCCCTCCTATGCAGTCAGGGGAGACCGCAAGGCCTTGCCCTACCTTCTTACTGCACTCCTTTTCTAGTCACCCTCCTCAGTGACCCACAGTCAATGTCATCATCAATATCATCCAGTGCAGAATAGACCAGGTGAGCACAACCTGGACTACTGTAGCAGTAGTAACTTCACTACTAAGCAACCGTCCAGAGACTGTGAACTATGTTAAAGACTGCTGCTCCTCTGACAGGCTGCTGGGGCTGGTCGCATCCTTTGGTGCTGGTGGCCATGGAGGGCCGGCCTGTGCCTCAGATCTAACCACTGCTGGAGTCAATAACTGGTCAGTGACATGACCTCGGAAGATGTGGTAACCAAGAGTGGAAGGGTCATGAACTACTGCTGAGAAAGTGATCTAACTACAAGATGCTCTCCTTGAACTACTGCTGAGATATTGATCTAATTACAAGCTGCTCTCCTTGAACTACTGCTGAGATATTGATCTAATTACAAGCTGCTCTCCTTGAACTACTGCTGAGATATTGATCTAATTACAAGCTGCTCTCCTTGAACTACTGCTGAGGTAGCGATCTAACTACAAGCTGCTCTCCTTCAACTACTGCTGAGATAGCGATCTAACTACAAGCTGCTCTCCTTGAACTACTGCTGAGATAGTGATCTAATTACAAGCTGCTCTCCTTGAACTACTGCTGAGGTAACGATCTAACGACAAGCTGCTCTCCTTCAACTACTGCTGAGGTAGCGATCTAACTACAAGCTGCTCTCCTTCAACTACTGCTGAGATAGTGATCTAACTACAAGCTGCTCTCCTTGAACTACTGCTGAGATAGTGATCTAATTACAAGCTGCTCTCCTTGAACTACTGCTGAAGTAGCGATCTAACTACAACATACTCTCCTTGAACTACTGCTGAGATAGTGATCTAACTACAAGCTTCTCTCCTTCAACTACTGCTGAGGTAGCGATCTCACTACAAGCTGCTCTCCTTCAACTACTGCTGAGGTAGCGATCTAACTACAAGCTGCTCTCCTTGAACTACTGCTGAGATAGTGATCTAACTACAAGCTGCTCTCCTTGAACTACTGCTGAGATAGTGATCTAATTACAAGCTGCTCTCCTTGAACTACTGCTGAAGTAGCGATCTAACTACAAAATACTCTCCTTGAACTACAGCTGAGGTAGCAATCCAACTACAAGCTGCTCTCCTTGAACTACAGCTGAGATAGCGATCTAATTACAAGCTGCTCTCCTTGAACTACTTCTGTGGTAGTAATCTATTGCTGTGGTAGCGATCTAGCTACAAGCTGCTCTCCTTGAACTTCTGCTGAGATTGTGATCTAACTAGAAGCTGCTCTCCTTCAACTACTGCTGAGATAGTGATCTAACTATGAGCTGCTCTCCTTTAACTATTGCTGAGAGAGTGATCTAACTGCAAACTGCTCTCCAACTACTGCTGAGTTAGTGATCTAACTAGAAGCTGCTCTCCTTTACCTACTGCTGAGAGAGTGATCTAACTGCAAACTGCTCTCCAACTACTGCTGAGATAGTGATCTAACTACAAGTTGCTCTCCTTGAACTACTGCTGAGAGATCTAATTACAAGCTGCTCTCCTTGAGCTACTGCTGAGGGAGCGATCTAACTACAAGCTGCTCTCCTTGAACTACTGCTGAAGTAGCGATCTAACTACAAGCTCTTCTTGAACGACTGCTGAGATAGTGATCTAACTACAAGTTGCTCTCCTTGAACTACTGCTGAGAGATCTAATTACAAGCTGCTCTCCTTGAGCTACTGCTGAGGGAGCGATCTAACTACAAGTTGCTCTCCTTGAACTACTGCTGAGAGATCTAATTACAAGCTGCTCTCCTTGAGCTACTGCTGAGGGAGCGATCTAACTACAAGCTGCTCTCCTTGAACTACTGCTGAAGTAGCGATCTAACTACAAGCTCTTCTTGAACGACTGCTGAGATAGTGATCTAACTACAAGCTGCTCTCCTTCAACTACTGTTGAGGTAGCAAGCTAACTACACGTTGCTCTCTTTGGGGAAATGACCCATAGACCTGGGTAAGGTTCATCGTATTCTCTCCTAGCCGGATTCTCCTGCTGCTGTAACTGGCCACATCTCTTGGGGTTGGCCAGCTGCGGAAAGCAGGTCTGTGCTGTAGATTTGACGACCACTGGCCTGAACAACAGCTCACTCACCTTGGATGTTTATACTGGATGAGATACGCTGGATTGTACGTGCATCTCTGTATCTAATAATGCACTTGGAGCCACTGTGATGTTGAGAAGAACCTGACTTGTCAAAGTAGCCCAGTCTTCCTCCAGGGTTTGTCAAAGCTCCAAGGCCACAGCTTCTTTGACCCCAGATACCCTGTCATGTCTGCCTGATACATCTGACAAATTAAACGCTATTCTGGAAACTACTGAAAGGTCGGGTACATCCAGTAATCTTTGTGTGGGGGATCTAAGATCTAAGGGGCAGGACGTGCTCATCATTTGTTCATTTTAGAAAAACAGTTCCCTTACTTTTTGTGGAAACACAACCATCCCAGGATGGTTAATTCCGATAGTTTAAATGCTTCAGCTGAAGTGTAAGGTAGTGACTCTCTTGTGCTGTGAAACAGAGGGAGGGGAGATAGCTAAAAAACCTTCCTGCCAGGATACCTGCTTCCTGAAAGAAATGCAAATGTGCGCAACTGGTCAATCTGCAAATGTAAAGGGTGCGTATAAGCCGGTATTGGCTTTAATTGATGGAATCACTTGAACCTTCCTGATAACACATTTATTCTTTTTGAGAGGTATTGCAAGGGAGTTACCAGCTAATCTATGAAGTGTGTGCTTTTAAAAGACCATTATAAAAAGAATTGCTCTACATACCTGCCAACTTGAATTATCTCACAATGTAAGGAGTGGGCGGGGTGGGGCCTTGAAGAGGGCAGGGCCTCGTGAGAAGAAGTACCAGCGAGGCACTTTTGAACCCCACCATGCCCCCAAGCTCCCTCCTGCCAAAAACTTTAAAAAAGCTTGCGTAGGCTGCTGCCGATGTCCTGGGGTGTTTTCACACCCCTAAATGGACGTCAACAGTTCAAAGCCTCGGAAAACAAGCTGGAACACCACTATTTACAGTGGTTTTCAGCTCCTTGTCCCTGCCACCATGTGATATCGACTCCTTATCGGGAGACCGTGTGATGGGAGCCGATATCGTGTGTCACACAGTGGCACCGTGTGAGTTGGCAGATATGGCACTACATACAGTCTGGGTATTACTAAACTTTATATTTTTAAAGCACTTTTTCTTAATCTTTTTTGTAGCAGTCTATCTTCTACAGTATGTAATGCAAGTATAAAATAATGATTTACATATTCACAGTAGTTTCTGTCACAGAATAGGACCTCGTAGCACTAAACATACACAAGTCACTATTCTCCACTGCACAAACCAGGATTCAATTCTTTGGCTCCCAGGTGCAGTGCATTATCTAACAGAGGTTTCATAATGTATGTTAGTGCATTTCCCACTGATTAACATAGCTTGCATTTACTTTTCATTTGAGCTGTGCGTTATTTTGTGTATTTACCTGAAGGTGAAAGACAAAGACAATTACTGAATATTTTGTTTTTTAGCCACGCCTTTGACCACACCCCCATGCTCACTCACCCTGCCCCCTTTCCACACAGCATCACAGTTCCCATACTTTTTTTTATGCACTTCGACCACTGAGTACATTCTTTGAAAATAAAATAGACGCCGTGGCGCTTGATGTAAGCTTATTAAGGGCAGACAATAGAAAATTGTCTGAAAGGTTGTCTCAAGCAGAACACAGACCACAAGACCTACAGCCTCAAACATCAGAAACACAGAAGCATCTACTTGATCTGAGAGACCGTGAGCATTTACTGGAGGGCAGAGCTGAAGATGCTGAAGGCCGATCTCGACATCAGAATTGAGGGCCTGCTCAAAGGCTCCGAGGGCCAGACACTGAACTCTTTGGAGACATGGTTTAAAAGGCTTGTGCCCCCTCACAAACTATCTTCATTTTTGTCCATCGACAGGGCCCACAGGGGTATCCTGCACTGAGGCCCCCTCCTGGCTCTGTGCCTGGACTGGTTGTTGCTGAATTGCTGCACTTTAAAGACCGCAATGAAATCCAAAGTCCTGTCTTGTGTTCTCGAACTATGGTATACCTGACAGTACAACACCAGTGAGCCTCCTTCGGTGGAGTAAAATGTAAGCTGAGAGAAATGGGGCTGAAATACTCCTATTCCCTGTGAAACTCGGAATAATATCTGAACACAAATCACATTTTTTCATTGATCCAGCACAGCAACTGGGAACTGCTCCCCAAGCAGACGCCTCCAGGAAATGTGAACAGCAAACACTTGTGGAGAAGAAGCAGGAAGTCTATTCACACAAACCACCTCACAACCCCATCCGATGAACAAGCAGAAAGATGGCAGATGCTGGGAGCTTCATTCAGAGACTGGCCCTGGTCACTGACACTGTCACTGAAGAAACTTCCTCCTCCCAAATACCCCTCCAAGTGTTAATCCCCCTTCCGGAGAGACCCCACAAACAGTGGACAAGCTACTCTAGAGATGTCTCCATTAGGCCCCTTCTCCTACTGAGCTGCTGTCGGTTGGTACTTGCCACGACGGGTGCCGCCCCACCACCTGCACCCACATTTAGATCCTATCCTTAGTACCTAGCATTTGAGATATTTGTATTGTATTGTATTGTAATTGCATTTATATAGCGCTTACTACTCCTGACGAGGCGTCAAAGCGTTTTTTCGGCGAGTAGCACGCTACTGCGGGACCCATAAAGGATTAGTGTTGAATTAGTATAGTGAAATATGAAAAGTAATTTGAGTGGTGGGTAGATTAGTCAGTTATTTGGATTCAGAAGGATAGCGGAGGGATATAAGAGCTTTTTCGGCGAGTAGCACGCTACTCTGGAACCCATAAAGGATTAGTGTTGAATTAGTATAGTGAAATATGAAAAGTAATTTGAGTGGTGGGTAGGTTAGTCAGTAATTTGGACTCAGAAGGATAGCGGAGGGATAGAAGAGGGAAAAAGGTTTGCATTTATATAGCGCTTGCTACCCCATATGGGGTGTAGAAGCGCTTTTTTGGCAAGTAGCACGCTACTCCGGGACCCACAAAGGATTAGTGGTGAATTAGTATAGTGAAATATGAAAGTAATTTGAGTGGTGGATATTAGTCAGTTATTTGGATTGAGAGGATAGCGGAGGGCCAGAAGAGGGAAAAGGTTTGCATTTATATAGTACTTGTTATCCCTGAAGGCGCGTTGATGCGATTTTTTGGCGAGTAGCGCGCTACTCCGTAACCCATAAAGGATTAGTGTTGAATTAGTATAGTGAAATATGAAATTTGAGAAGTGGACATTCTGTTATTGTGATTGAAAAGGATAGTGGAGGGATAGAAGAGTGAAGGATTTAGACTTTTTTTTGTTTTGGAGGTCACAGCAGTAGGAGGAGGCTTGGGATGAGTACAAAGGGATGTGGAGTGGAAGAGTCAGAGGGAAGAGTTTAGAAAGGCTTGTTTTGGGGGATCGGTATAGTAAAAGAGGTGTCAGATGATGCAAGGAGGAGTAGAGTAGGGGAGAGTCTAGAAAGGGTTATTTTGGGGATCATAGTAGTGGTATGGGGTTCGGGATGAATGAGAGAGTGGAGGTAATGGATACATTGATAGAGGTATAGGGTGAGAAATAGGGTAGTGCATTGGATATGCTGATTTAGAAGAAAGTAATAAATATATAGATCCATAAGTGCATGAAAGGTATATAGATGCATAAAGGAAGTAAGTATATGTAGATTAAAGATATTGATAGAGGTATAGGGTGAGAAATAGGGTAGTGCATTGAATATGCTTTTTTTAGGAGAAAAGTAATAAATATATAGACCCAAGTACATGGAAGGTTTATAGATGCATAAAGGGAGTAAGTATATGTAGATTAAAGATGCAGTAGATAAACTCTGGTTTTCAAGTGTTGTTGTACTTAAATTTTATTTATTTTTTAAAAACCTAATTATTTTACATGTTTATACATAGCAAACACATATATAGGTACATATCTATAGTACAAATAAATGCTTATATACAGAGGGATATGCTGCATATTTCTGTTTGCCTATGGTGCTTATGTGGGGAAGAGCCAATTCTTGAATAGTTTTATAAAGATAAGGTGGTTGTCCGTGGATCTTATGTTGGGGGGGTAGAGAGTTCCATAGTTTGGCTGCTTGAACAGAGAAAGATGTGCCACCCATGTTTTTTTTCTTGTATCTTGGGATTTTGAGGCGAGGTGCCCCTCTAGAGCGGAGGTTCCTTTATTGAATGTGTTTGGCGATTTTATTCCTGATGAAGACCGGTCCCATTCCATGTATCGCTTTGTGGGTGATACAAAGCAGCTTGAACGTGGATCTTCTGGCAACCGGTAACCAATGCAGGGCTTTCAAGGCAGGGGAGATGTGGTCTCGCGGTTTGATATGCAAGAGTAGTCTGGCAGCCGAGTTTTGAATCCTTTGTAGTCTTTTCATGGTTAACGGTGATCCGTGATAAAGGCTATTGGCGTAATTGAGTTTGGACAGAACAAGGGAGATGGTAGCTTGGACCTTGTGTGGAAATCCCAAATGGGGGAAGATTTGTCGCAGAGTTTTTATAGTAACAAAGCTTGATCTTGCTAGTTTGTCCACTTGGGCATTCATCGATAGCTTGGAGTCCATGGTCATTCCGAGGTTTCTTACTTCCTTCGATGTTTTAGGCGGTGATCCCAGTTCATCAGGCCAGGCAGAAAGCGGGTCATACTGTTTCCAATCGCCACACGTGAGTATTTCAGTTTTGGAAGCATTCAATTTGAGATGGCTCCAAGTCATCCATTGATCCACGGGTCTGAGATCCGAAAATTGGCGAATTTCCAATGTCTTTGGGGCATTCCAGTTGAAGGAGTATTTGCGTGTCATCTGCATAGTTATAGCAAGTGAGGTGAAATTGATTGATCAGTACCGGTAATGACTTCATGTAGATGTTGAAAAGCATGGGCGAGATGATAGAGCCTTGTGGGACCCCTGCTTTTGTGGAGTATGGTTTGTACGAGAAAGGTGGGGTATGGATGACATTAGTTCTGTTTCGAAGGTAGGACGCAATCCAGTCTAGAGCAGTCCCCTCTATGCCAGCTTCGTAGAGTCTTTGTATCAGAGTGTCATGGTCAACCGTGTCAAAGGCAGCAGAGAGGTCCAAGAGGAGAAACGCAGCAACCCCATTGCGGTCAACTGTGTTCTTCAGGTCATCCCAGATGGCAAGGAGGGCAGATTCTGTGCCTCTTCCCGGACAGAATCCTGTTTGGAAGTCTGAAAGTATGGCATTTTCATCAATGAATTGTGACATTTGGGCGAACGCTGCTCTTTCTATCAGTTTGCCCAGGAAAGGTCCATTTGTAATAGGTCTGTAGTTGTCAGGGCTCAGCGGGTCCACGTTTGTTTTCTTCAGTAGAGGGCGTATGTATGACTTTTTGAGTTCTTCTGGAAATATTCTGGTAGTTAAGGAATCGTTGATGATTCTTCTTACTGGAGTGGCAGCAGAGGTTGTTAGAAGAATTGTCTTGAAAGTTTGCGGTGGATACGGGTCAGAAGGGCTGCCTGCAGGCCTGCTTGCTTTGACCAGGCCCATAAATTCATCGTGTGAAATGTGTTGGAAGGAACGGAGAGGCTGGGTTAAAGTATTCTTGGGTTGTTGTTTTGTAAAAGGGTTAGTGCTGGTGCTTTGTCTCTGTTTTAAGTATGAGTCAACGTGTCTGCTTTGTTTGTGTAATGATTTGCCAGTTTGTCTGTGAAATTTTGAGTAACGGGATGAGTTCCTTCTAGGCAACTTGGTTTCTGAAATTCATTGAGTATTTTATAGAATTCTTTATTTGCACATTTAGTATTTTGAATTCTTTCGGAATAGTGCCTTTTCTTTGCTTTTTTGATAGCTGACTTGTATAATCTGTTAATTTTCTGTAGGCGAAGTTTGTCTTGTTTGGCGTTTGTTTTGAGCCAGACACGTTGCAGCTTTCCAATTTGTTGTTTTATGTCTTTTATCTCTGTATTTCCCCAAGGTGCTTGTTTTCTTTGGTTCTGTTGTGTGGTTTTGAGTGGTATTAGGATATCAAAAGATTCCTGTAGCCACTCATATAGTTTTTGAACAGAATTTATTGTTTTATTGTTTCCAGATCTGTACTGGATGTTAGTTGTGTTTCTAAGTGTTCCAAATTGAGTTTGTTCCACGGTCGATAGGTGGATGCACGTAAGGTGGTTTTAGGTGAGTCGCTTAGTGTTGTTTTATGTTGGAAAGCAAGCAAATGGTGGTCTGACCATGTGACTGGAGTTATAGTTTGAAAGGTAATTAGTTCCTTATTAGCAAAAATGACATCTAGGATGTGTCCAGCGATGTGCGTGGGTTTGTGGACGATCTGATGCAGGTTCACTGCGTCTAGGCCAGCTATTATTGTTTTCGGATGGGGCATATTGAGTTTGTCAAACCAAATGTTGAGGTCACCCAGAACGCATAGGTTGGAGTGTATTGTTATCAGGTTTGAAACTGTGTCTAGAAGTGCGTCTGGGAATATCGCCTTGCTAGGTGGAGGTCTGTAAAGGAGCAGGAAGTTACAGGAGGAAGACGGTGTAGGATTGCATCTGGTGAGAAGAGCCTCACAATTCTTTATGGAGATGTCGTCGACTTTAGTGATATGCAATGTTTGCCTGAACACAACAGCTAGGCCACCTCCTTTTTTGCCTATATGATTTTGGGTGATCGTTTGATAGCCTAGAGGAACAGCTTCATGCAGGACTGGAGCCATATCATCTCCCAACCATGATTCAGTTACGAATAGTATGTCTGGTTTTGCGTCAGTGAGAAGGTCGTAGATATGATGTTTGTTTTTAGAGAGCGATCGAGCATTTATTAGTAGACAGTTAAGAGAATGTGCTTTGGCGACAGTGAGACTTTGTTTTGTAGGAGAGTGATCAATATTGTGTGGGTTTGTAGCAGGTGTGCTTCTAGTGCTGGTATTAGCTGTATTAGGATAGCAATCGTGTAGCTGTTCTGTAACGTGATCCTCGTCCAGCAGGCTAAGAAGGCATTTTGATGGGTCAGCGTGCGTAGGTGGTGGAGATGGTGTTTGAGAGTGACTTGGTGTGCTGTGTTGTTTTTGTGGTGTAACCTTGTTGTGCAGTAGACATGGAGAAGCAAAGTTGTGGTGTGGGGCACGTTGCTTATATTGTTTGCGTGTGTTTAGGGTGGGAGGTGTATGAGTTAGGGGTGGTGGTGCAGCATGAGGGTCATGTAGTAGGTGTCTAAATTGTCCAATGGATGAGAGGCGGTTAGAAGAGAGTTGCTGTGGTGCTGTATGTGTGTTAGGTGTGGTGAAAGTGAGAAGGCTTGGCATTGTAGTTTGTTAATTTGTGTAGTTTGAAAGGTGGGTGTGTGATTGTATTTTGTGACTGAGTATTATGAGGTGTTGTGCTTGAGAGATTTTGGGGTGCTGGTGTGCGTGATATGTTTTGTTTTTGAGGAGCACTGGAAAGAGGTGCTGATGTATTTGTTTTCTGAGATGGATTTGTTTGTATAGTTTTGTTTGCGAATGGAAGTTGTAAGGTAAAGGGGGTGGTGATGTGTTTGTGAGTAGGCTGTATGTTGTGTGTAGGGGGGATGAAGTAGAGTTAAGAGTGTTTGTCTTAGACTTGTTTGCTGCAAGAGTTAAAATGTGTGGTGCTGTGGAGTGTAAGTGTTGTATTATTGTAGTAGAAAGAAGAGGAGGGTGTTGGCTGGACAAATGATGGAAGGCTGAGTATAGGTTTGTTAGTGATGAAAGGGGTCTGTTATGAGTAATTAGAGTGGGGAGTGTGTGTCTGGATGGGTTGTGTTTAAGTATGGTATGGATTTTGGTTGTGTTAGTGATCAGTGGATTGGTAAGTGGTATAGGATAGAGTTGTGTGTGTACTGTATGTAGCTGATGGTGGAAATGTGTGGTAGCTAGGATAGAAGGGTATATAGGCTCAGTTTGTGTGGTTTTGTAGTGTGTGCTGGTACATTGATTTGTGCATAGGGTTGGTTTGTAGTAAATGTGTGGAGTACATATGGTGTGAGTGTTACTCTGTTAGTGGATGTGGATGGTGTAGGGTGGGTGCTGGTGAATGAGAAAATGGGCAGCATTTCTGGCCATAGTCCCGACCAGTCTCGAACAGGCCAAACAGGCACTCACCATTGTCCTCTCTGCCCTTAGCCTCCACGCCCAAGCTGAGACGCCCTAAGCCTTGGCCTTTTATAGCCCTAGTAGTCAGGTGACCCCTTCAGCCAATGAAAACCCTGGACCTAACCTATCACAACACTAGCCTGTTAATATTGGAAAGCCCTTCTGTTCGTATATTTTAGCATTCGCGACACCATCTTGCAATCTGGACGCCATTTTGTATGATAATCGAAACTGCTGCTTAGTTATTTTCGAGAAATGGTCCTTGGTAAGTTTCGTTTCCCAAGGTTGAGCTTTTTCTTCTATAATTGCAAGTATCCTCGTTAGTACATACCTTTTTTTGTTAGATGGAGCCTTTCTCCCACTCGTCTGGTATGGAGGATAGGCCAGATGACCTTGGGCAGTAGATAGCCTGTGCCCAGCTGCAGAATCGAAACTTATGCTCTGTAACCCCATTGTATTACGACACCTGCTAGTGTTTTTCCATAGTAGGCGTGCCTTTGTGGACTTTGCAAATGTACATAATGTAATTGTATGCTTACGGGCTTCAGTCCCTCGACAGTCATCTCAAGAGGCTGGTCAGACTGGGCTCCACTGCAGTGTAATCTCAATAAATATCTGGTTTGTATTCTCTACTGTCTGACCGACTCTTCATTTGTAGGAAGGCAGAGAAGGTGGTCGTGAGTGACCCGGGTGGCCCCTTTCGGATCACTTCCTTCAATTGGTGCCCGAACAGGGTCTCCATCGGGTGACCTCATCCTCGCCGGCGGACGGGTGAGGAGGACGGGGCCGCGTTGGGTCGGATAGGCGGATCGGGGGAACCCTGCACTATAGAGTTTAGCACTTGCAGCTGCTCCGCCTGTCTGATCAGGCGGTGCCCTGCCCAGTGGTCATCCTGACTGGGGTCCTGAATGGCGAAACCCTTGGAACTGACCGCTTGGTCCGAAGAGTCGGCAGTGGAGAATAACTTTGTTTGACCTGTGTGCACCAGGTGAGTTTGTCTTGATTCTTGGAAAATATGGCGCCATCTTAGCTGTTTGAACTTGGTAGGTCTGCGGACCGTTTAGAGATACAGGGTGTCTGCCCTGCCAGGCAACTGAGTGAATTTGGCTAACTTTTGAAAATGTCTGGGGCTTGAGCCTGTCTCTCTTTGGTGCAGTCTGTGGACTGTTTTTGGAACAAGCGCTTGAATTTGTTTGGGTTCTTTGTTAACATGGTGCACCGTTTGTTCGACTTTGGTACGATCCGAGGATCGTTTTGGACTAAGCGCTTAGAATATTTAAACTTTTGTATTTGGTACCAATACTTTCTTGGAAGGGGTCTGTTGACCTGTTTTGGAAGAGCTGTTTGTGAGATGTTTGGTTGAGCGCGCTGTATGTGTGTGTGTGCGCGTGTGTGTAGGTAAGAATGCCTGTTGTGCTGTGTGGGATGCCGTTGTTGTTCTGCTGATGCTCGATTGGAAGAGAAGCAACCTGCGCCCGCAGAGGGCACACCGAATTATGATATGTATATTAAGCACGGCCTTGGCCCTATTATATTTAGTACATTATGGCACAAATATACCAGGGACAACGCTGAATTGCAATGGCCATCAACAGGCACCTTTGATGAACAGAAATTGAATTATTTGGAGGACAAACTGTTTGCTAAACGTAGTAGGCAGTCAATGTTTGATTACCTTCAGGTGTGGCGGAAGGAAGCTAAGCAGAGGCGGCTGAGGGCGGAAAGGGAGGCACGGAGGGAGAAAACGCAGATATTGACTCAGAAAGCGGTGGCACATGATAAGGAGAAAGTGGAGAAGGGTATAGAATGTAGATAGGAGGTTTTGATTGCAATGTGATAAGTCTTATGTTACTAGAGAGGAAACAGACACTTTTATGGAGGAGCTATTGGAAGACAGACCGCCTCCCCCTTATGCCCCGAATAGAATATACCCTGTTGTTCCACAGCCCTCAACATCTGCCTCTGCCCCCCCTGCTTCCGTTGTATCTAGTATTGATCGAAGCGCTTTGGTTTCGGTATCATCAGTCTCTTCTGTGGCTCCGTCCCCCACAGCCACTGCGACTGCAGGTCCTCCTGCTACCCCTGTTGTTACGATGTCACTTTCTCCTTCACAGACACCTATTACTCAGCCGATGTTGACCTTGATGCCCCCCTCTCCGACCAGTAGGTTGGCCCCTGTTTTTACTCCTACCCCCTTGCTAGATGTTGAGACACTGGAGCTGGGGCGGTTGCAAAAGAGCGATTAGGACTGGTGTTGATTCGGTCTGATGTGGGAGATATGTAGAAGAATATGGTGGCCAATCAGGCTACCCAGTGGGCCCGTAGTCCTATTTATGGTGTTGAGGATGTTTGGAGTGTGTTAAAGGATTAGGAGCCATTTGTCCAGCAACATGCCCTTAAATATATGTCGGCCACTTTGATTGGACTTTGGGAACAGTTTTTTAAAGGTGTTGCACCTCAGATTATTTACGATATTAGGGACCAAGTATACGCTGCGGGCATGGCTCCCAATTAGGTTTTTGCTAACGTTACTACACTGATTGGATATCGTGATAGATTGCATCACAAATCCCGACTGTAATATCTCAGTTCCCAATGAGGGAAGTTCATCCCGTTTTTCACCCGGAGATACCAGAGTTACGTGATCAACACGATCAAGTGACTAGAGCACGAGTAGAGGCCCGTTTCCAAGAACAATGGGTTTATACTCCATGGAAGAGGAGTGAAGTCCTCGCAATTAAGGCTCAGTTGCCCGACCCCAGGAAAAATCCTACTGCATACTATAAGGAATTGACAGAGGCTGCTGCATCGACGATAATGACTTTGGCAGATATTGAAATATTTTTTGGCTTATTGGTACCAGTGGATGTCTGGCGACAGGTGCACACTCAGAACCATGCCCTAGAATTGGGTGGTACATGGGATGAGATTAAGGCGTGGGATAAGGAGAGGAAGCCTGGTGATAAGCCTAAGGCTGAGATCTTGGCTTTGCCAGATCGCATCATTACTTATATGCACTCTCTTATTCCACCCCGGAAGGTGGATTGGGATAAGCTAGCCGCATGTCGTCAGAAGAAAGATGAGTGTGTCTGATTTTTTTACTCGGTTTGAAGGGGTGTTTTGGGATTTTAGTGGCCAGGATTTGTCTGTGGAAGGGGGTATCCGATTGTTTGTCAACAGGTTTGTCACGAATTTGCTCCCAGAGATTGCAACCCGGTTGCAGGCTGCTGAGAGCATGTGGACTACTTCTACCCCTTCAGTAATATTGAGTATGGCTCAGTATTATGAACATAGAGAGAATGAGGAGAAGGAAAAGGTTGAAAAGAAAACAAAGGAGTTGAAGACTAAGGTACTGATGCAGCAGGCATCCAGGGGGCAGGGACGAGGTCGAGGCCTTGGACTGGCCAGGCAGCTTCCTCGTACGAGTCGGAGTGCTGTGCCTGTGGGCCCCAATCAATGTGCGTATTGTAAAGAGGAAGGGCACTGGCGTAGCGAGTGTCCAGTTTTGCTACAAAAGGTTACGGCTCCTAGGGGACGGGAAGAGAGAGGGCGAGGACGGGGAGCAGCCAGTCAGGATGGGGACCAGGCTACCGGAACATCATCGGGCCGTACTGATCAGAATTACTTTGATGACGTTCTGGGCCGACAGTATTATCATGATGATTATGATTTGGAAGATGTGACTGGGTCGTCTTACAGCTAGGACAGCCAAGGACAGGGTAAGGGACCAATTCCGATACCTGTAGATCAGCATGGACCTTATATTAGTGTGGATTTGCAGGGCTCGGAGAAGAAATTTTTGGTGGATACAGGAGCAATGAATAGTTCTGTTGCGAGATCACTGGTCCCTGGGGCAGCCCTGTCTGGCCATAACAATGTTTCGGTCGGTTTTTCCGGTATGTCGGTAGTAAGCCCCATCTCCAAACCCCTTGCTTTGACTATAGGTCCTTTTACTGTTGATTCGCCGTTTTTATTAACATCAAATTGTGGAGAGAATCTGTTGGGATTAGATCTGTTAAAAAAGCTCCATGCTACTATTTACTGTTCCCCAGACGGTGTCCATTTAACAATGGGTCCGAGTGTGGTTAGTACCATACAATGCTTGTCTAAAGATGCCCCCCTCCCAGTTGAGTTTAAAGATGTTCCATCTACGCTATGGGCTACAGGTGATACAGATGTGGGACTTTTGCAAATACCTCCAATTTCTATTCAGGTTAAAGAAAATGCGATATTGCCTCGTATTCCTCAGTATAAAATTTCGCATGCAGGAGAACAGGCATTGTTACACATAATACAAGATTTGATTCAGTCAGGAGTTGTTGAAGAGACAGCGGCAAATGTGCGCAATAGCCCCATCCTTCCTGTCCTCAAGAGGCCACCTCCGAGTTCTCCTGATGATGTTGCTGATGTCTATCGTTTTGTGATTGATTTGCGCGAAGTTAATAAGATAGTAGTCCCTCAGTTCCCTGTGGTCCCTGACATTACTGCTCTTCTGACTATGATTCCTTCTTCTGCCAAATTCTTTTTTGTCATTGATTTGAAAAACGCTTTCTTTAGCATCCCTGTTCATCCCAATAGCAGGCACCTGTTCGGGTTCTCCCTGGCAGGTCGTAGTTTTAGATTTTGTCGGGTTCCTCAGGGCTATACTGAGAGTCCTAGTATATATAGCCAAGCTCTGAAGGGTCAATTGGACTCCCTTACCCTTCCTCCAGGTAATGTATTACTGCAGTATGTGGACGATCTTTTGATTGCGTCCGATACTGAAGAAGGATGTAAAGCAGCTACAGTCAAATTGTTGCTGCATTTGGCTCAACATGGACATAAAGTGTCCCTTTCCAAATTCCAATATTGTCGACAGGAGGTCACCTATTTAGGTCACCTACTGTCGAAGGAGGGTCGGAAACTAACTCCTGAGCGTATTAACGCTATATTTAACATGCCTGTTCGGGATGTGCGAGCCTTTATTGGTATCACTTCCTATTGTCGTCATTGGATACCCAATTTTGCTTTATTAACAAAGCCTCTGCTTCACCTAACAACTAAAGATGTGCATGAGCCTTTGCCTTGGACGCCTGAATGTCAACAAACATTTGAGCATTTGAAGGTTGCGCTTTGTTCGGCTCCTGTGCTTGGCACACCTGATTACAATAAGCCGTTTGTGTTGTATGTACACAAGTCGACCGGTATGCGCTGTCTTAACACAGGCTTTTGGAGGTAAGCAGAGGCCGTGTGCGTATTTTTCTGCTGTGCTTGACACCGTCGCGAAAGCTCTCCCGAGTTGTTTAAGAGCGACCGCGGCAGTGGCCGTCTCTATTCGACAATCGGCAGGGCTTGTTCTTGATACTGATCTCACGGTTATGGTACCCCATGCTGTGGATACGCTTTTGAACAGAACAGAGACACAGCGCCTTAACAGTGCAAGTCTGACTGGCTATGAGCTAACTCTTTTTGCACCACATATTACGATCAAACGCTGTGCCACTCTGAATCCTGCCACGTTACTATCCCTCCCTTCGGAGAGTGAGGAGATAGACATACATGATTGTATGTTTCGCACTGAAGGAGACGAAGGGACAGGTAGACTTGACTGATGTTCCCTTATCTGACCCCCAAGGGGAACTATACGTCGATGGCCCTTGTTTTAAATTACCAGGTGGCACCACAACTGCTGCTTATGCGATCACAACACTGCGCACGATAGTTGAGACATCACAAGTTCCCTATCAGTCTGCCCAAGCTGCAGAGCTGGCAGCTCTAATTCGGGCATGTGAGTTGAGTCAGGGACTAGCGGTTAATATTTACACTGACAGCCAGTATGCTTTTGGAGTCGCTCATAATTTTGGGCGGCTCTGGAAAGAGAGGGGATTCCTTACCTCCCATCGTTCGAAGATTCAACACGGCCCTTTGATAAATAGACTTTTGTCGGCATTGACCCTGCCCAAGAAACTGGCAATAGTGAAGTGTAGCACTCACAAAGCAATTACTGATGATGTGGGGAGGGGAAATGCTTTTGCGGATCAAACAGCTAAAGAGACGGCCCGATCTAAGATGAAAAAGATGTTTGTAGCAGGTCCTGCTAGATGGGTGCCGGAAGTCACGATGTTTGAGGACACACTAAATAGTGTGAAAGAAATCCAGAGCGAGGCGACGGTTGAGGAATTAGCAATATGGCAAGAGAGTACAGCACAATTAGATGATGATGGGTGTTGGACAAATAAATCAGGGAAACAGAGATGGATGTTGCCAGATGCATATGTTCTCCCTGTAGTTACTATGGCTCATGGACCAGCTCACATTAGCGCTAGGGGTATTTGCAAATTGCTCGACCCGGTGTGGCAGAATGATAATATTCCAAAGACGGCTGCCCATTTAGTAAAATATTGCATGGTGTGTATGTTGTACAACCCAGGGAAGGGGACCCCTCCACCTCCGGGTAATTTTGCACCCCCTTCTTTCCCTTTTGAAGTCCTGCAAATGGACTTCATTGAGATGGAACGGGTGAACAATTTGAAGTATGTGTTGGTGGTGGTTTGCGCATTCAGTAAATGGGTTGAGGCTTATCCTACCAAGGAAAATACAGCCCTAGCGACGGCGAAAGCTCTTTTGAAGGAGTTTTTCCCTCGCTTCGGTTTGCCCGTTTGATTTGGAGTGACAACGGCAGTCATTTTAATTCTAAAGTCATCCAGTTAGTGTGCGATGGCTTGCACATCAAGGAAAAATTTCATGCTGCAAATCACCCCCAGTCAGCAGGTTTAGTTGAGAAGTACAATGGTACTCTCAAACTAAAGATGGCCAAAATTCAGGAGAGTACAGGATTGAAGTGGCCAGATGCTTTACCATTGGCTTTGTTGTCAACGAGAGTTACAGCCCATACAAGAACAGGGTTGTCCCCCTATGAGATAGTCTTTGGTAGGCCCGCTAATGTCTGGGGAGTTCCAAGACCCCACCACTTTTCTGAGACAGAGTAGCCCTTGTTGATAGACTATCTATATGAGTTAACTAAAAATGTGCGTTCTATTCATCAGCAGATTCAAGAGGCCTTGCCATCCGCTACAGAAGGACCCGGCCACGACCTTCAGCCTGGTGACTACGTTCTCATAAAGCACTTTCAGCGAAAAGGCAGCTTGGAGCCCCGTTGGAAGGGGCCTTATCAGATCCTCCTCGCCACCCGCACTGCTGTTAAAGTGGACGGCCGGAAAAATTGGATACACTGTTAGCATACCAAGAAGGTGCCACTTCCCCTGCCGTACGACCAGTGGAGGATCGACGGTATAGGGGACTCTGAGACGCAAAAGGTTCCTAGTTTCATCCCTTTGTCCGATGCAAGAATAACGTGGGCACCTTCAGAGGAGGAGAGTGATGCAGTCCTAAATGAAGCAGTGTCACCTGAGGTTAAGGCCAGCCAAGAGCTCCAGTCAGCTGGCCCTTCTGTGTTTGAATCTGAATCAGTCCAAACAGCTGAAAGTCAATGTTTGTTTCTTGCTCCCTCTGTTCCTGGAGTTGTTAAGTACAATTTGCGTCCTCGACGAAGGAACAGTGCACCAAAGGAAAAGTCAGACTAGTAGGGATGGATTTCATGGATGAAGAATAGGGAAATGGAGTAGGGACAGAGAGATTGGTGCATTGTTCGAGACACTGGACAGGATAAGTTTGGGGTGTTTTCCCAGGAGGGAGAGTACCCTATCCTGAGTGAAGTGGATTTTCCTCAGCAAGGGCTGCAATTGTGTAGCACCAACAAGAAGTGCTGGATAGCACCACAGTGGATGAACAATAGGAGCCTGCCAGCGAGGCTCACAGGAGAAGAAAAACGGACGCTGGAAAGAAGATTGTTTGTTTAGTTTTATTACGGATGGATTAATAGTACCTCTTCATTACGCTATCATGCATCTTTTTGGCAGGCCAATGATTGATGAAGAACAGCCATTAGGATTTGTTGTTTTTCCCCGATCATCATGGGTGAAACAGCGGAGAGTGCAATTCCTTCTTTTTGCTATTCTGCTGATGATTATTCTTTAAGGAGTTCTTTGGGCGTTAGAAAATGCAAGTAATTCGCCTACTTCTGACAATGATATCTCTTCCACACTGAGACGGAAAAGAATGCTTTCTAATAATGTTTTTCTAGATACTCATAAGAGATTTTTTGGTAATGGTGTTGCTTGTTATCCTACTGAATCTGTAACTAGCCTATGGGCCGCTTACCCTCTGTCTTTGATAAATTATACATATTCTAAGCCGACAAATTTTGTTGAGGTAAAAGGGGAGTTTGGTTTTGGCTACCCAGGACCATGCTTGTATCATCGTCAACCCACTGGAATAGGGTACCCCGGTTGTGACAATAATACGTACTGTGATAACTTTTATTTTGAAGAGCAAAATATTACATTGGTGGGTTGGCATTATAAAGAATTGACGGTTCCCCGAAAAGCTGGCTATTACCCTGCTTGTTGCCCCATCATAAATAATACTGATACTATTTTGTATATCAACTGTTCAGGGGTGATCATATTTAAACGGACATTCCCTTTGAACGGTTTGAAAAGTTCTGACACAGTGACAGGTAATTCTCGTTATGCAGCTGTGGATTATGATAGGCCGATATATGCCCACCCGGGTTCTTTCTCACAAATGGAACGTACTCAAATGTTCATAATGGCACCAATGATGTAGCTCTTGGAATGGTGTTGCCCTTGGGGGTCCCTTGCAAATATGCCCACAGACAAATAAAATGGGTAAAGAGAACACTTACAAAGGAATTTTGCGAAGGAGTAACAGATATTGAGAGCAATAGCTATAGTAATGGTATTACTTTTGGTTATATCCTGTCTGCCATTTTCACATTAGGGGGACTGGCTATGAGTAGGACTGAAAAGGCTCGGGAATATTTTGGCTGTAAATTACAGATATTGTCAAATACCAAAGTAGCAGCATTACGTGACATCACTATTCAATTAGAAAGTATGAGGATTTATTCTGAACAGACTAGATATGCAGTGGACTTTATTTTAGCAAAGAATGGTGGTGCATGCACAGTTATTGGCGATCAGTGTGTAGTGGGCATAACAAATATGGAAAAGAATATCACCAAGCATATCCTGGATATTATTGAGAATGTCAAAGGTATGGAAGCAGGTAATTGGAGTTGGTCCCTTTTTGGAACATGGGGGTGGCTAATAGAGAAAGCGATATATTTCATTGGTATATTGATATGTTGTTGTGTTCTTATTCAATGTCTCCCAATGTGCTGCACATACTGTATCTCTGTATTGGTTCCGAAGAGAAAGATATCGATTCATGATACCAATGCTGCAATAATGTTACAGAAAGAAATAGATTACATCATGGCCATAGACGAGGGCGTCTTCGAAACGTCCTCCCTTCTCTTGGAATATACTCCCACTATTGACAACATGACATGTGCATAAAAGGCTATGTGCTTTATTATTCCTTTATGTTTCTGCTTTGATTTTCGATTGTAAATGGTTATTAGCTCATGCTAACAGGAGGATTTGTTAATATTGGAAATTCCTTCTGTCCGTATATTTTAGCATTCGCGACTCCATCTTGCAATCTGGACGCCATTTTGTATGATAATCGAAACTGCTGCTTAGTTATTTTCGAGAAATGGTCCTTGGTAAGTTTCTTTTCCCAAGGTTGAGCTTTTTCTTCTATAATTGCAAGTATCCTCGTTAGTACATACCTTTCTTGTTAGATGGAGCCTTTCTCCCACTCGTCTGGTATGGAGGATAGGCCAGATGACCTTGGGCAGTAGATAGCCTGTGCCCAGCTGCAGAATCGAAACTTATGCT
This sequence comes from Calotriton arnoldi, assembly GCA_963921515.1. Classification (NCBI taxonomy): domain Eukaryota; kingdom Metazoa; phylum Chordata; class Amphibia; order Caudata; family Salamandridae; genus Calotriton; species Calotriton arnoldi. The sequence goes on from CAWUFW010000167.1 coordinate 5,171,731, forward strand.
CTGTACCCCATTGTATTACGACACCTGCTAGTGTTTTTCCATAGTAGGGGTGCCTTTGTGGACTTTGCAAATGTACATAATGTAATTGTATGCTTACGGGCTTCAGTCCCTCGACAGTCATCTCAAGAGGCTGGTCAGACAGGGCTCCACTGCAGTGTAATCTCAATAAATATCTGGTTTGTATTCTCTACTCTATGTATGACCGACTCTTCATTTGTAGGAAGGCAGAGAAGATGGTCGTGAGTGACCCGGGTGGCCCCTTTCGAGTCACTTCCTTCAAGCCCTAAACTCTAGAACCAATAGGAGACCAAGACCTTTCAGCCAATCAAAGCCCTAGTCCAAGCACTCAATCAGGCACAAAACCTTAATCCCAACATCCAATAGAAGGCCTAGCCCCAACCCCAGTCCCAGGAACCAATCGTACAGGAAACCCTAATCCCTACTTTCAATAGAAAGCCTAACCCTAGTCCTAGCCCCACACCTAGTCCAGCAACCAATCACACGAAACCCTAATCCCTACTTCCAATAGAAAGCCAAAGCCTAGCCCTAGTCCCATCAACCAATCACACAGGAAACCCTAATCCCTACTTCCAATAGAAAGCCTAACCCTAGCCCTAGTCCCAACCCCAGTACCAGCAACCAATCACACAGGAAACCCTAATTCCTACTTCCAGTAGAAAGCCTAACCCTAGCCCTAGGCCCAACCCTACATTGATTGAATCACTGACCCAGGAATCCATTCAGAACCCTCAAATACCAAACAAATGACAACACTAACCCTAATCCGATAGAAACACCAGATACAACCACCAATTAGAGCACACATGTACCATCCAATAGCAGACTATATAAGGTCCCAGAGACCTCAGGCAAGGTTTGCTGGCCAGAGAGTTGGAAGCTGCTCCTCCATTCAGACTCTCCTACGAGACAGACATGCTCAATCCACACTTTGGACTTCTGCAGGTAAGGGCCTAACAAACTTTGTCCTCTAACAATACTGTTTGTATAAAACTTTACTCACTCTCCTAGCCAAAAACCGAGTGCATAATCCCTATAAAACACAGCTAAAAGAGCTCACAGCAGATTACTGCTCTCTCAGAGCACCCTCTGTTCACTCTCTGATGTAGAAATATCCCTGTTGCTAGGGGAGGTGGTTTCACTCACTTGCTAACACAAAATGGGAGCTGGGGGTGGATTGCTTAACATACAGGTCTGAGCACAGAGCAAGGGAGAAATTAGGAGGGAAAAAACAGATAGTCACGGGGAATGAGAGGGAAAAAACTACAGATTTTGGACTACCAATCCCACAATTCAACAGGTTAAATGAAAACAGTCACGGGCAAGTAAAAACCACAAGTTTAAACACAAAACAGGTGAAGAAATTATGCAATCACGGGCAGGTTAAAAACGACAATTTTCAAACTGTAACAACCACAAGCAAAACAGTGAGAAGAAGAAAAAATAAATTGCTGCAATCACGGGTAGGAAAAATCGCCTTTTTAAAACATTTTTAGGAAAGAGACAGCACTAGTCTGCCTCCTTACCACCTCCTGGTCTTTGGTTCTCTGCAATCTGGGGCACAGGGAAACTGCAACTCACAAAATGGAGGTGAATGTTTTGGGGTTCACTCAGCAAACTCTTAAGAGGCCTGGGCATGTGTGAGAGGAGGGCTCAGGGTTGCCTGGGAGCTGGAGAGCCAATCAGCAGGCTTATGTTTGCTGGCTCTGGGGGGCTGGGAAGGGAAGCTGCTCCTCTATTCAGAATCTCCTAGGAGACAGACAGGCTCAATCCACACTTGGACTTCTGCAGGTAAGGGCCTAACAAACTTTGTCCTCTAACAATACTGTTTCTATAAAACTTTACTCACTCTCCTAGCCAAAAACCGAGTGCACAATCCCTAAAAAACACAGCTTAAACAGCTCACAGCAGAATACTGCTCTCTCAGAGCACCGTCTGTTCACTCTCTGATGTAGAAATATCCCTGTTGCTTGGGGGGGGGCTGGTTTCACTCACTTGCTAACACAAAATGGGAGCTGGGGGTGGATTGCTTAACATACAGGTCTGAGCACAGAGCAAGGGAGAAATTAGGAGGGAAAAAACAGATAGTCACGGGGAATGAGAGGGAAAAAACTACAGATTTTGGACTGCCAATCCCACAATTCAACAGGTTAAATGAAAACAGTCACGGGCAAGTAAAAACCACAAGTTTCAACACAAAACAGGTGAAGAAATTATGCAATCACTGGCAGGTTAAAAACTACAATTTTTAAACTGTAACAACCACAAGCAAAACAGTGAGAAGAAGAAAAAATAATTTGATGCAATCACGGGTATGGAAAATCGCTTTTTAAATTTTTTTAGGAAAGAGATAGCACTAGTCTGCCTCCTTACCACCTCCTGGTCTTTGGTTCTCTGCAATCTGGGGCACAGGGAAACTGCAACTCACAAAATGGAGGTGATGATGATGATTCTTGCACAGTTGTGATGCAGCAAGCCACAGCCCCTGACATTAGCTATCCCTCCACATTTAATACCTTTGTTTATTAAAGTGATTGTGTCCAATGGACCCCATGCTGGATGCCTGTAGTCTGAAATACTCCTTCTGGCTGATGCCCACTATCTTCTGTGGCAGAGGAAACAATATTGCCAGAATTGCTACCATAAAATGACTACTCTGGAAGGAGACAAAAATGATTAGGGATATATAGAGGGTCTGATGGTGAAGGCCTGTACTTGCGTTCTATTCTTAGTTTAAGCATTCTGTATTTGACAGGATCTTTAAAAATGTCCTCTGAAACTTTCAGCATTGAACCCATCAGCAGTAGATATTGTACTGTGCGTTCTGTTTTTGAGAGTGTTTCTACCAAAAAAAATCAATTTCCTCCTCTGTACTCTGCATGGGTAATTTATGGTATTCTGCAGCCCTTTGTATGACACTATGGTATGAGGAGGTGTCATCAGGTGGAGAAGGTTTTGTTGAGACTGGCGGCTTAAATCTCCATGTCTGGAAGGACCATATCATAATCATCCCGTGAGTCTGAGCTACGTTGTGTATCTGAGTAGTAACCCTCATTCTCCGGGCTATATTCTTCCTCCTCTTCCTGAGTTGGTGAGGGTGACCTTGTGTGTGGGGATAGTGGTTCACTTAATGGCATAGGGCTTGTGGCCCTATGTTCAATTGCCACTTTTTTTGGCAGTGGCTGTGGCACATCCAATTCTTCCCCCTGTCTTTTGGATGTTTCTTTATGGTGCTGTTTCTGCATTTATTATGTAGGTCTTCAAAAACATTGCCTTCTTCCTCATGTAGCATTTGTTTTTGTGTAGTCTTTGCCCGTTTCTCTGACCTTGTTGTTGCAGAGGAAGGCGTTTTTGTCTTTGGTGTAGTTAGAGCCAAGGTTTTCTTCGGCATCAATGAGTGTTTCGAGTCCGAATAGCTTGAAGCTGAGCATTTTTTTTGTTTCGACTGCTTGTTAGGGGCCAAAGCCTGGTGCAGGTGTTTCTTTGATGTTGATGGCTATTTTGGCATCGATGTCAGCCTGGTGTTGGTTCCATCCCTCTCTGTAGGCAATGTCGCCCAATCGGGATTGAGAACCTTTTCGTTCTGTCTCCGCTCCGAGGCGCGCTCTTGGTGTCGACTAGAGCACGAGGGCTGTGGCGCACCATGGCATGCGGGGGGAGACTTATGTACGATCTTATTCAATCGGGGGGGGTCAATTGTACTCACGGCCCTTGGCATGGTCTTCATTCTGGGCACGACCCGGTCATCGAAGTCTGTTGCGTAGTGTATTTTGTAATGTTGCTATGTGCTCCCCTAAGTGGCTACAGGTGTGTCCAGACATGGGTCCCTTGCTCACTGTGCCACTTGATTTAGGCTAGCTTGGCTGATAAGGGGTGACACCCTGAAACCAGTCCCAGGACGCTTGTTTCCGGTCCAGGGAGAACCTGGTTTAACAGTTCGGGATGGACTGTTCTCATGGGGAGCAGGGTCAAGAAGGATTTGCACATGGCTGGGTCCAAACTGGTGTGCCGTGGCGAGCAAAAGAATGATGGATTAAACCCAGATCTGTGACTGGGGGTGAGTGTTTGTAAAGTTTCAACACTCCGTCCATCATTTTATTTTGTGATGTTGCGTAGTGTCTTCGACCCGCACGTCTGACTCTTCTCCCCCATTGGATTCATTGGAGGCGACGTCGTGCGGGTTGGCGATGATGTACCCCTGCTTCCTGAATAAACTGTCCTTTTTAGCCCCCCTTGCCTGGAGAGGACCATTTCCGACAAGTGTGGAAGACGACAAAAAAGTCTAAGTCAGCGGCGCCCGTTTGATTCCTACCCGGTTACAACGGTTGTAGGAACCGTGTGTCTGTCTCCGCTGTCGATTCCTAATCCGTTAGGCAGCCGCATATATGTAAAAACTTACTGAGCTCCGACGCAGTCGTCCGAGCCCAATGGTGGAAAAAAATAATCTAACAAAGGAGCCGTTGAACAAGCTCAATGCCTCGAGGAGGAGGGGATACGACGCACAACGTCGACCATAAAAAGACTTCCTCGAGAAAACAAATTGCGGAGCCCGGGCCCAACACTAGATGGCAGTAGTGTGCATAACATGTGTATCTGCAGCCAACACATGCTACGAATATAACTTTTCTATTTTTTAAGTACAACAACACTTGAAAACCAGAGTTTATCTAATGCATCTTTAATCTACATATACTTACTTCCTTTATGCATCTATATTCCTTCCATGTACTTAGATCTATATATTTATTACTTTTCTCCAAAAAAAGCATATTCAATACACTACCCTATTTCTCACCCTATACTTCTATCAATATCTTTAATCTACATATACTTACTTCCTTTATGCATCTATATACTCCCGTGCCCAAGCAAGCAGTGTAAGAATCTAGGGATAAAACTGGACCAAGCCTTAACAATGAGAGAGCACATTTTGGCCACCACTGGCACATGCTACCACAACCTACGCCTATTGCGCAGAATTTTTCCCTACCTCCCTATTTCCACCCGTAGAACTCTGGTTCAGGCCATTGTAATAAGCAGATTAGACTATGGCAATGCCCTTTTGGCAGATGTCAGTGAAACGCTGATCTCTAAACTTCAGGTCGTTCAAAATACGGCAGCCAGGCTTGTCCTTAACTGCCCTTCTGGCACTTCCTCAGCGCCTCTGTTGAAAGAACTACACTGGTTGCCAGTGAAGAAACGCTCTTATTTTAAAATCTGATGTCTCACATATAATGCCTTAAAGGGTAAAGGCCCGCTTTATCTTTGGAAAAGACTAAAAGCCTATGCTCCCTGCCGTATTCTAAGATCTTGCTCGAAAGCCCTGTTGTGGGTCCCCCGGATTCGTTTAACACGTAGCGGTGGAAAGGCATTTTCCTATCTCGCCCCCGTGTACTGGAACAAGCTTCCGCTTCACGTTCGTTCCTGTCCAAATTACTGTAAATTCAGGAAACAACTCAAAGCCCACTTATTTTAATCACCCTCTCTGTCTCTTGATTTTTGTTCCGCAACAGCGCGGAGATGCTCTCGGGTGATTTGTGCGCTATATTAAGTCAAATTAACAATAACAACAATATACTTTCCATGTACTTATGGATCTAAATATTTATTACTTTTATCTAATTCAGCATATCCAATGCACTAAACTATTTCTCACCCTATACCTCTCTCAATATATCTTCTACCTCAACTCTGACTCATCTCAAACCTTTCTACTACTCTTTCCAATGCACTACCCTATTTCTCACCCTATACCTCTATCAATATATCCTCTACATCCACTCTCCGATTCATCCCAAACCACTATGATCCCCAAAATAACCCTTTCTACACTCTCCCCTACTCTAACCCTCCTTGCATCATCTGACACCTTTTACTATACCGATCCCCCAAAACAAGCCTTTCTAAACTCTTCCCTCTGACTCTTCCCCTCCACATCCCTTTTTACTCATCCCAAGCCTCCTCCTACTGCTATGACCTCTAAAACAAACAAACAAACAAACAAACAATAAAAGTCTAAATCCTTCACTCTTCTATCCCTCCACTATCCTTTTCAATCAAAATAACGGACTAACATGCCCACTTCTCAAATTTCATATTTCACTATACTAATTCACCACTAATCCTTTATGTGTTCCGGAGAAGCGTGCTACTCGCCAAAAAAGCGCTTCAACACCCCATCAGGGGTAACAAGCGCTATATAAATGCAAACCTTTTTCCCTCTTCGATCCTTCCGCTATCTTTCTCAATCCAAATAACTGACTAATATCCACCACTCAAATTACTTTCATATTTCACTATACTAATTCACCACTAATCCTTTATGGGTTCCGGAGTAGCGTGCTACTCATCGTAAAAGCACTTTGATGCCTCGTCAGGGGTAGTAAGCGCTATATAAATGCAATTACAATACAATACAATCAAAACCTACAGATACAGAATGCAAAGCAACGACAGACCACCTCAATGCTGCAGGACTGACAGGCCTGGCCCTCGGCTGGCTTAGGTACTTGTCGGATCAGGCACAGGTTGTATACATGCACCCTTTGACAGGTCATAAGCTGCTACTTACAACAGAGTTCCCAAGGGCTCCGCCTTCTCTCCATCCAGTTTATCCTCTATATCCAACCTTTTGAGGAACCGGTGCACTCCTTCAGTTTTAAGACCTTTTCCTATGCAGACGACACCAGTCTACTGCTCAAACTTGATCAAAAGTCTATTAGCGTGCTTGGTGACGGTTTTAAATAACATCCAGAAGTAGGTGATGAACAAAGACTTTGGAGCTCAAATGAGAGCAGACTGATGTCTTGATTCCTGGTACGATGCTTCATGCTGGTCTGACAAAAGTGTGGCGGGAGCATCTTTCTCCTTTACTCCTTTTTCCCCCAAAGCAAAAAATCTTGGCATCTTGTTTGACACAAATCTCTCCATCGTAGCACAGATGCAAAAGATGTGGGAATAAATGGTTACATACATGTAGTCTTGGTTGAGCATCATAGGAATCTTCTCTGGGGACACGAATCTTAAACGCAAATAAAGTTTTGAGAGGGTGAAGAGTCCAGCATCATTAGCTTTCCTATTGTCACTTTCTATTTGTTGTGTATTCTGGTGGTTTGTTTTCAGTGTTTTCCAAAGTTTCCAAAAACTGTAAAATCAGTGGTTACTAATGTTTACACATTTCTGCTCCATAAAAAAATAATTGGAATAGTGATTTGCATGTGCTTCTAAACAATTTGGCTTCTATTTCCTTCTTTCGCCCTTTCTTCCTATTATTAATTCTTCATTCCCATCTTTCCAGCTCCTAATTCTCTCCTCTGTACCTTTTTCTTATATTTGCTCTCCCAAGTAACTTTTCATTATTTCCCTAACCTTGTTCCCTGTGTCATTTCCCAGCATTCGAACTCCTCTTTGCAGCAGTCCAGCCCTACACTATTTATGTCCAGGATGTACATGGATGGGGATATCAGCACCCATCAAGATTTGATTCCAGCAGATAAAAGGCCAATGGTGAAAATGTAACACATGTTCCTGCTGTGCTCTTCTTCAGACAAATATCAAGGCTAGACTGAATGAAGATTTTCTACTTGGGACATAAGACTATGTGCGTGTGGATATATAGACAGACAGTGTGGGGTGCTCAGTGCTTTGTTGATATTGCTAACTAGTGTCACACTGCCCTGCTCTTTGTCCCAAGATACCAAACGTGGTAGTACTGTCCGCATGGGATTTTGGTTTATTTGAAAGCCAGCACTAGAACCACTGGTATGTGGGCCTTCATTTATTTAAGTACGGGGGCTGCACTCCAACGCATGTGCCAGCGCTTTGCCTTTGTGTTCTATGTAGCAATCACCGCTCTGGTGCATTTTGTGTCCTGGGAAAAATGACAAGAACAAGCACAGCTCGATATGTTTCCATTAACTACATGACTGTAATTTGTACTGGTGATTTCTTCAGGCGCTAGGTCTTCTAAATTCAGGACTAAGGGTACAATCTTCATTTTGACATGGTGGCAATAATAATGAAAACTCTACTTTTTTTTTTTTTTTAATAGAGTTTTATATAGCGTGAACTTGACCCGAAGGTATCGGGTATCAGAGCGCTTTACACGAGCGCCAGCTGCGTTACATGAGGACACATTCATTTTTTTTTTGTTAGGCATGGGGAGATTAAGGTCCAGATGTATCAAAGGATTTTACCCATTCTGAGTCTATGGGAAAATGTGTTCATACATATGGCCCTAAGTGATTTGCCCAGAATCACAGGATGTTGCGCGTCCTTGCCAAGACTCGAACCCGGTTCCCCAGTGTCGAGGTCGACCGCCCTAGCCATTAGGCCAACTCCTCTCCCTAGTTGATGATCCTTGGTCTGTATTGCATCTAATTCAGTGTAAAGGCTCAGAATGGGCCAGTGCACCTATTTTTGCTCCGACTGTGTTGTTAGTTGCACATACTTGGAAACAGAGCAGTGGCTGTCTCTTCATGTTTCTAAGCTGCACTGTCTGCAATGTATACACGGAGTATTTCTGAATGTATTTACTTGTATATTTTCTGAATGTATGTACTGAAGTCAGCTTAGTTTCAGTCAAACTGGTACGTGGACCTCTTCTGAGTCTGTTCTTTGGTGCAGAAAATGTTTATGAAATGGTCCGTGTTCGTCTGTAGCAGAGGAAGCAGCTTCTATAAGAAGGTCTTTCAGACTATTGCTATGTAAACCTCAGATTAAGAGTATTAGGTAGAGTTCCTTATGTGAGGACATTCATTCTAGATGCGTGATATAAGCCCAGTGACTTTGTTGCCACAATCTTGATACCTGAGCTTTCACCAGTGAAGGAGGATGTCCTCATGTTGGTACCGCTTCACCTGGATTGAGACCCTGCTCGACATTCAGCTGTCAATCTGGTGCCCACTACATAGCAATTTGCAGTGAATAGTGAGCTGAATCTATAGGAGGGGAGTCATGCTCTCAAAGTGAGAATGGAAGTTGCACAAGGCAGTCCCGAGAAATTATGGATGGTCAAAAGGGCATATTGACCAGCTTACCATAGCCCAAAAGGGACACTGCATAAACATCCATCACAGAAAAGTGCTCAGTTAGAGACTGCACTTCCACTGCTTTGTTACGAAAGAGCATCAAGGCAGCAAAAATGCAGCAAAATCTGGTGTTTTTCAGTTTCTACTGAAAAACAAACATTCCCTTCGGTGGCGTTTTATCAGTTAGAAATTGGTTTTAACTGGAAACCAGAAACCCCAAGTGTAATGCAATGTAGCAACTCTTCTAAAAAAATCCTATTCAGTTGAAAGTTTTCAAATATGTATACTATGTGATCTACCATAAAAACAGTAATGACCTTCCTAACACTGGACTGCAACATCCTGGAAGAGAGTCTGCTGCCCAACGTCTTAATACAGAGGAAAAGGAGCAGCCTGACACGCCTGCACACACCAAAATTAGTAAATAAAAAGCCTGTTACTTTAGTGGTACCCACACCCCTAACATCCTCAGAAACTGACCTACCCAAGCAGGTATTCTGTTCAGTACTGATGTTAGGGTACCAGATGGAACCTCAATCAACAAGACTTTCCCCCCAGGATCTGAAGGACACCATCGGCTAATCTCAACCTCATCGCAAGAGACACACCATATACTCAAACACCAAACAGACGGACACATATCACCCTACTCCAAGAATCCCACAGCACAGAGATAGACGCATAAGGGCTTCAGAAGCATTGGAGAGGACAGCTGTTCTCCACAAATTACTCCACATATGCCCGTGGAGTCCCAGTTCAGTCTTATACCACAGTATTGGATAAAAGCTGGAGTCCCTGTCCAGCCTTATGCCACAGTATTGGAAGAAATTCTGGAGTTCCAGTTCAGTCTTGTACCACAGTATTAGATAAAAGCTGGAGTCCCAGTTCAGCCTTATGCCAAAGTGGCGGAAAAAATTCTGGAGTCCCAGTTCATCCTTAGACCACAATATTGGATAAAAGCTGGAGTCCCAGTTCAGCCTTATGCCACAGTATTGGAATAAATTCTGGAGTCCCAGTTCAGTCTTGTACCACAGTATTGGATAAAAGCTGGAGTCCCAGTTCAGCCTTATGCCACAGTATTGGAAAAAATTCTGGAGTCCCAGTTCAGCCTTATGCCATAGTATTGGATAAAAGCTGGAGTCCCACTTCAGACTTATGCCACATTATTGGATAAAAGTTGGAGCCCCATTTCAGCCTTATGCCACATTATTGGATAAAAGCTGGAGTCCCAGTTCAGCCTTATGCCACATTATTGGTTAAAAGCTGGAGTCCCAGTTCAGCCTTATGCCATATTATTGGTTAAAAGCTGGTGTCCCAGTTCAGCCTTAACCCCAGCATTGGAGGGCAGATACGATCTAGTGGAGGGTAGACTAGATGGTAACCCATAACTCATTTGTGGTATGGAGCATATAAGCCCTAAACTCGGAGCAGACTACTTTTAAAAATATATTATTGGACCAACTCGCACAATGGACTGATATACTCTGGATATGAGGAGTGAATTTTAATTGTGTGCAAGATGTCTGTCTCAGTAGATCACACGCCCCACTCCGTCAAGCACCCACGTCATTCAGCACTAGGAATCCATCCCACTGTCTGGAATACTAGTCTTTGGTCGACATATGGAGACAACACCACCTGGGGGTCAAAATCCACTCTTTTTACCCATCCCACATGACCAACATGTTAAGACTAGATAGAACTGTTGGCGCCCTGGACAACGGCCGGGCTGGAGCATGTTGGGGATTGCTATCTGGATAAAACACTGATCCCATTTGAGGAATTGGTGGAGAGCTGTGGTCTCCCCCCGGGGCAGTTCCTACAGTACGAGGCCCTCACTCGCACCTTTGGAAAGTTGTGGGAGGGGAGAGGGAGGAGCCTGAAACTCACCCAGTGTTGCATTCGTTGATCACCCTGGGTTCCGCAGGACACCAAGTGAAGTGGTTCTATGCTACCCTGCTCACCACGTCCCTTACCCCATTGCACGAATTGCGGGGGAGGTGGGAGAGGATTGAAGATGGAGAACTCTCAGATGTAGAATGGAGCAAAATTTTACAATCCCCTAAGAAGGTCTCCCGAAATACCCGCTTGAAGTATGTATACATGACCTACATGACACCTCACCGCCTCAACGTCACTTACGGAGGGGAAATAGGGAAGTGCCCAAGATGTTCCCACATAGACGCAGATTTCATACATATGACATGGGAATGTCAGAGCACACGTATATTCTGGAAAGCAATTTTAGCTAAGATTAAAGATGCCTTGGGATGAGAGTTAGCCCTTACAGTGCGGGTATGCCTGTTGGGACTTTTTCCCCGACCACATAAACGCCAAGTTGGGAATAGATTGATCGATTTAGCCATGGGGCTAGCTAAGCAAAGAATTGCGTTAGAATGGAAGTCTGCGACTGGACCCCAGTTTGCAACTTGGAACCGCAACGTGATTAACTGGGCTGGGGCCAAAAGCAGAGCGCTGCACTGGGAGGAATCTAGGGGAGTGCGGAAACACCCCATAGCTGATCTCTGGAAGGAAGCATTGGTGTCATAAAAACGCCTACTTAGTCAGGCAGCGAGGGAGGGGAGAGTGGTGGCGAGCAGGAATAGGCAGAAACATAACATCACAGCAACCTCGTCCCTATAATGAGATATGGGGTTAGATTCAGTTATTGGACACCAGTGATGTTTATAACCAAGAATGAGATGCGGAACCACGAAGGAAACTAGTATATTATGAGAAACCCTCCCAGCCCAATTTGGGGCCCATTGATGAGCTCTGTAAACTGTATACTACGAGTAAGACACTTATTTCCAAACACATACCACCCACCTGCAAACGTTTTAGTTAATAGTTAGAAGCTATCGTTTATCCCTCAAATATGAAGGATGTTGTTATGTACTGGAATGGCGCTGACAACTGCCCACCTAGAAGAGACTGAATAGACTGCGAACCGCATTGCGGAATAGATATCTGTTTATTAAAGGCTAGGACACGCCAGTAGGCTGCATTCTGGCTCCAAAATCCGTGTACACATGGAATTTGACATGTATCCTGTGAGCTCGAAAGTGTATAATTTGATGCAACAGTACTGTACAAGATAATTGTGTTTGAAGAATAGCTGGATTTTTGTAAACAGTAATTTTAAATATAAAATGCCTATAAAAATACGTTTAAAAAAATCATTCTACTTTCCAGGAAAAGCTTCCATCAGAATGTGTGAGGGACTATTTGCTGCTGCGCCAACTCACACGGTACTAGCGTGTGTCTCATGGTATTGGCTCACTTCACAAGGTCACCCGGTGAAGAGCCAGTATCACATGGTGGACTGGAAACCCTTTCACAGCGTGGGTTTTCCAGCTGGTGTATGAAGGCTTTGAAGCAGGGGCGGCTCCTCCGTAATGGTGGAGAAGCGTCGCACCACAGCCTGCACCAGCAGATGATAAATGAAATAATAACACAATGTTATCATCATTTTATTTATGCTGTCTGAGCCCCGCAATAAGTATAGGGCGGAGCCGGGCATGTCAGGGCGGAGGAGTAGTGTGCACTTATAAGTGCACATGTGTGTTGCCAAATACACATGCGCACTTATGTTTCTACAACCCAGCTGTATTACATAGCCGGGTCGGAGAAAAGCTACAGGCTTCAATGCACTGTCTGAGTGGTCAAACTAATCTGCTCAGACCAATCATGGTGCTCCTCTAAGGCTATGAGAGCAGCGTCTTGATTGGATGTAGAGCTCATGCCCTGAGGGCCCATCCCCTTTCGGCCTGACGAGAGGAGCAGTGAGGCGGCCGTCAGCGGGGGCGGAGTGACAGGTTAAGTCTTTTATTTTTTAATATTATTTCTCCCCCCCAACCCCTCACCCTCCCCCTGCGGCTGCCCCACCACTTTAGATAGGCGGCGGCCGCCACTGCTTTGAAGTACTGAAATTCATTACTGATTTCACAACCTCACTGGGGCTAACATGCTGTGCATTCAGTTCAGAAGCCTTTTGTGTTTGTGGCCCAAGTAGGAGTCACTACCCCCCTCTCCAGGTCCCATCCCATCAAGTGCTTCCCCAAACAATGACAGATTTAAGTCCTGTCGCCATATCTAGGCCAGGCCTCCATCAATGTCCTTTACAAGGTACACCAGGCTTTCATAGTCTGAAGAGCCCCACCCCCATCTCCAGGTCTCGCTCCCTCCGTTACCCTGCTTCCACCCTCACACCTTGAAAATTTGTCATCAATGGGCAGGTCTCAATTTTACCTCTTAGAAATGCAATCACCAGTGTTTGTCATATTCAATTTGTTTTCTCCTGTATGTGGTCTATATAGAAAGCAATCCTTTTTCATGGTCTGGCTTGTCAGCACAGCTGTTACCAGACAATTATGTGAGTATCACTAGAGACAGGTTTTGGCTCCTCCCATAGGTTGGGTACCAGGAGTACATGTTTTGATTGGGCAGACGTGTACTTCCACAAAATAAAAATGCTTGCCCTCCACCGGCTGTGATTAATTTGTTTATTTATTTAGCTGCCTGAGCTTGAACTTTCAGGGGCACACACAACACAGTAATGCTATTAAAGTGTCTTAGATAAATAGGTAAATTGATGTTGTTGTTCTCTGGCAGCAGCATGGAGGGGAGGAGGGCAGTCATTAACCATGGATTTTTCGGTCTGGCTTGAAATTCCAACTATCACCTACACCAATATTATTCTACAGTTCTTTGCTTCCACACAAATACATATCATCCTCATGCTATATACTAGTAATGCTGCAAAGTAAGACCAATTAGCATTGCCAATGCTTGTTACTAATTTTTCCCCAGTATTGGCAAACTCAATATGGTAGGCTTTAAAGAGGTAAACAGAGTATTTGCACGCAGTGAATGTATACAGCACATGCAAATGGCTGTGCTTACATGCGTTGGAACATAAAGCCAGACATACTCCCTGTGCCATTGCTTGTTTATCTCAGCTCGTACATATGTTAACAGTAGTAGAGCACCCTCTTGTGGTCAGACGGGCTAGTGCTGCTCAATACACAGACTGACACTTTGGAGTCCAAATTAATCTCGTTTGTTGTGAATATTAGCTGTTGTGTTGTGAATATTATCCTCGGATTATGGGGTAAAATTTCTGAGAACTACTTTATCTAGAGCGCCTGTTCCGTCTGATGTCACCCAGGGAGACATTTTGAGTATACAGTTGTGTTTTTTTTTTTTATCTTTGCCGAAGCGATTAGTTTCTTCTCCCCCCCAAATGGTTTGGGGAGTTTATTCCCGATTAGCCAAAATAGTTTAATCCTAGTCGAATTAGCTGGGGATGTGTAAACATTCTTGAGTAAACGATTTATTTATTTATTCTCATTGCGCCTATTGCATCTTCAACCCTTTGAAAGTGTTTATTTAGCTCGGGCAGTTTTATTGTTTTTAAAACTACTTTTGTGTAGCCGCTACGTTCTTTATTTCTTGGCGGTTTGAGTCGTGCATCTGTCAGTGTTGAGGTTTTAGGCTCGGACAGAGCTACCTAATGGTTATCTCGGGTGCCTGTGTTCGCTTCTAGGCGCTTACAAACGGATTTGGGAGTTTGCAGGAACTCTGCTTCAGCGCATTAAACCCGTCGCTTCTGTGCCACCGGGACCCTGACAGTGATTTCTTAGCAGAGGCCCTGAATATATGTTTGCTTTTTCATATGGAATCGGGGCACACGCAGTTCACTGCTCCCAGCGTTTTGTAAATTCTACGAGGGCCGCATTGGCTGCTCCAAGCCGGTCACAGGCCCTCAGAACTGCCCCTTCACTCGGCCCCCAAGAGCAGACACAACCCCGAGACAAGAGAAGGGCCGCACTCGGCCCCCAAGAGCAGATACAACCCCGAGACAAGAGAAGGGGCCGCACTCGGCCCCCAAGAGCAGACACAACCCCGAGACAAGAGAAGGGCCGCACTCGGCCCCCAGAGCAGACACAACCCGAGACAAGAGAAGGGCCGCACTCGGCCCCCAAGAGCAGACACAACCCCGAGACAAGAGAAGGGCCGCACTCGGCCCCAAGAGCAGACACAACCCCGAGACAAGAGAAGGGCCGCACTCGGCCCCAAGAGCAGACACAACCCCGAGACAAGAGAAGGGCCGCACTCGGCCCCCAAGAGCAGACACAACCCCGAGACAAGAGAAGGGCCGCACTCGGCCCCCAAGAGCAGACACAACCCCGAGACAAGAGAAGGGCCGCACTCGGCCCCCAAGAGCAGACACAACCCCCGAGACAAGAGAAGGGCCGCACTCGGCCCCCAAGAGCAGACACAACCCCCGAGATAAGAGAAGGGCCGCACTCGGCCCCCAAGAGCAGACACAACCCCCGAGATAAGAGAAGGGCCGCACTCGGCCCCCAAGAGCAGACACAACCCACGAGACAAGAGAAGGGCCGCACTCGGCCCCCAAGCGAAGACACAACCCCGAGACAAGAGAAGGGCCGCACTCGGCCCCCAAGAGCAGATACAACCCCGAGACAAGAGAAGGGCCGCACTCGGCCCCCAAGAGCAGACACAACCCCGAGACAAGAGAAGGGCCGCACTCGGCCCCCAAGAGCAGACACAACCCCGAGACAAGAGAAGGGCCGCACTCGGCCCCCAAGAGCAGACACAAACCCCGAGACAAGAGAAGGGCCGCACTCGGCCCCCAAGAGCAGACACAAACCCCGAGACAAGAGAAGGGCCGCACTCGGCCCCCCAAGAGCAGACACAACCCCGAGACAAGAGAAGGGCCGCACTCGGCCCCAAGAGCAGACACAACCCCGAGATAAGAGAAGGGCCGCACTCGGCCCCAAGAGCAGACACAACCCCGAGACAAGAGAAGGGCCGCACTCGGCCCCCAAGAGCAGACACAACCCCGAGACAAGAGAAGGGCCGCACTCGGCCCCAAGAGCAGACACAACCCCGAGACAAGAGAAGGGCCGCACTCGGCCCCCAAGAGCAGACACAACCCCGAGACAAGAGAAGGGCCGCACTCGGCCCCAAGAGCAGACACAACCCCGAGACAAGAGAAGGGCCGCACTCGGCCCCCAAGAGCAGACACAACCCAGAGACAAGAGAAGGGCCGCACTCGGCCCCCAAGAGCAGACACAACCCAGAGACAAGAGAAGGGCCGCACTCGGCCCCCAAGAGCAGACACAACCCCGAGACAAGAGAAGGGCCGCACTCGGCCCCCAAGAGCAGACACAACCCCGAGACAAGAGAAGGGCCGCACTCGGCCCCCAAGAGCAGACACAACCCCCGAGATAAGAGAAGGGCCGCACTCGGCCCCCAAGAGCAGACACAACCCCCGAGATAAGAGAAGGGCCGCACTCGGCCCCCAAGAGCAGACACAACCCCCGAGATAAGAGAAGGGCCGCACTCGGCCCCCAAGAGCAGACACAACCCCGAGACAAGAGAAGGGCCGCACTCGGCCCCCAAGAGCAGACACAACCCCGAGACAAGAGAAGGGCCGCACTCGGCCCCAAGAGCAGATACAACCCCGAGACAAGAGAAGGGCCGCACTCGGCCCCCAAGAGCAGACACAACCCCGAGACAAGAGAAGGGCCGCACTCGGCCCCCAAGAGCAGACACAACCCCGAGATAAGAGAAGGGCGCACTCGGCCCCCAAGAGCAGACACAACCCCGAGACAAGAGAAGGGCCGCACTTGGCCCCCAAGAGCAGACACAACCCCGAGACAAGAGAAGGGCCGCACTTGGCCCCCAAGAGCAGACACAACCCCGAGACAAGAGAAGGGCCGCACTCGGCCCCCAAGAGCAGACACAACCCCCGAGACAAGAGAAGGGCCGCACTCGGCCCCCAAGAGCAGACACAACCCCGAGACAAGAGAAGGGCCGCACTCGGCCCCCAAGAGCAGACACAACCCCGAGACAAGAGAAGGGCCGCACTCGGCCCCAAGAGCAGATACAACCCCGAGACAAGAGAAGGGCCGCACTCGGCCCCCAAGAGCAGACACAACCCCGAGACAAGAGAAGGGCCGCACTCGGCCCCCAAGAGCAGACACAACCCCGAGACAAGAGAAGGGCCGCACTCGGCCCCCAAGAGCAGACACAACCCCGAGACAAGAGAAGGGCCGCACTCGGCCCCCAAGAGCAGACACAACCCCCGAGATAAGAGAAGGGCCGCACTCGGCCCCCAAGAGCAGACACAACCCCCGAGACAAGAGAAGGGCCGCACTTGGCCCCCAAGAGCAGACACAACCCCGAGACAAGAGAAGGGCCGCACTTGGCCCCCAAGAGCAGACACAACCCCGAGACAAGAGAAGGGCCGCACTCGGCCCCCAAGAGCAGACACAACCCCGAGACAAGAGAAGGGCCGCACTTGGCCCCCAAGAGCAGACACAACCCGAGACAAGAGAAGGGCCGCACTCGGCCCCCAAGAGCAGACACAACCCCGAGACAAGAGAAGGGCCGCACTCGGCCCCCAAGAGCAGAACACAACCCCGAGATAAGAGAAGGGCCGCACTTGGCCCCCAAGAGCAGACACAACCCCGAGACAAGAGAAGGGCCGCACTTGGCCCCCAAGAGCAGACACAACCCCGAGACAAGAGAAGGGCCGCACTCGGCCCCCAAGAGCAGATACAACCCCGAGACAAGAGAAGGGCCGCACTCGGCCCCCAAGAGCAGACACAACCCCGAGACAAGAGAAGGGCCGCACTCGGCCCCCAAGAGCAGACACAACCCCGAGACAAGAGAAGGGCCGCACTCGGCCCCCAAGAGCAGACACAACCCCGAGACAAGAGAAGGGCCGCACTCGGCCCCCAAGAGCAGACACAACCCCGAGACAAGAGAAGGACCGCACTCGGCCCCCAAGAGCAGACACAACCCCGAGACAAGAGAAGGGCCGCACTTGGCCCCCAAGAGCAGACACAACCCCCGAGATAAGAGAAGGGCCGCACTCGGCCCCCAAGAGCAGACACAACCCCGAGACAAGAGAAGGGCCGCACTCGGCCCCCAAGAGCAGACACAACCCCGAGACAAGAGAAGGACCGCACTCGGCCCCCAAGAGCAGACACAACCCCGAGACAAGAGAAGGGCCGCACTTGGCCCCCAAGAGCAGACACAACCCCCGAGATAAGAGAAGGGCCGCACTCGGCCCCCAAGAGCAGACACAACCCCGAGACAAGAGAAGGGCCGCACTTGGCCCCCAAGAGTAGACACAACCCCCGAGATAAGAGAAGGGCCGCACTCGGCCCCCAAGAGTAGACACAACCCCGAGACAAGAGAAGGGCCGCACTCGGCCCCCAAGAGCAGACACAACCCCGAGACAAGAGAAGGGCCGCACTCGGCCCCCAAGAGCAGACACAACCCCGAGACAAGAGAAGGGCCGCACTCGGCCCCAAGAGCAGACACAACCCCGAGACAAGAGAAGGGCCGCACTCGGCCCCCAAGAGCAGACACCACCCCGAGATAAGAGAAGGGCCGCACTCGGCCCCCAAGAGCAGACACAACCCCGAGACAAGAGAAGGGCCGCACTCGGCCCCCAAGAGTAGACACAACCCCCGAGATAAGAGAAGGGCCACACTCGGCCCCCAAGAGCAGACACAACCCCGAGACAAGAGAAGGGCCGCACTTGGCCCCCAAGAGTAGACACAACCCCCGAGATAAGAGAAGGGCCGCACTCGGCCCCCAAGAGCAGACACAACCACGAGACAAGAGAAGGGCCGCACTCGGCCCCCAAGAGCAGACACAACCCCGAGACAAGAGAAGGGCCGCACTTGGCCCCCAAGAGCAGACACAACCCCGAGACAAGAGAAGGGCCGCACTTGGCCCCCAAGAGCAGACACAACCCCGAGACAAGAGAAGGGCCGCACTTGGCCCCCAAGAGCAGATACAACCCCGAGACAAGAGAAGGGCCGCACTCGGCCCCCAAGAGCAGACACAACCCCGAGACAAGAGAAGGCCCGCACTCGGCCCCCAAGAGCAGACACAACCCCGAGACAAGAGAAGGGCCGCACTTGGCCCCCAAGAGTAGACACAACCCCCGAGATAAGAGAAGGGCCGCCGAGGGGCATCAAGGGAACAGAGTAGAAAGGGTCCAACAAGGCCCTGGCCTGGGCTGCCTGGCCTTATCTTTCCAAGCTGGCTATAAAATGGCACCCCGAATGTGGGGGAGACGGGGTGCTCAGCAGGCTCCCACACCTCCCAGGCTACTGCGCTGTCTGGAATGCCCGCTCCGAGCCAGTAGGTGCTGCTATTAATCTGGTGGGTTTTTAGGTCGAGCCTAGCGGCAGTGCGCATGCGCTGCTCGCTCTGCGAGACTGCTGTAGTAGAGTATGGGAGAGAAGTCGCGCCCACTCTCCTCCCATATTTTTCATTGGCTTGTGTCATTGTCTTTCGTAAATGCTGCCTTCGGATTCATTACTAGGCTTGTTAGTCCCTCCTTAGCACAGCCTTGTCTTCATTTGTACCCTCCCATGGCGGCTAGCCCCTTTACTTTGATTGTTACAAGGGACCTGTTATTTAGTCTGTAAGCACTATTTACTTTATCGAGTTTCTCTTACTGCAGGTCGGACATGCGCTGCTTCAGCTGAAACCACTTGTGTATTTTTAAGCAGCACAGCCGCCCCCGTAACACAGGCACCTGCTTTCAATCACTTTAACCCGGCATTATCTGGTGTCTGTTTCAACCCACCAAGTAAAATGGATTTAGAAATGATTAGCGAATTAAATGATGTGAATTCCAGGTAGCACATAATCCTGTGCTAATGGGCTGAAGCTGACAACAGCACATCTGTGTTACATGTCATCTGTACTAAAGCCACCTGAAGGGTTGTTTTCAAAAGCCTGTTTTATTAACAACACCAACACCACCAATACCACAAACTCCACCAATACATCCACCATCAATACCACCACCACCACCACCAATACCACCACCAATACCACTACCACCAATACCACCACCACCAATACCACTACCACCAATACCACCACCAATACCACCACCACCAATACCACCACCATCAAAACCACCACCAATACCACTACCACCGCCAATACCACCACCACCGCCAATACCACCGCCAATACCACCACCACCAATACCACCACCACCGCCAATACCACCAGAAATACCACCACCACCAATACCACCACAACCAATACCACCATCACCACCAATACCACCACCACCACCAATACCAATACCACCACCACCAGTACCACCAATACCAGTACCACCAATACCAGTACCACCACCACCGATACTGCCACCACCAATACCGCCATCACCAATACCAGTACCACCAATAATACCAGTACCACCAATAATACCAATACCACCAATACCGCCACCACCAATACCACCACCAATACCACCAATACCACCACCACTAATACCAATACCACCACCTCAGTGCCTCTCGCTCACTAGTAATAGCAGGGGCACTGTACGAGGCCGAAGCTGCAGCCGAGACCATCCCTCCCTCCCTCCATGCCTGCCATAAAGCACAGCCCGCCCTGCACCAGGAGGTGAAGCCAGGGCCCTACTACAGCTGGAGTGTTTTTTATTAGGCCAAAGATAGCAATGGCATTACGCAATGCCACACTGCACACTCAAATCACGGAGAGGGCAGGAAATAGCTTCCCCCCCCCGCTCTTACTCCTGAGCCGCGACAGTGTAAACAGAGAGCGAAAGGTGTTGGAACGCTTTGTTAGTGTTTATAGCTCGGATCATATGTAACTCTCACTTCACACTTTGTGTCTGTGTAATTTACAACACTTACACATCTTCTTCACTGCACTATTTATCACTACTTTGAAGAAGTCACAGGCCTGTCTCTTCCTCTGATATTTACAATCTAACAAGCGGTCAAGAAGGTCCTTTATTGCAATGCAATAGGTCTCGCATTTGCGAGAGTTTAAGCTATTAGTATTGTAAAAGACAATGCCTTTTATTTATGTTTTAAAACCCAAAACATTAATAAAAGGCATTGTAATTTACAAAGCCAATAGCTCAAACTCGTGTGAATGCAAGACCTATTGCATTGCAAATGCTTGTTTTCTTTACTCTTCATCAAACCGTCCCTTGTGACATTCTTACATGTTCAGAACTTTTAAAACAATTGTTCATATCATGCCGGGTTATCCCGGGTCCTTCGCAGTCTAGAGCAGCAAAACGGACCCAGATAACTGATTGTGATAATAACATCGACTTGTTTGTATGTAGTGCCATGAGATCTTAGACCAGTCTCAAAATGGTTTCTGCTCCGATCACAGCACCGAGTCCGCCCTCATTGCTGCCATTGATCACATTCGCATGCAGGTAGATCAGGGTGGCTCAGCGGTGCTGATTATGCTTGATCTATCGGCTGCTATCGATACCGTTTCTCCTATACGGATGGTTCAACTATTGCGGGAGGTGGGAGTTTTGGGAAAGGCCTTGAAGCTTCTCCACTCCTTTTTGACGGGGAGATCGAACATCGTCAGCTGCGGAGGTTTCAGAGCTAAGGCTTTCAGCCTACCCTGCGGGGTTCCCCAGTGCTCATCACTGAACCCCATCCTCTCTAACGTGTACGTGACCCATCTGGCTGAGTTGGTGAGATCTTTTGGGTTCCAGGTGATTTCCTATGCGGACAACACGCAGATCATGGTTTCCATCTGTAATGATTTGCAACTGGTCGCAGAAAAATTTAACCACTGCATGGCTAGTACTATCGGCTGGATGAAGAACAATTCCCTCAAGATCAATGCAGAGAAAACTGAGATTTTAGTTTTTGGTCCGGAGAACTCCATCTGGTCGAACGCCTGGTGGCCGGCAGACTGTGGTCCTCTCCCCGTCCCGGCTAGGACAGTTAAAAATCTGGAGGTCACTTTTGACAAGGGTCTGACTTTCGACTCTCAGGTCAACCACACGGTTAGCACCTGCTTCTATATTTTGAAAACCCTGAGAAAGGTGCTTCCGTACATTCCATTTGAACTGCACCGGCCCACCATCCTGCAGTTTCTAAGTGCTGCAAATAACAGCGATTGCTAATTTATTGCCCTGGGATGGATTAAAGGTGGGGTCTACCTTGCCTCATGTGAACTCGTGACCTTCAGAAACTTCCGTTGCCAGCAGCGAGAGTTAAACTAACGAACACATCTCATGGTTCCATCACAAAGGTCGCACTGCAAGGGCTGTCAGGGGGCCTCACACCGTGCAACAGGGCCCCTGGTCCCATCCCAGAGGGGGCACTGACTGACTGCCACTGCCCCCGGCTGCCTGGGCTGTCAGGGGTCCTCCCACCCTACAACAAGGCCCCTGGTCCCATCCCAGAGGGGCCCTGACTCTCA
Organism: Calotriton arnoldi; assembly: GCA_963921515.1. Classification (NCBI taxonomy): domain Eukaryota; kingdom Metazoa; phylum Chordata; class Amphibia; order Caudata; family Salamandridae; genus Calotriton; species Calotriton arnoldi. The sequence continues at coordinate 5,194,065 of CAWUFW010000167.1, forward strand.
CTGTCCGGGGGCCTCTCACCGCGCAACAGGGCCCCTGGTCCCATCCCAAAGGAGGCACTGACTCTCACTGCCCGGGGGCCTCTCACCGCACAACAGGGCCCCTGGTCCCATCCCAAAGGAGGCACTGACTGTCACTGCCCGGGGCCCTCTCACCGCACAACAGGGCCCCTGGTCCCATCCCAAAGGAGGCACTGACTCTCACTGCCCGGTCTGCCTGGCCTGTCAGGGGTCCTTTGTACCACCCAAAGGAGGCACTGACTCTCACTGCCCGGGCTGCCTGGCCTGTCAGCGGTCCTCTCACTGCACAACAGGGCCCCTGGTCCCATCCCAAAGGAGGCACTGACTCTCACTGTCCGGGGCCTCTCACCCTACAACAAGGCCCCATGTCCCATCCCATAGGGGGCCCTGACTCTCACTGTCCGGGGGCATCTCACTGCGCAACAGGGCCCCTGGTCCCATCCCAAAGGAGGCACTGACTGCCACTGCCCGGGGTCCTCTCACTGCACAACAGAGCCCCTGGTCCCACCCAAAGGAGGCACTGACTGCCACTGCCCGGGGTCCTCTCACCGCACAACAGGGCCCCTGGTCCCACCCAAAGGTGGCACTGATTCTCACTGCACAACAGGGCCCTGGTCCCATCCCAGATGGGGCACTGACTCTCACTGTCCGGGGGCCTCTCACCGCACAACAGAGCCCCTGGGCCCACCGCAAAGGTGGCACTGACTCTCACTGCCTGGGGGCCTCTCACTGCACAACAGGGCCCCTGGTCCCATCCCAGAGGGGGCACTGACTCGCACTGTCCGGGGGCCTCTCACCGCACAACAGGGCCCCTGGTCCCACCCTAAAGGTGGCACTGACTCTCACTGCCCAGGGGCCTCTCACCGCACAACAGGGCCCCTGGTCTCATCGCAAAGGAGGCACTGACTCTCACTGTCCGGGGGCCTCTCACCGCACAAAAGGTTTCCTGGCCCCACCCCAAAGGTGGCACTGACTCTCACTGCCGAGGGGCCACTCACCGCACAACAGGGCCCCTGGTCTCATCCCAAAGGAGGCACTGACTCTCACTGTCCGGGGGCCTCTCACCGCACAACAGGGCCCCTGGTCCCACCCCAAAGGAGGCACTGACTGCCACTGCCCGGGGTCCTCTCACCGCACAACAGGGCCCCTGGTCCCTTCCCAAAGGAGGCACTGACTCTCTCTGCCCGGGCTGCCTGGCCTGTCAGGGGTCCTCTCGAAGAACAACAGGACCCCTTGTCCCACCCAAAGGAGGCACTGACTCTCACTGCCCAAGCTGCCTGGCCTGTCAGCGATCCTCTCACTGCACAACAGGGCCCCTGGTCCCACCCCAAAGGAGGCACTGACTGCCTCTGCCCGGGGGCTCTCACTGCACAACAGGGCCCCTGGTCCCACCCCAAAGGAGGCACTGACTGCCTCTGCCTGGGGGCTCTCACTGCACAACAGGGCCCCTGGTCCCACCCAAAGGAGGCACTGACTGCCACTGCCCGGGGTCCTCTCACCACACAACAGGGCCCCTGGTCCCATCCCAAAGGAGGCACTGACTCTCACTGCCCGGTCTGTCAGGGGTCCTCTCGAGGAACAACAGGACCCCTTGTCCCACCCAAAGGAGGCACTGACTCTCACTGCACGGGCTGCCTGGCCTGTCAGCGGTCCTCTCACTGCACAACAGGGCCCCTGGTCCCACCCCAAAGGAGGCACTGACTGCCTCTGCCCGGGGGCTCTCACTGCACAACAGGGCCCCTGGTCCCACCCAAAGGAGGCACTGACTGCCACTGCCCGGGGTCCTCTCACCGCACAACAGGGCCCCTGATCTCATCCCAAAGGAGGCACTGACTCTCAATGTCCGGGGGCCTCTCACCGCACAACAGGGCCCCTGGTCCCACCCCAAAGGAGGCACTGACTGCCACTGCCCGGGGTCCTCTCACCGCACAACAGGGCCCCGGTCCCATCCCAAAGGAGGCACTGACTCTCTCTGCCCGGGCTGCCTGGCCTGTCAGGGGTCCTCTCGAAGAACAACAGGACCCCTTGTCCCACCCAAAGGAGGCACTGACTCTCACTGCCCAAGCTGCCTGGCCTGTCAGCGATCCTCTCACTGCACAACAGGGCCCCTGGTCCCACCCCAAAGGAGGCACTGACTGCCTCTGCCCGGGGGCTCTCACTGCACAACAGGGCCCCTGGTCCCACCCCAAAGGAGGCACTGACTGCCTCTGCCCGGGGGCTCTCACTGCACAACAGGGCCCCTGGTCCCACCCCAAAGGAGGCACTGACTGCCTCTGCCTGGGGGCTCTCACTGCACAACAGGGCCCCTGGTCCCATCCCAAAGGAGGCACTGACTCTCACTGCCCGGTCTGTCAGGGGTCCTCTCGAGGAACAACAGGACCCCTTGTCCCACCCAAAGGAGGCACTGACTCTCACTGCACGGGCTGCCTGGCCTGTCAGCGGTCCTCTCACTGCACAACAGGGCCCCTGGTCCCACCCCAAAGGAGGCACTGACTGCCTCTGTCCGGGGGCTCTCACTGCACAACAGGGCCCCTGGTCCCACCCAAATGAGGCACTGACTGCCACTGCCCGGGGTCCTCTCACCGCACAACAGGGCCCCTGGTCCCATCCCAAAGGAGGCACTGACTCTCACTGCCCGGTCTGTCAGGGGTCCTCTCGAGGAACAACAGCAGGACCCCTTGTCCCACCCAAAGGAGGCACTGACTCTCACTGCACGGGCTGCCTGGCCTGTCAGCGGTCCTCTCACTGCACAACAGGGCCCCTGGTCCCACCCCAAAGGAGGCACTGACAGTGACTAACTGCCTCTGCCCGGGGGCTCTCACTGCACAACAGGGCCCCTGGTCCCACCCAAATGAGGCACTGACTCTCACTGCCCGGGGCCCTCGCACCGCACAGCAGGGCCCCATGTCCCATCACAAATGAGGCACTGACTCTCACTGCCCGGGGCCCTCGCACCGCACAGCAGGGCCCCATGTCCCATCCCAAATGAGGCACTGACTCTCACTGCCCGGGGGCTCTCACTGCACAACAGGGCCCCTGGTCCCACCCCAAAGGAGGCATGACTGCCTCTGCCCGGGGGCTCTCACTGCACAACAGGGCCCCTGGTCCCACCCAAATGAGGCACTGACTCTCACTGCCCGGGGACCTCGCACCGCACAGCAGGGCCCCATGTCCCATCCCAAATGAGGCACTGACTCTCACTGCCCGGAGCCCTCGCACCGCACAGCAGGGCCCCCAACCCCCATGGTCAGCTTTAGCAGCGCCCCAGCTCTCTCTGGGGACGGGTGCTGGGTGGATATGGCATGCTACTTGGAACATACAGTGCGCACCAGTAGCAAGTACAGGAAGAATGTCCACACGGGGATATTTGAATAAAAAGAAACAGCCGGGTTATTGCTACAATAAATGACACGCATAAAAATGTCCAAAATGTGAAATCATGAATCAGATAATCAGGACAGCAGAATAAAGTAGTACCTCGTGGTCTGTCAGAGGTGCTGCAGTGCTGGTGTGTTTCTCTGTAGCACTTGTGAAGCCCAAGGCTAGCACAGGAGTGGCGGGAGCTTGTCTTTGTAGCGCCTCGTGGTTCGCACTCCAGCGTGGGCTGGTGCAAACGCCGCCGGATGCAGTGCTGCCGGGTCCTGAGTGCCTCCTTCGAGGGTCGCTTATGGTGTCCATGCACAGGCTGAAGACTTACGGTGCTTGGAAGACAAGGCAGGCGCTGGGACTGCCAAAGCGGCCTTCTGAGCGCTACCCCAGAACTCCAATGATGTATAAATTCAGACTCTAACCCCCGTCTGGCGGTCCACCTCGGTGAAGCTCCTCAGCAGGGCAGGCGCCACCACGCAGGAGTTCCTGCATGCAGGGAGTGCATTTCACAGTTACTTTTGTCAGCAGAAATAAAAAAAGTTTACAAGAAAAGTGAGTTTAGGATTCTGTTCTCTGGTTTACTGCAGCGTAGAACATTACATTCCCACAGCAGCCCAGGCCACAGGAAAATGGTGTAAACATACTTACGTCGCAGATATCTACCCTTATCTTTAATCTGAAACTCCCTACTGCAAGTGGCGTATTTAGGTCAAGCATTCAAGACCTCTTGTATATACTTTAGTATATACTTATATGAGTATGTACTTTGTGGGCTCTGGAGATCAGTCCTAGGACTTCTCTGCTTCCACTTAGGTACTTTTTTTTTCTATTTAACTGCCTCTATTTAACTGTCTTGATAGAAAACGACCAGCAGAGGTCAGTAAAATACCAGAATCACTTTAGCATTCTCTAGATTCCAGTCCATAGAAATTGTCTTCCATGAGCACCCGTAGACAATAATATTTTTTTCAAATCTTGTATTTTCAGTGATATGACCACCGAAGGCCCTGATTTTATATTAAAAACAGAGCTTTGGACTATACCATTTCCCGCTGAAAGGCAATATTTCTCTCCATGTGTTCCCATACCTGGCGTGTCACGCAGTTTGGTGCTTAATTTCCCTCCATGTTAAAGAACAGCAGATGTTTCAGCACCCAGGCTAATGTGCTGCATAGCTAAATACATATAAGGTCCCAAAGGCAAGACCGATTGCATTGCAAATGCTTGTTCTTTATTGTTTCTTTCAGGGCCGGTCCTAGGATATGTGGGGCCCCGGGCAGAATAGGAACATGCGTGGCCCCTATAATTTGCATACGATTTAACCTCACAGGAAGTGACATCATAGGAAGTATTATAAATTGGCCATTATTTATATGGCATTGAAGAAACTGCTTTGCAAGAAGCTACTTACCTAGTTTGGATATCAGTAAAATGGTTAAAATAGCATTAATAATCCTAATAAAATGTACATAGATATTAAATCGCTATTAAGTAGATTGAATGAAGTTTAAATGTAGTTTAAATGAATTAAACTTGGTTATTATTCTATTGAATGGGATGAATGAAAATGATATGCTAACCGGGCATTCTGATTCTGAAATTAAGAGATGTCCAAAGGAGAGGTGCAGACTTTACTAATGTGGAGAAAGGACAGTTTTAAGAGTTTTTCCAAAAGACCCGGAATTACACCATAGCTCAAGAGTGAGATAGTTCCAGTCCTGCACAACTGGAAACACTGGCGTAGCAAGGGGGGGGCGGCACGAGTTTTGGGGGCGGCGGCGGCCGCAAAAATGATCACCAGCACCCCCCCCTCTCAGCGCGGCGGCGGCAAAAGGCAGGGACCGCCACGGGCGGCAGAGTGCCTAGCTACGCCACTGACTGGAAAGGAGAAGGATCTGCTTCCAATCAGGGCCATCTAAATTTTAGGATGGCATAGGTGTTTGGTTGGCACAGAGTATGGGGTTCTGGACTGAAGGTAAGGAGTGCTGTAGAAAGAGAGAACCTTTTTAATGCAGTGCACAATGACAGATGGATAGTGCCTTGCAGATAGAGGGTTTTGGACCAAAAATCCAGCAGACAGCATAAAGGTGAGAAGAAATGGCATAGCGATGCAGCCATCTCAGATGAGGAGCCTAGCACGGTTCTGAATGGTACTGAATGCAAAAAGGCAGGAAGCCCAAGAAAGAGGGCATTTGCACAATGTAGTGAGAAGATAATTGACTGTACAACAGCCCCACCATAGTGAGAGGGCAGAAAAGGAATGATTTTCTGTTGCTTATGGATGTAGTAAAGGCAAGTGGATGAAACATGGATGCTGGAAAATGAATCCAAGATTTTTTTTGCTCACTCTGCCAATGTGGGCAATTGACCTACTTCCATCAGCCACCAAAGAGAACACCATATGGTATAAGATCCTTTAAAAATGAGAACCCACCTGACGAGGGGGAATGTTGACACAGAGTCAGGAATTGTTTTTTGATATTTACAGCGGCAACAATAAAACAATTTAAACATAAAAATGAGAACCCTTGATGTGTCACTATAAGGTTTTAATGAATTTGTCTTCATTCAGAAATCAACTGCTAGCATGCACGTACAAACATATACTTCGGCAGAGACCCGATTGCCACTGAGGGAAATCATGCTTGGGTATCAATATACACAAGATATCAGCAAGAAACCAAAGGACTGTATGAGTAAGGCTAACTGGGGATGATAAAGATTAAATAGCGGAAATCCAATATAATCCACAAGCCAGAGGTTTAGTACATAACAGAAATAGGTGGCGAGTGGATTGTTCCATGTAGGCTGCAATGCAGAAAGGGCAAAGTGCGCATGATTGGTTTGGGCGGCCCCAGAGGGCCGATCAAATAGTCAGCGCCCTCAGGAGTGGGCAGCCACTCCTCCCCTGCCCTAGAGCAGCCCCGCCCACCCCAACCAAACCCTTCTGATTTCTCGCAGTGCGAGAAGCAGAAACATAAAATGGTAGTTATTACCATTTTATGTTTCTGCTTCTCGCACTGCGAGAACAGTGGGGCGATGCTCCTCCGCCCTAGTGGAGGAGCCTCCCCTGTAGAGAACAGTACACAATAAGGAGAGGTGATTATTGGGGGAGAATGTTGCAGACAGGAAAGTGTATTGATTGAAAGGGTAAAATGGAGCACATGGGAAAGTGGGGTTTACAGAAGGAAGAAGAGAAAAGACAGGAGTGCAGTTCTTACATGAGAATGAGGCACAGGAAAGTGGTGCAGACTGGTTAGAATAGATCACACATGTAGCTTCACATATTTATGGAATCTGAGCCACAAATACTATCTTCTGCCACTTTTCAAAGTATTCTTGGGGAGGGTTAATGCCCAAAACCACTGGGAAAGGTAAAGGTTGCCCGGCACACCACAAATTATTGTATGTTTTATTAGGGACCTCTGCATTTCAAAGTTCACCAGTCTCCCTGCCTCTTACCTTTTTTGTGTGGATTATGTTCCTCTTACATCGTTGTCTTTTACATGCAATTCCCTAAACCTCATCTCTCTACCACCTTGTCTGCACAGTACATCTATCTCTCCTCTTCCCCTGTCTCCCTTTCCGCCAGCCCGGGGCTTTAAGTCGGCTGAAAAAAAGGGTGGGTCTCTAAAAGAGGTGTGGACTATGTAATTAAGGGCGTAGCTTAAACACAATTTAAATTTCTGTACTTCCCATAGTGTTCCATCTGACTGGTACTTTGGTTCCTCTCTGTGCTTTCTGTGATTGAATCCAGAAATATAACACAACAACTGACATACATCTAAAAACAGCCAGGAGTATTGGTTTTGTCAATTGTTGTTAGCTGTTTAAGCTAAAGAAAAGTAACAAGAATACATTATTTTACTTTCACCTTGTCACTGTTTTGACCAATAAGTAGCTCCTTCACACACATTTGCATAGAATCACAACTGGAATGCAGGACCATTGCTCTTTGTGCTCTGCAGAGAGGCCATATATTGAATGATCATGTAATCTGAACACCTTTTTGACCCAGAGGCAGGCACAGTGTGAGAGCCTCAACTCCAAAGTGCTCAACTGTAGTCTGTTATAAACACGTGGAGGGGACTCAGTACAAAGTGTGCATCATCCAAGAGTAATATGCTGTGAAATGAAATACAGAAACACACATGCTGGAACAAGCTAGCACTCTTGGGGAATGCAAGATTAAGTAAAGCATGGGAAATATAAACAGGAACAAAATCACTGCCATGGATTACACGAACATCAGGGCCACTAGAATTATGCGACAGGAGAGGGCTAAATTATGTGGCAGGGTGAGCAAATTATGTGGCAAGAAAAAGGCACATTATGCGGAATAATGCGGCACATTTTGAAATAGTATTACTTCATTTTTTTGCCATTTTGTAAACTTGGTAACACTCTTTGGGCATTGGTTGCACCCCATTAGTACCAATTTAACACCCAAACCCAAATTTAGCAGTGGGAAACAGAAAGTTGACTATTCCAGCTTTGCAAAGGGCCTTCCAACATGCAGCAAGATGTGTCACTGCATTTTTAGTATCTTTTGAACCGTTTGAGCTAGAAACAACTTTTTTTGTTAAAATCTGTAGATTGAGCAGCAGATGATGGATTATGTGGCAATTGCAGCAAATGTATAATTATACAAAAATCGCTGCCGCCACACAATTGCATAGTACCAGTGGCCCTGCTTAACATTCAGCGTCAGACTGGGACAGAAAATAGGCCCCCGGTACCAAAATAAAAGAGGCCCTCATTAGTGAGTTAGTTAGCTAGAAAAGTGTCTAATGTTTGCAAACTAGGACAGTTTTCAACTTGTGAAGACATGCTGTATAAATCGCCGTCACAGCACAATTGCATAATTCCAGTGGCCCTGCGTAACATGCAGCGTCAGACTGGGACAGAAAATAGGCCCCCGGTACCAAAATAAAAGGGGCCCCCATTAGTGAGTTAGTTAGCTAGAAAAGGGCCTAATGTTTGCAAACTAGGACAATTTTTAACTTGTAAAGACATGCTGTATAAGTTTTTTGTCAGGCATGGAAGACTGCATTGATTTGAGTTTGCTGCAGGCAATGTTTGCTTTAATATCATGAAAATCAACAGTAAAAATCGGCTCACCTGACCATAAAGCAGGTCAACGAATAGCCCAAAAACGGGCTACATACTGACTTGACAGCAGGACTTTAAGTGGGATGAAAAAACTGGGGGGTCTTTCGAAAGGGCATGGCTGATGTAATTAAGGGTGTGGCTTAAAAACATGTAAGCTATAAATCTGTGCATAGCATAGCGTGTTGCCCGACTGGTATTTTGCTGCTTCTGTCATTGCTTCCAGATAAATAATACAACAAGTAAAATTACACCTACAACAATCCAGGAATATTGGCTTTGCCAGTGGCTATTAGTTGCATAAGATGAATAAGCAACATCTACGGCTTAGTTGTAAATAATATTGAAAATGCTTCAGTGCTGTAATGATGAGACTGTGAAAGAACTATAACGAGTCTTGAAGTTACATTAAAGGCAAAGAAAGCTGGCACTGCTGCAGAGTTAACATATTTTTTTTCACTTAGAGGGTGAGGACAAAAATGGAGAGCGGGCCCTTCTCAGCACCTGATTTTTAGAACTGCCGGTGCTGTGCACTGGCAGGACCCGGCCCACTTAAAGCCCTGCCTGACAGATTAGACTGTCGGGCACAGCCTGATTGGCCTATTGACCAGTCTGACCCTGCTGACGTGTTATACATTCATTCTGCAGACACTGGATCAATGTTTTTGCAGGCAACGTTAAGAACATGAATATAGGGCCTGATAGGGGCCCTTTTCAATGTCCATTTTAATTTACTACCGGGTCTAAGACTTGAGTGACCCAGCACACTTAAGCCCTGCTCCATCCACTTTTACATGCTGATTCTGCTCCTCTGCGTGCACCTCTTGTCTCACTGCAATACTCACACCTATCTGCTCCCCACTCACTTTATTCCGTTTCTCTTACCCCTTTTATTCACCCCTCTGCTCCCTTTCCCCCTCCTCCTAGGTGAGCAGTTTTCATTGTGATGCGTCGCCATTCTATCGTTTTCCGTGCGCCTTGCAGGATATCCTGCTTTTTATTGATACAGGGGCAGGGCGCACTTCACACGTAAGGGCACTTTAAGTACATGTCTAATGCGCTGTCATCAACATGCAGATGCAGCCATTAGGCCCACAGAGAGGGGCCAGCAGGGGAGATTGATAAAATAAAGAAAACATATAAACTCTAAGGGTCGGCGGAACTCTCCCGCTCGTTCCCCTATATTAGACCGATGTGCCTGTGTCCGCGCACCTAAGGCAAGCCCGTCTGCGCCCGTCCGCGTCCCGGAGGCGGCCGGCGCCGGCCTTGCTGCTAGAAACTCCCCGTTAACTGTAAGCTTTACGCTACAGTGGGTTGCAGCTTATGGTTATAGGTAGGAGAGCGAGCTGCCGCTCCCTCATACCTACGCCTAAGGACACTGACACGTTGGTCTACTCCCACTGCGGTTGGTCGTCCTCGAATATAAATACAGGGGTGACTCCTGAAATAGGGCTTAAGGGTGACCCCACTCCCCACGAGACTAAGCCTGATAAGGAAAAATCCATTTTAAGGCCTCACTCCTTAACACGCGATCCCTGAATAAACATGCCCTCCATATTTATGACTTATTAGTTGATAAGAGCCCGGATTTCCTTTTTTTAACGGAGACCTGGCTCAGAGAAACATCAAATCCTACCATTGTCACGGCCATCCCCCGGGCTATTCGATGATTAGGAAGGATCGGCCGGTGGGCTCGGGTGGAGGCATTGCCATAATTTTTAAACAACATTTCTCCTGCTCCACGGTCCTCACAGATGATATAGCTGGCGCCGAAAGTCTGGGGTTCCACATAAGGATATCAGCGCATCAATCTTTGGCTGGCATCCTTACTTATAGACCCCCCCGGCCCTGCGGCCAGTTTTCTTGATTCTATTAGCAATGCGGTCTCCTCTTTTGCCAGTAAATATAAACATTGTATAGTTTTAGGTGATTTCAATATTCATATGGATAATTCCACCGAACAGGAGCCCACTAGATTACGAGATGCAATGGACATCTTTAAAATGACACCCTACGTCCATCAAGCAACCCATGAGAAGGGCCATACCTTGGACCAGATTTTTTCAACTGATAAAATAGTGACTTCCGCTCCAGTCCCCTTAGTATGTTCTGATCATTCTATCATTGATTTTACTTTTGAGAATATGCAGCACCTCCGCGAATCCAAAGGAAGGCCAGTTTTCGATCTTACAGCCAAATGACTGCAGATGCCCTAACTACTGCCCTAAATAGCCACCCGATCCCCTTTAACGGCATTATGGAGGAGGATGTGGACGGTCTGGACAATTGGCTCCAGTGCTGCGTAGACGAGCTTGCCCCCTCCTCCTTGCGACCTGCTAAGGTATTGTGTGCCTCAGCGCCATGGTTTACGGTGGCCCTTAGGAAAAGCAAGAGCGCTTGCAAACGCCTAGAGAGGACATGGTGAAAAAACTTCGACCCTAATGACAAAATAACTTATAAACAGGCGTTGAAGGGGCACTATAAAAAAATTGTAGAGGATAAAAAACTCTTTCTCTCTTCAAAAATCACACAGGCTGCGAACCAAAGCAAAGAACTTTTTAAAACAGTTAAGGAGTTCTCTTCCCCAAGTGCGGTGGCAAGGCCGTTCATGCCGACTGAGGCCTGGACGAGCCACCTAGCCTCCTACTTCTACGAGAAAATTAAAAAAATTCAAGACACTTTTTCTTTGCTGCCCCAGGCCGATGGTGCAAATCAAGCGGTCTCCACCCTGTCCACTTGACCACGTGGCCCGCAGCTCTCGCAGTTCCCTCCCAGACCCCTGGAGAATTCTCTGGATATTATGAAGGCCCTTAAATCAGGCTCACCTTCTGATCCATGTCCAGCCAAAGTGCTGGCGTCTATAGCAGAGGTAATTAATCCTGCGTTAAATCGGATCCTAAATGCCTCCTTGGAGTTTGGGATTGTCCTTGACTGGTGGAAGAAGGCCAAAATACTCCCCTGCTGAAAAAACCTTGGTTAGATCCAGAAATAGCCGCCAATTACAGGCCAATATCTCTGCTTCCTTCTTTCTCGAAGGTTCTGGAAAAATATGTCAATAGTGTCATCACGTCATGTGCTGAAACTAATCAAGTTTTCCATCAGAGCCAGTCCGGTTTCAGGTCAAACTTTAGCACTGAAACCGCGCTCCTAGAAGTCTCTGAGGCCATCAAGGAGACCCTAGATAAAGGTGGGAAGGCCGTGCTGATATTATTGGACTTATCAGCGGCTTTCGATAACGTGCCCCACGATCAGCTCCTCCGGAGACTTCGGGAGTGCGGCTGCGGGGGCACGGTACTCTGGTGGTTCTCCTCCTTTCTGAAAGACCGCCAACAAACGGTTTGGGCTCCGCCCTTTGCAGTGGCTATTAGTTGCATAAGATGAATAAGCAACATCTACGGCTTAGTTGTAAATAATATTGAAAATGCTTCTGTTCTGACATGATGAGACTGTGAAAGAACTATAACGAGTCTTGAAGTTACATTAAAGGCATAGAAGGGTGGCACTGCTGCAGAGTTAAGATTTTTTTTTACTCAGAGGGTGAGGGCAAAAATGGAGAGCGGGCCCGTCTCAGCACCTGATTTTTAGGTCTCGCCTAGCGACGCAGCGCGAAGCACTGTTGCTAGCGAGATCTATTGTTGTCGACTTGAGTTTGGAAGGGGGACACGAGATGTGCACTTTCCCAGACAGCCGATGTGCACGCTCACGGCGTGTCTATCAGCTTGGTCCCGGACAGCACATGGGCACGCGCACGGCGTGTCTTTCAGCTTGCGCCCGGACAGCCGATGTGCACGCTCGCACGCTCACGGCGTCTCTTCTAGGTTGCGGCTGGACAGCCAATGTGCACGCTCATTGCGTCTTTTTATCCTTCGCTTGGTGGAACCGGGAGGGTGCAGGGCCTCTTCGATGCTGCCAGGTACTTGTTTACTGTTCCGCCGCACGCGCCTACCCTGGGACCCAGGCAGGTTTCCACAGAGCGCCTTCGTCTTATTAAACAGTCCGCAGCGGGGAGCCCAGTCAATATCTGAGCACAGCCTCGTTACCTTGCCTCCGACACGGGTTGAACCCAAGGATCCCTTCTGTCATGAACACGGTGAGTGTCTTCTAGGCTTGTGCGTAGGTTCACTGTGGGATCAACTCGTCGCCAATCAAATGTAGTGACAACCAAAGAGCCGACGTAGTTCAAACACCAAGCTTTATTTCAGTAGCAGTAGATCCCACAGCATACGAGGCCAAGGTATCACCTGACACAAACGGAATGGCATAACACAAGAAACCCAACTGTCAAAATCGCCCAGTGTCACAGCGCGAGCATCAGAGCAGCGCGAGCCATGACGTAACAGTGGGTCCTCGCGCAGGGGGCACGAGGACAGTTTACTACAAATTGTCTTGTGTATGTCATTAAATACTAGAGCAGACGCAATGATTCCAGAATTATCCGGGAATGAAACCGATCATAGTACAACAGAAGACCTGTGTCGATGTTTCGACCCAACCATCACTGCAAGGGTTTCATCAGGGCTGAGCCTGTCTTTATCCTCCTATAGGGCGATTCCAAGTATTGCCTATTAAGAATCCTCGTGGAGCGCCCCTCTTGAGGCGTACTTAGGCCATCAGATCACGGATGTAATGACGGGGGCGTTATATGCTATTGTTTTTTACCACTTTAACGAGAATCCATTTCATGGCTGTTGGGTTCTCAGTACAGTGGTAAAAGGCAGTTGCATATAATGCATATAACGCGCCCTGCCCTGTTACATCCCTTATTTGCTGGCATTATAAGTACACCTCGTGAAGCGCACTCCACCCGGTGTTGATGAACTTGGACTCTTGATGGCCAATACCTGGAATCACACTGGAGGAGCAAGAAGATAGCTGCCTCAGCCCTGATGAGGCCCATACGGTGATGGTTGGGTCGAAACGTCTCTGGTTTAAATGAGATCAGTTTCATACTCTTGCATTTAATGAAATAAGCAGCAGACAATTATGTTTCTATTAAAGTATGTTAATTTTACCACATGGAGCCCTGCGCTGTGTGCGTTTGTTTGTGACAATACACCGAATAAGAACTGTTTTGAGGGGCCCTAGATATTTTAACACACTTCTAGGTACACTATAAGAACTTTCCATGAACATTTGGCCATTTGTCCTTTCATTAAAATTTACAGATGCATCGTTAATGTAACAGGATGTGCCTTCATTTGAGCCCCAGTTTAAGCGAGGAAAGAAGCCAGTTCGGCAAATGTTTGAGGGAAACTGTCCCAGAATGCACCTTGGCAGCTGTTAACTTTTTCTGCTGTGGTTTGTGTTCAGTTCATTTGTACCTTAATATTTTATGACGGATCTATACTATATATGCAGGCGCCTAGACTAGTCTGCTGTTTTGTTACCATTGTTCAAAGATTCGTCTGTTAGTCTCTTCGGATCTGCGTAATGCAGGTTTGCCACAGTTATCATGTGTAGAAGTTTTAAATAAACTGGACCTGAGCACCAAGGGTCTAATCAGTAAGTCATTAAATAGGTCGTGTCTTCATGGGCCCGGTTGTGTCTTCTGTGGGTTCGTTGTAACATGCGATCTGCCAGGCAGTAGCAGTGTTTTCAAGGGTTTACATTGGATTCTAGTAATCAGTGGGAGTGATTCCCAAATAGCATGTCTTATTGGGCCCTTGAGGAGCGTTTCGTTGCACATCTCTTAGCTCGTCTTTACCTACTTGGTTGTGACCCCGCCCCTGACCAGCAGTCCTGCCTGAATTGTTTGCATAAAAGGGAGGGCGTGGCCCAGAATGGGAGTCCATGCTCATGTCCACGTGGTAGAAGCATCAGTGCGGTCGGCCTTTGTGCCCCTACGTTCATGAGGGAGCACTGACCCATTTCTTGCTACTTGTTCACAGTAATACGAATAGATGTTAGTGCCCGTCCCCGTGTGTGGTGGCAGACTACATGGCAAGATCTGAGAGTAGCTCTGTCCTATTAGTTTATCAGGAGTGTCAGCAACACAACTTTTTAGGTCGAGCCTGGGCAGCGCATACGCTGCTCTGTGAGGCATGCTGTATTGAGGTAGGGACTTGAAGCCCCGTCCACTCTCCCCTCATATTAGTCATTAGCTTGTGTCATTGTCCTTCGTAAATGCTGGCTTCTGATTGGTTAATAGGCATGTTTGTCCCTCCTTAGTACCTCCTTGTCTTCATTTGTACCCTCCCACTAGGACTGGCCCTTTTACCTCTGTTGTTACACGGTACGTCTGATTTAGTCTCTAAGCTCTATTTTCTTTAATGCGTTTCTCCTACTGCAGGCACAGCGTGATTTCCTGCAACATTCAGCGCACCACGCGCTTTACAGGGTGTCACACGCTCAAGTTTTATATACACGGGCGCCACTCTGTGTTTCAGTACTGCGCCCGCTTTGATGTTTTTTTTACGATGTTTTTTAAAATGTAATTACTATGGCGCCCACTTCACGTACATCGTGCGTTTACGCAGTGCTTGTTTTATTTGTTTCTTGTGAAACCCATTTGTAAAAGGCACAAGCAAATCAAACCTTTTTTTATAAGTCTACCAACAATCAGCAGCAAACTGAGTAGCCTCTCACTCACACACCCTAAAACGCTTTGGAGCCTTGTCGGAGTATGTGGCGCTAAAAAATGGGCAGCAATAAGAAATTGTCTATAAAGAGCCCATCCTTTGAATTACATCACAGTATGCCTCAAAACCTACGCAGACTTCATCAGACACATTCTAGAATACTTCTTGTTTGATAGAGATGCAAGACTTGGTAAAGTCTATATCACTTTCTCGGCGCCCCCCCAGGCCTCCCCACCCCAGTATTTCCCTCCTCCACCCCCTCCCTTTCAGTGTGCTTTAGTTTGAGTGAGGACTTGCATTTGCGGGGTTTCAGCTATTGGCGTTGTAAATGACAATGCCTTTTATTTATGTGCTGGTTTTCAAAACAGATAAATAAAAGGTATTGTCATTTACATTACTAATAGCTTAAACTCTCGCAAATGCGAGACCTATTGTATTGCAAATGCTTGTTAGAACTGCGGGTGATGTTCACTGGCAGGACCCGGCCCACTTAAAGACCTGCCTGACAGATTAGACCGTCGGGCACAGCCTGATTGCCCTATAGGCCAGTCTGACCCTGCTGACGTGTTATACATTCATTCTGCAGACACTGGATCAATGTTTTTGCAGGCAACGTTAAGAACATGAATATAGGGCCTGATAGGGGCCCTTTTCAATGTCCATTTTAATTTACTACCGGGTCTAAGACTTGAGTGACCCAGCACACTTAAGCCCTGCTCCATCCACTTTTACATGCTGATTCTGCTCCTCTGCGTGCACCTCTTGCCTCACTGCCATACTCACACCTATCTGCTCCCCCTCACTTTATTCCGTTTCTCTTACCCCTTTTATTCACCCCTCTGCTCCCTTTCCCCCTCCTCCTAGGTGAGCAGTTTCCATTGTGATGCTCTGCCATTCTATCGTTTGTTGTGCACCCTGCAGGATATCCTGCTTTTTATTGATTCAGGGGCAGGGCGCACTTCACACGTAAGGGCACTTTAAGTACATGTCTAATGCGCTGTCATCAACATGCAGATGCAGCCATTAGGCCCACAGAGAGGGGCCAGCAGGGGAGATTGATAAAATAAAGAAAACATATAAACTCTAAGGGTCGGCGGAACTCTCCCGCTCGTTCCCCTATATTAGACCGATGTGCCTGTGTCCGCGCACCTAAGGCAAGCCCGTCTGCGCCCGTCCGCGTCCCGGAGGCGGCCGGCGCCGGCCTTGCTGCTAGAAACTCCCCGTTAACTGTAAGCTTTTACGCTACAGTGGGTTGCAGCTTATGGTTATAGGTAGGAGAGCGAGCTGCCGCTCCCTCATACCTACGCCTAAGGACACTGACACGTTGGTCTACTCCCACTGCGGTTGGTCGTCCTCGAATATAAATACAGGGGTGACTCCTGAAATAGGGCTTAAGGGTGACCCCACTCCCCACGAGACTAAGCCTGATAGGGAAAAATCCATTTTAAGGCCTCACTCCTTAACACGCGATCCCTGAATAAACATGCCCTCCATATTTATGACTTATTAGTTGATAAGAGCCCGGATTTCCTTTTTTTAACGGAGACCTGGCTCAGAGAAACATCAAATCCTACCATTGTCACGGCCATCCCCCGGGCTATTCGATGATTAGGAAGGATCGGCCGGTGGGCTCGGGTGGAGGCATTGCCATAATTTTTAAACAACATTTCTCCTGCTCCACGGTCCTCACAGATGATATAGCTGGCGACGAAAGTCTGGAGTTCCACATAAGGATATCAGCGCATCAATCTTTGGCTGGCATCCTTACTTATAGACTCCCCGGCCCTGCGGCCAGTTTTCTTGATTCTATTAGCAATGCGGTCTCCTCTTTTGCCAGTAAATATAAACATTGTATAGTTTTAGGTGATTTCAATATTCATATGGATAATTCCACCGAACAGGAGCCCACTAGATTACGAGATGCAATGGACATCTTTAAAATGACACCCTACGTCCATCAAGCAACCCATGAGAAGGGCCATACCTTGGACCAGATTTTTTCAACTGATAAAATAGTGACTTCCGCTCCAGTCCCCTTAGTATGTTCTGATCATTCTATCATTGATTTTACTTTTGAGAATATGCAGCACCTCCGCGAATCCAAAGGAAGGCCAGTTTTCGATCTTACAGCCAAATGACTGCAGATGCCCTAACTACTGCCCTAAATAGCCACCCGATCCCCTTTAACGGCATTATGGAGGAGGATGTGGACGGTCTGGACAATTGGCTCCAGTGCTGCGTAGACGAGCTTGCCCCTCCTCCTTGCGACCTGCTAAGGTATTGTGTGCCTCAGCGCCATGGTTTACGGTGGCCCTTAGGAAAAGCAAGAGCGCTTGCAAACGCCTAGAGAGGACATGGTGAAAAAACTTCGACCCTAATGACAAAATAACTTATAAACAGGCGTTGAAGGGGCACTATAAAAAAATTGTAGAGGATAAAAACTCTTTCTCTCTTCAAAAATCACACAGGCTGCGAACCAAAGCAAAGAACTTTTAAAACAGTTAAGGAGTTCTCTTCCCCAAGTGCGGTGGCAAGGCCGTTCATGCCGACTGAGGCCTGGACGAGCCACCTAGCCTCCTACTTCTACGAGAAAATTAAAAAAATTCAAGACACTTTTTCTTTGCTGCCCCAGGCCGATGGTGCAAATCAAGCGGTCTCCACCCTGTCCACTTGACCACGTGGCCCGCAGCTCTCGCAGTTCCCTCCCAGACCCCTGGAGAATTCTCTGGATATTATGAAGGCCCTTAAATCAGGCTCACCTTCTGATCCATGTCCAGCCAAAGTGCTGGCGTCTATAGCAGAGGTAATTAATCCTGCGTTAAATCGGATCCTAAATGCCTCCTTGGAGTTTGGGATTGTCCTTGACTGGTGGAAGAAGGCCAAAATACTCCCCTGCTGAAAAACCTTGGTTAGATCCAGAAATAGCCGCCAATTACAGGCCAATATCTCTGCTTCCTTCTTTCTCGAAGGTTCTGGAAAAATATGTCAATAGTGTCATCACGTCATGTGCTGAAACTAATCAAGTTTTCCATCAGAGCCAGTCCGGTTTCAGGTCAAACTTTAGCACTGAAACCGCGCTCCTAGAAGTCTCTGAGGCCATCAAGGAGACCCTAGATAAAGGTGGGAAGGCCGTGCTGATATTATTGGACTTATCAGCGGCTTTCGATAACGTGCCCCACGATCAGCTCCTCCGGAGACTTCGGGAGTGCGGCTGCGGGGGCACGGTACTCTGGTGGTTCTCCTCCTTTCTGAAAGACCGCCAACAAACGGTTTGGGCTCCGCCCTTTGCAGTGGCTATTAGTTGCATAAGATGAATAAGCAACATCTATGGCTTAGTTGTAAATAATATTGAAAATGCTTCTGTTCTGACATGATGAGACTGTAAAAGAACTATAACGAGTCTTGAAGTTACATTAAAGGCATAGAAGGGTGGCACTGCTGCAGAGTTAAGATTTTTTTTTTTTTACTCAGAGGGTGAGGGCAAAAATGGAGAGCGGGCCCGTCTCAGCACCTGATTTTTAGGTCTCGCCTAGCGACGCAGCGCGAAGCACTGTTGCTAGCGAGATCTATTGTTGTCGACTTGAGTTTGGAAGGGGGACACGAGATGTGCACTTTCCCAGACAGCCGATGTGCACGCTCACGGCGTGTCTATCAGCTTGGTCCCGGACAGCACATGGGCACGCGCACGGCGTGTCTTTCAGCTTGCGCCCGGACAGCCGATGTGCACGCTCGCACGCTCACGGCGTCTCTTCTAGGTTGCGGCTGGACAGCCAATGTGCACGCTCATTGCGTCTTTTTATCCTTCGCTTGGTGGAACCGGGAGGGTGCAGGGCCTCTTCGATGCTGCCAGGTACTTGTTTACTGTTCCGCCGCACGCGCCTACCCTGGGACCCAGGCAGGTTTCCACAGAGCGCCTTCGTCTTATTAAACAGTCCGCAGCGGGGAGCCCAGTCAATATCTGAGCACAGCCTCGTTACCTTGCCTCCGACACGGGTTGAACCCAAGGATCCCTTCTGTCATGAACACGGTGAGTGTCTTCTAGGCTTGTGCGTAGGTTCACTGTGGGATCAACTCGTCGCCAATCAAATGTAGTGACAACCAAAGAGCCGACGTAGTTCAAACACCAAGCTTTATTTCAGTAGCAGTAGATCCCACAGCATACGAGGCCAAGGTATCACCTGACACAAACGGAATGGCATAACACAAGAAACCCAACTGTCAAAATCGCCCAGTGTCACAGCGCGAGCATCAGAGCAGTGCGAGCCATGACGTAACAGTGGGTCCTCGCGCAGGGGGCACGAGGACAGTTTACTACAAATTGTCTTGTGTATGTCATTAAATACTAGAGCAGACGCAATGATTCCAGAATTATCCGGGAATGAAACCGATCATAGTACAACAGAAGACCTGTGTCGATGTTTCGACCCAACCATCACTGCAAGGGTTTCATCAGGGCTGAGCCTGTCTTTATCCTCCTATAGGGCGATTCCAAGTATTGCCTATTAAGAATCCTCGTGGAGCGCCCCTCTTGAGGCGTACTTAGGCCATCAGATCACGGATGTAATGACGGGGCGTTATATGCTATTGTTTTTTACCACTTTAACGAGAATCCATTTCATGGCTGTTGGGTTCTCAGTACAGTGGTAAAGGCAGTTGCATATAATGCATATAACGCGCCCTGCCCTGTTACATCCCTTATTTGCTGGCATTATAAGTACACCTCGTGAAGCGCACTCCACCCGGTGTTGATGAACTTGGACTCTTGATGGCCAATACCTGGAATCACACTGGAGGAGCAAGAAGATAGCTGCCTCAGCCCTGATGAGGCCCATACGGTGATGGTTGGGTCGAAACGTCTCTGGTTTAAATGAGATCAGTTTCATACTCTTGCATTTAATGAAATAAGCAGCAGACAATTATGTTTCTATTAAAGTATGTTAATTTTACCACATGGAGCCCTGCGCTGTGTGCGTTTGTTTGTGACAATACACCGAATAAGAACTGTTTTGAGGGGCCCTAGATATTTTAACACACTTCTAGGTACACTATAAGAACTTTCCATGAACATTTGGCCATTTGTCCTTTCATTAAAATTTACAGATGCATCGTTAATGTAACAGGATGTGCCTTCATTTGAGCCCCAGTTTAAGCGAGGAAAGAAGCCAGTTCGGCAAATGTTTGAGGGAAACTGTCCCAGAATGCACCTTGGCAGCTGTTAACTTTTTATGCTGTGGTTTGTGTTCAGTTCATTTGTACCTTAATATTTTATGACGGATCTATACTATATATGCAGGCGCCTAGACTAGTCTGCTGTTTTGTTACCATTGTTCAAAGATTCGTCTGTTAGTCTCTTCGGATCTGCGTAATGCAGGTTTGCCACAGTTATCATGTGTAGAAGTTTTAAATAAACTGGACCTGAGCACCAAGGGTCTAATCAGTAAGTCATTAAATAGGTCGTGTCTTCATGGGCCCGGTTGTGTCTTCTGTGGGTTCGTTGTAACATGCGATCTGCCAGGCAGTAGCAGTGTTTTCAAGGGTTTACATTGGATTCTAGTAATCAGTGGGAGTGATTCCCAAATAGCATGTCTTATTGGGCCCTTGAGGAGCGTTTCGTTGCACATCTCTTAGCTCGTCTTTACCTACTTGGTTGTGACCCCGCCCCTGACCAGCAGTCCTGCCTGAATTGTTTGCATAAAAGGGGAGGGCGTGGCCCAGAATGGGAGTCCATGCTCATGTCCACGTGGTAGAAGCATCAGTGCGGTCGGCCTTTGTGCCCCTACGTTCATGAGGGAGCACTGACCCATTTCTTGCTACTTGTTCACAGTAATACGAATAGATGTTAGTGCCCGTCCCCGTGTGTGGTGGCAGACTACATGGCAAGATCTGAGAGTAGCTCTGTCCTATTAGTTTATCAGGAGTGTCAGCAACACAACTTTTTTAGGTCGAGCCTGGGCAGCGCATACGCTGCTCTGTGAGGCATGCTGTATTGAGGTAGGGACTTGAAGCCCCGTCCACTCTCCCCTCATATTAGTCATTAGCTTGTGTCATTGTCCTTCGTAAATGCTGGCTTCTGATTGGTTAATAGGCATGTTTGTCCCTCCTTAGTACCTCCTTGTCTTCATTTGTACCCTCCCACTAGGACTGGCCCTTTTACCTCTGTTGTTACACGGTACGTCTGATTTAGTCTCTAAGCTCTATTTTCTTTAATGCGTTTCTCCTACTGCAGGCACAGCGTGATTTCCTGCAACATTCAGCGCACCACGCGCTTTACAGGGTGTCACACGCTCAAGTTTTATATACACGGGCGCCACTCTGTGTTTCAGTACTGCGCCCGCTTTGATGTTTTTTTACGATGTTTTTTAAAATGTAATTACTATGGCGCCCGCTTCACGTACATCGTGCGTTTACGCAGTGCTTGTTTTATTTGTTTCTTGTGAAACCCATTTGTAAAAGGCACAAGCAAATCAAACCTTTTTTTATAAGTCTACCAACAATCAGCAGCAAACTGAGTAGCCTCTCACTCACACACCCTAAAACGCTTTGGAGCCTTGTCGGAGTATGTGGCGCTAAAAAAATGGGCAGCAATAAGAAATTGTCTATAAAGAGCCCATCCTTTGAATTACATCACAGTATGCCTCAAAACCTACGCAGACTTCATCAGACACATTCTAGAATACTTCTTGTTTGATAGAGATGCAAGACTTGGTAAAGTCTATATCACTTTCTCGGCGCCCCCCCCAGGCCTCCCCACCCCAGTATTTCCCTCCTCCACCCCCTCCCTTTCAGTGTGCTTTAGTTTGAGTGAGGACTTGCATTTGCGGGGTTTCAGCTATTGGCGTTGTAAATGACAATGCCTTTTATTTATGTGCTGGTTTTCAAAACAGATAAATAAAGGTATTGTCATTTACATTACTAATAGCTTAAACTCTCGCAAATGCGAGACCTATTGTATTGCAAATGCTTGTTAGAACTGCGGGTGATGTTCACTGGCAGGACCCGGCCCACTTAAAGACCTGCCTGACAGATTAGACCGTCGGGCACAGCCTGATTGCCCTATAGGCCAGTCTGACCCTGCTGACGTGTTATACATTCATTCTGCAGACACTGGATCAATGTTTTTGCAGGCAACGTTAAGAACATGAATATAGGGCCTGATAGGGGCCCTTTTCAATGTCCATTTTAATTTACTACCGGGTCTAAGACTTGAGTGACCCAGCACACTTAAGCCCTGCTCCATCCACTTTTACATGCTGATTCTGCTCCTCTGCGTGCACCTCTTGCCTCACTGCCATACTAACACCTATCTGCTCCCCCCTCACTTTATTCCGTTTCTCTTACCCCTTTTATTCACCCCTCTGCTCCCTTTCCCCCTCCTCCTAGGTGAGCAGTTTCCATTGTGATGCTCTGCCATTCTATCGTTTGTTGTGCACCCTGCAGGATATCCTGCTTTTTATTGATTCAGGGGCAGGGCGCACTTCACACGTAAGGGCACTTTAAGTACATGTCTAATGCGCTGTCATCAACATGCAGATGCAGCCATTAGGCCCACAGAGAGGGGCCAGCAGGGGAGATTGATAAAATAAAGAAAACATATAAACTCTAAGGGTCGGCGGAACTCTCCCGCTCGTTCCCCTATATTAGACCGATGTGCCTGTGTCCGCGCACCTAAGGCAAGCCCGTCTGCGCCCGTCCGCGTCCCGGAGGCGGCCGGCGCCGGCCTTGCTGCTAGAAACTCCCCGTTAACTGTAAGCTTTTACGCTACAGTGGGTTGCAGCTTATGGTTATAGGTAGGAGAGCGAGCTGCCGCTCCCTCATACCTACGCCTAAGGACACTGACACGTTGGTCTACTCCCACTGCGGTTGGTCGTCCTCGAATATAAATACAGGGGTGACTCCTGAAATAGGGCTTAAGGGTGACCCCACTCCCCACGAGACTAAGCCTGATAGGGAAAAATCCATTTTAAGGCCTCACTCCTTAACACGCGATCCCTGAATAAACATGCCCTCCATATTTATGACTTATTAGTTGATAAGAGCCCGGATTTCCTTTTTTAACGGAGACCTGGCTCAGAGAAACATCAAATCCTACCATTGTCACGGCCATCCCCCGGGCTATTCGATGATTAGGAAGGATCGGCCGGTGGGCTCGGGTGGAGGCATTGCCATAATTTTTAAACAACATTTCTCCTGCTCCACGGTCCTCACAGATGATATAGCTGGCGACGAAAGTCTGGAGTTCCACATAAGGATATCAGCGCATCAATCTTTGGCTGGCATCCTTACTTATAGACCCCCCCGGCCCTGCGGCCAGTTTTCTTGATTCTATTAGCAATGCGGTCTCCTCTTTTGCCAGTAAATATAAACATTGTATAGTTTTAGGTGATTTCAATATTCATATGGATAATTCCACCGAACAGGAGCCCACTAGATTACGAGATGCAATGGACATCTTTAAAATGACACCCTACGTCCATCAAGCAACCCATGAGAAGGGCCATACCTTGGACCAGATTTTTTCAACTGATAAAATAGTGACTTCCGCTCCAGTCCCCTTAGTATGTTCTGATCATTCTATCATTGATTTTACTTTTGAGAATATGCAGCACCTCCGCGAATCCAAAGGAAGGCCAGTTTTCGATCTTACAGCCAAATGACTGCAGATGCCCTAACTACTGCCCTAAATAGCCACCCGATCCCCTTTAACGGCATTATGGAGGAGGATGTGGACGGTCTGTACAATTGGCTCCAGTGCTGCGTAGACGAGCTTGCCCCCTCCTCCTTGCGACCTGCTAAGGTATTGTGTGCCTCAGCGCCATGGTTTACGGTGGCCCTTAGGAAAAGCAAGAGCGCTTGCAAACGCCTAGAGAGGACATGGTGAAAAAACTTCGACCCTAATGACAAAATAACTTATAAACAGGCGTTGAAGGGGCACTATAAAAAAATTGTAGAGGATAAAAAACTCTTTCTCTCTTCAAAAATCACACAGGCTGCGAACCAAAGCAAAGAACTTTTTAAAACAGTTAAGGAGTTCTCTTCCCCAAGTGCGGTGGCAAGGCCGTTCATGCCGACTGAGGCCTGGACGAGCCACCTAGCCTCCTACTTCTACGAGAAAATTAAAAAATTCAAGACACTTTTTCTTTGCTGCCCCAGGCCGATGGTGCAAATCAAGCGGTCTCCACCCTGTCCACTTGACCACGTGGCCCGCAGCTCTCGCAGTTCCCTCCCAGACCCCTGGAGAATTCTCTGGATATTATGAAGGCCCTTAAATCAGGCTCACCTTCTGATCCATGTCCAGCCAAAGTGCTGGCGTCTATAGCAGAGGTAATTAATCCTGCGTTAAATCGGATCCTAAATGCCTCCTTGGAGTTTGGGATTGTCCTTGACTGGTGGAAGAAGGCCAAAATACTCCCCCTGCTGAAAAAACCTTGGTTAGATCCAGAAATAGCCGCCAATTACAGGCCAATATCTCTGCTTCCTTCTTTCTCGAAGGTTCTGGAAAAATATGTCAATAGTGTCATCACGTCATGTGCTGAAACTAATCAAGTTTTCCATCAGAGCCAGTCCGGTTTCAGGTCAAACTTTAGCACTGAAACCGCGCTCCTAGAAGTCTCTGAGGCCATCAAGGAGACCCTAGATAAAGGTGGGAAGGCCGTGCTGATATTATTGGACTTATCAGCGGCTTTCGATAACGTGCCCCACGATCAGCTCCTCCGGAGACTTCGGGAGTGCGGCTGCGGGGGCACGGTACTCTGGTGGTTCTCCTCCTTTCTGAAAGACCGCCAACAAACGGTTTGGGCTCCGCCCTTTGCAGTGGCTATTAGTTGCATAAGATGAATAAGCAACATCTACGGCTTAGTTGTAAATAATATTGAAAATGCTTCTGTTCTGACATGATGAGACTGTGAAAGAACTATAACGAGTCTTGAAGTTACGTAAAAAAGTCATAGAAGGGTGGCACTGCTGCAGAGTTAAGATTTTTTTTTTTTTACTCAGAGGGTGAGGGCAAAAATGGAGAGCGGGCCGGTCTCAGCACCTGATTTTTAGGTCTCGCCTAGCGACGCAGCGCGAAGCACTGTTGCTAGCGAGATCTATTGTTGTCGACTTGAGTTTGGAAGGGGGACACGAGATGTGCACTTTCCCAGACAGCCGATGTGCACGCTCACGGCGTGTCTATCAGCTTGGTCCCGGACAGCACATGGGCACGCGCACGGCGTGTCTTTCAGCTTGCGCCCGGACAGCCGATGTGCACGCTCGCACGCTCACGGCGTCTCTTCTAGGTTGCGGCTGGACAGCCAATGTGCACGCTCATTGCGTCTTTTTATCCTTCGCTTGGTGGAACCGGGAGGGTGCAGGGCCTCTTCGATGCTGCCAGGTACTTGTTTACTGTTCCGCCGCACGCGCCTACCCTGGGACCCAGGCAGGTTTCCACAGAGCGCCTTCGTCTTATTAAACAGTCCGCAGCGGGGAGCCCAGTCAATATCTGAGCACAGCCTCGTTACCTTGCCTCCGACACGGGTTGAACCCAAGGATCCCTTCTGTCATGAACACGGTGAGTGTCTTCTAGGCTTGTGCGTAGGTTCACTGTGGGATCAACTCGTCGCCAATCAAATGTAGTGACAACCAAAGAGCCGACGTAGTTCAAACACCAAGCTTTATTTCAGTAGCAGTAGATCCCACAGCATACGAGGCCAAGGTATCACCTGACACAAACGGAATGGCATAACACAAGAAACCCAACTGTCAAAATCGCCCAGTGTCACAGCGCGAGCATCAGAGCAGCGCGAGCCATGACGTAACAGTGGGTCCTCGCGCAGGGGGCACGAGGACAGTTTACTACAAATTGTCTTGTGTATGTCATTAAATACTAGAGCAGACGCAATGATTCCAGAATTATCCGGGAATGAAACCGATCATAGTACAACAGAAGACCTGTGTCGATGTTTCGACCCAACCATCACTGCAAGGGTTTCATCAGGGCTGAGCCTGTCTTTATCCTCCTATAGGGCGATTCCAAGTATTGCCTATTAAGAATCCCTCGTGGAGCGCCCCTCTTGAGGCGTACTTAGGCCATCAGATCACGGATGTAATGACGGGGCGTTATATGCTATTGTTTTTTACCACTTTAACGAGAATCCATTTCATGGCTGTTGGGTTCTCAGTACAGTGGTAAAGGCAGTTGCATATAATGCATATAACGCGCCCTGCCCTGTTACATCCCTTATTTGCTGGCATTATAAGTACACCTCGTGAAGCGCACTCCACCCGGTGTTGATGAACTTGGACTCTTGATGGCCAATACCTGGAATCACACTGGAGGAGCAAGAAGATAGCTGCCTCAGCCCTGATGAGGCCCATACGGTGATGGTTGGGTCGAAACGTCTCTGGTTTAAATGAGATCAGTTTCATACTCTTGCATTTAATGAAATAAGCAGCAGACAATTATGTTTCTATTAAAGTATGTTAATTTTACCACATGGAGCCCTGCGCTGTGTGCGTTTTGTTTGTGACAATACACCGAATAAGAACTGTTTTGAGGGGCCCTAGATATTTTAACACACTTCTAGGTACACTATAAGAACTTTCCATGAACATTTGGCCATTTGTCCTTTCATTAAAATTTACAGATGCATCGTTAATGTAACAGGATGTGCCTTCATTTGAGCCCCAGTTTAAGCGAGGAAAGAAGCCAGTTCGGCAAATGTTTGAGGGAAACTGTCCCAGAATGCACCTTGGCAGCTGTTAACTTTTTCTGCTGTGGTTTGTGTTCAGTTCATTTGTACCTTAATATTTTATGACGGATCTATACTATATATGCAGGCGCCTAGACTAGTCTGCTGTTTTGTTACCATTGTTCAAAGATTCGTCTGTTAGTCTCTTCGGATCTGCGTAATGCAGGTTTGCCACAGTTATCATGTGTAGAAGTTTTAAATAAACTGGACCTGAGCACCAAGGGTCTAATCAGTAAGTCATTAAATAGGTCGTGTCTTCATGGGCCCGGTTGTGTCTTCTGTGGGTTCGTTGTAACATGCGATCTGCCAGGCAGTAGCAGTGTTTTCAAGGGTTTACATTGGATTCTAGTAATCAGTGGGAGTGATTCCCAAATAGCATGTCTTATTGGGCCCTTGAGGAGCGTTTCGTTGCACATCTCTTAGCTCGTCTTTACCTACTTGGTTGTGACCCCGCCCCTGACCAGCAGTCCTGCCTGAATTGTTTGCATAAAGGGGAGGGCGTGGCCCAGAATGGGAGTCCATGCTCATGTCCACGTGGTAGAAGCATCAGTGCGGTCGGCCTTTGTGCCCCTACGTTCATGAGGGAGCACTGACCCATTTCTTGCTACTTGTTCACAGTAATACGAATAGATGTTAGTGCCCGTCCCCGTGTGTGGTGGCAGACTACATGGCAAGATCTGAGAGTAGCTCTGTCCTATTAGTTTATCAGGAGTGTCAGCAACACAACTTTTTTAGGTCGAGCCTGGGCAGCGCATACGCTGCTCTGTGAGGCATGCTGTATTGAGGTAGGGACTTGAAGCCCCGTCCACTCTCCCCTCATATTAGTCATTAGCTTGTGTCATTGTCCTTCGTAAATGCTGGCTTCTGATTGGTTAATAGGCATGTTTGTCCCTCCTTAGTACCTCCTTGTCTTCATTTGTACCCTCCCACTAGGACTGGCCCTTTTACCTCTGTTGTTACACGGTACGTCTGATTTAGTCTCTAAGCTCTATTTTCTTTAATGCGTTTCTCCTACTGCAGGCACAGCGTGATTTCCTGCAACATTCAGCGCACCACGCGCTTTACAGGGTGTCACACGCTCAAGTTTTATATACACGGGCGCCACTCTGTGTTTCAGTACTGCGCCCGCTTTGATGTTTTTTTTACGATGTTTTTTAAAATGTAATTACTATGGCGCCCGCTTCACGTACATCGTGCGTTTACGCAGTGCTTGTTTTATTTGTTTCTTGTGAAACCCATTTGTAAAAGGCACAAGCAAATCAAACCTTTTTTATAAGTCTACCAACAATCAGCAGCAAACTGAGTAGCCTCTCACTCACACACCCTAAAACGCTTTGGAGCCTTGTCGGAGTATGTGGCGCTAAAAAAATGGGCAGCAATAAGAAATTGTCTATAAAGAGCCCATCCTTTGAATTACATCACAGTATGCCTCAAAACCTACGCAGACTTCATCAGACACATTCTAGAATACTTCTTGTTTGATAGAGATGCAAGACTTGGTAAAGTCTATATCACTTTCTCGGCGCCCCCCCCCCCCCCCCAGGCCTCCCCACCCCAGTATTTCCCTCCTCCACCCCCTCCCTTTCAGTGTGCTTTAGTTTGAGTGAGGTCTTGCATTTGCGGGGTTTCAGCTATTGGCGTTGTAAATGACAATGCCTTTTATTTATGTGCTGGTTTTCAAAACAGATAAATAAAAGGTATTGTCATTTACATTACTAATAGCTTAAACTCTCGCAAATGCGAGACCTATTGTATTGCAAATGCTTGTTAGAACTGCGGGTGATGTTCACTGGCAGGACCCGGCCCACTTAAAGACCTGCCTGACAGATTAGACCGTCGGGCACAGCCTGATTGCCCTATAGGCCAGTCTGACCCTGCTGACGTGTTATACATTCATTCTGCAGACACTGGATCAATGTTTTTGCAGGCAACGTTAAGAACATGAATATAGGGCCTGATAGGGGCCCTTTTCAATGTCCATTTTAATTTACTACCGGGTCTAAGACTTGAGTGACCCAGCACACTTAAGCCCTGCTCCATCCACTTTTACATGCTGATTCTGCTCCTCTGCGTGCACCTCTTGCCTCACTGCCATACTCACACCTATCTGCTCCCCCTCACTTTATTCCGTTTCTCTTACCCCTTTTATTCACCCCTCTGCTCCCTTTCCCCCTCCTCCTAGGTGAGCAGTTTCCATTGTGATGCTCTGCCATTCTATCGTTTGTTGTGCACCCTGCAGGATATCCTGCTTTTTATTGATTCAGGGGCAGGGCGCACTTCACACGTAAGGGCACTTTAAGTACATGTCTAATGCGCTGTCATCAACATGCAGATGCAGCCATTAGGCCCACAGAGAGGGGCCAGCAGGGGAGATTGATAAAATAAAGAAAACATATAAACTCTTAGGGGGCCCTCTGGGGCCTCGAAACTCTGAAGTCTTGAAAGGTGCGAGGCCCCACGGCTGCGAGCAGATGCGACGCCCTGGGCAGCTGCCCACGCTGCCCATGCCTAGCGCCGGCCATGGTTTCTTTAAGCCGTTGCATATAGCACGAACTCCACCCGAAGGTATTGGAGCGCTTTACATTTGCGCCAGTTACATTACACAAGGTCACATTCATTTTGGTAGGCACTGGGGAAATTGAGTGATTTGCCCAGAATCACAAGATGTTGAGCCCATGCCAGACTCGAATCCAGTTTCAAAGTTGGCAGCTCTGGCTGCTATGCCACATCCTCTATCCTTTCAGGCTAGACAGAAAAGACAGACTGGGCGTGATCACATTTCTGAATTTATCCATGTTTATAGGTTGAGCGGGTCGGGCCAAAGTTTATTTGGAGTCTTTTACCCAGCATGCCATCTTAGATAAGACCAGCCATATGCAAATCAGCCTGCTCCAATAAGAACAGTCCAGCCGCTCTGATTGGGGCTCACTATGTGTAGCTTGGTTCCAGTGGCACAATTGTATTGTATAATTGCATTTATATAGCGCGTACTACCCCTGACGAGGCGTCGAAGCGCTTTGAGCACAGAACTCATGTCTCATGTACCCTTGCCACTTCGGCCAGTACATCAAACACACAAAATGAAATGGGACTGAGGAAGGCTTGTAATCCGTCTAAACCCTGGCAGTCAGGGCACGAGTCGGGGGTACACGTGGGTGGACGGTGTCCACCCATTTTTTTCACAGGGTGGACACCGTCCACCCTGCCAATAAGATGGCGCCAGTGAAAAAGATGCTGAATTCGTCCCGGTGTAATTTCCAAACACCGGGACACTTTCAGCAGCGCCTGCACGTTGTTGTCTGCTTTCCATCCACAACAACGTGCAGGTGCAGATGGGGCTCTCCTATTTCTGACTCCTGCTGGGCCCATAACAATGGCCTATTCTGAGGGGTCATCAGGCCTCCTTCTGTTCGAGTCTCCTGATGGCAGCAGTCAGGAGCCTCACACCTAGAAGCAAATGCCGCAGATGGGAAACAAAGGCTCACACCTTGTTAGCACTTCACACATACTTAAGAGAGGCAGCTTTTCACTTTGTTCAGGCTCTGTTTAGGAGATATGCATGCACGGTAAGAACGTCAGATGTGTCCAGCTTTCCCAGTATTTGCACAAAATAAATAGCATTTATATAGTGCATATTAACCCTGAGGAGGTGTTGTAATAATTTAAATATCACAATTTTTTTCTTTTAAAGCGCTATGGCTAGAGGAAGCTTTACGCTGACAAAAGGCAACATTGGTTTATGTGAAGCTTACAAAAGTGTGAATCTTCTGCCTAAATCAGGAGGGTTTCCCTGTATACTCGAAAGGCGCTCAAATGTACTCATGATAGACATGTTAAACAAATATGTGAGGGCTTAAGATATGATGCCACTTCTTGTGTGCCTCTTCCTGTGATGTCACGCGCTGTGATGTCACGCGCCCCGATGTCACGCGCCGTGATGTCACTTGCATACTGATTAATTAGGTTAGTCCCCCCACTTCTTTTTTTAGGACTTGTGCCCTGCTGGCAGTCATGTGGGTAGCATTCCTACTCGTCACTCTCTCTCGCTCCCCATGCCATTTCAGTTTGGAACCATCCATATGCAAATCAGTCTTGACTCTTCTCCAATCGGAAGATCCCAGCGGCTGGGACTGTGCTTGGAAGTCCGCCCACCAGGCGCTAAGTGAGCCTCTTCACTCCAATGCGCCCCAGCTCCCTTATATGCTAAAACCAGGAGCATATAATGTTAGGATTTGTAGGGAACATTTGCTCCGGCAGACACCCATGATAGGCTGGTAAACTGCGGCGGAGCCAGCTACCAGCACGGACCAGGGTGCGCACGGCCAGGCTGCCTTCTGGAGACGGCGTGTACTGGAAGACATTTCCGTTCTACCCCAAGCTCTCGACTGAACATTAAAACAAAGTTACTGGGCTTTTGCCAACAGACACAGAAGATGTGTTCTCCAAATTAAAACGGAACACTTCCCGATATATTCTTTTGCGCCATTTAATAAAATATATTGAGCAAATATGTAATGCAAGACAAACACGCCTCAGTGACTGGCTGATCAGTGTGAGCGGAAGGAGCCGTGCTGTAAAATGTTCGACTCCCTGCTCGGAAAAATACAGCATCTCAGTCAATCTCTGCTATTGGCACTGAGCGCCAGCGCCAAACCGTGAAAGGCGGCTTCTATGCGCCAGCTCATTTAAGTGCGTGGCGCTCAGTACCAAACACTGTTGTTACTCGTGCGGTAAAGAGAAGGTCAAAGGCCACCTCAGTAGCGTGAGGCAAAATGACGGGGGCTGCCCTGCAGAAGAGATGAGGGCCCGGGGCCCCGGAGACTCCCAGATTGCACATATATTCGTTGGCCTTGGGCTTGATGGGGGTCCCCTGAAAGGTTTTGGGGCTCCCGGAAAGGTTGGGGGGGGGGACGGGGACTCCTGCTCCGCAGGGGCCTGTGTTACTCCACTGGTGCACCTACGTCACAGGCCTTAGATACATTTGCACACATTTGTACTGGGCAGCTCATGTAGGGAGCAATTTACAGAGATTAGAGAAAAACGAATCCAAGGTCTGTGTAACTCACACCTACGAATGCACGAGGAACCCATTACTTACGACCGATAACCCTCTATCTGACGGATACCTTTTCTACCTGCAGATTTCTCCCCTTTAGAGTAATCCCAGGCACCAGACTGGATCCTGTTTCCGTGTGCTGGTAGAAGGTGCAGTTGGACTCCATGGTGCTGACGCCACCAGAGAACTGACAGTGCCGATGATATGATGATGATATGCTAGGAGGTATTTATAAAGCGCATGTCACTCAAGACTGAGCATCCTGGCGCTAGGTCAGCAACAAACACAGTAAACCATCACCTACCACATAACAATGTAGTATGAAGAGCCGATGAGAGAGAGGAGAACCTAAAAATCAGTAGGTCAAACGCCTACAGGAATCATCAGATGGAGAAAAAAGCCAAGTTCCGAGACATTTGCTGAAATCCGTTTCACTGTTGGTAAATCGGAGTGGGACATGGAGCTGATTCCAGATTTTGGCCCCCATTACAGAGAGATTTACCTCCCTTTGTTTTGTGTGTGAAAACAGGGATGGCTAGCAAATTAAGGTGGGAAGATTTCAAGGTTCTTGAAGGCATGTATTTTTAAAACGCTCACAGAGATATAAAGGGCCTGAGCGGTGAAAGGTCTGAAGACCAAGGTCGGAGTCTCAAAAAGAATATGTTTGTGGACCGGAAGTCAATGCGGTTTCCTAAGAGCCTAAGAAACCTAACGTTTGTGTGGGAGTTTCAGAACCAGTCTGACTGCAGAATTTTGGACCACTTGAAGTTCATGAAATAGATGTTTAGTAATTCCAAGATATAAGCTATTGCAGTTGTCTAATCGTGAAGTGATAGGTGCTAGTACGACAGTTTTTCTTGCTTTCAAAGTAAGGCATTCAAAGAATGTATTTAATGATTTGTCTTTAATGATTTGATCAGGAAAAACATACTACTTGGGAGGGAAAAGAGAGCGAGCAATCAAATTTGATGCTGAGATTACAAGCCACTTCGACTGAAGAGGGAGGAGACGGGAGATCGTCAGGCCACTCCAACTGAGGGGAAAATAAATTATCCTGTCCAAATAAAAGAATCTCTGTCTTGTCAGTATTACATTTCAGGAAATTAAGTTCCATCCAGCAGACAATACTTAAAAATCAGTTTTTAAAATTGGGTTTGGAGCCAGAAGAATTTTTGTCTAAAGACAAGATCAATTGGGCATCGTCGGCATCTGATGTGGATGACTGAGAAGCTGGCCTGGTATATGATGTGCACGTATGTAAGTGTGCACCTTGCACCAGTCCCGACAACCCTTATGGTGATTTAAGAGGCCTTAGACAACCTTGGAAAGCTCTCTAGGTGGTAGCTGTGGAGAGCAGCCTCCAGGCTTAGTCCAGGAGGAGTGTAAAGCAGCTTGTTTCACCAGAATGCAATCTTATAGTATAGATTAAGTGAAAAGAATCACACCAAGTATATATTATATAATACTCTCTAATACGTTCAAGTATCTCCCACATGGAGATAAACACAATGCACACAATACTTTAGCAAGAAATACAGTAAATAGCACTAAATACACTGGGGGACCAAAATATATATTAAGAAAGTGGTATAAGAACCACGACTCGAGTCAGGACGATGTTGAGAGGACGGAGAATTGCTGAGGACCCACAGAACCACCCAAGGTAAGTAGATAGGGACCCCACGGAGATCGTGTGAAGTGTGTGACTTACTGACTGATGCATTTATAAAGCGCTCGATTGCCGAGGCGTCTTGGCGCTGAGGACAGTTCATACTAACCCAAAGACCTCCTAATTAAGAGCATTGGGAAACAACCAGGTCTTTATCTCTTTCCTGAAGATAGTCCTGTTAGATTGCAGTCTCAGCTGAGAGGGGAGAGAATTCGACAATTTAGCAGCTTGATGTGAAAAACTCTTCCCACCCCATCTGGCCTTTTTTATTCTGGGGACCAGAACCAATCCTGTATTGGCAGACCTCAGACTACGCAGAGGCTGGTACCAAGAAAATAGCCTTTGAATGTCTATGGCACCGCCACTGTAGAGCGCCTTATGCACCAGGCAGAGGGCTTGAATTTTGCTCTTTCTGGGATGGTAAGCCAATGAAGCTGTCTGATACTAGAAGACGTGGGGTAATGTTTGGGGAGTGCGAGCAGCACTCGGGCAGCTGCATTCTGCAGTGCTTGTAGTTTAGCAGTTTGGCCTTTGTCTATACCTAAGTATAGCACATTCCCATAATCGATTCTGGAGAGTACAAGGGCTCCTATTACCGTTTTCCTTAAAGTGAATGGGATAAATGGCAACATTTTGCACAGAATTTTCAAAGTGAAAAAGCAGGCGGAGGTTACTCGATTGACTTGCTTCCCCAGCTTTAATTCACTATCGAACATGAAGCCTAAAATCTTAACCTTGGTCACCGGAACTGGACAGCTCCCAGCCTCCGCAGGCCACCATAGTTGATTCCAAACTGAGGGGCCCTTCCCAAACTCAATGACCTCAGTCTTTTCAGTATTGAGTTTAAGGAAGTTTGTGCTCATCCAGGCCATAACTGCATAAAGACAGTTACGGAACCAGGTCTCTGTGATGTCCACCCTCTGTGAGACCGAGACCACAATCTGGGTGTCGTCCGCATACGAGACCAGATTAAAACCGTGCTGTTTAATTAATCTGGCCAGAGGGGTAACATAGATGTTGAATAGCGTTGGCGACAGAGCTGACCCCTGTGGGACTCCACACGGGAGGCACAGGTTTGCAGACTTAAGACCCTCCCAGTGGATCCTTTGTTCCCTGGATGCCAGGAAGGAAGAAAGGAGGGCTAGAGCCGTCCCTCTAATGCCTACTGCCTTCAGCCGCTGCACCAGCACCGCATGGTTAACGGTGTCAAATGCTGCTGATAGGTCAAGTAGGATGAGGACGGCTCTGCCCCCTTCATCCACCAGTTTGCGTATTTCTTCCGTCGCCATTATCAAGGCGGATTCGGTGGAATGTCTTGACCTGAAGCCATGTTGTGTGGAATCAAGGATTAGATTACCATCCAAATAGTTCATGAGTTCTAGATTAATTGCTTTTTCCATAATTTTAGCTGGTAATGGCAAACATGATATCGGGCGGTAATTTTTAGTCTCAGTGGGATCGAGTGTGGATTCTTGATAATCGGCCTTTTCCCATAGCTGAGGAATAACACCAGAGCTAATTACATAGGGGTAAGTTGTACACTACTTGCTCAGATACCAAGTGCAATATTGATGGGGGACAGGGGTCCAGAGGCGAGCCTGATTTTGTCAATAGTAGTATATCATGCCGCTGAAACAGAGAACTCTGACATACTACTCCGATGGGATCTGCACTATTGTCTACTGTCGGTGGAACTGATTTCTGCAGTTCGTCATATACTGCCTGTACTTTATTTTGGAAGAAGGTGGCAATTTTATCCACGAAACTTTGGTCCGGTTGAAAGAGGCTGTCCTGCGGACGTTTGGATAGGGCTGTGACTGTTTTAAAGAGCTCCTTCGAGGAGTTTTTGGCTTCGTAGATCTTGGTTGTAAAGTAGGTCGCTTTTGCCCGTTTTATGGCTTCCTTTTATTCTTCCAGGGCCAGATTATAGCCCTTTTTATGTTTTTCACTGTAGTCCGTCCTCCAAAGCCGCTCAAGACGCCTACATTTAGCCTTTATGGGTCTAAGCTCCGCCCCATACCAAGATGCTGACACTCGGTACCTTTTGGGCTGCTTGATTATTTCAGGAGCAAGCTGGTCTATTGAAGACCTGATCCAGTCATCAAAGTTATTTGCTGCATCGTCAGAGTCAAGCATAGTGTTAGGGCAGTGGTTCCCAATCTGTGCGCCACGGCACCCCAGTGCGCCATCAAAACTTGTCAGGGGCGCCGCGAAAAGATGTGCACCAAGCACACAGTTTAGAAACCACTAACTAATAGACAATAAGGGTAATACGGGGGGGGGGTCTGCAGATCAGGATACTGCAGACAGGAATTTGTAATCAGTGGCGGTTTATTCTTGCAGTTCAGAAGCTGGAGTTCCGGAGGCCGAAAAAGTGCAAGCGCTGCAGCACCTTGATTAGCAGTTCAGGCAGAGCCTTTCTGGGGAGGAGGACGGGGCCTGAGTGGGACACACAAGGTCTGCAGGCATGTAGATGGGGCTGCCGGGCTTTAGGTCAGTGAGCCTGGAATGAGACTCGGAGGTGTACTTTAAGAAGGAGGAAATAAAATGTTCTGTGCGCTAAAAGTAAACATTTGCAGACAGCCTGCTTTTACACACAACGGGCCCCTTGAAAAATAATAATTCAGAGCGCCTGGAAGCCATCTCTAGTGCAGCACTGCATGCAACAGCAGGCAGGTGAAAACTCATGGCCACTAGCAGTGATATTCAATTTACAAATATTATAGAAAAATCTCAGTTGCTTAATGTTCCTGCTGTTAAGAGCTGTGCTAAGCCTGTGGGTCACAGCCATTTTGGAAATACTTACCCTGGATTATAATGCTAATGGTGTGCATTTGCTTCCCTAATTTATGGTTTGAGCGCAATGCTTGTCTATGTCTGCTGCTATTGTCATTAACATGACATTTGCTATTTGTTTTTTCCATGTCCTCCTTGCACAAGTAGTGTGTGCTGCCTCTGGCTACAGGCCCCACCACCCCACTCTTTGATCTCCATTTCCTCACATGCCTCTGACTATTGTACTTTGCTTTCATAATTTTCTATTTTGCAAATTTTAAACACAGTGGGGCTGAGCAAGGACCGTGATTGCCTTTCAATTTTCAATCTAGTCTTGTGCACTCAGACACATCCAGCACCTCCCTCCCCATGTGCGCCACAGATTGTTTTGAACTAAACCTCTTGTTAGAGTTTGCAAAGTGTCACCTCAATAGTCCATGGACATTGTTTTCTTATATATGTCACTGCTTTGAATGTCCTGTTTGAACAAGCCAGGTTTTATGTGCGTCCCGGACTAGACTGACGCAAAACAAATGGGCTGCAGAAGCATCGTACATTGAAATGTACATTCATTAATACAGTGCAGTTTACTTATTGAATCATAATATAGGTTCCAGCATTGAATCAGCCTCTCCAATCCTGCATCTCCTGGTCCTGGGTTGGCCTTGATGCAGGCAGCACTGTGCTGACATGAATATAGAAGTCGATCTTCGACTCTCCGAAGCTGCCTGCTCTGTAAACTCAGTGGAAATGATGTAATAATGCTTATTGTGCAGTGTAGTAAACAGGGCTTGGTGGGACACTGATAGCAGGACAGGAGTGCCACAATAATCAGAACAGTAAAACTTTAAGTACTAAGGCAGCAGGGAGAGGCCTGCACCAGATTCCAGGGCTGCATGTGCACACCATAATGCTGCCAATGCACATTCCAGATCTGCCAGTCCATATCACAGGGCTTCCAGTGCACATTTCTGGGCTGGCAGTGCCAATCATAGAGCTATTGGAGCCATTGCATGCCAAAGAGCCCCCAGAGCACATTCCAGGTCTTCCAGTGCATCCAAGAAATTTAAGGGCCGCTTTGCCCTGTCCCCTCGCATGATCCGAGTGCCCCTGGTTTGGTAAAGTGCAGCCATGTGTCCCTTCATTCTACACATATCCATTGTGCTTCACTGCCACAAATTATGAAACACATAATAGCTGCAATCTTACACCTAGCAACCTCGTAAAAGGTGCAGATGAGAATTATTTATTTCGTAGCCCGCCCATCCCCCCCTCCATTTGGTTTCCAGGAGTGAGCCCCACACCTAAAATTATAATACCTTCATCAACTTCATCCCAATTATTTTCAGGGAGAAAAATGGACGACTCCTGAGGCTGGGTATACATCCCCACCCACCTGTCAAAAAAAAGGAACTGTGGCGGAGCGCCGCCTGGGGACTCCTCCTCCAGGGCTTCCGACACCGGAGAGATGCCGCCTTACCTGTCACCATGTCCCCTCCTCTTTTTCCAGAGCCCGGCGGGTGCAGCGCACTGCCCCTTCAATGCGGGGTTGTCCCTGGTCTCCCCGGCCGATCACGTGTTCAGGTCAGCTGTTGTTGCGGACAGTGAAGAGGAAGCGAGGGAGGACTCGGGAGGAGAACCACGGACTGGGGTGAGAGCAGTGGAGACGCCGGAACCGGGACTACAGACCTTCCACATAGGACCGGGACTGGGAGGACTTCGATGCGACGTGGAAGCAGGAGGGAAGCCGAGGACGAGGACCGAGCAGGAAGAGGAGAGGGTGCCGCCGGAGACGCCGCCTCCACGAAGCAAGGAAAGAAGGGAACCGGACCCAATCCGGCAACACGTGGAAGCCCGCCACGGCCCAGGAGGGTCGTGGCTTAAAAAGGTACGGAACCAGCTGGGGGCCGCGTGGGAGAAAGGGAAGCCGGGTGGAAGGGACGGCTAGCCTAAGAGCCTGCGGTACCTAAGTAGTGCTTGTACCACCAACCAAGAGCGCGATAGGGCGTCACTGGTGTCGGTCGGGTGTTTGTTCCTTCACTCCCTTTCCCCAAGTTGTCACCACAATACCACAACGTGTCCCTCACGAGCCTTTCTGTTTTCTTTTGGGGTTACCTGCCTGGATACTGAGGAAGGACCCAGGAAGCAGACACCGGCGAAGCTCCTTTGTGCTGTCGGAACAAGGACTGGCCCATCACCCCCCTCTCTGAAGGAAGAGAGAATGTACATTTTTGTTGTCCAAATTCCGTTATAACCCCTGTGAGAACGCAACTAATAAACCACTGCCTTCTCTACTCAGACCCTGTCTCCTTGCCTCCATCACCGCGGGGCCACAGGAACATAATGGGGAGCCGTGACCAACGGCCAACAGGTCAAGGGAGCCGCAGGTTGAAAAAGTTTGGAAACCACTGTGTTAGGGGGATTATCAGCCAAAGTGGCTGCCAATTGGTTTTTCTGAATGTCTTTCCATCGTCTGCGTGCTCCGTACAAGTTTATGTGCAAGTCGCGGTTGGATTTTTAAAGATTAAGGACCCTTCACAGTGGACCCTGGAGGAACCCCTTGGAAGACAGGAGGTTGGAGAGCCACCCCACCCGTGGAAACCCTAGTACCCACATTACCTACACCAGGGAAGCCGGGTGCATACGCGTGAAATAGTGTCGGAAACTGGTGTCGAACCCAATGGAGGACTTCAGGAAAGTGCAGCTGTGGAAGAAGGAAGAAGTGTCCAGTGGAATCCGAGGATGGATTCTAGATGAGAGGTACCTGCAAGCAGAGGGGACAGAGTCTATGTCACTCAGGGGTGACCAGAAAACTTGGAAGACCAATGCCCCCCGTTGTCGGGTATTGCAGGATGGGTGACGATGACCTTGACTCTGCAGCTGTGAGGACCAGGCAATGCCGAGGAGGACCAGGAGCCATGCACGAGCTGTCCCACGAAGGATGTCGAGTGCTGAGGGGTGAGTGTCCAGTGGGAGCACCAACAAGCCTTGGCAAATGCAACCAACGCAGGAAGTGAAGAAGGAGCAACGTCGGGACCAGCAAGGTCCAGGGGACTCACCACAAGCAGGGGAGTCAGGGCAGGCACTGAGCAATCAGGGGAGCCCAAAAGAAACAAGTGTGACCCTCTAGTGGACCCACAGGCCGAAGGCACTGGAGTCGCGAGAGGACCTCAAGCAGCTCACCAAAAGATGCAGGCCACGATGCACACGATGCGGTGTGGCTAAAGATTCTGGTCACTGGAGATGCTTGAGGTTGGGGCTACTTGGAGCCCGAAGATCTTCTTGGAAGGAAGCCAACAAGCCTTTACAACTGCAAGTTGACGAGGTGAACAGGGGTTCAGTTATTGCAACCCCCGCGAGGGATACTGGCCTCAAACTTGGTGAGAGGGCAGGGCAGGCCTTGGGAGCTGTAGAAAACCACCACCTGTGTTGCAGAACCTTACGGAGTCGGGAGGAGCTCAGGATCAGCAGACCGGTCGACTTAGTTGCGGTGCCTGCAAATGCAAGGGAGTGCCTCCTTCACTCCAAGGGATATTTCTTCAGGTGTCTTTAATGCTTCACAGGCCTTGTAAGGTTCCTGTATGATGCACAGGCACAGACGATGCAGCAGACTGGAAGGGAGATGAAGTCAGGCCCAAACGAAGTCCAGCGAAGTCCTGAGTGCCCAGACAGTAGAAGTAGAAATGGTGTCTGATCTGAATCTTATCCCACGACGAATCTAGGGACCTACACCCAAGTAAGCCCTTAAGTACCCTAGGGAAAGGGTTGGGAAGATTCAGGGGACCCTCCCAGGGGAGGGTCTGGACAGGGGGGAGGTTACTCCCATGTCCTTTGTCTAGTTTCGTGCCAGAGCGGGACCCAACGGTTCCCAGAACTGGTTTGAACTGGACTATGCACGGGGACTCCAAATGTGCCCCTCATGCAGACTTTCTGGTGCTAGCAAGCACACCCACCCGGTCCCAATACACTAAATCCTGTGACAGGATGCCTATTGTTCCACCTTCCTCTGTTCGAGCTTGGCTCAGCAGCAGGAGGGCAGAAATGTGTCTCTGGTCGGCAGCAACCATTTTGTGCTGTCTGGGTCTAGAAAGTTGGCACCGGGAACACTGAGAGCCTAACGGAGGGCTCTTCCAGTGCTTGGGATCATACCTCCCACACCGATTACGGTGTGGGGGTATGATTCCAACATGTTTGATATCAAACATGATAGGATTTGTTGCAGCCGTTTTCGAGATGGTCATTGCGTAATTACGTGTTACCCCTCTATACAGTATATGGCTGCTTCACTGACAACCCGGGATAATGGACTACGTAGGCTGCAGGGGTGTCCTGCTCATGCAGGGGCACCCTCTCACTTAGGAACCAAGCACCCTGCCTTCAGGATTGCAAAGGCCTGCTATAGGGGTTTTAAGTGTAGTGACCCTTAGATATAGTAAACCTATATCTTTTGTAAGTGGTGCATGCACCAACTTACACAGGCTGCAATGACAGGCCTGTAGTTCCCTTTTGCATGGTCTCTCATGGGTGGCATAATACATGCTGCAGCCCATGGGAGGCCTCTGGGGTTCCTATGCCCTGGGTACCTTAGTACCATATACAAGGGACTGATAAGGGTACCCCAGTATCCAATCTGGGATGTACCCACGTACTGAACCCAACAATTTAGGGAGAAAGCAGATAGACTGGGGTCCTGATTAGCTGGATCCCAGTCAGACTAATCAAAAACAGCATTACATGAAGTAAAAGGTGGGTGTAACCATAGAAGCAGATCCTACTTTCCTACAATGAGATACCAAAAGAATCGATAAGACACATAAGAGGGCTGTATATTGGCACCACCTATTGGCACTAACATCAGTTTTGTCCCCGCATTTTTTCACGCCCTCAGACGCAGATCAAACATGACAAATAGGAGGTGACAGTGAACAGAAACTAACTTGGGCCCTTCTTAACAGCTGCAGGAGTCCACTCCACAGAACAGGGAAGGAAGGAGGGCAGTGACAGCTGCAAGGAGGTATAGTACCCACCAGAAAGAACGCTACTGACAATAAGTAACTTATTTTCCTGATGGATACTTCTAAACACAGATTCCTCAGCTTTAGAATAGATACCTAAGCAGTGCCTCCGAATAGGAGGAGGGTCTGAGGTGTGGACTCATACCAACAAGTCCTACACAACCAACAGGCGTAGTTTCCCCCTCTGTGGACTTGACTGTTGATGCAGCAGTGCTTGGTGAAAGTATGCACGGATGCCCACGTACCAACTTGGAAGATGACCAGGACGGGAACACCCGCCAGCAGTGCCGATGAGGTAGCTTTGGCGCTGGGGGAATGAACATGTAGGCCCTCAAGGAGTTCCTTCTGGGCTACTGTGTAGCTTGTCTTTATGCACATGATGATCCACCTAGACAGGGTCATTTTCAGTACTGCCTTACCCTGTTTAGGATCTCTAAAGCCCACGAAGATCTGGTCATCTACACAATAGTCCTTTATGCACTCAATGTAAAAGCTGAGTGCTCTCCTGGGATCGAGCCACTGGACCCTTCCTTTTTCAAGGGATGTGGCTGAGAGAAAAAGGCAGGAAGGGTGAAGGACTAACCCACATGGAAGGCGAGACAACCTTTGGCAGAAAGGAAGCCCTGGTTCTCAGCAGCAGTTTGTCAGGAAAGAAAGTGTTGCACACAGGTTTCATTGATATCTCGTGCAGCTCACTGGCACAATGCATGGATGTCATTGCGATTAGGAAGAACGTCTTGATGGTCAGGAGCCATACAGAACAGATATGCAGGGACTTAAACAGCCTGTACATCAGAAACATGAGGATCTAACTGATGTCTCATTGAGGTACAATGAAGGGCTTTGGTGGCAACAGGTGTGTTAACTCTTTTCACAACCTCATCACAACAGGTGCCTTGAGTAAGGAAGATAGGTCAGGCAAACGTAATAAGGCTGAGAGGGCCCACATATAATCCTTAATTATGCCCACCACAAAGCCTTGCTGTGCCAAAGACAAGACAAACAGTAAGACATCTGGTAACTGTGCCTGTAAGGGATAAAGGTGAAGGTCCCCTAAGCCAGGCCACAAATTTCACCCAATGCTCCGAACAGATGGACTTAATCAAGGGGTGCCTGGGTGTGAAAATCACATCCAGTACCTCAGCCAAGAAATCGAAACTACTCAGTTGTCGCTGCTTAATCTCCGCGCATAGAGATGTAGATTGCGGAGATTCAGGAGGGCCTTCCGAAGGGACAGAGGATCGGAGGGCAAAGGCTCAGGCTCAACAGATCGGGGTACCACACTCTCCTAGACCAGTCCGGGGCTAAGTGCAGCCACTCAGAGCAAGTGTGGAGTGCATGCAGTGTTCAGGAAAGGCATCCGTCCTTCATTTTTAGTCCACCTGTGGAGCAGATTTTGGCAGTTTTTCTAGAATAAAACTGCTCCTGAAGTAGATACAAAGGAGGCAGACCTATCCTCATTTGAATACACAGTTTTGCACACTTTTACATCTATATGTATTTTTACAAAGTCAGTACAATAGATGTTATGATGAGCCTGTCCAGGATGATTGAATTTTTAAGTCTCGGTTGCCAAAAACAATGGGATATGACTTCAATGTGGTACGCCGAGCCTTTTTACTAGGTACAGGAAATATATTTCAATTGTCAAAGTTTTGACCCTCAAGACTTGTGGTGCTTGTACAACATCATAATGGGTCTTCATCAGGACTGATCCGGTGAAACGTTGTCTTTGGCAACCAAGACTCACAAATGTAAACATCCTAGACAGGCTCACCATAACGTCTATATGTACTGACTTTGAGAAGTCCAAACTTGTTCTTGTTTGCATATAAACTGTTTACACTTTTTTCACTTGATACACTGCACAAGCACCTTTACTTTGCACTTACGAAGCAGCCGACATGAAAACGAATGTATTTATTAATTTATGTATGCTTTGTACATTCAATTCAAAACTGTTTGAATATACCACATGATGGTAATCAGACCCATGTGTTTATCTTTTGTCATTCTATGCTTTAATATATTGTATTGTGTATACAGTTCCTAAGCAACTGTTAACACTACACCTATCACAATCGGGCAGAACCAATTGTCTTTTTATATTAACCAATACCCAGGTTCTGAGGAATGCAGGGTTAGCCCATTGTAGCTTAATGTTTAAAGGGATAGGGAGTGGGCACCTGTCCATCCTGCCAGCGTCCAACCCTATTTCTGTTATCAATGTCTCCCTCCTCCTGTTGCACCTGGCCTACATGCACACTGTGCCCTTAAGGCCTGCCAGCCCCTGGCTTCTCACCCAAGCTTGGCAAGCTCCAAATAACGTCTGGGCCAATTCAGGGCTCAAGAGCCAGAGGGATGCAGATGGCAGCTCCTTGTCTCCCAGGACCAGATTAGAAACCAGAATCAGCCCTGGCAAAATGTTCAAAGCAGCCCAACACTGCATGAGGCCATGACTAGAACCAGGCTATGGGGCCATGGATGTATTATGGCAGCCCATCCTGTCCTGCAAGAAGACAGATAACGTGCAACCAACCGGGGAAATGCCAGTGTAACAGAATGTGCAGGCTGGCCCTACGGCATCCCACGCCCTGGGGGACCCTAACTGCTAGGCCCCTCGCCTGCCTCCTGTAGTCTGAAGCACCTTCATCCCACCGATACTGCTACCTTCAGAGAGCCTAGTCAAGAAAACCCAATGTCGGAGCCCCAAAGACAAGATTTCCGTCACCTGCCAGGTAAACTGGGAGGGCACGGAGGCAGTGACATTCAATGTTTCAGTATGTGGGAATGTGTGGGCACGTGTTAATGGGCTTGCACCCCGGTCAATGTATCAGAATCTGATTGGCAGTGCCCGGTGGGTTGGTGGTTAGCAGATGGGGCATCATTTTGGCTCTCAATGGCATAGTGGCAATAGCAGGCAACAATCTAGCTGCCCCTGGCAGAATGGAGACCCATGCATGGCACAGTGGCCAACACTCTGCCTACCATTGACATAATGATGGCATAGCCTTCACACAGTGAGCGTTCTTGGCAGCATCCCGACTATCGCTTGTACAATGGTACTAAAAATCTCTCCCTCTAGGTGATGGTAATAAACGGCAGAATCTGTCCACATGTGAATGTCTGGTGGAAAAGAAGCTCGTATTTGTATCTAGCATTTCAAGGCAACAAATATTGGTGGGTGGAGTAGCAAGCTGCTGTTTCAGACAAAATGACTGCATTTCAGAATGTTATTTAAAGCTTGTAATTGAGGTATTGTCGTGTAGTTCCTATA
Source organism: Calotriton arnoldi (assembly GCA_963921515.1). NCBI lineage: Eukaryota > Metazoa > Chordata > Amphibia > Caudata > Salamandridae > Calotriton > Calotriton arnoldi. Next base: position 5,238,660 of record CAWUFW010000167.1, read on the forward strand.
TTACCTATACAGGATCTGCGCGTTTGGATAACAAACAGTGGGATTGGTGGCGGACTGATTCCGTGCACCCCCACCGGATACGTTAGCCTGTCTGTATTAGCTAGCTCACAGTGCCACTAGAGTCTACTCTTATCGGGGAGAGAATAGTTCTTGGCAACCTCACAACATGACAACCCTGATCCCTCAGAATCGTGGAAACAATATACTACCTTTCGCTCAGTCACTCGTGCTTACTTAGTTTGTCTCAGAGAGATACACAGAATAAACAGGCTGGTCATTTTCAATAAGAATTTATTGAACAGTCGTTCTTCTAGTGTAGAATAGATGAGCTGCAACAACCATTAGACAGTAGCAGAGATATATGATTAGCAGTACTACGAAAGTAAAGGGATGGTATAGTTCTACCATCTTGCATAAATCATGAATATATACATGTACATAAAACACATGATAAAAAGTGCATACTCCTACGATGCCTCCCTAACTAGATGTACCTAAATGTACCTAGCATCTATGTAGGTGTTATGCCAAGAATCCCTATAGGATCTAGTCAACCCCATTACCTGAGAGTTAGAGAATATGGGACCCCGTCCTGGTCTCGAGTTGGACACCCCGCGAGGGAAGTTAGACCACTGCTAGCTAGAGCATCTGCATGCAGGAACCTCAGCGTCTCTGGTCAGTGTGTCTGCCGGGAAGTCACGGTCTCCTCTATCTTCCTAAGCAAGATGTGCTGTATATATACCCATAGGTCTCCCCAGGTGTCCTCCCTTGCTGTGTTACTGTGTCGGCCTAAAGGATGACGTTGGGCCTGAACTTTATACAGAGATATTATACAGGAGATGGTAATCCTACTGTTAGTCCTGCTGTGCTTCCAAGAAGCCTCATGCATAATGTATGAGAATCGAACCAGGGAAAAACCCGCGTTCTGAATACAGTGTCATATCTAGGTAAAAGGTCAGTGCCTAAGAACCGTTATGTATGTAATGTAGGGAAGGATATAGGTGAAAGGTTGCAATGTTACCTGCGCCTATATAGGGTACCTATATGGAATATAACACCCACTCCTCTTCCGACTGGACGACATATGTAACCTATTACTGTACTACTAGCATAACTAGATAGCGGTACGCACAAAGTTTATAAAAACATCTCTTTAGCTCAAAATGTATAAAAACTTCTAAAAAAAATTCTAAAAATGTAATGTAAAAAGTGTCCGTAATTATAGTCCGAACCACTATAAGCATTAAAAAGCCATGTATGCCCAAAAAATGAAAGGAATGTCAATTTAGTTGCATAGTTCCAAATTTGAGCTTGTTTAGAAAAGGGCGAATTTCTCCCAGCACACGACGAGCCAAATGAGTCAAATGTTTATGTGTCCTGGTTGGTAGACGCAACATTTCCGTTGCTTGCTTCCGCAGTAGACGGCCCCTGTAACACCTCACAGAGTATGTCAATTGAGCACAGATGATGTTCCATGCTGACGGCAGCCGGTGCTGGGGCAGCCTGTGTGCCGTCCAAAGCCTGGGTGTCAGTGGAGGAGCCGGTGTTCATACCAACAGGTGCAGTTACTACCTGCGGTGGCTCAAGGAATGCCACCATCAACATTGGAATATGCGGAGGACATTGCAGAACATGGGCTGTTATCGGGTCCAGTAACGCATTCACGTTTGGTTGCGCACATGATGGGAGTGTCAAACACAGGTCTAACACGCATTCTTCTCCGCAAAACAGGCATCGGAGGACAGGTAAGATGCAGTCCATCCAGACTGGTCGAAATGACAAGAACCAAGATGCACTTAGTTCTCTTAGGCGAGGTGTGCCCAGATGTTGTACCATACGGTCACTGTATTTACACTCCTGGAGTGCTTATTCCATCTCCTTGGTGACTGGGACGTCCATTGCGTAGCAAATATAAAATAATCAGGATACCTGCTGCTAGGAACAGGATGAGAGGAAGTCCTCCAAAGATGCTTCCAAATACGGAGTGTATGAAGTTTGGTATAACTCCAAGTACCGTCTGAAAGGTGCTCAGAAGTCCAGAACCTATGGTCTTAAATAGGTGGACAATGCCTGTCGTATCAGACATGTTAAAGATACGATTTACCATTTCTGCTAAATTGAAAGGGCAGTTTGTATGAATGAGCACCTGTATCTCTGCCGAAGACCTTGCGATCTGGAGATCAAAAGTCTCTCGAGCGGAGGTTAAGGGCACAGACTTCTGTAGAAGCATGGCTTTCATTCTGCTTAGAGTATCAAATCGTATTAAAGAAACATTCAGTGAAGGCCATAACGGCGCCTCCCTGACTGTATGTGTCGGTGGAAACAATACTTGCATACAACAAGTAACCCTGGAGCTCACGGTTACCAGATATGGGATGCCCAGGAGCATGCCACAGCAGCCTTGACCGTTCAGAATCAAGTAACTCCCATTCGAAAGTAGCCTAAATGCTGGAGTAATCACTGCAGCTGGGGCACCCCTCAGATGACAGGACAAGTGCGCCACAGAACCATTACCAAGTCCCGTGCAGCATTATATACTGACATACGAGTGATCCATTTAAAGCGTTCTCACAGTTTGTACCGCTCAGAAACACTTCTCGATCCCCACTCCGGCATCAAAATTTGTATGGTAATTCCCAAGATTCCTTAATGTATTCCTTACCCATTTTTTCATATCTGCCTGCCTGCCTGCATTTGTTCAAGGAAATACTGAAACTGAAAAGTAGTGACCGGTAGAGTTATGTGGCCATGGATTAGCCATTCCGTGGACGGTGATTCTGCCACTGTGAAAGGTAATCTATCCAGTTTTTCGATACGCAGCATTGTATATTTTGCTCCCCTTTGTGCCATTTCTAACTGTTTATCTGTTAGATTGTATTCAGAAAACAGAGACATACTGTTGATATAACGCCAAGGCACGTAGCCTGCACGCAAAGATTGCAGCGTCCAGCTTAAATAACATAATAGAACGTAACTGTGATTGCCTGTGCTGTAATATGGCCAAATCTTGTTCTAGTATGCCTATCGCAGAAGATACAATGTTGCCTAAGGAATATATCCTGGAGGTCAATGTAGTTAACCCATTGTCTACCACTCCTAGAGAGTTTTCTAGATTTATACGGTCTATCTCTCGTAGTCTCTCTGCGGCCTCTTGTTGTGATATTTTCCATATTTCATTATAGACAGCATAATAGAAATGTTTCTGATGTGGCTTCCTGGGACCCATTAAAAAATCCCTAAGATCCACATCCTGTGACAGTAAGGATAAGTGTTGTTTCACCTGTGTGAGTGTTGAGGTTTTTAGCCAATCAAGGCACAACTTCCCAACACTGTAGGATGTCACTACCCCTGGATGTTGTCTCTGTACATAACGTGGATCTGGCCTATGGATACTAAACCCTTTGGCTTTACCCATGAATCTTGCCTGACAACTATTAGTGTCTGTGAGCCAAATCAACCATTTTTCCCAACCGTGGTCTGATCTGTTGTATTGTATGATGTCATCTACTGTAATCTCCTTCTGTGATGTTTCGTTACCCTCGGTGTGTGATGGAGTTGGCAACCGAGGTGTGTTCAAGTCTTTGTTCTTGGCTAGTCCAATGCAAGACGTCTGTTGTACTGTCTCGTTCAAAAACATGATTTGTTGAGGGATGAGGCATGCTCTAAACAAAGCTTCTGTTCCCTGTACCTGCCATTCCCTAGTACCCCAGACTGATTTTAGGTCTATTGTGTCTTTCCACAAGTCGAAACCTTGTTTGGACAACTGGGCAATAACGGAAGCAGAGTAAATCTATTTGGTGTTTGCCAACATATTTTTCTGAGCTGATGTTGGTGCAACCTTATAATAATATGAGGCTGGGTCAGACATATTGAATCCCGAAAAATATGGAAACTTCTGTGTAAATGTTTTTGAACTACCTTTCGGTGGTGTTGGACAATGTTCCCACTGGTGGTATGTGAACACATTTCTAGGAATAGCAGATTTATGCAAAAAGTGATGACCATAATGTTGATAACAATACATACTCGAAATCTGATGTGCCTTCCAATGTTTCACTATTAGAAAACGCAGCAGATTTTTCCAAATCAGATAACATGTTATTAACAGTTTCAAAATCCCAATCATCGGAAAATGTACTTGAGGTAATGATATCACTTAATATTTTAAATAAATGTGGAATTTTTAAAATTTCGGTCGGACCAAATATGTCGAAATCAACCTTGTCCCAAAGTATACCATCAGGTATAGGAACTGCTGTAATGTTCACTGATGACAAGTCTCTTTGTTCACGATGAGATGATAGGTGTGGTTTTAAAAGTATGTTCACTTTTTGGGCTGCAGAGCTTTGTCGAAGGTATCTTCCATTAACAAGCATACTAAAAACTATTACCAAGCCTACCCAGAAAAGAAAGAAAAGTATCCCAGTGATTACCCATAGTTCTACCCAGGGTGACACCAGGTAAGTCTTTTAAGAAAGTTCAGAAAGTCTTTTACTTACTGTTTGCATGATTTTTTGCCAGGCATCGTTTCAGGTTCATTTGGATCCAAAGAAAATGTATCAAAGTTTTTGAAGTAGCCAGAAGCAGTTCGATCAATTGTTGGTATTGCATCAAGATTTGTAGAAATCGTAGTTTGCTCCTGTCGAGGCATGTTGACGTAGACATCTGTATTTGGTCGAATAGTGAGTTCTCTTTGATTTTGAGTTTGAATTTGAAGTTGAGCTTCAGGTTCAAGAGGAACGAGTTCCATAGCATTGTTGCTTAGTCCTTCATTCCGTGTTGGAGACTCTTCGAACGTGATGAGTCTTTCCGTTTGGACTTCTTGGATTGTAGCGAGAGGAGGGCGTCTGCTACTTTGGAGTCCACGTGGCCTACTACTCAGTATCGGCCACATAATGTGGTTTGATTAGGTCAATTGAGACAAATATTTTCTCCTTTTTTCCGTCAAGAGGCGGTAGAAGTACAGTTCTTGTTCCTTCAATTGCTAGGACCGGGACAGGCTTTGTGTATGATGGCCCAAATTCTTTCTTGTCCGCTATCTTTTCTCTGACCAGATCCCCGACTTTTGGAATCCAGACAGGTCTTGCCGGGACTGATTTGACTTCCCCAGTGGCGGTCTTCTTCAGGTGGACATTACTTTGTTGTGTCCTGGATTAATTTAGATCCTGTAAAACAGCCAAATGATCATGGATGTCAAAGGTTTTTCATCCGCCACTGCACCTTCACAATCAAGATCAGGTACCCACATTCTTGTCCCAAATAGGAACTCATATGGAGTGACCCCCCTAGAGAACTTCTTGGCATGTTGTTAAAAGCTCGCTGGACTCCATACAGATGTTTTACCCAACTTTCACCTGTGCCTAATACTCTTGCTGTTAAAGATTGCTTTAAGTCCCGTTTTTTTCTCTCCACAACCGAATTTCCCTCTGGATGGTACAGAGATGAGTACCGGAATGCTACACCCAATCCTCGCATGGCCTCCTTGTAAGCCCGAGCGCTAAACGCAGGGCCCTGGTCAGAATGTAATGTGCCAATTGCATATGTCCCTATAAAGATTCGCAAATCTTTTATAACAGTTTGAGCATCAGCCGAGCGTTGGGGCCACACCCATAGAAATCTTGAGCAGGAATCCACTGCAACCATGATATACCTGTAAGCCCTATCTCTTTGTAAGGGGCCGCAGTGGTCCAAGTAAACACACACTAGTGGTTTGTCAGATATTAATAATGGTGTCTGTGCTGGACGTGTTTCGGTGGAACATTTCATCGGCTGGCAGATGTCGCTTTTCAAGACATAATCTTTAGTCTGCTTTGTTAACCCAGGCCACCAATAGCGTTGTTTCAACAAAGAAACAGTTGCCGTAACTCCTGCATGTGCAGAACCTATCCCTTCGTGTGCTGCTAGAATTAAACCTAACCTACGATCCATGTTTGGAATTACTCTATCCCCCACTCCAGGAATCTGAGCAAATGGAATGTTATTGGCATCTACCTTGTAGGAGTACTTGAGTGGAAATCTTTTTGGTACTGCTCCGCTATTTTTGCGACAAGCATTGATTTCTACCATAATCTCACCGTCTATTCTCGTTTTAGATTGCAGCTACGGAAGCCGTGCGTACAGCCCCCTTTGCGGCTTCATCAGCCAATGAATTCCCTTCAACGTGAACGCCATCACGCTGAGCCCTTGGTAGTTCGGTTTTCAACTCCACTACCTGTTCCCATAGCATTTTATGCTTAATTGTGCCACCTTTTGCATCTTTGAACCCGTTTTGAACCCAGTACTGCAAATATTCATTATATGACTGCACACAGTAAAAGGAATCGCACACAATTATGTGGGGAATTCTCGATCCGTATTCACCAGCGCCAGTATCAAGGCTTTTAACTTTGCCAGCTGTGCCGTGCAGTCTCCTAGAGACTGCGTTTTTGTGCAACTTGGGTGGAATTTTCCATCCCGCATGCAACCTTTAACGATTGCACATGCTGCGCTATATTGTTGCTTACTTCCTATGGCCGGTTGAGCTGATCCATCAGTGTAAATTATATATTCATACTGATCTAGAGGCATTATTTAGTTTGGTAGAGGATATTCTTGTTCGTATTGCAGGAATGCTTGTGTCTTTAAATTTGGGTCGTACCTGTATTCTACATCTGTTGCAGTGAGAGAATTAGCCCATTGTATCCATCCCGGATGTAAAGCTTTAGCATTAGGAACGCTTGCCTTTGTCGCAGCCTCTAATGCTGGAACCGGAGTTACTACTATTATTCGTTTCCCCTGAGCCAGTGCTCTTTCTCTCACTACAGCAGTCTGTACTGCTGTTAGAATCTTTTCTGTAGATGCGAAGCGCATCTCAGCATTTGTGTACAAATGTGATTTGTATGCAATTGGTACTGTCTCACCTTCATTATATGTTAGATAGGTGTACCCAGATTGACCCGCAACTATACGGATCACCAGGTTGCGTATGTTTACGCATGTCTGTAAGTGTTTGGAAGCTATCATGTCAGCTTGTAAGGAACGAAGTGTATCTGTATGTTCATGTGTCCATTGTTTTACTGAAAAATCAGGTTTTATTAAATCGTAGAAAGGTTTCACTCTTTCTGCGTAATCTAAAATGTATGTTCTACCAAAATTTAGGAATCCCAGAATTGACTGTAAATTTTTCAATGATTTTGGAGGTTGTAGCAGCACACATTTTTCTAAACAAATTGGCTGCCAGGCTTTTCCTTCACTTGAAAGCTCATATCCTAAAAACAGGACACTGAGGTGGGCAATTTTTGATTTTTTTAAAGTTGAATTTGTAGCCCTCAGATGCAAATCCCAAAATGATGGTATTCACTCTGTTCAAGTGTTCCTCTAGGTCATCGTCCGTCAGATAAATATCATCCACATAGGACAATGCCTCTTCGTCCAAATTTTGAAGTAACTCAGTTACTCTGGCCGAAAACAACCCCGGGCTGTTCTTATACCCCTAGGGGAGTTGACAAAATTGACGCTGGGTCCCTAGCGCTGAGAAGGCTGTCAGATACCTACTTTCAGGCACTATATTTTGGCAGAAAAATCCATTTGAGAAATTAAGTGTTGTTTTATATTTTTTCGGCACAATGTTATTCATTAATGCGGCACTGTGTGCATTTTGGACTGCAAATGTCTTAGTGCAAGTGTTTAAATGTCTTTAATCTAAAACTAGACGATATGAATTGTCAGGTTTCATGACAGGAAACAAAGGATTGTTCATTGGTGAGGTGCAAGTTTCAATCACCCCTTGGTATTCAAGTTGATCTAAGATCTCCCTGACCTGTTTTTTAGCTTCTTGCTTTATTGGATACTGCCTCTGTGCAGTCGGAGTATTTTTCAAAGGAATTATGTGGTGGGTTGAATACTCATCCCAGCCAACATGGTTTTTGTATAATGCCAGAGCCTGGGCTACCGCCCACTCCTGCGCATATGTATGTTGCAAGTGCCTGGGAATATGGTCTGAGAAGGCCGGAAGAATTACCGTTTCTCCTTTAGGGCAATCCATGACGAATGCTGGCGGCCAATCTTGTTCAGCTAATAAAATATCATAGCCAAACGTCAGGTTCTCCCAAAAGAGACCTCTCACTGTTCTACATTTGTCCCCCTCCATTTGGAGCGTTATTTCATATACTTTATGTGGGACACTTACCCTAGTATCGGGTGTCTCTACCGTGATATAATTATTCAAGTATGCTGTCACCAGAAATTCCTTCAGGTTCTGGTGAGCTATTGTTACTTCTGCTGCACTGTCTAGCATCGTCAGAGCCCATTCCCCGTTCAGTAGTCGAGTCCTCAGAATTCTGGGCATGTCTGATCTTTAGACCTGCAACCTTCTTCTTTTTGAACTGTGGCTTTTGCTTTGGTTTCTCTTCTTTTTTAGAAGTGTAATCCTGAGCATGCTGCTTGTCTCTGGACTTTGTACGCTCTTCTTGCCTTTCTTACCATCCTTCCCTCTCAGAGTTTTTCGATGAACCCTGAAAGGAACGTGTATCAGTATCCTGATACCTGTCAGGTTTCCTAATATTTTCCCTATTCCTAAGGTTGTACCTCTTTTCGGAGGGCTCCTGTGGATGAGATCTACCTTGGGATTGAGATCTGTTTCCTTTAAAGTGTAGTTGTTTTTTATTGTCCCACTTCTTCTTAGTTGAAGCAGGTGTCTGCTTGGAAGTGTCCTTTTCAGGACTGCCCATCAGTTGTGGTTTTAAAGCTTTCCCACCCAAACTGTCTCTGCCTAATTCTGCATATGCAGTTTCAATTATTTTTGGTAGTTCGTGTTCCTGTTCTAAACTCCCTTAGGCGTTGGCGGATAGACACTGAAGCTGCTTCCCCCTTAATGTTAGCTAGTATTATGGCTGATACCTGGGCATAGTTACCTAGTAACTTCATCCCTAAGTTTAGGGCAGGTTCTGCTCCATACTCGTTTTGTATTTGTCTCAATACATCAGGTACTACTGCTAATGACGGGATACCATGAGTTCTGGTATAAATGGCAGCAAAGACTGTACCCCAAGTGGTACAATTCTCTAATTGTGGTGTTATCCCCATAGGCAAGCAGATTGTTAGCATTCTGTGTTTTTCATACAGGGTAGTATTCGGGAATACTGCCTCTAGCTGCGTTATTTTCTGAGCTACCCAGAATGGTATTTGTTCACGTTTTATGGGCATTTTACCCATTACCGCGTGTAATGTTTGTGGTGTAATTTTAGTTGCTGTACCCTGAATTTGAGTTCCATTTGTTGCAACTATTGCTGGTTGGACTGTAAATGTCCTCATGACAAATTGCGTCAAATTCCTATAGATTTTAATTAAATCTTTATGTTGTATGAGTAAGTCTCCTGGTGGCATTGTGTCAATGTCAGGATGTGGTGTGTAGGCTGCTAATATCGGCCATGTTGCCCCTTCTCCTCCGAGCGGGCCGAGTCTTACTCTTCTCCTTGTATGGGGTAGGGCGCCTTTAAACCAGTATAAATGTTCCTGGTACGTGAGCGGAACCTCTATGTCCTCAAACGGAAAATATTCCGCCGGTGCATCTCCTTCTGTGTAAGAGTGAAATGTTTTTGTTTTTGCGTTTGCTGCTGGGAATGTAACCCACGAATAAAATACCTCTGTTCTGTTTGATTCGTGTGCCTCAATCACGAAAACTACTATGCCACCCCTAGATGATAAACAATTCTCTAGCAGTCTCAGGGTGACTGTGGGGCATATTATCAAGGGCTTTATCGCCGCTTTAGCTGCACTTTTTGCCGCTAAAGCGGCGATAATTTTATCGCCCTATCAGCAAGCTGTCGCTAACAGGCGTTAGCGACAGCTTTCAGGCGTTAGCGGCCGGTTTTACCATCGCCTTGCATGCCAGCGATAATTATCGCTAATGACATGCAAGGTAGGCGTTCCCCACTAAAAGCGACTGAAAACAGTCGCTAACACAACTAACCCCTATTAACAAGGCAGGCGAAGCGATAAAATAAATCGCGCTAAGCGCGTTTATCGCTAGATTTTAACACCTGCTACTGAGGATGACTTACCTGTTTAAAGTATAGGAGGTGGATTGTCAGGCTGAATCCATCCTTGCGTTAATGCAAGAATATCGCTGCTTTTCCAGCGATATTCTCACATTTTGCCTCTATCGCTGGAAATTTTATCGCTATGGAGATAAACCTTGTTAATAGGGTGTTATCTCAGCGATATTTTCCAGCGATAGGCGGCGTTAAAAAAATTCGCGCTAAGCGCGGTTAGCGATAAATATCACTATTCCTTGATAATATGCCCCTGTATTTCTAAAATTTTCTGAAATTTGTATTGCGTCTGCATCTTCTTCTCCGGCTGAGAGGTGTAGATCTACTCTTGCGTTATCTTTGTCCTCAGTCATTTTGTAAAGAATACGTTTTTCAAGGGAACTAAGATAAGGTGTTTTTGCACAATTTAGGAACAATGTGTCCTTCAAGCTTGATTAACCAACAGCCAATAAATAGGATGTTTTAGCCTACTCAGCTGTGGCGGAGTTTGTGCCCACCCACTGCAGACGTCTCTGGTGTTTTGTGAGTAGGGGTCTCTGAGAATAGCACGACTGAACTGCTCAGATTCTACAGTAAAATAAGTGCCCAACCAACGTTGGCAGCGCCATGTCGTGTAGTTCCTATATTACCTATACAGGATCTGCGCGTTTGGATAACAAACTGTGGGATTGGTGGCGGACCGATTCCATGCACCTCCACCGGATACGTTAGCCTGTCTGTATTAGCTAGCTCACAGTGCCACTAGAGTCTCCTCTTATCGGGGAGAGAATAGTTCTTGGCAACCTCAGAACATGACAACCCTGATCCCTCAGAATCGTGGAAACAATATACTACCTTTCGCTCAGTCACTCGTGCTTACTTAGTTTGTCTCAAAGAGATACACAGAATAAACAGGCTGGTCGTTTTCAATAAGAATTTATTGAACAGTTGTTATTCTAGTGTAGAATAGATGAGCTGCAACAACCATTAGACAGTAGCAGAGATATATGATTAGAAGTACTACGAAAGTAAAGGGATGGTATACTTCTACCATCTTGCATAAATCATGAATATATACATGTACATAAAACACATGATAAAAAGTGCGTACTCCTATGATGCCTCCCTAACTAGATGTTCCTAAATGTACCTAGCATCTATGTAGGTGTTATGCCAACAATCCCTCTAGGATTTAGTCAACCCCATTACCTGAGAGTTAGAGAATATGGGACCCCGTCCTGGTCTCGAGTTGGACACCCCGCAAGGGATGCTAGACCACTGCTAGCTGGAGCGTCTGCATGCAGGAACCTCAGCGTCTCTGGTCAGTGTGTCTCTAGGGAAGTCACGGTCTCCTCTATCTTCCTAAGCAAGATGTGCTGTATATAGACCCATAGGTCTCCCCAGGGGTCCTACCTTGCTGTGTTACTGTGTCGGCCTAAAGGATGACGTCAGGCCTGAACTTTATACAGAGATATTATACAGGAGATGGTAATCCTACTGTTAGTCCTGCTGTGCTTCCAAGAAGCCTCATGCATAATGTATGAGAATCGAACCAGGGAAAAACCCGCGTTCTGATTGCAGTGTCATATCTAGGTAAAAGGTCAGTGCCTAAGAACCGTTATGTATGTAATGTAGGGAAGGATATAGGTGAAAGGTTGCAAAGTTACCTGCGCCCATATAGGGTACCTATATGGAATATAACAGTATTGTGCGTGCAGAGCTTGAGAGGCATATTACTGGTGATACCAGAAGGCGCTTGATGCTGAGGCCATCATCTCATCATTTGAGAGGAGACACATTTCATCTACATTGGACAAACCTTCTAGGAAAGCACTACCACAGCCTGGGGCGTGAGCATATAGTCTTGCTAGAACCAGTCTGCGCTCTCAGCCTGAAGTCACTGTCGACAGCAAGTCATTGTCAGATCTTCTAACATTTTACTTTTCCACCCTCTCCCTTCCAAGTAGATTCTCAGCCAAAAAACATGACTGAGAATCTATTTAGATGGAGTGGATGTAAAAATGAAGTGAAGAAAGTTCCTATATAGATGTTAATAAATGCAAGGCTTTGTGAAATTATATAAGGAGTGTTTTTTTAACTGCCTGAAATACATTTTGGGTCTGGTGTGCAACATTTCCTTAAAAAAAAAAACAAATGTTAGAAATGGGGATCCCTGGTTGGCAATGGCTGGCGCCTATGTCCAAGAAGAGACCCTTCTTCCTAAGTCAGAGTAAGGGGGCTACACCCTTTGATAACCCCTGCTCAACCCTGTGGTAACGTAGCACGAGCAGACAGGCCTATCTCAGAGGCAGTGTGCGAAGCACTTATGACCATACACAATAACGCAGTGAAGACACCACAAAGGGACACCACACAAGTAGCTATAGAAAAATAAGTATCTTTATATAAGCTTAACACAAGGCTCAAATACGATCAAAAAGCCACAATGCACGTAAATGTGGTTTCACTAAAAAGCAATAGAAACACTCAAAAGCGGGTGAAACGAACTTAGTTCGAGACCGGGGTCTACGCGACCCGGTGATGCACAATGTACCTGAGGTTTAAAGGGGGCACGGCACGCAGCTTCGGGAGGAAGCCGCGATGGTGACAGGCGGACTCGCAGCGGCCACAGCTCCCAGCTGCAGCGGTCCGCGGCGTGCACTCACGCTGATCCTGAGATGGTGATTAAGGCGGGCTCGCAGCGGCAACAGCTCCTCCGCTGCCGCGGCCCACAATAGCAATAACGATGATTCTCGTAACACAGACAAATGCGGGCTCTCAGCGGCCACAGCTCCTCAGCCGCAGCGGCCCACAAGAGCGACAGCGAAGATTCTCGTAGCACAGACAAATGCGGGCTCTCAGCGGCAACAGCTCCTCAGCTGCGGCTGCCCACAATAGCGATAGCGATGATTCTCGTAGCACAGACAAATGCGGGCTCGCAGCGGCAACAGCTCCTCCGCTGCCGCGGCCCACAATAGCAATAACGATGATTCTCGTAACACAGACAAATGCGGGCTCTCAGCGGCCACAGCTCCTCAGCCGCAGCGGCCCACAAGAGCGACAGCGAAGATTCTCGTAGCACAGACAAATGCGGGCTCTCAGCGGCAACAGCTCCTCAGCTGCGGCGGCCCACAATAACGACAGCGATGATTCTCAGCCCGCGTTCCCCGCAGTAGACCCAGAGGCTCTGGAATTCTCAACAGAGGCCTCACCTGCGAGTAGAACCCCTCTCACTAGGAGTTCAGAAGGCTGATGGGTGAAGTCTAATGTCCCTGAGACTTCAGCAGGAGGCAAGCTCGAATCAGGCCCTTGGGTAGTTGCTTCAGCAAGATGGATGAAAGTTTCAAAGTCCTTTCCCTCTCGTTACACGGACAGAGGTTCGTCTTGACATCCAGAAGTAACACACCCTGTAGGGGTTTCGGCGCAGATCTTTATACCCCACAGGTCTTTGTTCTCAAAAGTCACAAGTCACTGAACCTAGCCAGAACCAGTTCGGAGTGGTCCTGGAGCACTTTATTTACGAGGCTGCATCCTGCCTTTGAGGAAGAGGGTCTGCCATCAGACGCACAGTGGGGGCTGGAGCCATCATTCACCTTGCCAGGCCCAGCCCTGCTCAGATCAAAGGGTCACCCCTCCCCATACTCCAGCTGCAGATCTCGCTACTCGACCCAGGTCAGGCTCAGCCTGCCCTGACCTTCCAAGACCAGACATCCAATACACATAACAGCAGAGCACACTGGACGACTTAGGCAAGAAAATACCTACTTCCTAGAAGTGATATTTTCGAACACAGAATATAAAAACAATCCCCACGAAAAGGTGTGTTTTAATATTCTGAGCTCAGGCATACTAAATTCGACTTTCCAAACATGTTCCTTGGGTCAGCTAGGATTATAGGATGTAATAATCAAAGCTGCCCATTCTGGCCTAAGGGAACACATAGCCTTGCAATAGTGAAAAACGAAATGGAGTGTAATTCACTATTAGGACATGCCACACAGACCAAGGCAGGTCCTACCTTTCACATACAACGCACCCTGCCATAGGGATGACTTACATGATGCCAAGGGAAGGTTGAGGGACTGGGAAGGGGTTCACTTCACAGTCAAAGAATGGCAGTTCTGGACTGCGCACAGACTCTGCGATGGCAGGTCTGAGACACACTTTACGCGATGCTTATGTGGGTGGCGCAATCAGCGCTGCAGGCCCACCAGCAGCATTCGGTCTACCAGCCCTTGGCACGCACGGTGCACTATACTAGGGACTAACAGGTAAATCAAATGAGCCAATTATGGGAATACCAATTCATCCAGTCAATTTACAATAGAGAGCATTCGCGCTGTAGCACTGAATGGCAGTGGCACAGCGCCCAGAGCATCTAACACCAGCAAACACAGAGGAGACAAAAAGCGAAGAGAGAAGGGAGACCCACGCCAATGGTGCCAGGTCTAACACCAAATGTTTGAAAATTGCGCACCGACTTTTTGTGAATGTAAAAATGTTTTGTGAACTGACCTATGTACTACTATGTCGGTTCACAAAATTCATAATCTAGGAGAGTCGCAAACCAATCTACCTCATTAATATTCATGATGTAGGCAACAAATTATGACTTACAGTGATTGGATGCCATTGCAGGGATGGCCTACTGAGGTCAACATATCACCCAGTGCTTAATTTGAGCCAGTGGCTTCCGGAGCTCAGCACCGGCACTTAATTGTCAACACCGGTGCATATGACAGTCTGCCACATGGTGACACTGTCTATATAATTTAGAGATGAGAGCAACGACAGTTGTTTATTAATTCAATGTACATTAAAAGCGACAAATAGCTGCCGCCCAAGCTATTCTTACAACTTTGGGGGCTTGGAATAGTCTGAATTGCCACATTTGTAGGAGTGTTAAGGTTAGTAGCTGTGTAGGTACTGTCAATGGCTGCACTGACATGGGCAATGGGTGGCTTCGAACTGCAGTGGACTCCTGACGACGGCCCTGGCATTTATTTTATCGCAAATTAAGCACTAGGATCATCATGTTTATGATCGCATTTAAATGAAGTAACCATTTTTTTTAAAAAATACAGCCCATTTTCCTTCAAGAAAAAGAGACTGCATTTAAAAATAAAGTTGTGTTTTTTTTCTTTCGAGAATTCCCCCCCCACCCCCATTTTTTAAATGTTTTACCACGCCCAGCTCTGGAGTCTGTAACTTTTAAATGTTTTCCTACTGGATTTCAGTTGCAAAACATGGATAACATAACAAATATGGATACAGAAGGGTGCCCTAAACACGCCCCCTCCAAATAGCCATCTGTTATGCATTTCTAAACCCATTTTGTGATTCGATAACCATTTACCAGATCTCAAAAGAGGTTTAGTACATAACAAAACACATTTTGCGACACTGTGATTTTCTTTCGACTCACAGGCTTTGTGATCACAA
Organism: Calotriton arnoldi; assembly: GCA_963921515.1. NCBI lineage: Eukaryota > Metazoa > Chordata > Amphibia > Caudata > Salamandridae > Calotriton > Calotriton arnoldi. Next base: position 5,254,112 of record CAWUFW010000167.1, read on the forward strand.
AGTGGCTTCGTACATCTGGCCCACAGATCTTCATTTAATTTTTAAGGGAATTGTGATAGTAAATTTCCTGTTTTCCAAGCATGCCGCGGGACATGCAAGTTACCGGTGCCAAGCCAGGATGCAAGTCCTGAAACTCATCACCTGGTAATGTAGAGGATGATTTGTAAGGTACCATTGACTACAGGCTGGCCCCCTTGGCGCACTTGTAAGGTACCAGTGGCTACAGGCTGGCACCCATGGCGCACTTGTAAGGTACCAGTGACTACAGGCTGGCCCCCTTGGCGCACTGTAACGTACCAGTGGCTACAGGCTGGCCCCCTTGGTGTGCTTGTAAGGTACCAGTGGCTTCAGGCTGGCCCCCTTGGCACGCTTGTAAGGTATCAGTGGCTACAGGCTGGCCCACTTGGCGTGCTTGTAAGGTACCACTGGCTACAGACTGGTCCCCCTTGGCGCGCTTGTAAGGTACCAGTGCCTACAGGCTGGCCCCCTTGGCATGCTTATAAGGTACCAGTATCTACAGGTTGGATCCCTTGGCGTGCTTGTAAGGTACCTGGAGCTACAGGCTTGCCCCTTGGCGCACTTGTGGGTACCAGTGGCTACAGGCTGGCTCCCTAGGCGTGCTTTTAAGGTACCAGTGCCTACAGGCTGGACTCATTGATGCGCTTGTAAGGTACCAGTGGCTTCAGGCTGCCCCCATTGGCGCACTTGTAAGGTACCAGTGGCTACAGGCTGGCCCCCTTGGCGCTCATGTAAGGTACTAGTGCCTACAGGCGGGACTCACTGGCGTGCTTGTAAGATACCAGTGCCTACAGGCTGGACCCATTGGTGCGCTTGTAAGGTACCAGTAGCTACTGGCTGGGCCCCTTGGTGAACTTGTAAGGTACCAGTGGCTACAGGCTGGCCCGCTTGGCACACTTGTAAGGTACCAGTGGCTACAGGCTGGCCCCATTGGCGCGCTTGAAAAGTACCAGTGCCTATAGGCTGACCTCCTTGGCGCACTTGTAAGGTACCAGTGGCCACAGGCTGGCCCCCTTGATGCACTTGTAAGGTACCAGGGCTACAGTCTTGCCCCCTTGGCGCACTTGTAGGGTACCAGGGCTACAGGCTGGCCCCCTTGGCGCGCTAGTAAGGTACCAGTGGCTAGAATGCTGGCCCCCTTAGCGCACTTGTAAGGTACCAGTGGCTACCTGCTGGCCCCCATGGCACACTTGTAAGGTACCAGTGCCTACAGGCCCCCCTTGGCGTGCTTGTAAGGTACCAGTGCCTACAGGCTGGCCCGCTTGGCACACTTGTAAGGTACCAGTGGCTACAGGCTGGCCCCTTTGGCGCGCTTGTAAGGTACCAGTGGCTACAGGCTGGCAACCTTGGCGCACTTGTAAGGTACCTGTGGCTTCAGGCTGGCCCGCTTGGGGCACTTGTAAGGTACCAGGGGCTACAGACTGGCCCCCTTGGCGCGCTAGTAAGGTACCAGTGGCTAGAATGCAGGCCCCCTTAGCGCACTTATAAGGTACCAGTGGCTATATGCTTGCCACCTTGGCGCGCTTGTAAGGTACCAGTGCCTACAGGCTGGCCCCCTTGCCATGCTTGTAAGGTACCAGTGCCTACAGGCTGGATTCCTTGGCGCGCTTGTAAGGTACCTGTAGCTACAGGCTGGCCCCTTGGCGCACTTGTAAGGTACCAGTGGCTACAGGCTGGCCCCCTTGGCGCACTTGTAAGGTACCAGTGGCTACAGGATGGCCCCCTTGGCGCGCTTGTAAGGTACCAGTGGCTACAGGCTGGCCCCCTTGGCGCGCCTCCAAGGTACCAGTGGCTTCATGCTGGCCCTCTTGGCGCACTTGTATGGTACCATTGGCTTCAGGCTGGCCCCTTTGGCGCACTTGTAAGGTACCATTGGCTTCAGGCTGGCCCCTTTGGCGCACGTGTAAGGTACCATTGGCTACAGACTGGCCCCTTTGGCGCACTTCTAAGGTACCAGTGGCTACAGGCTGGCCCCTTGGGGCGCTTGTAAGGTACCAGTGGCTAGAAGCTGGCCCCCTTGGCACAATTGTAAGGTAGCAGGTGCTACAGGCTGGCCCCCTTGGTGCGCTTGTAAGGAACCACTGACTGCAGGCTGGCCCGCTTGGCGCGCTTGTAAGGTACCAGGGCCTCAGGCTGGCCCCCTTGGCGCACTTGTAAGGTACCAGTGGCTACAGGCTGGCCCCCTTGGCGCGCTTGTAAGGTACCAGTGGCTAGAAAGCTGGCCCCATTGGCGCACTTTTAAGGTACCAGTGGCTACCAGCTGGCCCCCTTGGCGTGCTTGTAAGGTACCAGTGCCTACAGGCTGGACCCATCGGGACGCTTGTAAGATACCAGTGCCTACAGGCTGGACCCATTGGCGCGCTTGTAAGGTACCAGTAGCTTCTGACTGGGCTCCTTGGTGAACTTGTAAGGTACCAGTGCCTATAGGCTGGCCCGCTTGGCGCACTTGTAAGGTACCATTGGCTACAGGCTGGCCCCCTTGGCGCACTTGTAAGATACCAGTGGCTACAGGCTGGCCCCTTTGGCGAACTTGTAAGGTACCATTGGCTACAGGCTGGCCCCTTTGGCGCACTTGTAAGATACCAGTGGCTACAGGCTGGCCCCTTTGGCGCGCTTGTAAGGTACCAGTGGCTACAGGCTGGCCCCTTTGGCGCGCTTGTAAGGTACCAGTGGCTACAGGCTGGCCCCCTTGGCGCGCTAGTAAGGTACCAGTGGCTAGAATGCGGCCCCCCTTGGCGCACTTGTAAGGTACTAGAGGCTACATGCTGGCCCACTTGGGGCGCTTGTAAGGTACCTGGGGCTTCAGGCTGGCCCCTTTGGCGTACTTGTAAGGTACCAGTGGCTACAGGCTGGCCCCCTTGGTGCGCTTGTAAGGTACCATTGACTACAGGCTGGCCCACTTGGGGCGCTTGTAGGTACCAGTGCCTACAGGCTGTCCCCTTGGCGTGCGTCTAAGGTACCAGTGCCAACAGGCTGGACCCCTTGCCACGCTTCTAAGGTACCTGTAGCTACAGGCTTGCCCCTTGGCGCACTTGTAAGGTACCATTGGCTACAGGCTGGCCCCTTTGGCGCACTTGTAAGATACCAGTGGCTACAGGCTGGCCCCTTTGGCGTACTTGTAAGGTACCATTGGCTACAGGCTGGCCCCTTTGGCGTACTTGTAAGGTACCAGTGGCTGCAGGCTGGCCCCTTTGGCGCGCTTGTAAGGTACCAGTGGGTACAGGCTGGCCCCTTTGGCGCGCTTGTAAGGTACCATTGACTACAGGCTGGCCCTCTTGGCGCGCTTGTAAGGTACCAGTGGCTACAGGCTGGCCCCCTTGGCACGCTTGTAAGGTACCAGTGGCTACAGGCCGGCCCCCTTGGCGCACTTGTATGGGACCAGTGGCTACAGGCTGGCCCCCTTGGCACGCTTGCAAGGTACCAGTGGCTACAGGCTGGCACCCTCGGCGCAGAGAGGCACGTGGAAGTCTGCAAGCAGTAGGCCGCTCCCTTAGCTCACTGCCCCCACAGGGTTGCGAGGTAGAGTACACTTTGATGGAGTTGCGTCAGAAATAATTGCTCCTGGGTGCTGCAAGGAAGACAACAAGCCGAGTAGGAGGCTGTCATAAACTCAGTTTTAACCCGCGCGAGCAGCCGTGACCCCCTCATCGCCTCACAATGTAATTCTGCGGATTTTTTCGAGCGCAAACACTTGAAAGAGACAATCAGACATCCGTGCCCCCCTGAGGACGGCGGAGCAGAGGAAATGTCAGCGCTCATTTCTGGAACTCAATTTAAAGGCATTCTGGAATTTTCGGGGGCTTTGAAAACAGATTGCTAAGGGGTGATCACGGTCCGCGTGGGGCATGTCTAGTAGTGTGATGGCGAAGGGTCAGAGGGGTCACACGGAGCAGCGGTTGTCTCATTTCATGGTGCAGACACTGCAGAAAATATGTCATTTGAAACGGAAAAGTGACAATATCACAACATAATGAACTAAAAAAGAAGCTGCTTCCCTCAGACGGACGAGCTTTACCTGCACTGTTAGAGGGTCAAATGGGCAGTTGCCGGCATTTTCCAACAGAACTTTGACGGAAGTTGCTGCTGCAGCGGGTCACGAGATGTCGCGACTCTTGTGAGGGAGGTACTGGTGAAACCTCTGTCCCTGTGGGGCCTCTGGGCATCTCACTAGTTACACCAATAACGTCATATTCACTACCACCAAAGTTAATATCCAACGCCTGATGCATTGCAGTGCTTACTTTGTGAAAAAGAAAAAAAAATTCTAAAGTAATAATAAGCGCCCCCAGGGCCAAAACTTTTGTTCACAAGCCCGCGACCAGCATTATACAAGGTTGGGGTGCTTCAATTCATAGGGGGCAGAACACGCTGAGTTTCACTCCACGGAATTCCGTGAAGCTACATGAAAACTCCAGGAGATTCCACAGAGTTCCGCGAACAGGCAGAAATCGGCTAGTTGCGCTGCTCGTGCTGATTTTTAGCGCGGGATGCTCGTTCCATGCTGAAAAATCAGCAGGACGCCAGAGGGCGCTGCTGCTGCAGTCGATTTTGCTGCCGCTTGAGTTGGTTTTCGACTCGAGTGGCGGCTTTCTCACGGCGAGCGGTCGCAACCACCCACGACCGCCCGGGTTGGGAAAGTCTCGCCGGTGCCCTCCTAGCGCCCGAAAATTGTGCTAGGGGACACCAACTTATCATTGGTGAGCCACATGCAAGAAAAAAGTCCGCCATACGGAGTTTGGTCAGTAATCCGCGTTACGAGTGTCCAAAACTCCGCCAACCCCGCAGGCAGAGCGGAATTTATCACTTGCCCCTCGTGCTGAATACTGAGGCTCCCTCATCCACCGGCAGTCACTCCCGGCCTCTTTATTTCACTCATGTAGGTTCTTTTCATCCCTGTTTTCTCCTTTAGGCACTGATTATTCATCTTTCTCTCCTTTCCCTCTTTTATGTTTTTGTTTCTTGCTCTGGAGGCTGCAACCACCAGTTCAAATTAAGCACTGAATCTCTAAACCAGTTTTGTTGACAAAGCCTGTGATTCACAGACTTTGTGAGTGAAAAACGTATGCAGCAACACACCAAAGGTGCAGTGCAAGTGGCCAGTGTCTGTGCCAATCATAATTTACACTTTAAAACTCATTACGAATTGTTAGGGAAAGGTGGCATGAAATGGTTGCCCCGCCCCCGTCTGCCCCCACCCCGCAAGATTCATCAATGTATCAATGGCTTGCAACCTCTGTTCTGGAGGCAAAGCATTCATACCAAAGGGGGTGGAGTTTCGGTCTGTCTCTCAATAGTTTTACACCAGTCACCCACCTCAAGGCCCCAGTACAACCCCTCCCTCGCCAAGTCGGCAACAGTCAGAGAAGAGCAGTGCCTAGGGGGGGCGTAGCAATCATTGGTTCAGGAGGGGCAGTGGCACCAGGGCCCATTGAACCTTCTTGATAACTACTCTATTTTCGTTAGCTGCACCCAGGGCCGGACTGGGAACAGAAACCGAGGGCCCAGGGCCAGGGGTGTAGCTTGGTCAGTAAGAGTGTGTGTGGGGGGGGTGAGCTTCAGATTTTCCAACAGTCAGACTGGCATATAATGTTAAAATACATTATTCGACAAGCGGGATGCATGAGAGAGGCCTCAGGGTGCATGAGAGAGGCCTCAGGGTGCATGAGAGAGGCCTCAGGGTGCATGAGAGGGGCCTCAGGGTGCATGAGAGGGGCCTCAGGGTGCATGAGAGAGGCCTCAGGGTGCATGAGAGGGGCCTCAGGGTACATGAGAGAGGCCTAGCGAGCAGTGGAAAGGGAGAGGAATGCAGATTTGTAGGAATACTAAGAGAAAGCACAATATTTTGTAAAATAACCAACATTTCTGAGGACATTCAAAACAGAGAGGGGAAGAGTATGTGTGCGTTTTTGTCAGTGTGTGTATGTAAAAATTCCGGAAGAAATCTGACAGACCTGACCATACCCGAAAGAAAGCACCTGTACCCAACTATTTATCAGAAAATACATGTATTAGGAGGGTGCGTGTAACACACCAAAACCCCCTGCCCATAGCGTCCCTGCCAAGCTACTGGCAGTGCCCTCTGTACCAGCCTGCTCTCGTGGGCTCATCTTTAATCCGTCAGTGGGACCCCCCAGCAGCCGGTCCCGCTGCTCCTCCAAAGAGGGGTCTGTGGCGCTCTAGGCAGAGCCCCCACTCATTCTCGCAGCCTCTGGGCAGAGTATGAGGGAACTGTGAGGTCGTCTCCCACACCAGCCTCAAAATCCTTCCCCACTTCCCTGCACTCACCACCGTTCACTCCTCCAACCTACCAGGTCACTGCTATCTGCCTGCTCCAAAAGCGTACTCTCCCCTCCCAGTGACCCCACCCAACCACAACACTTCCAGACCATGTACCACTGACTATAAACCCCCTTCTTTACCAACCACCCCTCCAATCCCACCACTACCTAACCTTGTACCACTCACGATAAACCCCCCTCTCTACCAACCACCCCTCCAATCCCACCACTACCTAACCTTGTACCACTGACGATAACCCCCCTCTCTACCAACCACCCCTCCAACCCCACCACTACCTAACCTTGTACCACTGACGATAACCCCCTCTCTACCAACCACCCCTCCAACCCCACCACTACCTAACCTTGTACCACTGACGATAAACCCCCCTCTCTACCAACCATACCTCCAATCCCACCACTACCTAACCTTGTACCACTGACGATAAACCCCCTCTCTATCAACCACCCCTCCAACCCCACCACTACCTAACTTTGTACCACTGACGCTAAACCCCCTCTCTACCAACCACCCCTCCAACCCCACCACTACCTAACCTTGTACCACTGACGATAAACCCCCCTCTCTACCAACCACGCCTCCAACCCCACCACTACCTAACCTTGTACCACTGACGATAAACCCCCCTCTCTACCAACCACCCCTCCAACCCAACCACTACCTAACCTTGTAACACTGACGATAAACCCCCCTCTCTACCAACCACGCCTCCAACCCCACCACTACCTAACCTTGTACCACTGACGATAACCCCCCTCTCTACCAACCACCCCTCCAACCCCACCACTACCTAACCTTGCAGCACTCTGACGATAAACCCCCTCTCTACCAACCACCCCTCCAACCCACCACTACCTAACCTTGTACCACTGACGATAACCCCCTCTACCAACCACCCCTCCAACCCACCACTACCTAACCTTGCAGCACTGACGATAACCCCCTCTCTACCACCCACCCCTCCAACCCACCACTACCTAACCTTGCAGCACTCTGACGATAAACCCCCTCTCTACCAACCACCCCTCCAACCCACCACTACCTAACCTTGCAGCACTCTGACGCTCAACTTTCCTCCCCACCAAGTGAACTGCTCAGAGCTCGTATAAATCAAAAACATTATCGTATTCTCAGAAATATCGACGGAAATATCGTTTCTTCTCGAGCGCCAATGAATCTGCAGCAGGTGATTCGGAGGAGTGGGGTGGGCGGTCTGTGGAAGCAGACAGGGGTGGGCGGTCTGTGGAAGCAGAGAGGGGCTTCCGGGACTCTCAAACATATGCCGCTGCATGCCTGGCAAACGAAGAGATAATGGAGCAGGGAGGGGTCGCCGGGGTTGTGTTAGCTCAATTAATGCGCAGTAAGAGAGGCGAGCACCTAGCGCTTCAGCTGCCGAGGCGCTTAGCTGCCAGTAATGGAGTTATTAACCTCCGCCAGCCATGAGATGGAGCTGCGCATTCAAAACCCATCATCCAGTTCAAGCCGGTATTAATAGCCTCTTTATGGTCATTAAACCGCAGGGGCTGTGCAGGAAGAGGCAGTGAGCTGTCGAAATCTTAGGCATCTTGTAAAGTCTGAACTGTAAGAGCGGTGACGAGAAGATCGCCCCACCCTAGTCAACAATGTCTTATGGTGTCCTTAATGAACATGTAAACTCTGAACTGTAAGAGAGGTGACGAGAAGATCGCCACACTCCAGTCAACAATGTCACAAGGGGGTCATCGATAAACATGTAAACTATAACCTGTAAGAACGGTGACGAGGAGATCGCCCCACTCTAGTCAATAATGTCTTATGGTGTCCTTAATGAACATGTAAACTCTGAACTGTAAGAGAGGTGACTAGAAGATCGCCCCACTCCAGTCAACAATGTCTCAAGGGGTCATCAATAAACATGTAAACTCTGAACTGCAAGAGAGGTGACGAGAAGATCGCCCCACTCCGGTCAACAATGTCTCAAGGGGGTCATCAATAAACATGTAAACTCTGAACTGTAAGAGACGTAACGAGAAGATCGCCCCCACCCGGTCAACAATGTCTTAAGGGGTCATCGATGAACACGTAAACTCTAACCTGTAAGAACGGTGATGTGGAGATCACCCCACTCTAGTCAATAATGTCTTATGGTGTCCTTAATGAACATGTAAACTCTGAACTGCAAGAGAGGTGACGAGAAGACCGCCCCACTCCGGTCAACAATGTCTCAAGGGGTCATCAATAAACATGTAAACTCAGAACTGCAAGAGAGGTGACGAGAAGATCGCCCCACTCCGGTCAACAATGTCGCAAGGGGTAATCAATAAACACGTAAACTCTAACCTGTTAGAATGGTGATGAGGAGATCGCCCCACTCTAGTCAATAATGTCTTATGGTGTCCTTAATGAACATGTAAACTCCGAACTGCAAGAGAGGTGACGAGAAGATCGCCCCATTCCGGTCAACAATGTCTCAAGGATGTCATCGATAAACATGTATACTCTGAACTGTAAGAGCGATGATGAGAAGACGCCCCACCCCGGTCAACAATGTCTTAAGGGGGTCATTAATAAACACGTAAACTCTAACCTGTAAAAACGGTGACGAGGAGATCGCCCCACTCTAGTCAATAATGTCTTATGGTGTCCTTAATGAACATGTAAACTCTGAACTGTAAGAGAGGTGACTAGAAGATCGCCCCACTCTAGTCAACAATGTCGTAAGGGGGTCATCAATAAACACGTAAACTCTAACCTGTAAGAACGGTGAGGAGGAGATCGCCCCCTCTAGTCAATAATGTCTTATGGTGTCCTTAATGAACATGTAAACTCTGAACTGTAAGAGAGGTGACGAGAAGATCGCCCCACTCCGGTCAACAATGTCTTATGGTGTCCTTAATGCACATGTAAACTCTGAACAGTAAGAGAGTTAACGAGAAGATAGCCCCACCCGGTCAACAATGTCTTAAGGGGTCATCGATGAACACGTAAACTCTAACCTGTAAGAACGGTGATGTGGAGATCGCCCCACTCCGGTCAACAATGTCTTATGGTGTCCTTAATGAACATGTAAACTCTGAACTGTAAGAGAGGTGACGAGAAGATCGCCCCACTCTAGTCAATAATGTCTTATGGTGTCCTTAATGAACATGTAAACTCTGAACTGCAAGAGAGGCAATGAGAAGATCGCCCCACTCCGGTCAACAATGTCTCAAGGGGGTCATCAATAAACATGTAAACTCTGAATTGCAAGAGAGGTGACGAGAAGATCACCCCACTCCGGTCAACAATGTCGCAAGGGGGTCATCAATAAACACGTAAACTCTAACCTGTAAGAACGCTGATGAGGAGATCGCCCCACTCCGTTCAACAATGTCTCAAGGGGGTCATCGATAAACATGTAAACTCTGAGCTGTAAGAGCGATGATGAGACGACGCCCACCCCGGTCAACAATGTCTCAAGGGGTCATCGATAAACATGTAAACTCTGAGCTGTAAGAACGGTGACGAGGAGATCGCCCCACTCTAGTCAATAATGTCTTATGGTGTCCTTAATGAACATGTAAACTCTGAACTTCAAGAGAGGCGACGAGAAGATCGCCCCACTCCGGTCAACAATGTCTCAAGGGGGTCATCGATAAACATGTAAACTCTGAGCTGTAAGAGCGATGATGAGAAGACGCCCCACCCTAGTCAATAATGTCTTATGGTGTCCTTAATGAACATGTAAACTCTGAACTGCAAGAGAGGTGACGAAAAGATCGCCCACCCTGGTCAAAAATGTCTTAAGGGGGTCATCAATAAACACGTAAACTGTTACCTGTAAGAACGGTGATGAGGATCTCGCCCCACTCTAGTCAATAATAATAATAATAATGGGGAGAAGATGTAGCCTTACGGCTAGAGCGGTTGACCTCGAAGCTGGGGAACTGGGTTCGAGTCTCGGCAACGACGCTCAACATCCTGTGATTCTGGTCAAATCACTTAATCTCCCCATGCCTAACAAAAATAAATGTGTCCTTCTGTAACGAAACTGGTGCTCATGTAAAGCACTGTGATACCCGATGTCTCATGTCTAGTTCGCGCTATATAAAACTCTAAAAAAATAATAATAATGTCTTATGGTGTCCTTAATGAACATGTAAACTCTGAACCGTAAGAGAGGTGACGAGAAGATCGCCCCACTCTAGTCAATAATGTCTTATGGTGTCCTTAATGAACATGTAAACTCTGAACTGCAAGAGAGGTGACGAAAAGATCGCCCACCCTGGTCAAAAATGTCTTAAGGGGGTCATCAATAAACACGTAAACTGTTACCTGTAAGAACGGTGATGAGGATCTCGCCCCACTCTAGTCAATAATAATAATTATAATGGGGAGAAGATGTAGCCTTACGGCTAGAGCGGTTGACCTCGAAGCTGGGGAACTGGGTTCGAGTCTCGGCAACGACGCTCAACATCCTGTGATTCTGGTGAAATCACTTAATCTCCCCGTGCCTAACAAAAATAAATGTGTCCTTCTGTAACGAAACTGGTGCTCATGTAAAGCACTGTGATACCCGATGTCTCGGGTCTAGTTCGCGCTATATAAAACTCTAAAAAAAATAATAATAATGTCTTATGGTGTCCTTAATGAACATGTAAACTCTGAACTGTAAGAGAGGTGACGAGAAGATCGCCCCACTCTAGTCAATAATGTCTTATGGTGTCCTTAATGAACATGTAAACTCTGAACTGCAAGAGAGGCAATGAGAAGATCGCCCCACTCCGGTCAACAATGTCTCAAGGGGGTCATCAATAAACATGTAAACTCTGAATTGCAAGAGAGGTGACGAGAAGATCACCCCACTCCGGTCAACAATGTCGCAAAGGGGGTCATCAATAAACACGTAAACTCTAACCTGTAAGAACGCTGATGAGGAGATCGCCCCACTCCGTTCAACAATGTCTCAAGGGGGTCATCGATAAACATGTAAACTCTGAGCTGTAAGAGCGATGATGAGACGACGCCCCACCCCGGTCAACAATGTCTCAAGGGGGTCATCGATAAACATGTAAACTCTGAGCTGTAAGAACGGTGACGAGGAGATCGCCCCACTCTAGTCAATAATGTCTTATGGTGTCCTTAATGAACATGTAAACTCTGAACTTCAAGAGAGGCGACGAGAAGATCGCCCCACTCCGGTCAACAATGTCTCAAGGGGTCATCGATAAACATGTAAACTCTGAGCTGTAAGAGCGATGATGAGAAGACGCCCCACCCTAGTCAATAATGTCTTATGGTGTCCTTAATGAACATGTAAACTCTGAACTGCAAGAGAGGTGACGAAAAGATCGCCCACCCTGGTCAAAAATGTCTTAAGGGGGTCATCAATAAACACGTAAACTGTTACCTGTAAGAACGGTGATGAGGATCTCGCCCCACTCTAGTCAATAATAATAATAATAATGGGGAGAAGATGTAGCCTTACGGCTAGAGCGGTTGACCTCGAAGCTGGGGAACTGGGTTCGAGGTCTCGGCAACGACGCTCAACATCCTGTGATTCTGGTCAAATCACTTAATCTCCCCATGCCTAACAAAAATAAATGTGTCCTTCTGTAACGAAACTGGTGCTCATGTAAAGCACTGTGATACCCGATGTCTCGGGTCTAGTTCGCGCTATATAAAACTCTAAAAAAAATAATAATAATGTCTTATGGTGTCCTTAATGAACATGTAAACTCTGAACCGTAAGAGAGGTGACGAGAAGATCGCCCCACTCTAGTCAATAATGTCTTATGGTGTCCTTAATGAACATGTAAACTCTGAACTGCAAGAGAGGTGACGAAAAGATCGCCCACCCTGGTCAAAAATGTCTTAAGGGGGTCATCAATAAACACGTAAACTGTTACCTGTAAGAACGGTGATGAGGATCTCGCCCCACTCTAGTCAATAATAATAATTATAATGGGGAGAAGATGTAGCCTTACGGCTAGAGCGGTTGACCTCGAAGCTGGGGAACTGGGTTCGAGTCTCGGCAACGACGCTCAACATCCTGTGATTCTGGTGAAATCACTTAATCTCCCCGTGCCTAACAAAAATAAATGTGTCCTTCTGTAACGAAACTGGTGCTCATGTAAAGCACTGTGATACCCGATGTCTCGGGTCTAGTTCGCGCTATATAAAACTCTAAAAAAAATAATAATAATGTCTTATGGAGTCCTTAATGAACATGTAAACTCTGAACTGTAAGAGAGGTGACGAGAAGATCGCCCCACTCCGGTCAACAATGTCTCAAAGGGGTCATCGATAAACATGTAAACTCTGAGCTGTAAGAGCGGTGATGAGAAGACGACCCACCCCGGTCAACAATGTCTAAAGGGGGTCATCAATAAACACGTAAACTCTAACCTGAAAGAACAGTGATGAGGAGATCGCCCCACTCTAGTCAATAATGTCTTATGGTGTCCTTAATGAACATGTAAACTCTGAACTGCAAGAGAGTTGACGAGAAGATCGCCCACCCTGGTCAAAAATGTCATAAGGGGGTCATCAATAAACACGTAAACTCTTACCTGTGAGAACGGTGACGAGGAGATCGCCCCACTCTAGTCAATAATGTCTTATGGTGCCTTAATGAAGATGCAAACTCTGAACTATAAGAGAGGTGAAGAGAAGATCGCCCCACTCTAGTAAAAATGTCTTAAGGTGTCCTTAATGAACATGTAAACTCTGAACTGTAAGAGAGTGACGAGAAAATCACCCCACTCCGGTCAACAATGTCTTAAGGGGGTCATCAATGAACATGTGAACTCTGAACTGTAAGGCGATGAAGAGAAGATCACCCCTCCGTAATCGACAGTGTCTTCAGGGGTCCTCTGAACTGTACGAGGGGCCACAAGAAGATCGGCATACACTAATCAACAGGGTCTTCAGTGGTCCGTGATGAACATGTAAACTCTGAACTGTAAGAGTGGTGACAAGAAGATCACATCGCCATAATCGACAATGTCTTCTGGGGTCCTTGATGAACACGTAAACTCTGAACTGTACAGTGGGCCACAAGAAGATCAGTGCACCCTAATCAACAATGTATTTAGGGGTCCTCGATGAACATGTAAAGTCTGAACTGAGAGAAAGATGATGAGAAGATTGCCGCTCCGTAATTAACAATGTCTTCAGGGGTCCTTACGAACATGTGAAGTCAGAACACTAAGAGCGATGAAAGGAAGATCGCCCCACCCCAATCAACAAAATCTTTGGATGCCTTTGATGAACATGTAAAGTCAGAACTGTAAGAGTGATGATTAGTAGATCATCTCTATCCAATCAATGTCTTCGTGTCCTTGATGAACTTTCAAATCTGAAGTATAAGAGTGATGACGAGAAGATCATCTCTGTCCAATTAACAATGCCTTCCGCTGTCCTCAATAAACATGAAAGTCTGAACTGTAAGAGCGATGACAAGAAGATCTCCCCATTGGAATCAACAATGTCATTGTTGAACGCGTAAAGCATCATTTGAAAGAGCAACAACAAGAAAATAGTGCCACTCCAATCAACTAGGTCTTCAGTTTGCCTGTTAAACTTTAAGGGCCTTGTTTGAGCGATGACCAGATAATCGTACCACCACATTCAACAATGTTTTCTGGTGTGCTTCATGAACATGGAAAGTTTGAACTATTAGAGAGATGACAAGAAGATCTCACCTCTTCTCCACCAAAACTCCTCTTTGGACGTCTTCACACTTGTCATCATCAACTCCAATTTCCTTTCCTAGTGAGCATCTTCTTGTCATCCTCAACTCCAATTTCCTTTCCTAGTGACCATCTACAAAAAAATGATCAGTGTTTTGGTCCTCATTCTCTCCATGTCCTTCCTGTTCGCTCTCTCCACCTCTCTGTTGGCAGGTGGGATCCTTGCCTGTGTTGTGTTCACTTCTCTCCGCGTCCCCTCCTGTTCGCTCCCTCCACCTCTTTATTGGTAAGTTGTATCCTCTCCCATGTCATCTTTGTTACTCTCCATGTCCCTTCATGTCAGTCAACTGGTGGTATCCTGTCTCAGCAAGCAGGTGGTTCTTCTCTTAGTCAGCAGGTGGTGTCCTTTCAGCTGGCAGGTGGTATCCCCTTAGTCAGCAGGTGCTAACGTCTCTCAGTCAGCAGGTAGCATCCTCTCAGTCGGCAGGTGGGTTCCTCCTATCTCAGTTGGCAGATGGGTTCCTCTCTCAGTTGGCAGGTGGTATCCTTTACTGTGTCTTCTCTGCTCCTCTCCATATTTTTTCCTGTTCGCTCTCTCCATCTCTCAGTCTGTGGGTGATATCCTCTCCCATGTGCCCAATGCCAGTTTTGCTTTTTATTTTGACTGCTGCTACACCTTGGAACTCTGAAACAGTTCCTGGCCACTCAAATCCTCATTGAACTACTTTTTCTTCTAAGCCAATGAAACATCTTCTTCCTTTTGCTTTTTGTGGACATTTTCCGCCAACTGAACTATTCTCCCTGATTAAGCAAACAAGAGCATCTGGTGACTAAGCCAAATGTCGTGCACATACGGTGATACTTTGACCTATGGTTCTTCAGACCGGCACGCTTATCATGGTGTTGCGGTCCTTCGGTATGGCCTAATACTATGGTAGCAGACACTTCAAACCTTTTGGGAGTACGTCGTAGTTTGCCTAATAATGGGATAACCAGCTGTATGGAGTCTCAGATAGACGGATTCATTGCTTCATACCCTATAATTATTAGAATTGGGAGAGACCTCAAATATATTTTGGACTTGTTACTACACATATAGCCTTGAAAAAGTCCAGGTGGACGAAACACGCGTGGGCTGCGGCATTGTTGGAAAGCATTGTTTGGAAATCTGCATTTGGAGTAAAAAATGTGTGTGGAACCCCTTATTTTGTGTGGACTGGGATTCTAATGGACTACAAACAGAATTCTTAAACTTATGATTGAAATTATGTGTGTTTGAGTGCAAATTCTTTGTTCTGCACTATTCTCCCTCCTCGTTCGGTATTATTGTCAACTAGTTTTACTATTTCAGGAGTTTTATCTTATGTGCAAAAAATTGTGGAAAAAGTTAAGAGACAATCAAATAAACTGAACAGTCTAATTGCAATTAATATTTAAACCAGATTCTGGGACGTCATTTACATTGAAACAGGAGGCTACGCTCATGCGCCAACCAGGCATCATTTAGGGCCAGTCAGGGCATGCAACTTTGACCCCTTTGTAGCTTCTAGATGCCCATAAGGACTGCTTTGAAACCGTGGGTATGGATCACTTCACAGTGAGCATGCCGTAGTACAGACTCATCTCACCAAGCATTCATGCTTCATAGTGAGAATGCCGCAGTAAGATGCTCATTTGTGACAGCATGCATGCTTCACAGTGAGCATGCTGCAATAAAGACACTAATTTCTCCCATTATTCTAGTTTTACAGTGAGCATGCTGCAGTAAAGACACTCATCTCAACAAGCATGCACGCTTCACAGTGAGCATGCCACAGTAAGATGCTCATTTGTGACAGCATGCATGCTTCACAGTGAGCATGCTGCAATAAAGACACTAATTTCTCCCATTATTCTAGTTTTACAGTGAGCATGCTGCAGTAAAGACACTCATCTCAACAAGCATGCACGCTTCACAGTGAGCATGCCACAGTAAAGACGCTAATTTTCACCAGCATTCATACTTCACAATGAGAATGCCGCAGTAAAGACGCTCACCTCACCAAGCATGCATGCTTCAAAGTGATCAAGCCGCAGTAAAGACGCTTTCTCCCAGCATATATTCAAATTCAAAATTTTTATTTGATTCAGACCTCATCTGAGGTCAACAAATGCAAGTACATAATATTAAAAAGGTTGTATTTATACTTTTAAAACTTTCTTTAAAACACGTTATAAACATGATAAATTAAAGTTGACAAATACAGATACATAGTTTGTTGTTATTAAATTTATACCTTATTTTTTATTTTTAAAACAACTTTAAGAAACTTTTTAAGAACTTGAACAAGTTATAGCAAATAAATTCATTTAGAGGAGACTTGCACAAAAGTAATTAAATCTTGAGATAAAATAGTGTTAAATCTAAGGCGAATGGGTTTTATGAAATGTTGTCGGGCTTCTACCAGGGTCTAATTTAGGCAAATTAAAAGTACGTGGCGAAGGTCTTGTGCTCCACCGTTACACAAGTCACAGATACCTGAAGAATATTCAGGGAATTCCATCTGGAAGAGTAAACTTTTAAAGGAAGAATTCCTAGTTGCAGGAGAAGAATACAGCGCCTTACTCTGTGTTCAAGCTAAAACTTTAAATAGTGCTCGGGAGTTTTATATACTATATTATCCGTAAATGTTTTGTAATGCTTAAATTGAGTACAATACTCCTTTTCTAAATCAAAACTTATTCTCGGCGCCATATGTTTTAAAAAGAGCTTCAGATGTGCTGGGGACCAAGCCTGCAAAAGTGCTATAGTGCATTGTGAAGCCTCCAGGGCTCCTTTGAAGATTCCTATTAAAAGTATGCGGTGCCGATTCTTCTCTGAATGTCTCTGGTTTTAATATATGTCTTAGAGAAGTGGGAGCCGCGTGTAAAAGATTAAAAGCCCACCTTATAATATTAGAGATGGCTCCTTCACAGTGTATGCATGCCGCAGTAAGACGCTCATCTCAACAAGCATGCTTGCTTCACAGTGAGCGTGCTGCAGTAAAGACACTCATTTCCCCAGGGTGCATGCTTCACAGTGAGCATGCTGCAGTAAAGACACTCATTTCCCCAGGATGCATGCTTTACAGTGAGCATGCCGCAGTAAAGACACTCATTTCCCCCGGATGCATGCTTTACAGTGAGCATGCTGCAGTAAAGACACTCATTTCCCCAGGGTGCATGCTTCACAGTGAGCGTGCTGCAGTAAAGACACTCATTTCCCCAGGATGCATGCTTTACAGTGAGCATGCCGCAGTAAAGACACTCATTTCCCCAGGATGCATGCTTTACAGTGAGCATGCCGCAGTAAAGACACTCATTTCCCCAGGATGCATGCTTTACAGTGAGCATGCCGCAGTAAAGACACTCATTTCCCCAGGATGCATGCTTTACAGTGAGCGTGCCGCAGTAAAGACACTCATTTCCCCAGGATGCATGCTTTACAGTGAGCATGTTGCAGTAAAGACACTCATTTCTCCCAGCATGCATGCTTCACAGTGAGCGTGCCGCAGTAAAGACACTAATTTCTCCCAGCATTCATACTTCACTATGAGAGAGCTGCATTAAAGACACTCATTTCGCCAAGAATGCACGCTTCAAGTGATCATGCCGCAGTAAGACGCTCATCTCAACAAGTAGGCATGCTTCACAGTGAGCATGGCACAGTAAAGATGCTCATTTCTCCCAGCATGCATGCTTCACAGTGAGCATACCACAGTAAAGATGTTCATTTCTCCCAGCATGCATGCTTCACAGTGAGAGTGCTGCAGCAAAGACACTCATCTCCACAAGCATGCACGCTTCAGTGAGCGTGGCGCAGTAAAAACACTCATTTCTCCCGTTATTCATGTTTCCCAGTGAGCATGCTGCAGTAAAGACGCTCATCTCAACAAGCATGCACGCTTCACAGTGAGCGTGCCATAGTAAGGACACTCATTTCTCCCAGCATTCATACTTCACAATGAGAATGCCACAGTAAAGACGCTCACCTCACCAAGCATGTATGCTTCAAAGTGATCGTGCCGCAGTAGGACGCTCATCTCACCAAGCATGCATGCTTCACAGTGAGCATGCCGCAGTAAAGACACTCATTTCCCCCAGGATGCATGCTTTACAGTGAGCATGCTGCAGTAAGACACTTATCTCAACAAGCATTCATGCTTCACAGTGAACATTCTTCAGTAAAGACACACATCTCACCAAGCATCCATGCTTCACAGTCAGCGTGCCACAGTAAGATGCTCATCACACCAAGCATGCATGCTTCACAGTGAGCATGCCACAGTAAAGACACAAATTTCCCCCAGCATTCATACTTCACAATGAGAATGCCGCAGTAAATACGCTCACCTCACCAAACATGCATGCTTCAAAGTGATCATGCCGCAGTAAGACGCTCATCTCAACAAGCATGCTTGCTTCACAGTGAGCGTGCTGCAGTAAAGACACTCATTTCTCCCAGCATGCATGCTTCACAGTGAGCATGCCGCAGTAAGACGCTCATCTCAACAAGCATGCATGCTTCACAGTGAGCATGCCTCAGTAAAGATACTGCTTTGTCCCAGCATGCATGCTTCACAGTGAGCGTGCTGCAGTAAAGACACTCATTTCTCCCAGCATGCATGCTTCACAGTGAGCATACCGCAGTAAGACGCTCATCTCAACAAGCATGCATGCTTCACAGTGAGCATGCCTCAGTAAAGATACTGCTTTCTCCCAGCATGCATGCTTTACAGTGAGCGTGCTGCAGTAAAGACACTCATTTCTCCCAGCATTCATACTTCACTATGAGAGACCTACATTAAAGACACTCATTTCTCCAAGCATGCACGCTTCACAGTGAGCGTGCCACAGTAAAGACGCTCATCTCAACAAGCCTGCATACTTCACCGTGTGCTTGCCACAGTAAAGACGCTTATTTCTCCCAGCATTCATGCTTCACAGTGAGCATGCGCAGAAAGATGCTCATCTCAACAAGCATGCACGCTTCACAGTGAGCATGCCACAGTAAGACGCTCATTTCTCCCAGCATTCATGCTTCACAGTGAGCATACCGCAGTAAGATGCTCATCTCAACAAGCATGCATGCTTCACCGTGAGCGTGCCACAGTAAAGGTGCTCATTTCTCCCAGCATTCATACTTCACAATGAGAATGCCACAGTAAGATGCTCATCTCAACAAGCATGCATGCTTCACAGTGAGCGTGCCACAGTAAGACGCTCATCTCAACAAGCATGCATGCTTCACAGTGAGCATGCCACAGTAAAGGTGCTCATTTCTCCCAGCATTCATGCTTCACAATGAGAATGCCACAGTAAGATGCTCATCTCAACAAACATGCATGCTTCACAGTGAGCGTGCCACAGTAAGACGCTCATCTCAACAAGCCTGCATACTTCACAGTGAGCGTGCCACAGTAAAGATGCTCATTTCTCCCAGCATTCATGCTTCACAGTGAGCGTGCCACAGTAAGACGCTCATCTCAACAAGCATTCATGCTTCACAGTGAGCATGCCGCAGTAAGATGCTCATCTCAACAAGCATGCCTCACAGTGAGCGTGCCACAGTAAGACGCTCATCTCAATAAGCATGCATGCTTCACAGTGAGCATGCCGCAGTAAAGACGCTTATTTTTCCCAGCATGCATGCTTCACAGTGAGCGTGCCACAATAAAGTCGCTCATTTCTCCAAGCATGCACGCTTCACAGTGAGCATGCCGCAGTAAGACGCTCCTCTCAACAAGCATGTAAGCTCATTTGTCTCAGCATTCATGCTTCACAGCGAGCGCGCTGCAGTAAAGACACTAATTTCTCCAAGCATGCACGTTTCAGTGAGCATGCCTCAGTAAAGCTACTCATCTCACCAAGCATGCACACTTCACAATGAGCATGCCGAAGTAAAGACGCTCATTTCTCCCAGCATGCATGTTTCACAGTGGCCATTCTGTAGTAAATACGCTCATCTCACCAAGCATGCATGCTTCACAGTGAGAATGCCGCAGTAAAGACGTTCATTTCTCCCAGCATGCATGTTTCACAGTGGCCATTCTGTAGTAAATACGCTCATCTCACCAAGCATTCATGCTTCACAGTGAGAATGCCGCAGTAAAGACGCTCATTTCTCCCAGCATGCATGTTTCACAGTGAGCATTCTGTACTAAATACGCTCATCTCACCAAGCATGCATGCTTCACAGTGAGAATGCCGCAGTAAAGATACTAATTTCTCCCAGCATGCATGCTTCACAGTGAGCGTGCCACAGTAAAGTCACTCATTTCTCCCAGCATTGATGCTTCACAATGAGACTGCCGCAGTAAAGACACTCATCTCACCAATCATGAATACTTCACAGTGAGTATGCCGCCGTAAACATGCTTATCTCACCAAGCACGCATGATTAACAGAGAACATGCTGCAGTAAACATGCTCATTTCTCCCAGCATGAACTTTTCACAGTTACCATGCCGCAGTAAAGACGCTCATCTCACCAAGCATGCTTGCTTCACAATAAGCATGCCACAGTAAAGACACTCATTTGTCCTAGCATGCATGATTCACCATGAGCATTCTGCAGTAAATCCGCTCATCTCACAATGCATGCACACTTCACAGTGAGTATGCCACCGTGAAGATGCTCATTTGACCCAGCGAGCAACCTTTACAGGGAGCATGCCAAAGTAGACGCCTCTCCCACAAAGCATGCACGCTTTACAGTGAGCATGCCGCAGTAAAATGGCTCATTTCACCAACCATGCATGCTCCACAATGAACATGTCACAATAAAGATGTCCAACTCACTAAGCATGCACGCTTCACAGAGAGCATCCTGCAGTTGAGATGATTTCTCGCTTCTCACTTCAGAATGCGCATGCTACAGTAAAAATGCATATTTCAGCAAGTGTAGGAGGCTGGCTTAGTATACAGTGCTCACTTATGTAACTGTAGCACCCTGCACTAATCTAGACAACCCTTATGGTGATTTTAGTGGTCTTAGACAAACTTAGAAAGCTCTCTAAGTGGTAGCTGTGGAGAGCAGCCTTCAGGCTTAGTCCAGAAGGAGTGTAAAGCAGCTTGTTTTACCAGTCCTTAATCTTATGGTATAGGTTAAGTGAAAAAGAAACACAGAATAGTTATAAAAATATGTATTTATTTTAAACACTCACTAACACATTGCAATATCTCTTACTCGGAGATATAACACAAATACTTTTGAAATAGAACACGTCAGTAGCACAAATACACAGTGGTCTCCAGGCGGAAACCAAACCATATACTAAAATAGTGGAATGCGAACCACGACCTAAGTCGAGAATGGACGCAGAAGACATAGAAGAGTCGGAGACCCAAGGAACCACCCAAGGTGAGTATCTAGGAACCCCATGGAGGTCGTGTGCAGTGTGGAAACACGACCGCGTACTCAATGTAAGTCAACGGGCAAGGTGCGGTTGCAGTTTTAAAGAAGAAGGACCCTTCCCAGCGGACCCTGAAGAAACCCAGTGGAAGATGGAAGGATGGAGAGTCACCCCACCCGTGGATACCCCAGGAACCAGGATACCTACACCAGGGAAGCCGGGTGCATAGGTGCGAAGTGATGTCGGAAACCGCAGTAGACCACAATGGGGACTTCAGAAAAGATGCTGCTGGCGAAGTAGGTGAAAGAGTCCGGTGGAACCCAAAGGTGGATTCAAGATGAGAGGTACCTGCAAGCAGAGGGGACAGAGTCTATGCCACTCAGGAGTGACCAGGAGGCACAAAGAAACAGGTTACTTACCTGTAAGTGTAGTTCTCCAGTATTGGACTCTTTCATAGATTCACATGCTTGAATCATTCCCCGTCGTCGAGATGGGAGCCCCCGGTATTATTAAAAGAAATATCCTATTAGACATAGAATATAAGGCCCTAGGCCTTAAAATGTTTGTAACATATCTCTGTCCTTTAATAAAAAAGGACCAAACTTAGAACTAGCCAATCAGTAGACCCCACCCTGTAGAACCTTCCTGAGAGAAGCCCCAGTCCCTCAGATTTTCCAAGCACAAGTGCGTACAGATAGAAAAAACTGCACTATCTAAGTGAGCCTTCTCCAGGGGAGGCGGGCGTGTCGCACGCAAATCTATGAAAGATTCCAATACTGGAGAACTACAGTTACAGGTAAGTAACTTGTTTCTTACTCCAGTATTGGAACTTTCATAGATTCGCATGCTTGAATTAGAGTAGCGAGCAGTGAGTAACACATTTTCGTGTCATATAGTAACAGCAGATAGGCACACTAAATAGTATTGCCTGCATACATTAATATACTCATATAAATACATAAGTAAAATCATTCAAAATATATATATATTCACTGAAAAAACCATAGGTTTCAGGCACGTTATAGTTAGAAATTAGCATTTAAAAAACCTTTGAAATTCACTGAAAAAACCATAGGTTTCAGACACGTTATAGTTAGAAATTTGCATTTAAAAAACCTTTGAAATTCACTGAAAAAACCATAGGTTTTAGGGACAGTTATAGTTAGTTGGACATTGCACTCGTACAAAACCCGTGAAATTCCCCCGTTATAGTTAGTTCAGCTAACTATAACTCGCGCCACCCGCAATGCACTGCTGATGACGTCACATATTACATCACTCATGACATGGTCAGTGACATCACTGATGACATCTCAAATGACATCACTGATGACATCATCCAGTGACTGTGTGTTTCTGTAAGAGTTTAAATATTTTTAATATATATAGGGAAAGGCGTATTGAAGAATGAGTGGGTGTATAAGTGTCTGTATGGATGATTTAGTAGGTGCGTGACTAACTCTATAAGTGAGTGATTAAACGTATCTTACTGAATGCATGGGTTAGTGACTAAACTGGGTGAATGTCTGTATCCGTCTGTCTGTTGCTGTGTCAGCGGCTGCATGGGTTTGTGAATAGCTACATGAGTGTCTATATGAGTTATTGATTGGTTGTCTGAGTATCTGTATGGGTGCCTGAGTGTTTGTGTGGATGGGGTGTGTGTGACTGCACATAGATGTATCAGTGGGTGATTCACTGGGTGCATGGTTTCAAGAGTGCATCTGTGATGGACTGTATGGGTGGGTGAGTGTGTGTATGGGTGTGTTAGTGAGTGAATGTATATCTCAGTGGTACATGTGTGAGTAACTACATATGTGAAAGGCAGTATTTATGTGTGTTGGAGTATATAAATGGGTATAAGTGAGAGTGTGTGATTGTGAGAGTGGCTGTATGGATGAGTGTGTACTTGTATTAGTGATTGTATAAGAGCGTAAGAATGTGCTAGTATTTGTATGAGTAAGTGAGCTGGTGTGTGTATAACTGTATAGGTGAGTAAATGGCAGTGTGATTAATTATTTGCATGACTGACTAGGTGTGTGAGTACCTCTGTGGATTAGTGGCGGTGTGTGAGTGTCTATGTAGGTGTATGAGTGCATATGATAGTCCTGTACTGAGTGACCGTAAGTATGAGTGACTGTACAGGTGAGTGAGTGGATGTGTGTGTAGACCTAAGAATCAGTGAGTGGGTATGTAGTTATTGGTGTTGGAGTGTCTATGGTTTTGAGAATGGCAGTCTGTAATTTAGAGTGGGTGTATCAAAAGTTATATTAGGCTGTGAGAAGATGCATGAAATTATCACATGGATGATGTCATCAGTGATGTCATCAGTGATGTCATTTGAGATGTCATCAGTGATGTCATCAGTGATGTCACTGACCATGTCATGAGTGATGTAATATGTGACGTCATCAGCAGTGCATTGCGAGGCGCGAGTTATAGTTAGCTGAACTAACTATAACGGGGAATTTCACGGGTTTTGTACGAGTGCAATGTCCAACTAACTATAACTGTCCCTAAAACCTATGGTTTTTTCAGTGAATTTCAAAGGTTTTTTAAATGCAAATTTCTAACTATAACGTGTCTGAAACCTATGGTTTTTTCAGTGAATTTCAAAGGTTTTTTAAATGCTAATTTCTAACTATAACGTGCCTGAAACCTATGGTTTTTTCAGTGAATTTCAAAGGTTTTTTAAATGCTAATTTCTAACTATAACGTGCCTGAAACCTATGGTTTTTTCAGTGAATTTCAAAGTATTTTTAAATGCTAATTCCTAACTATAACATGTCTGAAACCTATGGTTTTTTCAGTGACTTTCCAAGGTTTTGTAAATGACAATTTTTAAATGTATTAATTGTTATCTTTATTTTTTATACTGATTTACTACATTTTTTTAAACTATTTATTTTTAGATATTTTATTTTTTAAATTACATTGTAATTACATTATACATTACATTACAAAATATACTTTCTCAGAATAAATTACTTTAGTTTAAATACTTTGCAAATAGGCAATAGACTTTTAAGTACAGTAGTTACAGTTGTTGCAATGGGCAACACAATTTCAAACACAATGCAACATTGAGCTCAATGTGAATTTCTAGATAAATGCAATTAGTTACTTTATGGATTACTTTTCTAACCACAGGACTGGATCCTAGATTCAGTCCTGGGACATCTCCTGTAAACAGTTGAGTAAAAGCGTTTTGGTTACAGTAGTGATTTTTAAGGAATATTATTGTATTTTAAAAGTTGACACTTAGAAACTTTTTCATATAGAATCACCAATGTTATCCTATGGGAGGAAATTCACTTAGCAGGTAAGTAGTGTTATCGTTACTTTTTCTTACTCAGTGGTGGATCCTGGAACCAGCACTGGTGCATCTCCTGTAAACAGTTGAAAGAATGCGTTTAAGTCACACATGCGATTTTTAAGGAATATTTGTAGTTTGTGAAAATCGACACAAACTTTTCTGCTGAAAACCAGACAATGGATTCCTATGGAAGGAAATTCAAGTTACTGGTAAGTACGGTTAGAATTACTTTTCTGGCTCAGTGCTGGGCTAAAAGATGCAGCACTGGGTTCTCTCCTGATAACAGGTGAGTAAATCGGAATTTGTATTTCGGCTGATTTTAGAGGAATATTATAAAGTTCCAAAACTCCACACTTAGAAGAATTTCCAAGTGAAACCAGTCAATGTTACCCTATGGAAGGAAATTCAAGTTACTGGTAAGTACGGTTAAAATTACTTTTCAGGATCAGTACTGGGCTCGAAGATGCAGCACTGAGGTCTCTCCTGATAACAGGTGAGTAAATCGGAATTCGTAGTTCTGCTGATTTTAGAGGAATATTTGTATGTTTCAAAAATCGACACTTAGAAACTTTTTCAGCAAAAACAGGCAATGATATCCTATGGAAGGAAATTCAAGTTACTGGTAAGTAGGGTTAAAATTACTTTTCAGGATCAGTACTGGGCTAAAAGATGCAGCACTGGGTTCTCTCCTGATAACAGGTGAGTAAATCGGAATTCGTAGTTCGGCTGATTTTAGAGGAATATTATAAAGTTCCAAAACTCCACACAAGAATTTCCAAGTGAAACCAGTTAATGTTAGCCTATGGAAGGAAATTCAAGTTACTGGTAAGTACGGTTAGAATTACTTTTCAGGGTCAGTGATGGGCTAAAAGATGCAGCACTGGGTTCTCTCCTGATAACAGGTGAGTAAATCGGAATTCGTACTTCGGCTGATTTTAGAGGAATATTATAAAGTTCCAAAACTCCACACTTAGAAGAATTTCCAAGTGAAACCAGTCAATGTTAGCCTATGGAAGGAAATTCAATTTACTGGTAAGTACGGTTAGAATTACTTTTCAGGATCAGTACTGGGCTCAAAGATGCAGCACTGAGGTCTCTCCTGATAACAGGTGAGTAAATCGGAATTCGTAGTTCTGCTGATTTTAGAGGAATATTTGCACAATGGTGAAAGAAGGGGGTGGGGCCTGAGGTGACATGTCTGCAAACACGCCCTGTGGCGCGTTTTAAGTTGGATAATTAATTCCTCCTCAATCCAGAGGGTCCCTAGGGGCCAACTGGCCCACCAGATACCTCCAGTATGCGCCAGAGAGCTGCGTTGCAGAGAGGTGTTCAGAGGCCACGCCCCTTTTTACAACACTCTGCAACGCAACTCCGTGGCGCTTACTGGAGGTACCTGGTGGGCTAGTTGGCCCCCAGGGACCCTCAGGATTGAAGGGGATTTAATTCCCCATCTTAAAACGCGCCAGGGGCCTGTTTGCACACATGTCACCTGAAGCCCCGCCCCTCCCTTCACCACTGTGCAAACGCGCCCCGTGGCGCGTTTTAAGTTGGGGATTAAGTCCCCTTGAATCCTGAGGGTCCCTGGGGTCCAACTATCCCACCAGGTACCTCCAGTAAGCGCCACAGAGCTGCGTTGCAGAGAGGTGTTCAGAGGCCACGCCCCTTTTTACAACACTCTGCAACGCAGCTCCGTGGCACTTACTGGAGGTACCTGGTGAGCTAGTGGCCCCAGAGACCCTCAGGATTGAAGGGATTTAATTCCCCATCTTAAAACGCGCCAGGGGCCTGTTTGCACACATGTCACCTGAAGCCCCGCCCCTCCCTTCACCACTGTGCAAACGCGCCCGTGGCGCGTTTTAAGTTGGGGGATTAAGTCCCCTTGAATCCTGAGGGTCCCTGGGGTCCAACTATCCCACCAGGTACCTCCAGTAAGCGCCACAGAGCTGCGTTGCAGAGAGGTGTAAAAGGGCATGGCCTCTGTACACCTCTCTGGCACATACTGGAGGTTCCTGGTGGGCTAGTTGGCCCCCAGGGACCCCCAGTATTCAAGGGGAATTCGTTCCCCCTCTGCAAACGCGCCCCAAGGAAGGGGGCGGGGCCTGCGGCACAATCGTTTTTTTTCTTTCCCTCCTCCCCCCCCCCCCAAGGGGGGCTGTGTGGCCCCCCTTCCTTTTTCCTTTTTTTGGGCCCTGGGGACCCCATCCCCCAGGGCCTTACCACTTTTTTTTCATTTTTAAAATAAAAAAACGGGAAGGGGGCCGCGTGGCCCCCTCCCGTGGCCGATTCCGGCCCCGGGGACCCCATCCCCCGGGGCATGGCCACTCTTTTTATTATTTTTAAGGAGGGGGCTGCGTGGCCCCCTCCTCAGGCTTCCTTTGCCCCGGGGACCCCATCCCCCGGGGCAGGCCTTTCTTTTTTCTTCTTTTTTTTTGGGGGGGGAGGGGGGCCGCGTGGCCCCCCTCCCGGGCCACTACTTGCCCCGGGGACCCCATCCCCTGGGGCTGGCCCTCTCCGTTGGGGACTGTGGGGGGGTCCCCAATGCCCCCACGGTCCCAGCCAGCTCCCCGAGTCCCTCGGGAGCCGGCAGTGCTTTTCCACATGGGGAGCTGCTGACATGCACCTCCCCATGTGGAAAGCAATCTGCTTTGCTTCATTGAAGCGAGAGCAGGTTTCCTGCTCTCGCTTCAATGAAGCAAAGCAGTTTGCAATGGCAGGACGGGAGCGCGGAAACTACAGTGTCCCGGGGTAGGCACCCCGGGACACTGCAGGAGCCGGCCCTGGGGGTGGCGGTCCCCAGGGCCACCACAGGCTCCAGGAGGGGGCCGCGCGGCCCCCTCCCAACCAATGCACAGCCCCGGGAGGTGGTGGTCCCCGGGGCTCGGGAGTCCTAGCGGACCCCCTAATTTACATGTTAGTGCCCCGGGAGGGGGCGGTCCCCGGGGCGTGTGGGGGGGCTCAACCCCCCCCCCCCAACACAGGTAATTAAAAAAAAAAAAGAAGCCCCGGGGGGTGGCGGTCCCCGGGGCTTGGGGGGCCTTAGAGGCCCCCCACACATAAAACTTAACCCCCGCATGCCCCCGGGGGCCAATTACCAAAGAAGCGCGGGAGCCCGCGCTTCGTTTTTTTTTTTTTTTTAATCGGCAGGATCCGCGCACCCTAAGCGCATCCTGCCTAGGGGGTCAGGGTGTTTCTCCCCTGCCCCCTTTTTGCGTATTGCGCACTTTTTTTACTGCTTTCTTGTTCCTCGGTTCTACAGCTGCCATGTAGGAGGAGGTGCCCTTACTGGCGGGAACATCCTGAACAGATCTTTAAGAAACTGTTTGACCAGCCTGCAGGACCATAGAGATGGAACATTAGCTGATCTGCGGAAACTGGAGATGGCAGCTAAATGTACTTTAATTGATGCATGAGCTTGGCCAGAGCGAGCCAGGAGAAGTAGATACGGTAAAACCTCCTCTGGAGGTGAGTGGAGAGGATTGATTTTAGAAGATGCACACCACATGCAGAATCTTTTCCATTTTAGCGAGTAAGTTCTGTTAGTGCTGTCTGCTCTTGCGCTAGCCAGCACCTGTCTACATTCCTGTGGGATCTTTAAGTGTTGAAATTCCTGGAAGTCAGGAGCCAGGCTGACAATTTCAGGGAACTGGAGTTCGGATGGCATACTTGTCCCTGGTTCATCGTCAGAAGGAACGGGAATGGTCTGCGATGGATCGGAGGCTTGACTGAAAGTAGGTGAAGTTTTGTGTACCAGTGCTGGCGAGGCCAGGCTGTTGCTATAAGAATGATCTTGCAGGGTTCCGTCTTTAACATTTTTTAGTACTCGAGGAAGGAGAGGAATGGGGGGAAAGGCGTAGGCAAATATGCCAGACCCAGCTATTGAAAAGGCATTCCCCCATGAGCCCTGATGGTGATGCCAACTTGCGAAGTACTGGCATTTTGGGTTGTCTGGAGATCCGAACAGATCTATGTTCGGCTTGCCCCATTGGGAGAAGATGTTGTCGAGAGTACATTGGTTCAGTTCCCACTCGTGGCAGGTTGTTTTCAGTCTGCTCAACGTATCTGCTATGACGTTCTGTTTCCCTGGGACGTACTCCGCTGATATATGCACTTTGTGATGAATCGCCCAGCACCAGATAAGCTGGGCTTCCTGAGAGAGCAGGAGAGATCTTGTTCCCCCTTGTTTGTTTAGGTAGTGCATTGTCGTGGTGTTGTCAGTTCTGACAAGCACCAATGTGTTTTGTATTCTTGGCAGGAACGCTTGGAGCGCCAGAAAAACTGCTCTCAACTCAAGAAGATTGATATGAAGGTATTGGTGGGAAAGTGGCCATCTTCCGCTGACCTGCAAGTCTTGAAGGAAGGCTCCCCAGCCCTCTAGAGATGCATCCGTTGTGATCACGAGAGGAGCAGCCTGAGACAGGAACAGCAGACCCTTAGGTAATTGGCGAGGTTGCATCAACCAGTCCAAAGTCGCTATCATGGGAGGAGTGATTCAGATCAGATCATCAAATGTGCCCTCTATCTGCACCCATTGTTCGTTTAAAGCCTCTTGAAGAGGACGCATGTGGAGACGACAATGAGGTATGAGGGGAATACAAGAAGACATCATCCCTAGGAGAGATTTGAAAAGGCGTATGGAAAGAAACTTTCTTTTTTGGACCCGTTTTGCCAAGGATATTAGCCTTTGTTGTCTCTCCAGAGTGGGGTACGCCTTGTTTTCGGTGGTGTCCAGGATAGCACCTAGAAAAACCAGTCGACGGGATGGTTGCAGAATTGATTTCTCTACATTTAAAGTGAGGCCTAATTTCCTGAATAGTTGCAGACAGGCTTTGCTGGATGTTTTTGCTGCTTCGTAAGTGAGGGCTTTGAGAAGCCAGTCGTCTAGGTAGGGAAAAATTTGATGATGTTGTTGCCTTAGATATGCTGCGACTGGTGCTAGACACTTCGTGAAAATGCAGGGAGCAGATTTTAGTCCGAAAGGTAGGACGCGGAATTGGTAATGACTGTCGGCCTCCGTGAATCTTAGAAATTTCTTGTGCTTTTGGCGTATGGGTATATGAAAATATGCGTCATGGAAGTCCAGAGACGCCATGTAATCATTTGCGTTGAGGAGGTGTAGCACATCCTGAATAGAGATCATGCGGAACGATTGGTTTTGAGGAATTTGTTTAGGTTCCTTAAATCCAAGATCGATCTCGTCTTCTTTAACTTCTTTCGGATTAAGCAGAAACGGGAGTAGAAACCTTTTAATTTTGTTTGAGGGAAACTCGTTCTATTGTTCCTTTCTGCAACATGTTGGAAACCTTCATCTTTAAGAGATGCAGGTGTTTTTGAAAATGGGGCAGAGAAGGAGTTGGTGGAGGGATCTTTATAAATTCCAATGAGTGGCCGAATTGGATTAGGTTTAGGACCCATTGGTCCGATGTTATGTCCTGCCACTGCTGAAAATAATGGGATATTTTGCCGCCCACCGAGGATGGAAAAGGCGGGATAGAGGCCGACAGCTGGGAGAAGTCGTTGGCGGCAACCGGTCTCCTTACCCTGGCGTCCTGATTTCCCTCTAAAGGAAGACTTGTTGTAAGCCGCCGCAGGTGGTTGCCGGTGGGTAAACTGGGGCCTATATTGTTGAGCGGTGGAAGAATAGGCTGGGTTGCGAGATTGTTGGTAGCCTCCTCTGTAAGATTGGTAACCTCTTCCTCTGGAGCCACGAAAAGGCATTTTTCTTTACTGTAAAGTACCCAAAGACTTAGCCGTAGCCGTGTCTTTTTTAATAGCTTGAAAAGCTTCATCCACATGGCGAAGATTCTTGATCTACCTTATAATGGAGAAGAATTCCATTATAAGGTAGATCAAGAATCTTCGTCTGTACCTCAGGCCTGAATGAAGTGGCTTTCAGCCAATCTTGATGCCTCAAGACAGCTGTTCCCGCTAGCTGCCGGAAGCCAGTGGACGCTACATCCATAGCGCAGTCTATTACTTCAGAGGCGGTTCGCTCGCCCTCAAGAAGAATTTTCTTAGCTTCCTCCTTGTCTTCTGGTGGAAGTCTATTCAAGAATGGTGCCAAATCTGACCACATTTGCCTGTTATAACGGCCCAGTAAAGCCAGAGAATTTGCAGCTCTTACCGTCAAGGCTGACATACTCGAAAAACGCTTCCCGATGTTGTCAAGTCTTCTGCCTTCTTTATCAGGAGGAGAAGTCAGAGGAGCTGAAGGATTCTTAGATCATCGCTGCGCTGCTTGCGAGATCACTGAATCTGGTTTTGGATGACCTATTAAGCAAGCAGGAGTGTCATCCGGAGCTTTATATATTTTGTCCAGCCTTGGAAACACAGGTGGAACAGTAGCTGGATTTTGCATGATTCTCAGACCTTCTTTCCAAATATAATCAATAATAGGCATAGACGTTACCGATTTTCTGTAAGGTTCTTTAAAATCGTACATGAAACAATCCTGCTGATGCATAGGCAAGTCAAAACGCTTTGCCGTTCTCTCCAGAAGATTATGGAAACCCCCAATATCTTCCGGAGGTGAATCCGCTTGTGGGAGAGATGGAGATGCCGGAGTGGGAATGATGTAAGAATCCCATTCATCCTGTTGAACCTCTCCTTCTTTTATCTCTATTTCCTCGTCAGAGGATGACAACTGTTGCACAGGCGCAACTTGAGGAGGAGGCTGAACAATTGGAGACCCCTGCTGGAGAAGAGGGGAGCGAACCTGTGCCTGTGGAAAGGAAGGTGGAGGAGGAGGAGGAGGAGCCTGTTGGAGACTCTGCTCTGGAGGAAATCTCCTCTTATAGTCTGCCAGCATAAATTATAGATCCGTCATCAGATTTGAAGGGAGGTACATCATCTCCTGCTGTTGATATTGTTGTAGTTGTGAATGGTAATATTGATTACCATAATCATCATCATCCTCGTCAGAATCCTCCTGGTATTTGACATTAAGGTCTGATGGGCTTAAAGCTGCCCCAAAAAGACTATCATCATCAGATCCCTCTTCTTCATCATCTTCCTCCAGCAACTGGGATGGCAAAAGAGACTGGACCTGACTAGGTGAGGTTAAAGCTGGTGTCAATTGGATTTTTGCAATTTTATGTTTTTCCTTCCTCGTCGACGATGTCGTTGATTGCTGCTTCACGGGCAAGTCTTGGTTAGTCGATGGAATCACCTTCGTTGACGAGGGCTGCTTCTCTTGGTCGGTCGACGGAATTGTCTTCGTCGATGACAAACAGTCGGAGATATGGATCTTCGTCGACAGTAACGCCGATGATACTTCCGTCGTCGACGGGAGTCGTCTCGTCGACGGAGTCGACGACGAAGGCGAAGTCAAGGTCCCCATCGACGAGACCGGCGACGAGAGCTGTATCGTCGATGGGTGGACCGTCGTTGGGAATTGGCCTTTTGACGACGATGATGATTTCGAAGAAACAATCTGCTTCGTCGACGATAAAGGAGCATTACCTGTCGAAGATGTCGTCGTCAACGAAGAAATCGACGCCGAAGACACAGTGACGGTAGTGACTGTAAACACTGTCGATGTGACCAGAATCATCTCAGGAGAGGATTTTCTCGTCGACGGGCTGCTCATCGGCGGAGCTGAACTAGGCTTCTTGAAAGTATGTTTTAGCTTCATAGGCGGAGTTGAAGGTTCTGAAGCTGGCTTTCTAGTTGACAAAATCTCCTTTTCTTTGTGAGAAGGTTTGTTAACAGACCCAGCCTGCTTTTGACAAGAATCAGATGACTTTTTTGATGCTTTCTTAGGAGGCTGTGACGATGAACCAGCAGGGTCATCTAAAGGTCTTTTTTGAGGCGTTTTAGAGGAAGATTTAGAAGAAGTATCACTCTCCTCATCAGAGACCACTGTGTCCCTGTTTTTAAGCCTCTGAAGCCACAAAAGAAGCCTTCCTTCATGATCTTTCAGAGTCTTAGTAGAGAAAGTCTGACATACCTTGCAGTCCTTAGGTTTATGTTCAGGATACAGGCAGTAAAGACAGTCCTTGTGTTGATCATCAATATGAAGTCTTTTTTTCCTGCAAGTACCACAGGCTCTGAAAAGACCTTTTTTAGGTGTATCTGACATGTTGGACGTCAGTTTAAATCACCTTGAAACAGATCTACTGAGTTGGTAGTAAATCTGACTAGAAGAAAAAACTCCAAAATAGAGAAATAGAAGAAAACTGAGCAGAGCTCAGTGGAGACTCCCTTAGCACGACAAGCGGTAGAAAATCTGAGGGACTGGAGCTTCTCTCAGGAAGGTTCTAAAGGGTGGTGTCTACTGATTGGCTAGTTCTAAGTTTGGTCATTTTTTTATTAAAGGACAGAGATATGTTACAAAACTTTTAAGGCCTGGGGCCTTATATTCTATGTCTAATTGGACATTTCTTTTAATAATACCGGGGGCTCCCAAACCGATGACGGGGAATGATTCAAGCATGTGAATCTATGAAAGTTCCAATACTGGAGTGAAGACGAATGCCCACCGATTACGGAGATGCAGGGAAGTTGATGGTGCCCTTGAAGTTGCAGCTGTGTGGACCAGGCGACACTGTAGAAGACCAGGAGCCGTTCACGAGCAGTCCCACGTCAGATGTCAAAAGCCAAGGGGTCAGTGTCCGGCAGGGGCACCGACAAACCTTGGCAATGGCAACCAACGTAGTCATAGAAAAAGGTGCAGTGTCGGGACCAGCAAGGCCCAAGTAACTCACCACGAGCAGGTAAGTCAGAGTAGGCCCCAAGCAAGCAGGGGAGCCCACTGGAGCCAAAGAAGACCCTCAAGTGGACACACAGGCCAGAGGCACAGGAGTCGCAAGAGGCCCTCGAGCAGCTCACCAAAGGTTGAAGGCCGATGGTGCAAAGGATGTGGTGCAGGTGAAGATCTTGGCTGCAGGAGATGCTTGAGGCTGTTGCTTCTTGAAGCCCCAAGATCTCTTGAGGAGAGAGTCAACAAGCCTTGGCAACGGCAAGTCGACGCGGTGCACAGGGATACTGCTCCAGCGGTTCCGACGAGGGATACTGATTTCAAACTTTCTGTGAAGACAGGGCAGGCCTTGAGGGAGTTGCAGAACCACCACTTGTGTTGCTGAACCTTTCGGAGTCCGTAGGAGCTCAGGAACAGAAGCAGCTTCATTGCGGTGCCTGCAGATGCAGGGGAGTGACTCCTTCACTCCAAGGGAGATTCTTCGGGTGTCTTTGATGTCCACAGGCCCTGTGAAGTACCTGTATGAGCACAGGCCCATACGTTGCAGAAGACTGGCAGGATGACGAGACCAGGAGCAACAGGAGTCTTCCCAGTTGCAGTCTCGGTTCCCAAAGCGAAGACCAGCGAAGTCCAATGTGCCCAGACGGTTGAATTTGAAGTGGTTTTGGATCTGAATCTTGTCCCACTATGAATCTAGGGACCTCCCACAGGTAAGCCCTTATGTACCCTAAGGAAAGGGACAATTCAGGGGTCCCTCCCAGAGAAGGGTCTGGACAGTGGGGAGGATACTCCCATGTCCTTTGTCCAGTTTCGCACCAGAGCGGGAGCCAAAGGCTCCCTGAACTGGTTTCAACTGTAGTATACAAGAAGGGCACCAAATAAGCCTTTCAAAGCAGTCTAGTGGCGCTGGCAAGCGACCCCACCCTGTTCCAATACACTAAGTCCTGTCTGGGAGGTGGTCACACCTCCCTGTGACAGGAAACCTATTGTCCTGCCTTCCCCTGCTCGAGCCTGACTCAGCAGCAGGAGGGCAGAATCATGTCTCTGGTCGGCAGCAGCCATAGTTTGCTGTCCGGGTCCAGAAGACTGGTGCCGTGAGCACTGAGGGCCTCCCGGAGGAGCTTCACAGTGCATGGAATCGTATGATTTCAACATGTTTGATAACAAACACTACAGGGTTCGTTACAGCCAGTTTAGAGATAGCCATTGCATAATGACGCATGGCCACTCTATGTATCGTAATGGCTAATGCACTTACAACCCAGGAGAATAGACTCCGAGGGTCATAGGGGTGTCCTGATCATGCAGGGGCACCCTCGCACTTAGAACCTAGCCCCCTGCCTTCAGGATTGAAAGGCCTGCCTTAGGAGTGATGTATAGGTTTTAAGTGCAGTGACCTCAGATATAAGGAAACTTATAACTGTTGTAAGTGGTGCTAGCACCAGCTTACACAGGCTGCAATGGCAGGCCTGTAGTCACAATTTGAGTGGTCTCTCATGGGTGGCATAATACCTGCTTCAGCCCATGGGAGACCCCTGGTGTACCTATGCCCTGGGTACCTTAGTACCATATACTAGGTACTTACAAGGGTACACCAGTAGCCAAGTACTCACCATGTCCAATTTAGGGAAGAAGCACAGAGACTGGGGTCCTGATTAGCAGGATCCCAGTCAGACTAGTCCGTAAAACATAATGACACCAGCGAAAAGTGGAGGTTACCATGAAAGCAGATCCTACTTTTCTACAGCAAGCATTTTAAAAAAATATATATTTTTATTAAGTTTCCATCCATACAGAATCTTAATACAGTAGTGACAGCTGTGACATATCGCATACTTTCGTTAGCTCTTAATACACAAACTAAGAAGACAATATAATTCCGTCTGTTAGGAACTTATTTACATCTGGAATCTGGTGCTAGTCACCCCGTATTGTGTTTGGATATAAAGATGCATCTTCTGAAAACAACTCTTAACAATTCAACAGTAAATTGTCCCCCCCTCCCCCTGGGTCACGTTGGGAAACACCTCCCTGCACCTTGTATCTTGAAGTAGTCATTAACACCCTCTTAGGCTTCCTAGTATATTCACGGTCCGGGCTTGTTCTCTAGCCATGTACTCGCCTCCGGCCTACCTCCATCTATCTGCGCTCCCTCAGTAGCTTGTGAAAGGGGGTTCTCTCTAATAGGGATTTCTGAGATCATAGCATACCATGCCCTCGCATCTTCATCTAATTTTTCATCTCTTCGGACACGCCTCATTCGGATTAGTTCCGCTGTGGCCCATTCCCCTAAGTCTTTAGCCCAGTTTTCCACCGTGGGGGACCGCGAGCCCATCCAACTGATAGCAATCCTTCTCTTAGCCAGCACCAGTCCCAACTGTAGCAACCTTCGCGTAAGCTTTCTTCCTTTGGGCCTGGGTAGAAGTCCTAAGAGCACCTGCTTAATGGAGCATGTCATCGTCCACCCCGTGACCTGTTTTAAACGTTCTAATATCGATTCCCAAAATAATTTCAGTTTCGGGCATTCCCAGATCATATGTAAGAACTGGGCGTCGGAATGACCACATTTGGGGCAGTGAGCGGAACGATCCGGGTAAATTCTGTGCAATGTGTGTGGAGTCAGGTATGTTTGATGAACAATATTGAATTGGGTAAGCTCAAATCTCACATTGGAGCTAATTAGTTTGACCCCTTCATGCACCCTTTTCCACTCTGAATCCGTCAAAGGCTCTTCCATTAGTCCATCCCATCTGGCCTGCACCGGGAGCGGATCCGCGACAAGGTCCTCTCTTAACGCCCTATATATATGGGATACCAGTCTGCGGCCCCCCCGCCAGCGAGGTGAGGGCCCGGAGAGTGTCAGTTATGGGTGGTTCCTCCGGAAATGTTGGCCAGAGCTCTCGTGCGACCGCCGAGATCTTCGCATATTGGAGATATTGTCCCCTTCCCAAATCGAACATCGGCTCAGCTTCCTCCCTTGTGAGGAACCACTGCCCCAGGTACAGGTCACCCATCTTGCTGCATCCTCCCTCCGTCCATCTAGTGGTGGCCATAGTTTGAGTTATTTGTTTGAACGGTATCACTACCCACAGCGGGGCCTCCGGGGCATATGGCGCTCGTTTCACCACAGTTTTAATTGCGGTTTCCCTTAGTGCAGCCACATGTCTGATAATATAGGGGAATCGCTCTGGTACCTTCGATCCCATCATGAGGAGGTCAGATAGGGGGGTCCCTCGATAAGTGCCATCCAGCAGCCGCTTCTCCCAATTGTCATTCTCGTCTAGCCACTGTATTGCATGCAGAAGTTGTGTCGCTATATAGTAATGGGTGAACCTGGGTACCTCCAACCCCCCTTGCTCCCACGTACTCTGCAGTGTATCCAACTTCACTCTCTTTCTTTTGGAACCCCATAAGAGGCCCACCATCAACCGATCCAGTCTACGAAAATACGCCCATGGGATACGATAGAGAGAATTTTGTATAACGTATAAGCAGCGTGGAAGGACCACCATTTTGATTAGGGCAATCCACCCCATCAGAGATAAGGGGAGATCTCGCCAGAACTCAATTGATTTTTGAACACCCTCCACACATCTCCCCACATTATGTTCTAAGTAGGCTTCCTGCGTTGCATCAGCCAGACCCCCAGGTAGCAAACCGTGTCAGTGACCCAGCTCATCCCCACTATAGGTAGCACGTCTTCCACCACATCCCGCAGGCTGCCCATGGGGAAAAGTTTAGATTTCCCCGGATTGAGGCAAAGTCCCGAGATTTCCCCAAAGCCAGTTAGCTCCTGGAGCAGCTCTGGGACTGCCGTCTCGGGGTGTCGGAGGTATACCATGACACGCCATGAACCGTTGTTCCCAGCCGAATACCCCAGCACTACATCCCACGTCTGAGAGTAATCGCCAGAGGCTCCATCGCAAGGGCGAAGAGGAGCGGCGACAGGGGGCAGCCCTGTCGGGTACCCCGCTGGAGCTCCAGACTATCTGATACTTGATTCCGAAGGCGGATCCGAGCCGTGGGTTTACAGTAAAGCAATTTCAACCATCTTAAGTAGTTGTCCCCCAGTCCCATCCGGGCAAGTACCGTCCATATATAATCCCACTCAACCGAGTAAAAGGCCTGCCGAATATCTAAAAGACACAAAACCCATTCCGACTCCCGAAGATCCAGCGCATGCCATATGTGTGCAAGTCTGCGCAAATTATGTGTGGTATTCCGACCTGGTATAAACCCAGATTGGTCTGGGTGGACTAATTGAGTCATGTACGGCAAAAGTTGCGCCGCTAGGACACCACTCAGTATTTTCTCATCAATGTTCAAGAGGGATATAGGCCTATAGGAGCTCGGGGAGTGGGGATCCCTATCAGGCTTAAAGATCATGGAGACCAGTACTTCCAACATGGTATTAGGAAGTACCCCTTTGTCTAGGGCTTCGGTATATACCTCAAGGAGGTGATCCACCAGCTCTGGGGCAAACGTCTTATAGAACTCAGCCGGGAGACCATCACTCCCGGGACATTTTTCGTTCTTCAGCTGTTTAATGGATGTCAGTATTTCTTACCTAGTAAGAGGCACCCCAAGGGCCTCAGCCTCATCATCGCTAAGTGTAGGAAACGTTATATCGTTAAAAAAATCCTGAAATGCAAGAGGTCCAGCCCGAGCTGCGGTCGAACAAGTCTGTGGTAGGTGTGACGCGAATTCTCTTATAATCGCGTCCAGTGCATATACCATGTGCCCCATAGTATTGCGGAGCTGTAACACCGGAGTGTGTTCCGTCTCAGTCCTTCAATCGAGCCAATAACGCTCCTGACCTGTCGCCCTCCACATGAAGCCTCCGTCTATAGGTGGTGTATTTGTGTTTCTCTAATCGCGACCAGGCTTCAAGTAACTCCCCCTTAACGCGCATCCACTCTGTACTATCAGTGGGTGCCTGATGTAGTGTGGTTTCTAGGGTTTTCAAGCGTTTTTCTAGGGAATCGATATCTGTGTTGAGCTGGCGATAGACCCCATAGGTGATCTTCATACAGACCCCCCTGATAACGACCTTCATGGCCTCCCACTCCGTGGATCTTGTGGCGGTGGACCTCCAGTTCTCCCCAAAGTAATGTCGAAGAGCCTCTCTCACAGTCTGTACATATGGGGGGTCTGTAAGGGCCTCAGCTCGAAGCCGCCATAATGGAATGGGCGGTCTTCCCGGCACGGAGGTCAGGGTCAACATCAATGGCACGTGGTCAGAGAGATATCGCGGTAGGTAAGAAATGGCCTCTGTTGTGGCAGCGAGGCCAGCAGTGAGGCAGCAATTATCAATACGGGAGAAGGTATTGGCTGCAGGAGTGAAGCAGGAAAATTCCCTCTTATCCGGGTTGTGCGCTCTCCACTCATCCCGTAACTGAATACCCTGTAGAATAGTTTCAATCAAAAGGAGGGGGGAGAGAGAAGGGAAGTAATGATCCATTCATCTTCCAGGGTAATACAAAAAAATCAAAAAATCAATAGGGGAATGGATCACTTGTAACCACTTTACCAGGGTTTATTAGTTCGTGGTTCCGTCTTAAAAAACCCTCATATACGTACGTAACTGGATTTGGGAAAAAGGCGGTATATCTTGGTTCTCCGGCTATACGTAACGTAACAACATAGTCATGGGGTTTATTAGGTATGTTGACCTCCACCCGGAGGTTTAACCACTGGTATTCGCAGTAGTGTCCAGAAACAGAAACGTTAAAAAAATGGTTGTGATAAGGTGATGTTAAAATTCTTCAAACATCCTCACTGAAGCGAAAAAAGTGTCCTTTTATTCGGTCGACATGTTTCTTCCCCTTATGCCCAGTCGGGTCTATGGGGCTTTCTTCAGGACCAGAAAGAGTTTATCAGTGCAACTACCATTTGTATTGCACCGTGGGCAGAGCAAGCACAAGCAGGGGACAGTCCATGCTGCAGCAAGCAAGGATAAACTTGCCAAGCCCTGAAGACGCTATAACAAGTGTCTTTAAGGTACTATTGACCTGATTGTCTACAGCGGACTAATATTAACCCGCTGAGAAGTGCAATACAAATGGTAGTTGCACTGATAAACTCTTTCTGGTCCTGAAGAAAGCCCCATAGACCCGGCTGGGCATAAGGGGCAGAAACATG
This sequence comes from Calotriton arnoldi, assembly GCA_963921515.1. Taxonomy (NCBI): domain Eukaryota; kingdom Metazoa; phylum Chordata; class Amphibia; order Caudata; family Salamandridae; genus Calotriton; species Calotriton arnoldi. The sequence continues at coordinate 5,293,604 of CAWUFW010000167.1, forward strand.
TCAACCGAATAAAAGGACACTTTTTCAGTGTGTTTAGACATACTAACCTGGTCTAAAAAACACACGCTCACCATTTTAATTACTTTAACTCCCACTTGCTAATAAAAATTTTTTTTTCGCTTTAGTGAGGATGTTTGAAGAATTTTAACATCACCTTCTCACAGCCATTTTTTAACGTTTCTGTTTCTGGACACTACTGCGAATACCAGTGGTTAAACCTCCGGGTGGAGGTCAACATACCTAATAAACCCCATGACTATGTTGTTACGTTACGTATAGGCGGAGAACCAAGATATACCGCCTCTACCCTGTAGAATACCCATAAGGGATTTCACCAAACGGGGTTTGGTGTTATCTCTGGGGGGTTCCGTGTCTAATGTCCCATCGAGTATACAATTAAAGTCACCAAAGAGAAGAATTTCCGCACCCATGTACGGTGTCGCTGCCTTCAGGACTGTCTGATAAAAATCAGGGCAGTCCAAATTGGGGGCGTACACGTTAATAATGCATAATTCCCTCCCTTCCCACCTCCCGAACAGAATAACATACCTCCCTTCAGGGTCCAGGACATGGTGGAGATGTTGAAACGGAACCCCCGGTGCCACCCACACCAATGCCCCCCGTGCAAAACCAGAATAGGATGTGGCATATATCTGCCCCCTCCACCGTTTACGTAACCACTTTATGGTATTCCCCCGTACGTGTGTCTCCTGTAGACCCGCAATCGCTATTCCATATCTCTTCAGGAAAGCATGTACTCTACGGCGTTTATCTAAGCCTGCCATCCCTCGGACGTTCCAGTTAAGGAACTTTAGCGGTAGTGCTGTCATGGCAAGGTGGTAATATTTTCTGGGCGTGAATCTCTCCCCGCCCTGGGTGTCCCTCCCGTGTCTTCCAGAGCTCGTGCATCATGGTGTAATCCCGTGTGACCCCATAGATTCCCAAGCAAACAAACAAACTTCCAAGAACTAAAACATTTGCAATCCCTTCCCCCTCCCATGGGCAGCAGTATAAATGTGAATATACAGTTCCATATAAGCCACAATACATACCGCCCCATACCCCACCCCCCCACCTACAAATAACAATTAAACGCTGTGCAAGAGAGTTGGTTACACCGGGGCACGAGATTACTCTCAAGCTTCCCCGGCGGACCTAGTCTCTGATAGGGGCGTCACTGCTCCGACGGCAGCCCACGTTCTCAATGCTTTCAACAATCAACTTAACCTTCGACCTGTACTGTGGTCTGATTAAAGGAAAAAAGGAGAAACTCAATGCCACAACAATCGAGAGGCCACTTCCCCATGCTCAGAATGCCCGACCCCCTGGAGTCCCTCAATAGTTTTACAGACCAGGCTCCCAGGCCTCAGTACATCTCAAACACTCGTAGACTTATCTGTACAGTTCAGCAGTTGACACACAACTCTTGGAACTCAGTCCCGCTCGCTGCCTGGGCCACTTGTTCCAAGTTCAAGTTCTGGCGTCGCTTCCACTGAGTCCGGGACAACCTCAGAGTCTGAGGCCTGCAGTGTGCCATCTCGTAAGACTGTGATTCGGCCCAAGCTTATCGTTCTCTTTTTGGGCGCTTGTCTCACAGGCTGTCTACGACTCCTCACGGGGGACTGTGAGGGGTGTGACCCAGCGGAACTCGTAGAGGGGACCAGGCATCTTCCCTCTGGAGCTCTGGTGTCCAACCAGTCTCTCGCCTCCTCCGCCGAGAAAAAGAATAACGTAGTATACTCTCCACACGTAGTTTTGCTGGGAAAATGAGGCTGTATTTCAAGTTCAGATCTCTGAGCCGTCGTTTGATTGCAATGAAAGTATTCCTCTGCTCCTGGACCCTTTGTCTATAATCAGGGTATATAGCTATGGAATGACCTTCAAAAAAGAACAGTCGTCCACTTCAAGAGAGCTGAAGCAGAAGGTCCCTGTCCCTGAAGTTGAATAGCTTAGCGATGCTAGCTCGAGGAGGAGCTCCGGGTCTAGGGGGGGCCACGAGCGCCCTGTGCGCTTGTTCGACACTAAAGAATTTCGACAACTGTTTAGGAGCCATTTCTCGAGTGATCCAATCCTCCAGGAAGAGGTCCACCGTAGAACCCTCCGCCCTCTCAGGGAACCCCACAAATCTTAGGTTTCCCCTTCTTGACCGACCTTCTGAATCTTCGGCCCGGTCATCGAGCTTGATCACCTGGTGTTTCAACTCCACCACTGTGGCACTAAGATTCTTGACCTCTTCCTTCAGGACCTCTGTGTCCTTCTCTGTGACCGCCACCCTGTCTGAGACTTTTCTGAGGTCGCATCTCAGCAGGTTAACGTCGATAGCCACGGCGTCGATCTTTCGGATCATGTCATCTCTGGTCGACTGAACGGCGCGGATAACGTCCATCAGTGTCGGAGAATCTTCGCCAGCCCCCTCCAGTGCTCCCTTTTCCAGTAATCGATCTTCGATTCTATCCTCTGGGCCATGTGATATGGGCTGGGCATAGTTCAATATTTTGTTTGATTGTGATTTTGTCGTTTTATCTTTACCCATATTGGCCAGTTCGTTGTACAGAGTGTGTCTTAACCCGCTCTTCCTATCTGGGGGGCGTGGGCTGTGTCGTTTCTCAGTGGGTTCAACCCCAACCGGGGTTCGAATCCTATGCGCACTGAACAATACTTTTCCAGGCCCCACGATATGCAGGGACGTCGAGCGCGATCTCAGGGCACCGCCCAGCTATATATCTCTACACCATTCCCCGAAGTGGCGGGTCCTACTGTCAGAAGGCGTAAGTTGGCTCCTAATCTAGTTAGTCCAACTCACCCCCGGCAGGTCCGCAGGTCTCGTCGATGGAGGGGATCTCCCTCGATCCCAGTCTCTCACATCTGATCAGCTCTATGGTCTTGGGTCTCCGAACCTCTCCGCTGGCACATTCCAAGCCGATCGAATCCCGATGACCGCGTCCCCGTCCAGCGCGTTATCCGATGCTCAGCGTGCCGTCCTGGTGTTTCCTTAACCCCCGGCTGTTTGCTATTTGCAATTCGTGCCCCGACAATCGGGGCGGGGGTCTCCGCTCGGGGGTGCTGATCTCTGCAGGATTATAAGGACAGCAGCTTATTCACGGGCCCCTCCGGTTCGGCCCCCTCACCAACCGTCCTCACCGTATATATGCCGCCGTAGTAGAGGTCCCGTGGGGCACTTCGACCCACTTATTCCCTCGTGCCGTCCAATCTCCACTCTGGGGGCTCCAGCCTTCGTGAAGGACGCCGACTGCCAGCGCAGCGGGCAGCTCGCGCCCGGTCCCTCCAACACAGCGGTCCGCAGCGACTGGGCTGGGTCGTCCCCCGAGCCGCACTGCCCACCGGAGGCTCCTAACTTGCAACCAGGGCTGTGGATGTGATATGCCCCGTCCGCAGGGTCCAAGGGGCACGTACCGCCGGCAGGCTGGCCTGGCCCTGCCGTATCAGCCTCAAAATGGTGACCGCTGCTCCGCGAGATCGGGGCTCTGGACTGGGAGACACGAGCCCTGTGCCTCAACCTCTCCTCCAGGCCGTGATCGAAGGTCTCACACTATGCTGGAAATTTGTTTTTCAGCCCATACGGGCCAGGATTCCGCAGGATATTATTACAAACACGGGCCGCCGCACGGAGCTCTTTCAGAGCACGTCTATACGGCTATGTTGGCAAGCCACGCCCCCCCTTTCTACAGCAAGCATGCACACTTCACAGTGGGGTATGCTACAATGAGCCTCCTCATTTCACTAGTACCTTCATTTTACAGTAAGCATACATATTTAAAGATAAACATACTGCTGTAAGGATAATCACTTACCAGCAACCATGCTTGTTTTATAGTAAGCATGACACTGTAAACATGCTCATTTTTGTAAGCATGTCACATAAGTATGTTCATTTCACAGTAGGAATGTTAATTTCACAATAAGCATGCCATGGTAAGGGAGCTCATTTCACAGTCAGCATATTAATTTCACAAAAAGCATGCCACGGTAAGGGAGCTCATTTCACAGTCAGCATGTTGATTTCACAATAAGCATGCCCGGGTTCACAGTCAGCATGTTGATTTCACAAAAAGCATGCCGGGGTAAGGGAGCTCCTTTCACACTCAGCATGTTAATTTCACAATAAGTATGCCACTGTATTCCCAGTCGGCATGTGGACATCACAATAAGCATGCCGTGGTAAGGGAGCTCCTTTCACACCCAGCATGTGGACATCACAATAAGCATGCCGCGGTAAGGGAGCTCATTTCTCAGTCAGCATGTTGATTTCACAATCAGCATGCCGGGGTAAGAGAGCTCATTTCACAGTTAGTATGTTATTTCCACAATAAACATGCCAAGGTAAGGTAGCTCATATCACAGTCAGCATGTTGATTTCACAATAAGCATGCCTCGGTAAAGGAGCTCCTTTCACACTCAGCATGTCGACATCACAATAAGCATGCCATGGTAAGGGAGCTCCTTTTGCAGTCAGCATGTCGACATCAGAATAAGCATGCCGTGGTAAGGAAGCTCCTTTCACAGTCAGCATGTCGACATCACAATAAGCATGCCGTGGTAAGGGAGCTCCTTTCACAGGCAGCATGTTGACATCACAATAAGAATGCAGCGGTAAGGGAGCTCCTTTCACAGTCAGCATGTCGACATCACAATAAGGATGCCACGGTAGGGGAGCTCATTTCACAGTTGGCATGTTGATTTCACAATAAGCATGCAGGGGTAAGAGAGCTCATATCGCACAGAATGCTGATTTCACAATAAGAATGCCGGTAGGGGAGTTCATTTCACAGTCGGCATATTGATTTCACAATAAGCATGCTGGGGTAAGGGAGCTCATATCACACTCAGTATGCTGATTTCACAATAAGAATGCCGGTAGGGGAGCTCACTTCACAGTCGGCATATTGATTTCACAGTAAGCATGCCGGGGTAAGGGAGCTCATATCACAGTCAGCATGTCGATTTCATAATCAGCATGCCGGGGTAAGAGAGCTCATTTCACAGTTAGTATGTTAATTTCACAATAAACATGCCATGGTAAAGGAGCTCATATCAAAGTCCGCATGTTGATTTCACAATAAGCATGCTGGTAAGGGAGCTCATTTCACAGTTGGCATGCTGATTTCACAATAAACATGCTGGTAAGGGAGCTCATTTCACAGTCGGCATGTTGATTTCACAATATGCATGCAGGGGTAAGGACGCTCATTTGACAGTCGGCATGTTGATTTCACAATAAGCATGCCGGTGTAAGGGAGCTCATTTGACAGTCGGCCTGTTGATTTCACAATAAGCATGCCGGGGTAAGGGATCTCATTTCATAGTCGGCATGTTGATTTCACAATAAGCATGCCGGTAAGGGAGTTCATTTCACAGTCGGCATGTTGATTTCCCAATAAGCATGCTGGGGTAAGGGAGCTCCTTTCACAGTCGGCATGTTGATTTCACAATAAGCATGCCGGGGTAATGGAGCTCATTTCACAGTCAGCATGTCATGGTAAGGGAGCTCATATCACAGTCAGCATGCTGATTTCACAATAAGCATGCCGGAGTAGGGGAGCTCATTCCACAGTCAGCATGTTGATTTCACAATAAGCATGCCGGAGTAGGGGAGCTCATTCCACAGTTAGTACATTAATTTCACTATAAACATGCCAAGGTAAGGGAGCTCAAATCTTAGTCAGCATGTTGATTTCACAGTACGCATGCTGGTAAGAGACCTCATTTCACAGTCAGCATGTGGATTTCACAATAAACATGCTGGTAACGGAGCTCATTTCACAGTCAGCATGTTGATTTCACATTAAGCATACCACGATAATGGAGCTCATTTCACAGTCAGCATGTTGATTTCACTTTAACCATACCACGATAATGGAGCTCATTTCACAGTCAGCATGTTGATTTCACATTAAGCATACCACGATAATGGAGCTCATTTCACAGTCAGCATGTTGATTTCACAATAAGCATGCCATGATAATGGAGCTCAATTCACAGTCAGCATGTTGATTTCACAGTATGCATGCCGGGGTCAGGGAGCTCATTTCAGTCTGCATGTTGATTTCACAATAAGCATGCCACGGTAAGAGAGCTCATTTTGCAGTTAGTATGTTAATTCAACAATAAACAAGCCATGGTAAGGGAGCTCATATCACAGTCAGCATGCTGATTTCACAATAAGCATGCCGGAGTAAGGGAGCTCATTTCACAGTCAGCATGTTGATTTCACATTAAGCATACCACGATAATGGAGCTCATTTCACAGTCAGCATGTTGATTTCACATTAAGCATACCACGATAATGGAGCTCATTTCACAGTCAGCATGTTGATTTCACATTAAGCATACCACGATAATGGAGCTCATTTCACAGTCAGCATGTTGATTTCACAATAAGCATGCCATGATAATGGAGCTCAATTCACAGTCAGCATGTTGATTTCACAGTATGCATGCCGGGGTAAGGGAGCTCATTTCAGTCTGCATGTTGATTTCACAATAAGCATGCCACGGTAAGAGAGCTCATTTTGAAGTTAGTATGTTAATTCAACAATAAACAAGCCATGGTAAGGGAGCTCATATCACAGTCAGCATGCTGATTTCACAATAAGCATGCCGGAGTAAGGGAGCTCATTTCACAGTTAGTATGTTAATTTCACAATAAACATGCCAGAGTAACCAGGGTAAGGGAGTTCATTTCACAGTCGGCAAGTTAATTTCACAATAAGCATCTTACGGAAAGGGAGCTCATTTCACAGTTAGCATGTCGATTTCACAATAAACATGCCGGGGTAAGGGAGCTCATTTCACAGTCGGCATGTTGATTTCACAATAAGCAAGCCAGGGTAAGGGAGCTCATTTCACAGTCAGCATGTTCATTTCACAATAAACATGCCGCGGTAAGGGAGTTAATTTCACATTCGGCATGTTGATTTCGCAATTCGAATGTCAGGGTAAAGGAGCTCATTTCACAGTCGGCAAGTTAATTTCACAAAAAGCATCCTACGGAAAGGGAGCTCATTTCACAGTCAGCATGCTGTTTTAAGGTAAGCATTCACACAGTGACAAAAAATAATTAGTAAGCATGCTTACTCCAAAGCAGGAATGCTCAGTTCAGGAAGCGTGATTAGCTCGCAGTGAACATGCTGTATTCAGTGAGTGAAAATGAGCATACGAAAGAGCGATAGATGGAATGCTTGAATTAAGCTCAGCCACTGGTAAACACTCGGCGTCGCACTCCATCGTTATTTTGCACACCTTGCCACCTCAATTTGGACCCAGATATTTGCAAATCAGTCTTAACCCTGCTCCAGTTGGAACAAGCCAGGCCCTCCCTGAACCAGAACACAAGCAACCCAGGACAGGGTGAAACCGGGCCTGGGTTGTGTGTGTTCCGGTTCAGGGACGACCTGGCCTGGAAGTTCAGGCTGGACTGTTCCCATTGGAGCAGCGTCAAGACTGATCAGCATATGACTGGGTTCAAACTGAGGTGGCATGGTGGACAAGATAACGATGGACTGGGATGCGGCCCAGAGCCATTGCCAGTGGTGAGACAAATTGCAAGCAGCCTCTCATCACCTTTTGTATGTTTCACGTATTCAGGGAGCTGCCACGGTAAGTATGCTCGGTTTCACAGCAAGCATGCTGCTGAATTCAATGAGAATCTTCATTCAACTTTTAAGCATGCCTGTGGCTGTTCTTAATTGTATTACCTGGTTGCTGGATGGCCATCCAAGGAGGACTTCCCGTGAGAGCCTTCATGCAAGCAAGAGGACTCAACCGATACAAGTCCTGCCCAAGAGGGTGCATTGCGGACGAGACGACATACCATCTCTTCTGGGAGTATGCACGGGACCTGCTGAAGGCCCTAGGCACAGAGCTTAGGGCCTGGATACCTATGCCTTGCATCACCGCGGACTCTGTGAAGTACGGTTTGTTCCCAAGGACACACACACTGAGTGATCTCCAGAACTGCTGGAGGCTCCTGTGCTGTTTTAAAGAAGTTCTGCTTTCCAGAAACCGCCTGGTAGTAGGGAAGAAGAAGACATCGACCCTGGCGTGCCATAAGATGATCCACAGCCTCCTGCTCAACTACGCAGCACTGGACAAATCAGATGAAGACGGCGACGACGAAACCTGAGGACCCAAAGGGGTCCCCTTGTATCCTCACACGGGGGCCCCTGGAAGGCTCAGGCAACGAAGAAGACAACGACAGCTGAGGACCCTAGGGGTCCTCAGCTGAACACAGGGACATTTTCCACCCGTAGCAGGCCTGGTACTGCTGATCACAGGGACACTTCCCACACACAGCGGTCTGGTACTGCTAGGAGCTGCTGCTCACAGGGACACTTCCACCCGCAGCAAGCACGGTACTGCTAGGAGCTGCTGATCACAAGGACACTTCCCACTCGCAGCAGGCACGGTACTGCTAGGAGCTGTTGATCTCAGGGACACTTCCTACCCGCAGAATGCCCGGTACTGCTAGGAGCTGTTGATCTCAGGGACACTTCCCACGTGCAGCAGGCCCGGTACTGCTAGGAACTGCTGATCACAGGGACACTTCCGACCTGCAGCAGGCACTGTACTGCTAAGAACTGTTGATCGCAGGGACACTTCCCACTCGCAGCAGGCCTGGTACTGCTAGGAGCTGCTGATCACAGGGACACTTCCAACCGCAGCAGGCTCGGTACTGCTAGGAGCTGCTGATCACAGGGACACTTCCCACCCGCAGCAGGCCAGGTACTGCTAGGAACTGCTGATCACAGGGACACTCCCTACCCGCAGCAGGCCCAGTACAAACATGAATATATTCCCAGGCCACTGGTAGCCAGAGTGCTGGCTCGTGACGTGCACACGGCTCGCCAGCGCGCGCCTGGCTCGCATCAGATCCAATTTAAAAGCCGAGTCTGGGATTTGCTGCTTCGCTCAGCGGACTGGAGGCCCCTTCGGTAAACACAGAAAAATAACCATCCGCGGCGCCGAGCGCGGATATTACTGGATATTTGCTTGGGCTAGCTTTGTTGTATATCCTTAATAATGATAAAATATCGGATTCTTCCTGCAACGGGAAGGATGCGGCTCAGATGCACGAATTCAGCACGAATAAGACCCCCTGAGACCTGAGTGGGATAAAGGGGTGTGTATCCGAAACAGGGCGGCGGCTGAGGTCCAAACCTGACGGACGCCGCCCAACATGGCGACCTTCAACCGCTTTTAATACTGCCTCGGTTTCCTAAACTTGTGTATGTAAAACACCAACAATAATTTCCCCAACACACTGCATTTACCCGTATTTTCCCTGTGGTGGATGCAGGGCACCTGGGACGCTTTCTGTGTGAATAAGGACTTGCTCCTCGTGACACATAATTCACTGTCTGCTGCTGAACAGTTAGAAGATTTGAACAAAAACACATCTAGCAAAGACGGACCAAAGATCGCTACAAGTGCTACACAAAGGAGAAGACACTAGTGTGCCAAACTTTGCGAATGTGAACTGGACACCTTACAGCTGCTGACTGCTGTGTTCGGGCACTTACAGGCACGGGCGTCAAGTCACCAACATGCTAGGGGTAGGAGAAGTGACATCACAGGCCATATGACCCCTATGTGACATCACAGGAAGTGACATCACCTCACCTTTAACCCTGATTACATCACTGGAAGTGAAGTCGTGATATTTGGTCTGATGAAGCCACTGAAATCAACATTAAGCACGTGGAAGTAAAAATATTAATACATTCGGAAATACACAAATATCGTTACAAATATGTATCCCAAATCCCAGTAACATTTTCCACCCACATCCTCTTGATCAGGACAGTTGAAGGATAGCGGTTGGTGCATTGACTTCTACAGAAACGTGGTAATAATCCTCACAAAACCGTCGGTGAATGGATGGCCTCAGAGACTGCAATAGATTCACATTGTTTCACCAAGCGTCACTTGCTTCGGTTGTCACTCACCTCACACCACAAAGCTATGCACTTTTTACATAAAGTCCACTTTATCTCAAGCAGCTCTGGGGCTAGTAACCCGGAAGGAGGATGCTGCCATCTGAAGCCATCTCTGATGTTTCGTTTGCACAGCAGCTTTCAAGTAGGTTATTTTGTGAATTGTGGGAACGAAATGTATTTTCAATTTCAGACTTTGTAAAAAGAGTCTTTTACAGGCTAACTACTGATAAAAGTGTCTAATCCGTTTCCCTGTTGTTTTTTTCTTGTGTGAGGTAACATTGCTGTAGTGCGTTTCAGGCAACTGCTGAAAAAAGACCCTTATTTAAATTATGGCACCAGAGTAGAGGAAAAATGTGTCATTGGCGCAAATTGCAATAAATATTCATACTTCGTGCAACTCCATAACGTTCATAATTGAGGACAGTATCAAACTTTCATTGTGTTTGGTTTTTGGAATTCGATTCCTGTCTGACCCGACCGTCCGCGGCTGTAATGCTTAAAGTGTTCGACAAGCTGGTGCTGCCACACTGCCCCTTGGGACGACCCCATCCGGCAGCCACCCAGCCACTCACACCTTGAGTTTGCAAAGAGGTGGCTGTTTTATTTCCTTCCGCTTGTGGCGCGCTGGCCCTGCTTACTCGAAAGCCAAGGGTCGCAAAGGCAGGGCCAGGGGTAGCAGAGTGCAGGCCAGGGGTAGCAGTGTGCAGGCCAGGGGTAGCAGTGTGCAGGCCAGGGGTAGCAGTGTGCAGGCCAGGGGTAGCAGTGTGCAGGCCAGGTGTAGCAGAGTGCAAGCCAGGGGTCGCAGAGTGCAAGCCAGGGGTCGCAGAGTGCAGGCCAGGGGTAGCAGTGTGCAGGCCAGGGGTAGCAGAGTGCAAGCCAGGGGTCGCAGAGTGCAAGCCAGGGGTCGCAGCTGCGACCCTTAAATGACGTCCATGGTTACAGAGGAGACAGGTTTGCCCCAGTGGTGTTACCATCCACATATGATGGATGGGAAATGGGCTTTTGTCTACAACAGAAACCACAACCCTCACAAAATTCGATGGAATTCAAATAGGGTGTAAAGAACCCGTACTTCGTCTTGAAAATGTTTTGTTTCAGTAGTCATGCAAATTCATGCTCATATCGCGCGGACACTGTTCTGAAAGTACCAACTATTCCAAAAGGCCACTCAAAGTGTTTTTTAAACTTTAGATCTATTCAGCCCTAAATGCAAGATGCTGTCCTGCAGAACTGATTAATTTTGAAACCACTGCTTTTGGACACCCTCGGCTGTGAACATGGCCTAGCCGACGCCATCTTTGTTCGGCACCTTAGTAGATGCTATTTTTCTTGCCGTGCTAGTGCTTTGGATGTCTGGGCAGGATCTCGCCTACTTAAGGCAGCGTGGTGTGCGTTCAGACCGCTGAAGGCGCGCTAAAGGCAAGCCCGTCTGCGCCCATCCATGCCCATGCCGCACACAGCACCAGCCATGCTGCCAGGATTTCCATCTGCCAGCTACAAGGCAAGACGTCTTCCATAACAGGTCACATATGGTAATCCAGGGAGATGCTGTTAGGCTGGACAAGATTTGGCTTAACTTCTCAGACACAAGTAGACCTCCTAACTTCTCAGGCTTGAGTCACGACACTGTCTCATATGCAGCAGACCGACCTCTTGCGAGTTCGCGGTCAGGCTCATGAGTCAAGTGCGATGATGGAGCCTACCTTGATGACTTGCATATGTGCCCTGTCAGGAGGAACCTTCTCATCCATATGGACTTAAAGCACGGTCATGGGTAAAAAACATGCTGAGGAAATCCATGATGTGTTGAATGCGGAAAAATGAGATCTACTTTTTATTATTGAAACATGGCCCACTATTGAGTCTAATCCTCGCCGGTGCCTGACCTGCAGGTTTACAACAAAGCACCTCCCTTGTGCCTTACGCAGAGGGGGCGGGCTGTCGGGAATATTCAAGGCTTTGGGAACCCGAGGTCCCCTACGCTTTCTGAACTCTCCCAGGCTGACCTGCTTGGACTTTCACTTTCCATGACGGGCTCCCTCACCATTTCAGCATTGCTGTTATTGTCCAACGGGTCATTCTCGTGATTTTCCAGAACTATTGGCCGAGTTTCTCACACCATTGCTTTTCTCGCACACACAGTTTGCTGTTTTCAGTGACTTCAATGTCTGCGCTGATATAGAGGAAAGAGGAGTTGGCCTAACGGCCAGGGCTGTCGACCTCGAATCTGGGGAATTGGGTTCGAGTCTCGGCAATGATGCTGAACATCCTGTGATTCTGGGCAAATCACTTAATCTCCCCGTGCCTAACAAAAACGAATGTGTCCTCATGTAATGCAACTGGTGCTATGTAAAGCGCTCTGATACCCGATTCGGGTCAAGTTCGCGCTATATAAAACTCTGTTAAATTAAAAAAAAAATATATCGGCCAAGGATTGATAAGTGTTTGATCTTGCAAGCCGCAGGTTCGGTGGGACCACTCTTTGAATCTATTTCAGTAATCCACTCTTGTAACAATCCACAGAACGGTGCCATTCGCGCATCCACGGTCCGACCTATGCCATAAGACCCCTATGATGCTCATGCCACTAGGCAGTGGTCCTCATATAGTCCTTCTATAGATGATGAATACAGCACCTATTACAACCTGATTAAATAAGCTTTAGACACTGTTCTACCTGAAAAGAAACTATGCTTACGTTCACACCCTTCTGTTTCTTGGTAGAGCTAGGCTCTTAGAGCCGCCAAGCTTAAATGTAAAAAGTGCAACAAACTCTTGCAGCCAAATTATATGGCTTATCTCAAGCTCAAACTCAAGGCATCCTTGAAATCCTACAAGAAACTTATTAGTGCTTCTGAAGCAGATTACTATGCTAAAGAAATATTGGACGCCCCAAATCCATCCAAAACATTTTCTCTAGTGCGCATTCTTTAGCAAATCCCATCTGAATCTCACAAAGATTTCAACGTTCCCAATGTTTGTGACATCCTCGGTTCCTTTTGTCACAACAACATTTTAAGCATGGTCAGTAGTTTAGGTCCTCATGTGGCCATTTTAGAGCCTCTCAGTCCTTCTACTTCGTCGCTGGATATGCCCCCGGTGGGAAACACCTGGGCGTCTGATGTGCCTTTAGATGGGAGTACTTCTTCCCTCTTGATAACCAATTTGGGCAGATCGATTTGGATAGCTTTACAAAGCTGGCTAGTTCCATATCCTCTGGATCCCCGCTTGATCCCTTACGGCCAAAGATTTGGAAATAAATGCCTTCTTTCTTGCTTGATCATTTGCAAGCCATCTGGAACCACTCCTTGTCCATGGGCTCAGTGCCAAAGGAGTGGAAAAAAGCCACGGTGGTTCCACTACTGGAAAAAACTACTGCTGGCCCTTCCAACCTGATATACTTCCAACCTATTTCTCTTTTGCCATCCCCGGTAAAAATTCTGCAGAAATTTGTGAAAAGGTGCCTTCCCAAAATGTTTGGAACAAAAGCAGCTATTGAATGGTATTTGCTTTGGTCATAGCACCAAATCTCACCTTATCTCTGAGCTGGACGACCGTCATATGGCGGTATTACTTGATGTGTCGGCCGCCTTCGATACAGTCTCTTACACAATCTTGATTAACAGATTGGCAGAGGTGTAGCGCTGAGGTGGTGCGAGTCCGCCTTGGAGAGCAGAAGTCAAGCCATTTAACTTCCCCTGCTCCGTTTGGAGTTCAGAACCATTCGACACGACGGAATTCAAGGGTTGTCCTTTAGTGCCACTTTTTTAAAAGTGTACTTAAGACCTCTGGCTCAGCTGATCCGCGATTAAGGGATCGATGTAATGAACCACACAGAGGATACCCAGCTGATCATTTCGGGGGATCAATCTTTACCAGCCACTTTTGCACATTTAAGATTTGCCAGGATATTACCTCCTGGCTTGGTCAAAACTTAATTTTGTTTAGCGGGGATAAGACCAAGATACTTTGAGGTTTTACAGTTGGTCTCTTGCCCACCTCCGGCAGATTTTTGGCTGGAATACGGTGATAATACCGCTATATCTGCTACTTCAGTAAGAAACACGGAGTACCACTTTTTGACGAGTCACTCACCCTTTCCAGTGAGGTCACTAATCTGCGGTCTACCTGCTTGTCCATGCTGGAGCTCACACGTAATGTTCTCCCGCTTCTCTCGAGGTATGCTCGTCCTTTGGTGGTCCAGGCCTCCAGCATGAGCAGGCTGGATCAGGGGAGTGCTCCTGAATACCTCCTTAAACGACTATACCACATCCAAAGTGCCGCAGCCAGACTTGCATGGTGTCTTCCACAGCCGGCCTCTGCCTCCAAGTCTCTTTATAATTTACATAGGCTCCCTGGACCTGAAAGAATTGTGTTAAAAGCTCTCTGCTTGGTTCACAAAGTTTTCATCAAAGAGGACCCCAGTATCTTCAGCAGAATTTTCAGAACTACTCACCTAGACGCTTGCTGAGCTCAGCTAATCTGGTTTATCAACCTACGGTTGGAAGGTCATGTTCAGGAGGCAAAGGTTTTTCTGTTCAAGCTGCCTGTCCCGGAACAGTCTCCCACAGCCTCCGCGATCTACACACAATCTTCTTCGGTTTAGGAAAGCCTTAAAAACCTGGCTTTGCTGGCGCTAAAACTGCCTGTTTTATATTGTTTCTTACGTGTGGTCATCAGCGCCAGGACGTCTAAGAGGTATCGGCTGCGCTTTATAAGTTGAATACTACTACTTCTAGTACTACTACTACTACTACTACTACTACTACTACTACTACTAATAATAATAATAATAACATGGGGTATAACTGAAACCCAAGACTCATTTCAAAACAGAAATGGAATGTGCAGAATAAAAGAGGCGCATCTTTTATTACAAGAAACATGTACTTGTAGGCTTATTTTCTGCTGAGTACAACATTGTTAATAAAGGTTAAACACAAACAGTTTTACTCTGGGAAGCAAAAAGAAATATAACACAAAAAGCACAAGCTTCCATGTAAGACAAAATTAATAATTGTTTGCTAATAACAATGTGAACATTCCTGCTCAAGATATTCACTGCTGCATAATTCCATTAGCAATGGCTACAGTGCCCGTTTCCTAAAAACAGCGGCGGCTGCTGCCAAACCGGCCTGGGGGCAGTGCGGAATTTTTACCTTTCGCTGCCGGCTGCTGCGATTTCTGCTCCCACGCCGCGCTGGTCCTCCAATACTCAGGAGCACAGGCTCCCAGACTCCCCACGCAATCCCAGCGCTGCTCTCATGCTATTACTCCCAGCATGAGAGAAGCGCTGGGACTGGGCGAAGCGGTCCAGTCTCACCAGTGGCGTAACGAAAGTTGAAGGGGCCCCCCTGCAAGGTACACGGAGGGGCCCCCACTCCGGATTTAATCCGGAGCTCTCAGGCCTGAGTACTGTGGTGAGGGGTGCACCCTGCAGCTAGGGGGGCCCCCCCACACCGCGGGGGCTGCAGGGGCCTGTGTTTCGCCCCTGAGTCTCATGCTCCAGCAGGGAGTGGGAGCCTGAGCCCTTGACACTGGGGATATCTCCAAAGGAACAGCCTGGAGATATCCAAGTGTGCATGTCGGTTTGACATGTGCACTATCAGTGCATACCACCACTCCCCCTCTGCTGCTGATGCAACCTGGCCCCACCCTGCCCTAGACTCGCGTATTAGAAGTCAAATAAAAAAATGACAATAAAATAGTTTTACTGTCATTTTATTTTTCTTCTGCCTGCTGTGTTTCAGCAGTGGGGTGATGCTCCACCGTAGCGGAGGAGCCGCCCCTGCCTAAAAAGACCCCCACACTTTCTGCCCACTCTTGCTGCCATGGACACAATAGAAACTCATGGCCCAGGCCCAAAAAACCCCATACCAAAACCAGTGATGCTCATAGCCAGGTATTTGCACACAATTGGAAAGCACTTTGAATCCTGGAAAAGATGTGGTTTGAGCTGCAGCAACATAACACACGCAAATAAAACTAATATAACTAATATAACTACACCAAAATCTCTGTAACAAATGCGAAAACTAGAAATAAATTGCCTAACACTCCTGTTATCCTGCGTTAGAGGGGCAGAGGGCACCGCCAATCTGGCTAGGGGTGTATTTAGTGGTAGTGCCTGACCATGGATGGTCTATAGATGTGTATCACCGTCCTGAGTGACTCGACTGCAAGTACATTTCTGACTTCTTACTGGCCAAGCTAACAGGCTACTCTAGCACGTGCATTAATGGCCTATGCCTGCCCCCTGGTAATGCTAAGGTCCAGAACTGCAGGGGTGCCCCAAGCGTGCTGTCCTTTGTTGACATGTGACAACTGTTCATGTCCTGGGTTGTTAACATTAAGCAGTGGTGGCAGTGTACTGAGTTTTGAGAATTAATAACCCTGAATAGACCTTTTCCGGTGTCAGAGACCAGTGTGAACTACTGGCCCCATCTGTGTACATTTCTGCTTCAATGTGGCACCCAGACCCTTGCGCGGACCTTCCGCTTGCATGTCAAGTGCATATGTACATTGTGTTTGTGCTTCACATACAAGACACTGAGACTGTGTGCAATGTGGGAACGTTTGTGGGATCCATTCTGCAAGGTACAATTTGCACAAGATGAAGACAGATCCAGCAGATAGAGCCAGCATCCACCAACAGTGGAAGTGTAGTGCTTGTCCTCCTGTGGTCGTGGGGTGGAGACACAGAAACTGAACGGAGGGGTCATTGTGACAGGACTACCCTTAAAAATCCCAAAAGGACCTTGTAGCTGGGGACTGCTGATTAGGTTTTCCGGATTACTGTCAGTAGGGGGGTGAATTGGCAGAGTCTGTTGTTAAAGGCGGGGAAGATTCTAGGCAGGGCCTTCCCTTCCATCAGTCCCTGACTGCACCTCCAGGAAGGCTGAAGCCAGGTGCAGCCGCTACTCTTCATTGCGCCCACATTTCGGATACTCCTGCTTGGAGCCAGCATCACTACTGCCTATAGTGAGAGCCATCACCGCGCAAAGGCTGTGTCTCACTGCAATCAGAGAATGGCATTTGAAAGAGACCCACCCCAAGACTGTTCCAGGACCATAGGCAGGATCCCCAGTCTGAAAACGGAGTGTAAAAGTGGAACCCAAACCCCCCCACTTTGTCCATTTCCAAGTTCTTCATGATCAAGAAAGGGAGAGCTCTGGAGAGCACTGCAAGATCTGCTGTTTAACCAGGGCTGGTGTCTGCATGACTGCCAGACTCCCAGAGGTAAGGGGATATCACCAGATGTCTGTGCATCTTGCTGAAGAAGCTGAGGGTTTGCCTTGCACGCACCCAGAGGCCTGCGGGCCTGCTCTGGGGGGAAAGGAGAGTCCCTGTGAGTAGGTAGCACCTCTCTAGAACTCGTGAGGTTGCAACCTCATTGAAGTGTGTAGTATTTTGTTTTGAGGGGAGATTACTTTCTTTTTTACCAAAAAATATTAAACTGGGCCAGACAGTAAGTGAATGCATCTGTTGGTTGACTGTTGAGTTCAGAGCTGTTGAACCCCACATTACCTTCCTGTAAAGCCTTTGACTGCTCGTCCTCGCTACCTTATGAGTCAAGTGCGGAAATGGTGTACTTGGCCCACGTTTGAGAGCCTCGTAATAGGGTGGCAATTCCTAGGCAGTACCTGATTGGTGTAAATGTGGCTAAACTAGAGGTGAAAATGTAGCCATATTATCTTGGTCACCTTGACAAAGAGGGTGCAACTCCAGGATCCTACAACAGATCACTCATGGACAACGTCATGTCAGCCTTCACGAGTGTATGCGGATAATGACACTACAAGCAAAAAGTGCAACGCAACACACAAGGATACAAAACATGGCTCACCTGTTTGGCACAAAGCCGGAATCGGTGAGCAGGCCAGCCTGTTCGACGTCCAAAGGGTATCTGTGCAGAACCCACCCCCTTGTGGCCGCTTCCAGTTTGCTGAGGTGTTGTGTAAGGACCTTGACCACAATGTTGTCTGGGACTGGAAGAGAGGAAAGTATAGGGTTGTTATCCGTTCCTAGCCACGTGACCGGTCAGAGAGTGATCAACAGCCGCACACGACAAATGGATACACTCAAAGAACTTCTTGGACTCCACCGATATCTACAAGCGAATCCAACACACATCTGTGGAACCACCTCACATAGGGCCACATTGTATGCGGCCTGGGGCCCAAGCGCCAGCAATAACACATCTTGGCAGCTCAGGGGTCAGGCCACACCTTTCACATTATATTTCTTAGCTGGACCTATCTGGCATTGATGTGCTGCCCAACACCTGCTTTCTGAGGGACCTGATTTAAATATAGAGAACTGCACATCCGAGGCTGCCGGGGGGGGGGGGGGGAAAGCGACACAGGTAAGGGTGCAATCGCAGACCATCTCAGACTTAGCCGGTAGGATAGCTCAGTGAATTGACTGCTCGCCTGTTTTGGAGGTTGTGAGTTCAAATCCCAGACAAGGCAAACTATACCTTGAATCCTTCAAAGGTCTGGAAATATACTATAAATGGGTAGTCATGCAACCAGTGCATTTAGAAACAGAAGAATGTAGTCCTATAGAAAACAATTATTAGTTATTAGAGTGTTAGCACCTGAGCATTGAAAGCATTCTTATTTTAACTGCACCGACCATGCTTAACCTCCCTTGTGTTTATTGTTGTCAAAATATTGTAATTTATATGGTCAACCATGCCATAATTTGTGGAAAAGATGCATGCAATATAAAATAAGTTAAATAATGTTTAAACATCTTTTTTCCTATTTTTATTGGTGCTAGGATAACTAGTTTATTCATGTTAGGCTTCACATACAGACATCTTTATCTCTCTGTTGTCAAAAGACCTAATGCATTCGATATCAAACCTTGGAGCTGGCTTTAGGTCCCCTCTTTGCCATGATTGGTCAGCTGTCTTGTCTGTCTCGTTTTCCTGCTTTGCTTCAATAACTTCCCTTCCTCTTTGTGAGTTTATCTCTACAAGGGAGTTTAGTTTCTTTACCGTCCTTTTGAATGGAGGATTTGTAGCCCCCACGATGGAATCAGGAAGCAACTTTTTAGGGCTGGCCGTAGCCAAGACCGTGTGATTTTATTTATATTATATGCATAGCAGACGTCCTTACAGGTGCTTCCAGTTAGTCTACTTCAACCATTGGTCTGCTATTGAGCCATTCACAGTTTTCTTCCTCCTACTACAGCATACAGCTTGGGGAATGGTTCCGCCCACTTCAACCATTGGCTAGCTTCGCTGTGATTGACGGCGTTCTTCCCTTTCACAAGGAGAACACAATGTAGCTATGGACAGCTATGCAGCGCATGCCAGTGCCATCATGACTATGGCTCTGTGCTTTTTGAGACCAAAATACATCGTTTTGCTTTTAGCTAATGTTTTTTCTTTTAGATTGATGAGGGCCTGAGAGTTTCCCCAGTTTTGCAAAACCTATGACAAAACAAAATAAGCATTGACCAATCCAAAAGGATCCAGCAAGCACCAGACCTATTGGCCTTGTCAATGCTTGTGTCTTTTGCTCTCAGTAACTCATGTAAGTGAATGTATTTTCATGCCCTCTCCTGGGTGTGCTGCTTTCCCGCCCACATCCCTGCCCCAAAGTCTCCATTTTGATCTGCCTTCTTCCAGCCCTCCCCCCCCCTAGGGTGACCAGACGTCCCGTTTTTCCCCGGACGGTCCCCGTTTTTGGAGAAGTGTCCCGGTGTCCCGACACTTTACTCCAAGTTAATGAAATGTCCGGGTTTTTAAACAGTGTCCGGGTTAAACATAGAAATGTCCCGGTTTTTTATTGGTGTTTCGGTTGAGCATGCGCGTGCATGCTCTCTTTGCTTAACGTGACGTCACTTAGGTGAGCGTTGTAGCAGGAAGGGAAATCCTTTGAAGAGAGACACTTTCTCTCGGGATTTCCCTTCTCTTTGTACAACGCAGCGCCACCTACGGGTTAGGATCAAACTTGGTGATGGAAACTGCATATCCAGGAAGGTATAAATGACTTGAAACAGGGCTATATGTTTGCCCCACCGTTGTTTAATATCTTCATCTGTAATGTCCCGGCCGAATTAGACTTTGCAAACACTCATGTTCCGAAAATCAGAGGGAAGTCCTTAGCGAGCAGGACTACGCAGACTGTATTATAGTCCTAGGTCAGACCAAAGACGGCCTGCAAAGACTTCTCAATATCTGGGTGTTTGTACTGCTAAAAATCGTCTTGAAATCAACGTAAACAAGACAAAGGTGGTCCCCTTCACAAGGAACACATCAATGTTTGTCCCTTAGCATTTAGACAGCAGCAAGGTTTCTCATGTCAGAGAGCCCAAATACCTTGTCATAAACATTGGTTCTAGATGCTCTTTTTCCTCCCAAAAAGCAGAAATGATAACCAAGATGGCCTCTTTATTGTCAGCCTTATTCACATTACAAAAAAGAATCGGTGGGGGGGCAAGTCAATGAGGCCACTGCTGCAAGTGCTGAACGCCAAACTGCTCCCCCATCTCTCCTATGGGTGTGAATCCATGTGTGGCCAAGAGGCAATACGATGGAGTCACTCATTCTTAAGATCTACAGGCAACGCTTCCGTTTGCCTCGCCACACCTCTCCTGCCCAAATTCAACTTGAGTTTGGCCTTGTAAGCCAGCAGAATGGGGAGGTCCACATGAGCGGGCTCACTGCTTGGTGCTAGAGTGCAGTGACAATATGCACTTCAAGCTGATTTGCACTTGGTCTTAACAGCGTCAGTACTTTGGGCATGATTCACAATGGTAACCTTAGACCAAAAGTCTAAGTTTATGAATTTTGGTAGTCACAAAGGGACTTGCAAATAGTAATAAAAGACCTCTGATTTGTCGTCTCTAATGCTTCATCTCGGTCTGTGGAGGGAGCTGTCATTGTAGTCCCATTTCTATGTCTATGACAGCTGTCAAATAGTCCTACTTTTATGTCGATGGTTACTGCAAACCGTAGTCCTACTTCTATGTCTATGACCTGTCCCCGCTTTTTGTTTTGAGAATCTGGTCACCCTACCCCCCCCCCCCACCCCCCTTCCCCCAGCTCGCTTGTTGCCTCCCCCACCACACCGGCTGTGATTTATTAACATTTTGTATCTCTCCGCTCTTCCGTTGCTCCCTCACACTCCTGCTCGGCACTGCTCCTCCCCTTTGGGGCATTCAATTGATTGCCCTGCTCTACCACCTCCCCTTTGATTCACATTTCTAAATATGTATTTTAGCAGTTTGTGAGGGCCCGGCAGCGGCAATTTGTTACGGGCCCTTTCTTTAAAATGGGCTCTCACGTGCCTTTTCTTGTTTTTTTTTTTTACTTACAGCTTCAACATGGGCATCTGCCACCTTGGAACGACAAATGTAAACATCCAAAATGGCTGCCACAGTTTCATGATGTATGCGCCAGCATGCATAATGACACACACCATATGATATCAGCCTGAAGCATGCCATTTGCCTTTTTTTGCATCACAGGCTGTTCACTATACAAGACCTCACTGCACTGGGGTCCGAGACGATACTGCCCTCCACTGGTTATTACTACCAAACCGGGGGATAGGGGCCCTAGAGCCACTGCCACTACTCACAGCCTGCTCGCTGTCTCACTGCATGAGGATGCAGTGCATGCTGTGCTTACAGCCTTCCCCCTCTCTCACTGTAAGATTCATCACATTGGGCTGCCTGGACTGCAGTACTCACAGCCTGCTCACTGTCTCACTGCATCAGGCTGCAGTGCTGCTGTATGCAGTGCTCACATCCTGTTCGTTGTCACACTGTACGAGGCCACATGTAGCGCTGCATGCAGTGCTCACAGCCTGTTCGCTGTCTCACTGTACAAGGCTTCACAGTGCGGCTGCATGCAGTGCTCACAGCCTGTTCGTTGTCACACTGTATGAGGCCACACGCTGCGCTGCATGCAATGCTTACAGCCCGCTTCCTGTCTCATTGTACAAGGCCTCACTCTGCGGCGTACGCAGTGCTCACTGCCTGTTCGCACTCCCACTGTATAAGGCTGCATCAGTGGCTGCCTGTAGTGCTAACAGCCTGTTTGTTGTTACAATGTACGAGGCCGCATATCGTGCTGCATGCAGTGCTTACAGCCCGTTTTCTGTCTCACGGTAAGCAGCCTCACACTGTAGCTGCATGCAGTGCTCACTGCCTGTTTGTTGTCACTCTGTACAAGGTTGTACACTGTGCTGCATGCAGTGCTTACAGCCGGCTTGCTGCCTTAAAGTAAGTGCTCTCACACTGCAGCTGCTTGGAGTGTTCACTGCCTGTTCGTTGTCACACTGTACGAGGCCGCACACCGTACTGCATGCATTGCTTACAGCCCACTTGCTGTCTCACCGTAAGCAGCCTCACACTACAGCTGCACACAGTGCTCACAGCCTGTTCATTGTCACACTCTACGAGTCCGCACACCGCGCTGCATGCAATGCTTACAGCGCAATTGCTGTCTCACAGTAAGCAGTCTCACACTGCAGCTGCTTGCAGAGTGCACTGCCTGTTCGTTGTCACACTGTATGAGGCCGCACACCGTACTGCATGCATTGCTTACAGCCCACTTGCTGTCTCACCGTAAGCAGCCTCACACTACAGCTGCACACAGTGCTCACAGCCTGTTCATTGTCACACTCTACGAGTCCGCACACCGCGCTGCATGCAATGCTTACAGCCCGCTTGCTGTCTCACGGTAAGCAGCCTCACACTGCAGCTGCTTAGAGTGCTCACTGCCTGTTCGTTGACAGACTGTACGAGGGCGCACCGTACGCTGCATGCAATGCTTACAGCCCACTTGCTTTCTCACTGTAAGCAGCCTCGCACTGCAGCTGCTTAGAGTGCTCACTGCCTGTTCGTTGTCAGACTGTACGAGGGCGCACACTACGCTGCATGCAATGCTTACAGCCCGCTTGCTTTCTCACTGTAAGCAGCCTCGCACTGCAGCTGCATGGAGTGCTCACTGCCTGTTTGTTGTCACACTGTACGAGGCCGCACACCGTGCTGCATGCAATGCTTACAGCCCACTTGCTGTCTCACGGTAAGCAGCCTCACACTACAACTGCACGCGGCACTCACAGCCTGTTCGCTGTCACACTGTACGAGGCCGCACAACACGCTGCATGCAATGCTTACAGCCCACTTGCTGTCTCACGGAAAGCAGCCTCACATTACAGCTGCACGCGGTGCTCACAGCCTGTTCATTATCACTTAGTGCCAATATCGGCAACACACCCAACCCGCAAACACAGCAATACCATAATAAAGAACACACAAGACACATTGGTTGTTGGAGAAAACATTGCTGCAGGTTTATTTTGCATAAGAAATATGCCAACATGGTGGGTCAACTTACGGGCGATCCAAGGACAGGCAGCCCCTATGCTGCCCTGCCCACCTGAAGAGCCAAATTGAACTGTGGCATAACCAATCGGTGCTAACCATTTTGGGGGATTATCCCTTACATCCTGTGGACCACCAGTCCACCCATTTACTCACGCCCCTTGAGGGGGCGGAGCGTATCCAGGCGTGATTCCTCGGTGCGAAAAGGATCGCCAGCTGGGCTGGGAGGTAGATATACCTGCAATCCCCACCCACTGGGGTGCCGGAAATGACGCAGTAGCGCCGGACCCACGGGGGGTCCAAACACTAGCCATGGCGGGTTTGTGCCCTCATGTGGCACTAAGGTGGCCACCCTCCTATGGGGGCCCCCTGTGTGGGCCGCGGGCAGCCTCACTATACGAGGCCGCACAGCACGCTGCATGCAATGCTTACAGCCTACTTGCTGTCTCAAGGTAAGCACCCTCACACTAAAGCTGCATGCAGTGCTCACAGCCTGTTCGTTGTCACACTGTACAAGGCTGTACACCGCGCTGCATGCAGTGCTTGTAGCCCGCTTGCTGTCTCATGGTAAGCAGCCTCCCACTGCAGCTGCTTGGAGTGCTCACTGCCTGTTCGTTGTCACACTGTCTGAGGCCGCACACCTCGATGCATGTAGTGCTTAAAGCCCACTTGCGGTCTAACTGTAAGTGGCCTCACACTGCAGCTGCTTGCAGTGTGCACTGCCTGTTCGTTGTCACACTGTATGAGGCCACACACCGCACTGCATGCAGTGCTTACAGCTCGCTTGCTGTCTCACGGTAAGCAGCCTCACACTGCAGTTGCTTGCAGTGCTCACTGCCTGTTCGTTGTCACACTGTATAAGGCCGCACACAGCGCTGCATGCAGTGCTTACAGCTCGCTTGCTGTCTCACGGTAAGCAGCCTCACACTACAGCTGCATGCAGTGCTCACTGCCTGTTTGTTGTCACACTGTACGAGTCCGCACACCACGCTGCATGCAATGCTTACAGCCCGCTTGCTGTCTCACGGTAAGCAGTCACACTACACTGCACGCGGTGCTCACAGCCTGTTCGTTTTCACACAATACGGGGACGCACACACCACTGCATGCAGTGCTCACAGCCTGTTCACTGTCTCACTGTACAAGACCTCACAGTGCGGCTCATGATATATTTCTTTTTATATTAATTATTTGTTTAGCATATGTTCATGTTATACTTCACATGTACATATATTTGAGACATATATTTTAGATAGTTTGTATACACAACAGACAAAAATCAACAATATATAAATGAAAGACTTCTCTCAAAGCACCTGCAACTACACTCCAAACATCTAGAGTCCGAACACACGCAGAATCATATGGCAATCATACTTAATTGGGTCAAACAATACATAGTACAATCAAAACAGGATCGAACATCAAAGTAAAGGCCCCGGACCAACAACAATAATGGATCCAGATGGCAATCGATCACATCGGGGATCTTCTTCTGATATCCGTTATACTATCTTACACAGTATACATTTGGGGTTTTGGCCAGTATGGCTCAATGTACTTTCGGAAATATAAAAATATTGATGAGTTATACCATTGTTAAATAACACAGCAGGCAGGTTGTGTTGCTTCCCTAGTGCAGCAGGGTGTTGTTTCTATCACTGCCCTCGGTTAAATGTAGTACAATAACTTTCAAGCACTTCTCTTTCTTATAAAAACCACACTACTTGCTGGACAGTGGTTTATTTCTTGTCACCTGATATTGGTTGAGTGTTGAGTCTCCAACCTCACAAGACCCCCTGCGTAACATTGAGGAGCTCAACTTGACATCCCTGAGAGTAAAGCGCTAAGGGGGGTCCTTGGTGATCGGTTTTGGGTCCAACAATAGGGCTGAGCCCCGGGACGGCAGCTTTCATTCACACAAACTGAGCCCTGTGACCCCTGCTTGCTCTGGGACTCCGGGGAGGAAGAAGTGGGGCCTCCGAAGCCCCCTTGAGTCATAGATAGTCCAGCTCCAGAGAGGTGCTTTGAGTAAGGGTGACCACATTTTGAAAACCAAAAACGGGAACATTTCACAAAAATAGGAAAACGGCTATAACTTTACATCAGCCGAGGGGCGCAGAATGGCGGCGATCATTAGCACAGAAACACAGACAACGAGGTACTATCAGGGCACAAGTGCTAAACAAGCATTGGCATAGCCAATAGGTCTCGCTTTTGGGACCTTATAAGTATTTAGTTATGCAGCACAATATCCTTGGTGCAACAACATCAGCTGTTGCATGGCTAAACACTTATAAGGTCCCAAAGGCGAGACCTATTGGCTATGCCAATGCTTGTTTTGTATGCAGGAGCACAGTTTCCTGCCAACAATTATGAGTTCTGCTTTCAAAAAATAGTGCACTCGAGCACTCTAGTAGACCCTAAATTATGTCCTTACTTGGCCTTAACAGTTGTCTCTAAATCTTACTCCTTGTTTGTCAATATATATATTTAAATCATGGTAATAGGCTTCCTTGGACCCTTTTGAGAGCTATAGCTCTCTACCGCCAGAACAGAAAAGGAAAAAAATTAAGAGATATTGCAGGGAAAACTGGCATTATGTGGAAACCTTGCCTTTTTGACTACTTGACCGCAGACTGAGGGCACCACTTTAAAGAATATTTGATGGAAATCATATACCAGAAAGCATTTACCAGCATGCCGCACAAATCAGCTTCGGTAAAATGCGTGTACATTATGATTCTTAGAAGTGGGTGTGAAAAATAGAGCATGAGTCTGCCTTCCTTCGGGGCATGTGCTCAACTGAGAATCAAAGGCATTCCCACGAGAAGTTTCAGTATATTCCTGTTCTGCATGATGACAAAGCTATTTTTGAAGTCGGGAACTCCTTCCTTAGTTTGGGGAACTCCTCACTTACGAATCCCGTTACGGTCTCTGCATCTGGCACTCATTGCAATTGCATTAGTCACACGCCTTTGTTTTTGTTTTAATGGCGTGTTTGTTTACAGCCACCCATACACAGAGCACCCATTTGCCTGAAGCCTCTGCCGTTAATGACATGGACAGTGACAGTCACATGAAGCGCCTGGTATCACCATGGTAGATTTATAAAACAGTGTAATAATGGGCGTGAGTCACTTGTGTGACAAGGGCGCGCAGTCACGAGGTGCTAAGTCAGTCCTCTCTGGCATCTGAAATCGGGCGCAGCCGGCCATACCTATAGCAATGGCAGATGGAAGTCAATGGCGTCACAAAGTGCTTTCCTACGCAGCAGTGGTGCAACTAAAATAAATCAAATTTCATACCGTGGGTGATAATTTTAGTTCCATAAGTGAGCTAGAGCCTAATATTCGGAATGACTATTTTGACTTGTTTAATTTTAGTGTTGGCCCAAGCCAAGTGCGTCAGATGACGTGTCTGTTTGCCCTGTTTACACGTGTCAATGAATCTGCCCTCACAAAACTCCAAAACTGGAAGGCAAGCTGAACAAGCAATGGCCGCGCGGCCGTGAAACTGACACGGCCGTGCGGCAGCGAAAGTGAAAGTTATCGCGAGGGAAGCCATATGGCGCCTGATCGCGCGTGCACGCTCGCGTGAACGCAAGCTGGTCGCCAGCAAACTGCTGTTTGCACTTCCAAAACCCGCTTACTAAAACTCTCGCCAGAGCAGCGCATGCGCTGGCTCAGGCGAGACCTAAAAAAGAAGTGGGGGGACTAACCTAGTTAATCAGTGTGCAAGTGGCTTCGCGGCGCGTGGCTTCACGGCGCGTGACATCACAGCGCGTGACATCACAGCGCGTGACATCACGGGAACTGGCATTACACATCAGATCTTAAGCCCTCACATATATGTTTAGCAGGTGTATCATGAGTACATTTGAGCACATTTCGAGCATACTTGCAAACCCTCCTGATTTAGGCAGAAGATTCACACTTTTGTAGCTACACATAAAACAATGTTACCTTTTGTCAGCGTTAAGTTTTCTCTAGCCATAGTGCTTTAAAAGAAATAGTGATATATAAATTATTACAACGCCTCCTCAGGGGTATAAGCGCTATATAAATGCTATTTATTTTGTGCAAATGCTGGGAAACATCAACACATCTGAAGTTTCTACAGTGCATGCATATCTCCTAAACAGAGCCTGAACAAAGTTAAAAGCTGCCTCTCTTCAGTATGTGTGAAGTGCTAACAAGGTGTGAGCCTTTGTTTCCTCTCTGCTGCATTTGCATCAGGCGTGAGGCTCCTGACTGCTGGCAGCCAGGAGACTCCAACAAAAGGAGGCCTGATGACCCCTCAGATTCGGCCTTTGTTATTGGCCCAGCAGGAGTCAGAACTAAGAGAGCCCCGTCCCGCCTGCACGTTGTTGCAGATAGAAAGAGATAACAAAGTGCAGGCGCTGCAGGATGTGTCCCGGTGTTTGTAAATTACACCGGACGAATAGAGCATATTTTACAGTGGGGCCACACTTCTTGGCAGGGTGGACGGCGTCCACCCTGTGAAAAAAGTGGGGGGACGCCGTCCAACCCGCGTGGACCCCCGACTCGTGCCCTGGGTACTATGGACATAAAATGCAACTTTTACGCCCAGTATCTTACCTGTTCATTGAATTGCTTTCTGATAAGAGCTGCTTGCTAGTCCTGCTTTGGAATACACAGACGGTGCTTCCCACAGTTTTCAGCCCTCTCTGAAAACCAGGACTTGAGCCAAATTTGATGAAATTGGCGGGAACAGGTGGTGAAAACCGGGACTGTCCCAACAAATCCGGGACTCCTCGCCACCCTAGCTCTGTGTAACAAAGGTATTCCAGTTACGAAACAGATGGCTGACCAGGCAGGGGGACAACAGCAAAAGGAATATTTCTTTAACAAGCACATTAAAATTGCAGAATGGTAAACAGAGAGAAGGCTAGTGGTCTGGGGTCTGTATCTTTAGCCGCTAAAAATCGATCGATCAGTCAGTAGATTTGTAGAGCGCTTCTTGTCACCCGTGAGGTGATCGTCTGCATGATCTTTTAGGCAAGGTTGTTCTTCCAACCTTCATGGACCAGTTCTTGTTCAAAGTTCACCCCTTCTTTCTTAGGAGAACCCTGACACCTGGGAACCGGTTTCTCTGGACCCATAGGGGCAGCACCTCAGGTCAATGGTTCCACTCTTGGGGAACTTGGCCTCCTCGTACCGGAAGTCAGGTCGCTACCACTGCCAAGCGGAAGAAAGGGCACAAAGAAGAGACCTCTGGGTCCAGTCTGTCTCTGAGCCCCTGGGCAGCCGGCAGGGTCACGTGAGAGCCAAGTAAACGACCCCACTACTGGGGGACAGACTAGTAACGGGCTCTGCTCACACTGTGCAGGCTGGAAGCAACAAGAAACAAGCACCTGCTGGTGCAGGGGGTGTGCTCACCATCAGAGTCACCACCCGAGGGTGGCTCGCTTGCACCATCGCCACCACCATGGTGAGGTGTGGCCGCTCGCCATCAGAGTCATCACCCCGAGTTCGGCTTGCTTGCACCATCGCCACCACCATGGTGAGGTGTGGCCGCTCACCATCAGTGTCATCACCCCTAAGTTGGCAGGGTATGCCCAGACGTGGGTCCCTTGCTCACTTTGCCACTGGATTCAAGATAGCCTGGCTGATGAGGGTTTTGAACCCGAAACCGGTCCCAGGATGCTTGTTTCCGGTCCAGGGAAGACATGGCTTGGCAGTTCGGGCTGGACTGTTCCCATGAGGCACAGGGTCAGACTGATTTGCATATGGCCATGTCTGAACTGGGGTGGTGGAGTGAGCTAAAGAATGATGATGGATTAAACCCAGATCAGTTGACTGGGGGTGAGTGTTTGATTTGCTCTAACGCTCCGTCCATCATCCCCTTTGGTATCGCTTTGTTCGCCCTAAGTTGGCAGGGTATGCCCAGACGTGGGTCCCTTGCTCACTTTGCCACTGGATTCAAGATAGCCTGGCTGATGAGGGTTTTGAACCCGAAACCGGTCCCAGGATGCTTGTTTCCGGTCCAGGGAAGACATGGCTTGGCAGTTCGGGCTGGACTGTTCCCATGAGGCACAGGGTCAGACTGATTTGCATATGGCCATGTCTGAACTGGGGTGGTGGAGTGAGCTAAGAATGATGATGGATTAAACCCAGATCAGTTGACTGGGGGTGAGTGTTTGATTTGCTCTAACGCTCCATCCATCATCCCCTTTGGTATCGCTTTGTTCACCCTAAGTTGGCAGGGTATGCCCAGACGTGGGTCCCTTGCTCACTTTGCCACTGGATTCAAGATAGCCTGGCTGATGAGGGTTTTGAACCCGAAACCGGTCCCAGGATGCTTGTTTCCGGTCCAGGGAAGACATGGCTTGGCAGTTCGGGCTGGACTGTTCCCATGAGGCACAGGGTCAGACTGATTTGCATATGGCCATGTCTGAACTGGGGTGGTGGAGTGAGCTAAAGAATGATGATGGATTAAACCCAGATCAGTTGACTGGGGGTGAGTGTTTGATTTGCTCTAACGCTCCGTCCATCATCCCCTTTGGTATCGCTTTGTTCGCCCTAAGTTGGCAGGGTATGCCCAGACGTGGGTCCCTTGCTCACTTTGCCACTGGATTCAAGATAGCCTGGCTGATGAGGGTTTTGAACCCGAAACCGGTCCCAGGATGCTTGTTTCCAGTCCAGGAAGACATGGCTTGGCAGTTCGGGCTGAACTGTTCCAATGAGGCACAGGGTCAGACTGATTTGCATATGGCCATGTCTGAACTGGGGTGGTGGAGTGAGCTAAAGAATGATGATGGATTAAACCCAGATCAGTTGACTGGGGGTGAGTGTTTGATTTGCTCTAACGCTCCGTCCATCATCCCCTTTGGTATCGCTTTGTTCGCCCTAAGTTGGCAGGGTATGCCCAGACGTGGGTCCGTTGCTCACTTTGCCACTGGATTCAAGATAGCCTGGCTGATGAGGGTTTTGAACCCGAAACCGGTCCCCAGGATGCTTGTTTCCGGTCCAGGGAAGACATGGCTTGGCAGTTCGGGCTGGACTGTTCCCATGAGGCACAGGGTCAGACTGATTTTCATATGGCCATGTCTGAACTGGGGTGGTGGAGTGAGCTAAAGAATGATGATGGATTAAACCCAGATCAGTTGACTGGGGGTGAGTGTTTGATTTGCTCTAACGCTCCGTCCATCATCCCCTTTGGTATCGCTTTGTTCGCCCTAAGTTGGCAGGGTATGCCCAGACGTGGGTCCCTTGCTCACTTTGCCACTGGATTCAAGATAGCCTGGCTGATGAGGGTTTTGAACCCGAAACCGGTCCCAGGATGCTTGTTTCCGGTCCAGGGAAGACATGGCTTGGCAGTTCGGGCTGGACTGTTCCCATGAGGCAGAGGGTCAGACTGATTTGCATATGGCCATGTCTGAACTGGGGTGGTGGAGTGAGCTAAAGAATGATGATGGATTAAACCCAGATCAGTTGACTGGGGGTGAGTGTTTGATTTGCTCTAACGCTCCGTCCATCATCCCCTTTGGTATCGCTTTGTTCGCCCTAAGTTGGCAGGGTATGCCCAGACGTGGGTCCCTTGCTCACTTTGCCACTGGATTCAAGATAGCCTGGCTGATGAGGGTTTTGAACCCGAAACCGGTCCCAGGATGCTTGTTTCCGGTCCAGGGAAGACATGGCTTGGCAGTTCGGGCTGGACTGTTCCCATGAGGCACAGGGTCAGACTGATTTGCATATGGCCATGTCTGAACTGGGGTGGTGGAGTGAGCTAAAGAATGATGATGGATTAAACCCAGATCAGTTGACTGGGGGTGAGTGTTTGATTTGCTCTAACGCTCCGTCCATCATCCCCTTTGGTATCGCTTTGTTCGCCCTAAGTTGGCAGGGTATGCCCAGACGTGGGTCCCTTGCTCACTTTGCCACTGGATTCAAGATAGACTGGCTGATGAGGGTTTTGAACCCGAAACCGGTCCCAGGATGCTTGTTTCCGGTCCAGGGAAGACATGGCTTGGCAGTTCGGGCTGGACTGTTCCCATGAGGCACAGGGTCAGACTGATTTGCATATGGCCATGTCTGAACTGGGGTGGTGGAATGAGCTAAAGAATGATGATGGATTAAACCCAGATCAGTTGACTGGGGGTGAGTGTTTGATTTGCTCAAACACTCCGTCCATCATCCCCTTTGGTATCGCTTTGATCACCCCGAGGGCGGCTCGCTTGCACCATCGCCACCACCACGGTGAGGTGTGGCCGCTCACTATCAGAGTCATCACCCCGAGGGCAGCTCGCTTGCACCATCTCCACCACCATGGTGAGGTGTGGCCGCTCACCATCAGAGTCAGCTCGCCCAAGGGCGGCTCGCTTGCACCATCGCCACCACCATGGTGAGGTGTGGCAGGAGGGCTTTAGGGAGCTCGAGGCCAGCTTGGAAGGTTTCTTCGAGCTGGTAGGTGGTCCTCCATGCAGGGTGATCTCCAAACAGGATGCAAGCAGAACAGTAGGGTCTCAGACAGAGCTTCAGGTAAAGGGAATGGGCTGAACTCAGCCCCAAATGTACAGGAAGGCCCCAAGGACGGCCCATGCTGGTCTTTTCCTATATCTCTGTCCAGCCAGTATTGTGGTTTTATAAGAAAAAGTAAAGTGCTTTACTCTTAACGCACACAATGAATGTTATTGTAGACATTTTAACAGAGGGCGGTTGTTACGTGGCAGTAATGCGAACAGCACCCATGGTGCACTGCGGGCCTTCTTTCAGTTCAATTGAGTGTAACTCCAGCTTGAATGCCGTGGTTGTGGGTGTGTTGGACTGGAAATGCGTCTGGCTGACTCTCTTCTAGCATTGCGCGAGTTAAGTTAGCATTTGCAGTACCATTTTGTATTCGGCCGCCATTTTGTACCATGATCGAAATGAAGCCTCTGTCTCATACTGTCTGCCTCAGCAGAAAGCAGCCTCAATTGTTTCTCTTTATCATTCAAGGTTGAGCTTCGTTCCACTAATGAATAGATCTTTCTGTATCTGCATGCCTTTCCTCGTAGGTAGGTCTGTTCCCACTCTCAGGAAGACGAGCATGGGCAGAGTAACCTTGAAACTAAGATAGCGTGTACCCAGTCTCAGGATGGTAGCTCATCTTTCTGTACCTCCTTTGTTCATCAGTGCCCAGGCTGGAAAATTCCAGTCTGGGCGGGTCTTAGGGGTGTTGGAAATGTATATCTGACTTAATCTTGTGGACGGGGGTCAGTCCCTCGGCAGCTATCTAAGGAGGCTGGTCAGACCGGACTCCGCTCGAGCGCATACTAATAAATAACTTTGGTTTGTATTCTCTACTGTCTGACTGACTCTTCATTTGTATGGAAGGCTGAGAGGTGGTCGCATGTGACCCGGGTGGCCCTAAATGGGTCACTTCCTTCAGCTGGCGTCAAACAGGGACCCCATCAGGTGAGTGACCCTTCCTTGCCCGCGGACGGGGGACGGGGCCACGTCGGGTTGGACGGGCGGACCGGGGATCCCTGCATGAGAGAGTCCAGTACTCGCAGCTGCCCCATCTGTCTGACCGGGCGGTGCCTCGGCCAGTGGTCATCCCGGCTGGGGTCCTGAACGGCGAAACCCTTGGATCTGACCGTTTGGTCCGAAGAGTTGGCAGTGGAGAATAACTTCGTTTGACCTGTGTGCACCAGGTGAGTTTGCTTTGGTTTTGTTCTGTGGCTATGGCGCCACTTTGGTTTGTGTTTGATACGGTCTGAGGATCGTTTTTGGGCAAGCGCTTGAATTTGTTTGAGTTCTTTGTGAACATGGTATTGTTCTGATCCAGATTTGGTGAGGTCTGCGGACCAACTTTGGAAAGATAGTTGCAAATATCTGCTCGGCATAGATAGTGAAAACGTTTTCGTTTTAAGATGCCTTGTCTTAGTAAATTATGTTGTGCGAGTTGTCGTTGTTGTTCTACTGATGCTCGATTGGAAGAGAGTCAGCCTGCGCCTCCAGAAGGCACCCCAAACTTTGAGATGTATGTTAAGCATGGCCTTGGCCCTATTATGTTTAGTACATTATGGCACAAATATACGAGGGACAACGCCGTGTTGCAGTGGCCGTTGACGGGCACTTTTGATGAGCAAAAGCATAATTTCCTGCAGGATAAATTGTTTGCGAAAAGGAGTAGACAGTCAATGTTTGATTCCCTTAGAACGTGGCAAAAGGAAGCTAAACAGAGACGAATGAAAGCAGAAAAGGAGGCCCGAAAGGGAAGGATGCAGCCAGTGACTCAGAAAGCCTTTGCGTATGATAAAGAGAAGACTGAGAAGGGAATAGAGTGTGCCGATAGGAAGTTTCAATTGCAATGCGACAAGTCTTATGTGGTTCGGGAAGACAATGATAATTTGTGGAGGAATTGTTAGACACCCGACCTCCGCCTCCATACGCCCCGCAGAATATATACTCTGCTGTGTCACAGCCCCAGTCGTCTGTCTCTTCTGCCCCTGCTGTTTCTGTTTCTTCTGTTATTGATTCTGTTGCTTTAGCCGCTGCGCCTCCTGTCAATTCTGTGGCTATTTATTAAAGAAGTTGCATGCAACCATTTTTTGTTCTCCGTACGGTGTTTACATGACAATGGGACCGAATGTGGTTAGCTCTAAGCAGTGTCTGTCCAAGGATTCGCCCCTTCCCGCTGAGCTTAAGGCTGTGCCGCCCACTTTGTGGGCAACAGGTGACACAGATGTAGGACTACTGCAAATTTCCATTAAAGTTAAAGACAATGCCATTTTGCCCCGTATTCCGCAGTACAAAATACCACAAGCAGGGGAGCGAGCTTTGTTGCAGATTATACAGGACTTGATTGAGTCAGGAGTTGTCGAAGAGACGACTGCGAAAATGTGTAATAGCCCTATTCTTCCCATTCTTAAAAGGGCACCTTCAGGCTCCTCTGATGATCACCCAGATGTTTATCGTTTTGTGATTGATTTGCGCGCAGTTAATAAAATAGTGGTCCCTCAGTTCCCGGTGGTCCCCGACATTACTGCCATTCTGACAATGATCCCCTCTTCTGCCAAATTTTTCTCTGTCATTGATTTGAAAAATGCCTTCTTTAGTATCCCAATTCATCCTGATAGTTGCTATCTGTTTGGTTTTACCCTGGCTGGGAGGAGCTTTAGATTCTGTCGTGCTCCTCAAGGCTATGCTGAAAGTCCTAGTATATATAGGCAGGCTCTGAAGGCTCAATTGAACTCTCTCATGCTTTCCCCAGGTAATGTATTGCTGCAGTATGTGGACGACATACTGATAGCCTCTGATACTGAACAGGGATGCAAAGACAGTACAGTTAAGTTGTTGCTACATTTGGCTAACAATGGACATAAAGTGTCCCTTTCTAAATTTCAATATTGTCGACAGGAGGTCACCTATTTAGGTCACCTACTGTCGAAGGAGGGTAGGACCCCTGAGCGCATTAGTGCCATTGTTAAACTGCCTATCCCTAAAACCCAGAGGGATGTGCGCGCTTTTATTGGCATCACTTCCTACTGTCGACATTGGATACCTAATTATTCGTTACTAATAAAGTCTTTGCTTGTACTAACCACTAAAGATGTGCATGAGCCCCTGCCTTGGACGCCTGTATGTCAGCAGTCTTTTGAGCAATTAAAAGTTGCACTTTGCTCTGCTCCTGTGCTTGGCATGCCTGACTATGGGAAGCCGTTCGTGCTGTATGTACACGAGACGGCTGGTTGCGCGCTCTCTGTTTTAACACAGGCCTTTGGAGGTAAGCAATGGCCGTGTGCTTATTTTTCTGCTTTTCTTGACCCTGTCGCGAGTGCCCTCCCGAGCTGTCTAAGAGCAGGTTGTGGCTGTGGCCATCTCTATAAGCAATCGGCTGGGCTCGTACTTGATACTGACCTCACAGTCATGGTGCCTCATGCTGTGGATACCCTATTGAATAAGACCAAGACACAGCACCTCACCAGTGCACGTCTGACCGGTTATGAGTTAACCCTTTTCGCCCCACATATTACGATCAAAAGATGTGCCACTCTGAACCCTGCCAAGTTACTGCACCTCCCTTCTGAGAGTGAAGAAATAGACATACATGATTGTCTTTTTGGGACAGAGGAAGAGATGAAGGGACGGGTAGACCCGACTGATGTTCCCTTATCTGAACCCCAAGGGGAACTATATGTCGATGGCTCTTGTTTTAAATTACCAGATGGCACCACCACCGGCGCATTTGCGCTTACCACACTGCATACGGTCGTTGAGACATCACGAGTTCCCTATCAGTCAGCTCAGGCAGCTGAGTTAGTCGCCCTTATCAGAGCCTGTGAATTGAGCGAGGGACTTGCTGTTAATATTTATACTGACAGCCAGTATGCCTTCGGGGTCGCCCATAATTTTGGGCGGCTCTGGGCAGAGAGGGGGTTTCTTACCTCCCATGGGACACGCATCCAGAACGGCCCCCTTATACATAGGCTTCTGTCTGCCCTGACACTCCCTAAGAAATTGGCCATAATAAAGTGCAGCGCCCACAAGGCGATTACTGATGATGTTGGAAGAGGAAATGCATTTGCAGACCAGACAGCGAAGGAGACAGCTCGAACAAAAATGAAAAAGATGTTTGTAGCGGGGCCTGCCAGGTGGGTGCACGAGGCCACTATGTTCGAGGATACTCTAGACAATTTGAAAGAAATTCAGAGTGAGGCAAAGATTGAGGAGTTAGCAGCATGGCAGGAAAGTGCAGCACGTTTAGATGAGGATGGGTGTTGGACGGATAAGTCAGGAAAGCAGAGATGAATGTTACCAGACGCATATGTACTTCCTGTGGTCACTATGGCGCACGGGCCAGCCCACATTAGTGCGAAGGGTATCTGTAAATTATTAGATCCTGTAAGGCAGAATGACAATATTCCCAAGGTTGCTGCTCACTTGGTAAAGTACTGTATGGTATGCATGATGTACAACCCTGGAAAAGGCACCCCCACACCTCCTGGTAATTTTGCACCGCCTTCCTTCCCTTTCGAGGTCCTTCAGATGGATTTTATCAAAATGGAACGAGTGAACAATCTGAAATATGTGTTAGTAGTTGTTTGTGCATTCAGTAAATGGGTTGAGGCTTACCCCACTAAAGAGAACACAGCCATGGCGACGGCGAAGGTACTCCTAAAGGAGTTCTTCCCATGTTTTGGTTTGGCCCGTTTGATTTGGAGTGACAACGGAAGTCACTTCAATTCAAAGGTTATCCAGCTGGTGTGCGACGGCTTGCACATCAAGCAGAAATTTCATGCTGCAAATCACCCCCAGTCAGCAGGCCTGGTTGAGAAGTACAATGGTACTCTCAAACTGAAATTGGCAAGGATTCAATAGAGCACAGGATTGCAGTGGCCAGATGCTTTACCATTAGCCCTTTTGTCTACAAGAACAACGGCTCACTCTAGGACAGGATTGTCACCGTATGAGGTCGTGTTCGGACACCCAGCGAATGTCTGGGGCGTCCCGCGTCCTCGCAGATTCTCTGAAATTGAATATCCTTTGCTAGTGGATTACTTGTATGAGTTGACTAAAAACTTGCGTTCTATTCACCAACAGATCCACGAGGTCCTCCCACCAGCTCCAGAGGGGCCACGCCATGATTTCCGGCCTGGGCACTATGTCTTGACGAGGCATTTCCAGAGGAAAGGCAGTTTGGAGCCGAGCTGGAAGGGGCCTACACAGGTCCTCCTCGCTACACGCTCAGCTGTAAAGGTGGCCGGCAGAAAGAATTGGATCCACTCACAGCATTGCAAAAAGGTGCCCCTTCCTCTACCGTACGACCAATGGGTGCTTGAGGGAGTTGGTGACTCTGAAACTGATGCTCGGCTGACGTGGGCACAAACTGAGGAGGAAAATAATGCAGTATTGAACGAGGCAGTGCCACCTGAGATCAAGGCCATCCAGGAGCCCCAGCCTGCTGGCCCATCTGTGCTTGAGCCCCAGTCCATTGGCCCCTCTGTGTCTGAGCCCCTGTTTGCAGACCCCTCTGTCCCTGGAGTAGCTCGATACAATTTGCGCCCCCGACGGAGGAACAGTGCACCAAAGGAAAAGTCAGATTAGCAGGGATGGACTCGACAAGTCAGGCCACAGTAGAATAGGGAGAGGTGAAACTGGTGCATTGTTCGGACTTTGAACAGGATTGCTCGAGTGTGCTCCCCTGGAAAAGGGAGTTCCTCATCCTGTGTGACGTGGGATTTCTTCAAAGAGCTAGGATCGCCTAGCTCCACCGCCAGTGCTCAACAGCGCCAACACTTGATGAACAATAGGAGTCTACCAGCGAGGCTCTGACGGATGCTGGGGACATTTGCCCCTCTCTTGTTTCCTTGTCATTGGCTCCATTGCATGTCCTTTCGTCTGGTTTAAAAATGTACCCGTTTGGTTGCCCCATTATGGAGGAAGAACAGCCCTTTGCAGCCCTGCGTTTCGGGTAGGGTGGGTCTGATTGGTCTAGTTGGTCTACTAGGATCACTGACAGAATATAGAATGCCAAAATATCGACCTGCCAAAATATCGTGGATAAAATATAGAATGCCAAAATATCGAATTCCTATCTACAAACAGGTAAGTACAAAAATATCGAATCCAAAATATCGTTGTAAATAATATAGTTTGTTAAAATATCGAATTTTTTAAATGTCTTAAAATTAATGTAAAATTAATGAAATAATAAATATAATTAACTAAAACATACTTAAAAATACTTAAATAACCTTAAAATTAATAAATAATTAATGTAAGTTATAAAAAGATAAACATACATTTTTATTTTTTAATACACATATATATTAACTTAATATTAATAAAAAATATTCAATATTTTTAGCGTAGGATAGCGGGAGGGTAAAATTTACTATTATCACTCCAGAGAGTGCAACAGTAAGGAAAGCGTTGGATAGCGTAGGGGTAAAAATTACTATTTCCACTCCAGTGAGTGCAACAGTAGGGAAAGCGTTGGATAGCATAGGGGTAAAAATGACTATTCCCACTCCAGAGAGTGCAACAGTAAGGAAAGCGTTGGATAGCGGAGGGGTAAAAATTACTATTCCCACTCCAGTGAGTGCAACAGTAGGGAAAGCGTTGGATAGCGTAGGGGTAAAAATTACTTTTCCCACTCCAGAGAGTGCAACAGTAGGGAAAGCGTTGGAGAGCGGGAGGGTAAAATTTACTATTATCACTCCAGAGAGTGCAACAGTAAGGAAAGCGTTGGATAGCGTAGGGGTAAAAATTACTATTTCCACTCCAGTGAGTGCAACAGTAGGGAAAGCGTTGGATAGCATAGGGGTAAAAATGACTATTCCCACTCCAGAGAGTGCAACAGTAAGGAAAGCGTTGGATAGCGGAGGGGTAAAAATTACTATTCCCACTCCAGTGAGTGCAACAGTAGGGAAAGCGTTGGATAGCGTAGGGGTAAAAATTACTTTTCCCACTCCAGAGAGTGCAACAGTAGGGAAAGCGTTGGAGAGCGGGAGGGTAAAAATTACTATTCCCACTCCAGTGAGTGCAACAGTAGGGAAAGCGTTGGATAGCGGGAGGGTAAAAATTACTATTCCCACTCCAGTAAGTGCAACAGTAGGGAAAGCATTGGATAGCATAGGGGTAAAAATGACTATTCCCACTCCAGAGAGTGCAACAGTAGGGAAAGCGTTGGATAGAGTAGGGGTAAAAATTACTATTCCCACTCCAGAGAGTGCAACAGTAAGGAAAGCGTTGGATAGCGTAGGGGTAAAAATTACTATTCCCACTCCAGTGAGTGCAACAGTAGGGAAAGCGTTGGATAGCGTAGGGGTAAAAATTACTTTTCCCACTCCAGAGAGTGCAACAGTAGGGAAAGCGTTGGATAGCGGGAGGGTAAAAATTACTATTCCCACTCCAGTGAGTGCAACAGTAGGGAAAGCGTTGGATAGCGGGAGGGTAAAAATTACTATTCCCACTCCAGTAAGTGCAACAGTAGGGAAAGAATTGGATAGCGTAGGGGTAAAAATTACTATTCCCACTCCAGAGAGTGCAACAGTAGGGAAAGCGTTGGATAGCGTAGGGGTAAAAATTACTATTCCCACTCCAGTGAGTGAAACAGTAGGGAAAGCGTTGGATAGCGTAGGGGTAAAAATTACTATTCCCACTCCAGTGAGTGCAACAGTAGGGAAAGCGTTGGATAGCGTAGGGGTAAAAATTACTATTCCCACTCCAGTGAGTGCAACAGTAGGGAAAGTAATGATTTAATATTTAAATAAAAATAAATTAATTATCAATACCAATAAAAAATTCATTAAAATTAATTACCAATTACAAAATATTTAATAATTAATTAATTATACATACCAATAAATATTATTTATTACAAATTAATTACCTATTAATAATTAACAACCAATTAATTTTCAATACCAAAAATGTAAGTAATAAAAAAATTTACCAATGAATATTTAATTAACAATAAATTAATTATCAATACACAAAAATAATTTCATTAATTACTTAATTACAATTAAATTACTTCCCACCCTATTCCCCTATAAACCCACAACCCGCTCCGAATAATAAATTAATACAATTAACATAATTATCAATTTATCAATTAATAAAAATTAATTACCAATTAATAAAAATTAATTACCAATTAATAATTAATTAACAATAAATTAATTATCAATACAAATAAATTAAAATAAATATTTACTTAATTACAATTAAAATACTTCCCACCCTATTCCCCTATAAACCCACAACCCGCTACAGAACTAAAACGCAAAATCAAATTAAAAATAATTAATAATTCCTAAAAATTAATATTTAATTTACTATAATTAAATTACTTCCCACCCTATTCCCCTATAAACCCACAACCCGCTACGGAACTAAATTACGCAAAAATTAAATAACATAAAATTCATTACTTTAAAAAAATTAAACATACATTACAAAAATAATATACACTTTTAACACATATACTAACATAGAAAACACTTTAAAAAATTCGATATTATTAAAAATTCGATATATTTTAATGCCTATATTATGTACTTTGATATTTTGACAGTCGATATTACTTACCTGCATTTCGATATTTTTAAGCACTATATTATGTCCATTCGATATTATGTCCATTCTATATTTTGACTTCGATATTCTGTCCATTCTATATTTTTTTTCTCGATATTTTGTCTAGTTACCGGTCTACTAAGAGTAAAATAGTTTTCATAGTAATTATCCTGATCTTTCTGATAACAGTACTTGGAATAGTGTGGTTCCTTGAGGAGAAATATCCTGTGCACTCTTTGATTGGCACAACGCCGTTCCCCCTGAGCACATGTTTGTTACTTTGGCCCCTCACAAGGGTGAGCACAGAAAAACATATGTAGATAATGTTTTCTTGCAAATGCTCCACCAGGCACATGATACATCAAACGTTACTAATTGTTGGATGTGTGGACTGCTCCCTTCCGTTACACATAAGAACGATATATTACTGTCCATGCCATTTTCCTAACTCGGGAGTTGTGAAGCCTGGTTTCAACAGTTTACCATGGTATATACTCATTTCCATTCTGATGCCATGAATATGACATATGCTGATTATGATACTGTGTTAGAATATATACATGTTCACCAAGGGTTTACTCCAGGAGAACAAGGAGCCCCTGATACCTTGTCCCCAACAGCCTGTATGAATGTATACGAGAACGAAAAAAATGCAACATGGCTTCGAAATGAAATGTTGGATTTCCAGGGGTTTAATGTCACTGAATATTTCAAGTCTTTCCAGATGCGCAATATTACTCAAGATGAAGCAATGCCGGTGCCGGTAGTTAACACAACAGCTAGTTTTTGTGTTCGAGGCCTTGGGAATGTTAAAGTTGGGAAGAGTAATTGCAATTATACTTATTTGCTGAACACAAGTAGCCCACCTTTGCTTCCTCCCCATAATGTTTATTTCGTTTGTGGATCCCAGGCTTATGTGTGGCTTCCTAGGGCGTGTTCTGGCATATGTTACCTCTCTTTCCTCCTTCCCCCGGTGTATATAGCACCGTCCAACTACCATAGAGATCACCGATTGCAGCGTAGGGTTGTCCATCTATCCCATATTGAAGGGTTATCAATACAGAAGACATAGATCAGACGGATACTACACTACAGCAGTTCAGTGATGCTATGGAGGGTATTATTCCCTTTTGGGGCCCTATGTCCAATAGCCTCAATATCCATCGCCTCACCAGGGTGGTGGAAGGGGTCATTAATACCACGGCTGGAATTCTGATAAATATTACAGCTGAGCCCCAGGCTACGAGACTCGTTGCTCTTCAGAACAGGATGGTGTTAGACGTCATCCTTGTTGATCGGGGAGGGGCCTGCTGCGTCATCGGCAGCAGTTGCTGTGTGTACATACCGGACCACGCTCCTAATATATATGCTGCAATACAGAAGTTGCACAGGCTTGCATTCGACATTCACCAAGAGAATGGTACCTGGACTCTTTCTGGTTGGTTCTGGGGTTTAATAGCATCCTGGGGTTGGAAGATTCTTATCTTTCTGGTAGTAATTGCAGGTGTCATTTTCACTTGTTGCCAGTGCATCCATTGCCTTCCTGCCTGCTGTACTTACTGTGTTGGAAAGTTAACACCCACACCAAAGGCCCCAGAACATGATGCGAAGTCTTCAGCCATGATGATGCAGGCTGTCCATGACTTAATGTCTATTGACGAAGGTATTTTTGAGTATTGATAATGTGTGAATGAAAATGTACCAGTAGTTTTTACTATGCGAGCAGTTATTAATTTCCTATGCATTAGACAAAATTGTTAGCAAATGCTAAAAGGAGGGTCTGTTGGACTGAAAATGCATCTGGCTGACTCTCTTCTAGCATTGTGCGAGTTAAGTTAGCATTAGCGGCACCATTTTGTATTTGGCCGCCATTTTGTACCATGATCGAAATGAAGCCTCTGTCTCATACTGTCTGCCTCAGCAGAAAGCAGCATCGATTGTTTCTCTTTATCATTCAAGGTTGAGCTTCGCTGCACTAATGAATAGATCTTTCTGTATCTGCATGCCTTTCCTCGTAGGTAGGTCTGCTCCCACTCTCAGGAAGACGAGCATGGGCAGAGTAACCTTGAAACTAAGATAGCGTGTACCCAGTCTCTGGATAGTAGCTCATCTTTCTGTACCTCCTTTGTTCATCAGTGCCCAGGCTGGAAAATTCCAGTCTGGGCGGGTCTTAGGGGTGTTGGAAATGTATATCTGACTTAATCTTGTGGACGGGGTCAGTCCCTCGGCAGCTATCTAAGGAGACTGGTCAGACCGGACTCCGCTCGAGCGCATACTAATAAATAACTTTGGTTTGTATTCTCTACTGTCTGACAGACTCTTCATTTGTATGGAAGGCTGAGAGGTGGTCGCAAGTGACCTGGGTGGCCCTAAACGGGTCACTTCCTTCAGGTGGGAAGCCACTGGCATTGTAGATCAACAACAGCGTTAAGAGTCATACTCCTCATGAGTGGGAAGCCACTGGCATTCTAGATCAAACACGGTTGAGAGCCGTACTCTTTACGAGTGGGAAGCCACTGGCATTCTAGATCAGCGACAGTGTTAGCAACCATACTCCTCATGAGTGGGGAGCCACTGGCATTCTAGATCAACAGCAGCATTAAGAGCCATACTCTTTACGAGTGGAAAAGCCAATGGCATTGTAGAGCAACGACAGCATTGAAAGCCATACTCTTCACGAGTG
Source organism: Calotriton arnoldi (assembly GCA_963921515.1). NCBI lineage: Eukaryota > Metazoa > Chordata > Amphibia > Caudata > Salamandridae > Calotriton > Calotriton arnoldi. The sequence goes on from CAWUFW010000167.1 coordinate 5,336,626, forward strand.
GGAAGCCACTGGCATTCTAGGTCAACGACAGCATTAAGAGCCGTACTCTTTACGAGTGGGAAGCCACTGGCATTCTATATTATTGACAGCAATAAGAGCCATACACTTTACGAGTTGGAGCCACTGGCATTCTAGATCATTGACAGCATTAAGAGCCGTACTCTTTACGAGTGGGAAGCCACTGGCATTCTAGATCATTGACAGCGTTAAGAGCCGTACTCTTTACGAGTGGGAAGCTACTGGCATTCTAGATCATTGACAGCGTTAAGAGCTGTACTCTTTACGAGTGGGAAGCCACTGGCATTCTAGATCAACGACAGCGTTAAGAGCCGTACTCTTTATGAGTGGGAAGCCACTGGCATTCTAGATCAACGACAGCGTTAAGAGCTGCACTCTTTACAAGTGGGAAGCCACTGGCATTCTAGATCAACGACAGCGTTAAGAGCCGTACTCTTTACGAGTGGGAAGCCACTGGCATTCTAGATCAACGACAGCTTTAAGAGCTGTACTCTTTACGAGTGGGAAGCCACTGGCATTCTAGATCAATGACAGCGTTAAGATCCATACTCTTCACGAGTGCCGTTTGTGAAAGCTGTAGCGTTCTGCTTTCATTCACCATATAAAGCAATGAAAGTTACCAGAAACTTTTGGACCCATTTTCAGGCTTTTCTAGGTCAGTAAAAGGACCTCAAAATTTGATCCTTGGAGTAGTAGACAGATTTATGTGAGGAGTGTTGAAAGTGTGGAAGACCGAGGCCCTGATTTGTGGCCCTGTCTGAACAGTTGTGTTTGCAGAAGAAGCGTCAAATCCTGGATATCTCTTAGGAAACGTTTCTCTTGAGGATGAAAGTTTAGAGCTCTCTGTCATAGCTGTTCCATTCCGCACACTTTTAACCCCCCTCCCCCACTCACCAGCAAAGAAAGGTTCCACTGTTTAGTTTTTTCACCTAGTGATAACTGTATCTCAGAACCCATTTAGGTACCAGCTTCAGTTTGCTACCAGACTCTACCTAGTCCAGCATACAAAATGCTCCTAGTTTCTTCCTGACAGGCTATATTTTCGGTGCCCTAAGGTAAGAGGTTTACCAATCCTTGGTCCAGCGGCAGGGTACAATTCAGGTGGTCACCAGCTACTTTCACAGCAAACTTTTTTAAATGTACTATGTGTGTGTGGTGAATTTTCTCAATGAATGTAAAACATGGATAAATGCCAGTGACCCGGTTCCTTCACTTCAAGGTCGCCATTCCATCTTTTGAGTATGAACCTGCGCACATCTCCCCACTGGAGGGTCAATGTTGTATTTGACCCTTCTCACATGGTATCATGACCACTGATCTGGCTTTTGTTCCTAGGAGGCAGTTGAAATTCCTTACATAGATATGTTCATCAGGTGTTTGGCTTTTGAGGTAGAATACACAATTAGTTCCAGACGAATCCTGTTTGTCCTGTCCCTGCTTCACCGGAAAGTCTACAAACCAGCTCTTGCTCTTGACAGGCTGGCCACCCAGATTTTGAAAAAACCACTTCCCTGATGGGAGAGGATGTAGCCTTACAGCTAGAGCGGTCGACCCCGAAGCTGGGGAACCGGATTCGAGTCTCGGCAACGACGCTCAACATCCTGTGATTCTGGGCTAATCACTTAATCTCCCCGTCCCTAACAAAAATTGTGTCCATCTGTAACGAAACTGGTGCTCATGTAAAGCGCTCTGATACCTGATATCTTCGGGTCTAGTTCGCGCTATATAAAACCTTTTTTTAAAAACAAAAACAAAAAAGATAGAAATGTATGCAGTTCCCTAGAAAACGTGGAATTCTGGATCCCTTGGTCTAGAATGTTAAAAAATCCCCTGAATGGCTCTGGAGACAGTGTTCCTCTGAACAATGTTGTTTTCAACAGTGCAGTTGCAGCATGTTTTTCCCCACTCAGACCTCTTGGCATGGAAGGGCTTCTCCCACATGGCCCGTGTCAGGATACCCCCACCATGCCCCTTAAATATCTTTTTATTTTTATTTTGCAGGACGAGGGACAGAGTCCCCAAATCCTAAGATGGTGCAAGCAACTTTTGCTTCAGATTGCGCCCAGCCAATCACAACGCGCACTTCAGGTTGCGGATCCACCATGGTGGAACCGCAGCGTGAAATATACATACATTTTGAACCTTTGTTTCTCAAAAACTCACTGAACGGATTTACACCAAATTATAAAAAATTTCTGAATCAACGTTGGTGTAATTTGTAAAGCCATTTTTGCGGTATTGCTGTTCAATTTCCCTATGAAAATTTGCATGGGGAAAACGTGCCCCCCCCCCCACCTTCTCGGTCCCTGATTGACGGATCACCCCAGAACTTTCCAGGAAAAAGTTGAGGTGGATGGGACTTTTCTTGGAAAGTGTTGTTAAGATTCGTTAAACAAAGCTAAAGTTATAAGCAGACAAAAATACATTTCCTATGGAAACATGGTTCTAATGAAACAATGTAATGCAGGATTTTAGGTCAGCTCATGGCCCTTCTGTCCTCAACCTGAAAAAGACCAGTAAAAATCACATCACAGTTTCTTAAATACATAACAAGAAAATCAGGGAGGTTGCAATGTAAACACTGATAAATTACATAACAGAATATTCTTCAACCTAAATACATTTTGTTACACATAATGTATTATTTCATCAATTATCACACAAATAGTTTTACATCAGCCTATACACATTTTAAAATCGACTTTATAACAGTAACCCATTTGTAGTATCTATGTTATTTAACATATCACATAGTTTTTTAATTGGCAGTGTCAGCCATCCATTTCGATGTTGGCAGTCAATTTCAGTACACGGGGTATGGGGTCCCCACAGCCACGCCCTGTGGCCAACCCCCCACTGGCCGTGCGCACGGTGGGATTGTTTATATGGAGGGAGGGGTGGCTGTAGGGAGGGGTTGCATATACATATGGCAGTTAAGTATTACTTTACATTAAAAAAGCCCTAGAAATTCACTGAAAAAAAACAAAGGTTAAAATAACATTATAGTTAGGTAAATTTTCCAATGACAACATTAACGTTTTGAAGTAAAAAACACAGAAATTCATAAGTTATAGTTAGCAGCACTAACTATAACCAGGGCCACTAGAATAATGCGATTGTGCAGCGATTTTTACATAATTATAGATTTGCCACATAATCCATCATCTGCCACATAATCTACAGATTTTAACAACAAAAATTATTTCTAGCTCAAAGGGTTCAAAAGTTACAAAAATGCGATGACACGTGTTGCAGCGCAGTGGAAGGCCCTTTGCAAAGCTGGACTCAACACATGTCTTTTGCTTATTGCTATATTTGGATGTTAAACTGGTACTAATGCGGTGCATTCAGTGCCCAGAGAGTGTTACCAAGTTAAGAAATGATGAAATTAAGAAGTAATACTATTACAAAATGTGCCGCATTATGGCGCATAATTTGCTTTTTCTTGCTGCATAATTTACTTAACCCTGCCACATAATTTGACCCTTTCCTGTCCCATAATTCCAGCGGCCCTGACTATAACTTGGGCCCCTGCCGTGCGCTGCTTATGAACCCACATACATCACTTATGGCATGTTCTAAGTCATCATTTATGACAGCACTGATGATATCTCCAATGACATCTCAAATTACACCACTGATGACATCATCCAAACCTCTTTTATACACATTGCTCCGTAAACAGGTATACCATTAAAACTCTGACAGTAAATGTAGAATAGCTCAGAATACTATGAAGCATCATTACTGCTATCATACATACAACCCCATAGGTAAAGCATGCTTGTGTTATGTGCAAGATTGACCCTATACCATACACTTCATGGGCAGCCGAGTTCATGTTGAATATGAACTACAGATGAAAGGGTAATGTATCCTGCACACAGTGTTCCATCTGTATACAAATGTTCATGGAAACCAAGTTCCTCCAGATACTGAAGCCCTGTTACATAACTAATACCCTACAACGGACAGTCTTTACTTGCATCAAACCCCTGACAGTCACTGAACATACATTGAGAAAAGAAGTGTATATAAGTAGAAAAGTGGATACTGTTTACTTCATGGAGAGTGTTTACTTTGTACCATACTGTTTGCAGACAATTAAACTCTTATGAGAAATACACCACAGACTATTCAAAAGTATCTACTAAACGCGGTGTACTCTCTATGCTGAACTTATCCAAAGAGAGAACACTCACTTAAAATAACCAAGGTCTGGAGCTGCTGAAACTCGTACTACCTGCAGCCTTCATACTGTGGTGAAAACTTTACAGATAGCCCAGAAACACTGAAGAACCACTGAAGAAACACAAGCACACGTACATTGGTTAGAACCTGGTGCACACAGTCTTCTATGTTAAGTAGAAATTGTCATGTTGAGACAATTCTGTCTAGTAACTGAATGCTGCTTAGAATACTTAGTATGAAGATTTTTTGCCCTGCTGGAAACTTTTTTGCAGTACCAAAAAACTTGTGTGGAACATAATGAACACAAGTCAACTGTCACCTACACACAGAGCTACTCTTCAATACAAAGGTTTATAATGTGTTCAATATCTCTACACACCTATGGCACATTAGGAGCACATGCGTTTTGTTAACACTTACACCCATTAGCTGGACACAGGCTGTACAAAATTGGGTAGAAAAGTAATATCGTAGTTACCTACACTATATAACTAAAAAACAAACTAGCACACTCATTGGATGATGTAATCAGTTATGTCATCAATGATGTAATTTGAGATGTCATCCAGTGATATAGAAAATGTAATAGAATATGTCATGAGTGATGTCATATGTGAGGTTATAAGCAGTGCATAGCGGGGCGCAAGTTATAATTAGTGCTGTTAACTATAAGTGGTGAAGTTCTGTGTTTTTTTTCCAGTTCAAAACGTTAATGTTGACAGTGACAAATTCACCTAACTATAACGCTATTTTAACCTTTGGTTTTTTCAGTGAATATCTGTATCTATCTATCTATCTATCTATCTATCTATCTATCTATCTATCTATCTATCTATCTATAGATCAAAACAATACACTTTCAGGCTTAGAGAGCAGCAGAAATTATACAAAAAAGAAGCAGAGAACTCTGGGTAGTCCCCAAGTTTAGGTGGAGAGCAGCTCCTGTATATAGCACCCTACAACACCAGCGACCCACTGAATCTGCTCACTTCAAATGTTTGTTTTTCTAGCAAAATTGTATATATATATATATATATATATATATATATAATTTGTTTTTTTAATATATATGTTGTTTTTTGGGGGCCTCCCAACCCCCATTTTTGAAATGTTTTTTTTCCTTTTCTGTTTATGGGGGTAACTCCTCTAGAGCCCCCCTTTAAAAAAAATCCTTACCTCCTTCTATCTCTTCATGTCCCTGAGACCTAAACCCCTTGCCTACCTTTACCTCTACCTACCCCAAACTCTGAAAACACCTTAACCCTACCCTCCCTGATATCTAAAAACCCCTTACCGCAACCTGCCCCTGAACCCAAAAATACCCTTACCGCCCTTTAACACTACCTGCCCCTGAACCCTCAAAAAATTGACCTCTACCCACCCCTAAACCCTAATAATCCCTTACCTCCCTTTTATCTCTACCCGCCCGCCGCTGAACCTTAAAAATCCCTTGCCTTTCTTTACATCTACCTTCCCTTACCACGCTGAACTCTTAACCATTTCACCCCTTATTTTTTCATTTTTTTAAATGACATAATAATTATGACATTACAAATACTTAGTTAAATACTGAAGGGTAAAGTACCAAAAAGGGGACTACGTGGTACTTACATGTGTGGTAACATCCGGAGGATTAAATGCTGTGGGGCAAACACTACTTTTCTCCAAGGACCTTTCTCCCTGCCTGCTCAGGAGCTGCCTGAAAGTCCAAATGCCCTCTAGCATGAGGAGTCAGTGGTCAGGCGGTCCACATGTTGCGACTGCTCCAGAGACTATGAATGATGCTCAAGAGTGAAAGATCATAGACAGAGGCAGAGTGGATAGAGATAGCCATAGAGCAGTGACATTGGCAAGCTTCCTCCACTGGCAATAAACGGGGAGCCCCGAGTGCAGCACCACAGTCCTCCCCTGCCTCCATCGCATTGGACTTCCAATTTTGTGCAGAGATCCCTCTGGTGAGCTGTGAGGGTGTCTCAAGACACCTGGGGCTTCCGTAAGACCCACCTGAGCCAAGGGAGGAGTGAGAGGTGATAAAGGACCAAAGGTACATTCTCCCGAAAATGAATGCAATGACAGAATCCTGTGGATGTCCCCCTTCTATTGTGAGGCACCGTCTGGCTTTTTTCAGATGCACTTCATTGCAAGTGTCTGTACTACAGGAAGAACATGTTCCTTACCTTTGGTAACACTCTTTCTGGTGGATACTCTAACCAACTGCAGATTCCCCGCCTTTGGAAATTTTGCCAGGCTCCAGGTTGGATCCAGAAGATTTAAACAGCATTGCTCCCACACGCCGATAGGTGGTGCCACATCGACTTTGTTCCATCCCGAAAGTGACGATGGAGCCACCCCTGTGCATAGACATCAGTTTCTTACTTGCCTCAGATCTTATCACTCTAACTTGGAACTCAACAATAATTAGAGGAACTGCCGTACAGATATCTAGTTTGGGAGCTTTTTAGATGGAAAAATGCCATTCCACAGAATGAGGAGGAAGGATGGTGAGGAATATGGGGTTAAATACAGGATCGACCAGAAAGAGCATTACCGAAGGGAAGTCACTTGTTCTTCTGCTAGATACTTCTAACTGCAGATTCCTCACCTTTGGAATATATACCCAAGCAGTAGTTCCCAAGGTGGTGCGTCTGTGGAATGGCTCAGAACCGGAAAGTTCTGCAGAACAGAATGGGCGAAGTGCCCAACTTGTCAGACCTGGCTGTCAAAGTATTAGTGATTTGTGAATGTGTACACTGATGCCTACGTCGAGGTCTGCCAGATATGAAGAATAGACACTCTACATGCCAACACAATGGTAGCAGCCTTTGCCCTTGTGGAATGGGCCCTCAATCCTTCTGGAGACAGCTTCTTAGCAAATGGATAGCAGATCATAATGCAGAAAACTATACACCTTAACAGAGTCCTTTTCAGCACTGCCTTGCCTTCTTTTGCCCAAGAGAACCCCACAAAAAGCTGATCGTCCACCAGACGGTCTTTGGTACGATTGATGTAAAAGCTCAAAGCTCTCTTGGAGTCCCACTGATGTAGTCTCTGCTCCTCTTTTGAGGAGTGAGGCAGAATAAAGAACGTTCAGAGAGTCATCAGAGGAAAGAGACGTAGTGGACAGTTCTGCATTGGTTCAAGGAGAGGACACATGTGGAGAGTGAGGACCCAATTCTGATCCCACTGTGTTAACAGGTGATGGTTCAGCAAATGCAGAAAGAGCCGACAAATAACCTTTAATGGTGCTAACTGAAGATCCTTGCTGGGCCGACGATAAAAAAACAAGAGACAACAGTTTGGCTTATAATTCGTCTGTATTGTGGGTGCCAGACCAGGCCACAAAGGTGTCCCAGCGCCCGGCATAGACAGACGTTGTAGAAGGACTCCTGGCAGCAAGTATGGCATCCACATCTTCGGGAGGAGGATCGAACACAGTCAACTGCTGCCGTGCAATCTCGATGCATAGAAGTGCAGATTGCACAGATTCAGGTGCAGGACCCTACCCTGCTGCTGCGACAGATCATCCTGAAGCGGTCGCCTGATCGGAGGACAGATGCTCAAGCCCAGAAGTTCCGGGTACCACACTCTCCTGGCCCAACCTGGTGCCATTAGGATGACTTGGGCCCAGTCACTACTGATCTTCTTCAGAACTCAAGGCAAGCAAGGCAGTGGCAGAAAGATGTACAGGAATCCCGTGCTCCACATGGAATGCGTCGCTGACAGAGAGCCTTCTTGGAAACTCCAATGCGCAAACGTTTTGACACTGCGCATTTTCAACAGTGGCGAAAAGATCTAGCCAGGGCACTCCACATTGCTGGAAGACTCCCCAGGCCACCTGAGGATGTATCTGTGTTCGTGATCTGCCACACGCCGCTGGCTTAGTTTGTCTGCCCTGGTGCTGAAGAATCCCACCAGGTGGTTCACGACCAGGGAAATGACCTGACACACCAACCAGCTCCAGAGACGACGTGCCCTTGGCACTGGACCCAGAACTTGCCATGCTAGTTGCAATATCACATGGAGGGGGTGTTGTCCATGGGAACCTAAAGCAGCCCATCTTTGATGAATGGAAGGAAGGCTTTGAGCGCCAGGTGATTGGTCCGCTACTTCATCAAGTTGATGTGGAGATGGGTCTCCGCCAGAGATCAGGTTCCTCTGATCTCCACCTCTTCCACATGACCTCCCCATGTCAGTAATGATGCATCCGTCATCACTGTCAGCTCTGGGTGGGGTAGGAAGAGGGGTCTGTGCTGGTCCAATTGTGGGTGAGCAGCCACCATTGCAGTGCTTTTACAGTCTCCTCCGAAACCTGGATGGAATCTGAGAGGTTCCCTGGTGCTGGGCCCACAGAGACTTCAGGTTCCACTGCAGAGCCTGCATATGCCACCTGGCATAATTGACTAGCAGGTTGCAGGAGGACAATAAGTCAAGAAATCAAGACATCTCAGAGCCAACCAATGAGGCCCAGGACCGAGGCTGAAACATTGGGATCATAGCCTGACTGTCCTGAACTCACTGCGGTGGAGCGAAGGTCCATAACAGTACCGTATTTAGAATGGCCCCACTGAAATTGAGCCTTTGCGAAGAAGTGAGGTGGGACTTCATCACACTGATGGTGAACCCTAATGAAGTCAGGAGGTTCGCCATAGTCTTGAGGTGGTCTATGACTGACTGTGGTGAGGACGCCTTCAGCAGCCAGTCGTTGAGGTACAGAAAAACTGGAATCCCCAATTTCTGAAGGTGTGCTGTGACCACCTCAATCACTTTTATGAACACCTAAAGGCCACTGGTGAAGCCGAAGGGGAACACCACAAATTGAAAATGCATGTGGCCTACCTTGACCTGTAAGAGGCTTTTGTGGGTCTGCAGGATGGGAACATGAAAGTAGGTGCCCTGCAGGTCCAAATCTACCATCCAGCAACCTGGATCCAAGGCAGACAGAACGTGGGCCAACGTGAGCATCTTGAATTTGTCCTTCTGCAAGAAGGCATTCAGAGGGCACCGATCTGAGATAGGTGGGATGCCTCCGTCCTTTTTCGGCAAAAGGAAATAGTGAGAGTAACAGTCAGTCCCTATTTCCAGAGCCAGAACCCTCTCTATGGCTCCTTTGGACAAAAGAGCTTGCCCCCCCTGGAGCAGGATGGAGAGGAGCACCTCTGAAAGCTGCTCTGATGTGGCAGGTCAAAAAGAATGGCACGGCATAGCCCCGCTAAACGAACTGAAGGACTCCATCTGCTGAATGTTGCTTTTTGCCACCCTTGGAGAAAATGCCTCATCCTGCCTCCTACAAGGTAGTTGTGTGCCCCTTAGGGTAAACTAAAGTGGTTTGGAGGCTGTTGCTCCAAGGCTGGGGACTGGGAGGTTTGCTATCCCTGGTGACCTGGATGTTGTCTGCTTGATCCTGCCCATGACCCTGATAGACTGGAGTTCCCGCTTGCAAAGGCAGTGGACCTTGGTGTTGCTGGTATGCCAAGCTTCTGGAGTAGCCTCAAAAGAGGTGGAATTGCTAAGGTTACTGTCTAGTTGAGGAAGCAAAGCTTAAGTAATATGCAGTAGCCCGGCTCTCTTTGAAGCATTCCACCCCAGAATCAGCTTTCTTGACAAACAGACGAGGCCCACTGAATGACATATCCATGAAGATGGCCTGCACAAAGCGGCGTAGCTTAGTCCGTGAGATTAAGAGGGTGTGAATCCTACATTTCCAGACTAAGAAACAGTATGCCGAAGGGTGGAGGGATGACCAAGGTTTGGGATACACTGTTCCCATGAGGAACAAGTTCAATACTGATTTGCAGTAGGTGGGTCCTTGCCTAAGTTCCTGATAAAAAAAGAAAAACAATAACAGGTTAAAACCTTTTAGTCAAACGAGGACCAACAAAAGCATAGGAGACCCAACTCAGGACCCCCAGACCCAACTCTCTAGCCATGGATGCATTTATTTGGGTGGGTGTCACACCCCAAACACCCCCCGAAGCTACATCCCTGCCTGCACATCACCAGAGAAGCCTGTGGATCTCATTCACACCATGCTGGTGCTGATTAATCAACCCAAGCTATCAATAGTGTAGAATCCAGAACGGATTATTTGGCCACATCCTGACCAACCTGGATTCTTTGAGGCAAGTTGGCCAAAAATTCCTCATGGACTGTCGAGAAGAGCTTGTTAACCTAACATCTGGCATTGACTGACCAGAAGGCTAGGCTGGCAGAAGAAAACATCAGTTTCCCGAATGCTTTAATTCTCTTCGACTCTGTCTGGTGAAGGGTCGTAGGGAATGAATTGAGGTTCATCCTGATAGTGAAAGCCTGAACTACCAAACTTTCTGGCATAGGTTGCTGCATCAAGAACTCAGGGATGCCGGACTCCCGTCTATGTGCCTGGCTGTCTGTTAGCTGGATGTCAGGAACAAGACTTAGACCAGGCGCCCATTAGAGTGTCAGTCAGGGCTTCATTGAAGGGCAGTAAAGGCTCAGATGCAACAGCTGCCCAGGTTGTTAAACGTCTGTTAAAATGTGACTTTTAACTTCTGTAGATGGCAGCAGTACGTCTAATACCTCTGCTGCGTGTCTTACCACAGTGAAGGAAGTGCTCCCTTCCGCTGAGGGTCCAGGTGTACAATACAACCCAGTGTCCAGGGAAGTGTCCAAATCAGCGGACTCCTGCAAATCCATGTATAGATTGCCATCATCATAGTGTGAGGGAAATAATCCATTTTCATTTCCGAAAGCTGGTTGACTTTGATTAGAGTGGGAACCAAAAAGTTGTTGGATGCTGGGGGGTGGCTGCGAGGTAAAGGCATGGTTCTATCTGAGTAAGATTGGACTGGTACCAGGAGTGTTGGTGTAGCTTTGGGATGCCACCTCGGGCAGGGTTAAGACGAATTTGGCTCAGAGTCAGATAGAACTATAAGGACAAGCTCTTCCACTGGCGCCTGCGGAGTAAGTGCTGGCATCAATAGTATAGGGAGCACTGTGGATATTGGTGCGGAATTAGAAGTTCGATCCAATTTTGAAACGGAACTCGAGACAAGTTTAATAGGCACAGACAGCGTCAAGGATGGACCTGCTGGCATTAACCCGACTGCAGGCCTCCGAGGGACAGTGGCTGCCAGAAGCACATCTGAAAGAGTCGGAAGAGTGCCAAATTTTCACAATAAGGCCTCTCTAAAGACCTAAGTTTGTTGCAACTTCGCCAATGACCCATGAAGCGTGGGGTACATAGGGATCAGCTGTGGAATCGGGTTCTTGGAAGGGGACTGGGAGCGAGACCAAGAGGCACCCTGATGTCCTCACAACATCTCTGGCAGAGAGAAGCTGGATGAAGATAAGTCCCTCTTGGCCTTCTTGTGCTTCCACTTTGACTCCAATTTATCACAAGACTTGGACCGTGATGAGGATCTGCAGTGGGAAGAGCCGAAAGTGGACCCACGCCCTCAACTTTGAGCAGGAGCAGGACTTCTGTAACTTCTTTTGGTGCTCTGCAACATACATCTTCGCTTCAAGTACCCAGATCACTTTCGGATTCAAAAGGGCACACTCCTTATGGGACTTGGAGTTGTGTCCTGAACCAAAACACCAGAGGCACCCCTCGTGGGGGTCTGTCGGAGACATCAGTTTGCAACAGCCCCTACAAGGTTTAAACCCTGTAATTCTGGGAGGGAACACAGGAAACAATCAACATTTAGAGAAAAAAACTTGTAAACTGATGAGGGTATAAAAGGGAACCAGCGCTGGATCCGCAAATAAAAGCCCTGAAACAGAGACGTTTTAAGGCATGGGCAAAGTGGGCTCTGGCCCAGGGCCCCAGCCTTTCAAGGGGCCCCGTAGAGACCGCTCTTTTCTGCAGACAGTCTTGCCTTGATGACCTTGAATAATTCTTAAACAGATTGTTTTATATTCCGTTTTCCTTTCATTTATTTTTAATGTGGGCGATGTGTGACAGTCTATTATAGACAGTTATCAGAGAAAAGTTGTGTTTATGTTTCATGCAACATCCATAAAAAAGTTTCTTTTAGATCAAAACAGTGCCTCACATTTGAGAAATAGGAGGGTGTCACAGAGATTATTTTCCGTAATATTATTGAGCTGCTATTGAGTTACAATATTGAAACACAGGTCACAATCCCTGAATATTAGATGCAAACACATTTAGTATTTGGATGAGTGTATCTGTGCACTGTGAGTGACCTAGCCTAAGAGGGCATGAAAGAGATGAAACGGGATCATAAATTCACAGCTGTTGCGAAAAGGGGCCCCAAAACATGTTTGGCCCTGGGCCCCCAAAATCCTTAAAATGTCCCTGACCTGAAAGAAAGGAAGTGACAGACACGCTCTGTTGCAATTATATGTGGCTCCATCCTCACTTCCGGGTGGGAAGGAAGTTAGGGAGCCACCTGTTGGCAAGCAGGAGTAATGCTGTTTACATCCTCTGGCTCCAGTTCGGCATCTGGGGATATTCTAAAGGTGAGGAATCTGCACTTAGAAGTATCAGAAAAATTGTTGGAAAAAAGGTGCTGGACTCGCCCATATTCTGTTGTTGGTCCCTGAAGTTCTGTCTGGTGGATACACACACATACACTACAATCAGGAGAATGCTTTAAACAATGTGGAATGTGCCACAAGTGATCTGTTTGAAAATCGGATCGAGCTAAGAGGATAATGTTCATTTTCCACCCGTAGTGAAGAAGGAACATTTCACCCGTCTCGATAATTCTAAAACGCTGTACGTCATTAGTAATTTTAGCTCGTGTTCTATGCATGTGCGCTGTAGTTTTGTAAAAGAGTTGCTGACAGTGGCATGAACTGTGCTGAGGGCACACACATTACCTGCCCACCTACCTGCAGGGGCCTGTGCAGCGAGAAGCGCAAACACAAACCGAGCAAGTCATTAATGTGAAGAGCTGAGCGGTGGGCTGCGCAGGAGAGAGCACACACGGGGGGTGGGGGATGTAAATACATGGGGGTGGGAGGGGGGGCTCCGCACGGCCACTGAGGCTTGTGAAAAATTAAACTCGGCGCATTCAAACTGCCCTATTTCCACTTCAAAAGGGACGAGCGCTGCGCGCCCCACGCGGCTTCAAACACCGGCGCCCGCCAAGGCTTCCAGGAAGGAGCGAGGGCCGCGGCTCCCGGGCCCCGAGCACGGGCCGCGCCGGCAGCCGCGGCTAATTACACCCGAGGGGGACTACTAACTAGGCGCTAGATTATTGAGAGGCCGGGGAGGGAGCCTCGCGAAGGAGGGGGCACGGGGAGGGGCATCGCCAGGCAGGGCCGGACTGGGAACGGAAACCGGCCCTGGCAAACTGCTCAGCCAGCCCCCCCTGGGGGTCAGGGAGGCAGTGCGGCCGAGCAGTTTGTTAGGGCCGGTTTCGGCCGATTTTGCTACAGGGGGCCGATGTTGCCGGCCCCCGGTAACAAAAACGGCCCCCAGGGGCCCAAAACCAGCCCCCACCATGGCGCCCCACCGGGGAAACGCCTGGTGCCCGCTACGGCCAGTCCGTCCCTGTCGCCAGGGCGGACTGGCAGGGCAAGAGTGCTCACTGGCAAGGGTCTCACACAGGAGGAAGAGGGGAATCATGAGGAGGACTGGCAGACAGGGCTGGACTGGGAACCAAAACCGGCCCTGGCAAAGTGCTCGGCCGGCCCCCCCGGAGGGGTTGGGGGGGACGGCAAAGCCGTTTGCCAGGGCCGGTTTCCGCCGATTTTGTTACAGGGCCGATATTGCAGCAATGCTGCAAAAACGTCCCTGTAACAAAAACGGCTCCCCAGAAGCCCAAAACTGGCCCCCGCCGTGGCGGCCCACCGGGGAAACGTACGGTGCCCGCTACGGCCAGTCCGGCCCTGCTGGCAGAGCACAAGAGCTCACTGGCAAGCAGGGCCAGCTTTAGCACTGGTGGCGCCCTGTGCGACAACAATGTTTGCTGGCGCCCCCCTATGACCACCTCTGCCACGGATTCCCTCACTAGCACCCTTTAACAGCGCCCCTCAAGTCTCCAGCACCACTGTCTCTCGGATTCATTTAGTTTTATAGCACCACTCATACCAGTGTAAGGTGTCAGAGCACTTTACATCTCACACACACACACATTGCACAGAGACAATCATAGGTTTGTAAATCAGTGTATAGGAAATGTTACATCAGACGGGACTACAAGGTGTAGTGTAGGAGTAGCATGTCATCGATACTGGTAGGCAATATAGTTTGAGTCCTTATTCTGGAAAAGCACAAATTCAGAATTTAAAATGTAACACCATTGTTATGGGTTTTCTTTAATTAAAAAGAATTGTTTTCCACCCAAATGAACCCTTTTGGCAAGATTAGGATAATGAAAGACTGGGCAAAAAAACATATAACTCTATCATATACCTTGATGTTTACACACATCTCTTTGATGACAGTTAATAGCTCAATGTTCTATATTACGATTTTGACTTGCAAACGACAAGTAACAAAAGGAAGCAGTAACCCACAGACCTATTTACATTACATGCACTTTGTTATCTGCATGGTACACGTTCTTAGCAGCAGGCATTTTAATCCTCTGCGCTACCTTTGAATGAATCAAAACGTGCACTAGACAAACCTCCGGTCTCTTTCCAGGAACATGATAAATCACCGGAGTCATCTTGACGTTTTAATTGATGCCTACAAAAATTGCTGGAGGCCAGGAACGCGCCAGCAGGTTGGTGCTTTTAAAATGATAATATTACTTGAAAAATGACGCCCCCACCCCAAGTCAGCGCCCGGTGCAGTGGCACCGATCGCACCGCCCTAGAGCCGGCCCTGCTGGCAAGGGTCTCACTCAGGAGCAAGAGGGCCAAGGAGAGGGGCGTGAGGCAGACTGGCAGTGCAAGGCAGCCGATTGGCAAGGGTCTCACACAGGAGGAAGAGGGGAATCATGAGGAGGACTGGCAGAGCAAGAGAGCTCACTGGCAAGGGTCTCACTCAGGAGCAAGAGGGCCAAGGAGAGGGGCGTGAGGCAGACTGGCAGTGCAAGGCAGCCGACTGGCAAGGGTCTCACACAGGAGGAAGAGGGCCAAGTGGAGGGGCCTCATGAGGCAGACTGGCAGTGCAAGAGAGCCGACTGGCAAGGGTCTCACACAGGAGGAAGAGGGCAAAGGGGGGGGCCTTGCGAGGCAGACTGGCAGTGCAAGACAGCCGACTGGCAAGGGTCTCACACAGGAGGAAGAGGGCAATGGGTGGGGCCTCGCGAGGCAGACTGGCAGGGCACGAGGGCTCATTGGCAAAGGTCTCAGACAGGAGGAAGAGGGCCACTGGGAGGGCATCATGAGCGGACTGGCAGTGCAAGAGTGCTCACTGGCAAGGGTCTCACACAGGAGGAAGAGGGCAAAGGGTGGGGCCTCGCGAGGCAGACTGGCAGGGCAAGAGGGCTCACTGGCAAGGGTCTCACACAGGAGGAAGAGGGGAATCATGAGGAGGACTGGCAGTGCACAAGAGCTCATGGCAAGGGTCTCACACAGGAGCAAGAGGGCCAAGGAGAGGGGCGTGAGGCAGACTGGCAGTGCAAGACAGCCGACTGGCAAGGGTCTCACCCAGGAGGAAGAGGGCCATGGGGAGGTGCCTCACGAGGCAGACTGGCAGTGCAAGAGAGCCAACTGGCAAGGGTCTCACACAGGAGGAAGAGGGCAATGGGTGGGGCCTCGCGAAGCAGACTGGCAGGGCACAAGGGCTCACTGGCAAAGGTCTGACAGGAGGAAGAGGGCCACTGGGAGGGGCATCATGAGGCGGACTGACAGTGCACGTGAGCTCACTGGCGAGGGTCTCACACAGGTAGAAGAGGGCCAACGGGAGGGGCATTGCGAGGGGGACTGGCAGTGCACAAGAGCTCACTGGCGAGGGTCTCACACAGGAGGAAGAGGGTCAGGAGGAGGGGCATTGTGAGAGGGACTGGCAGTGCATGAGAGCTCATTGGCAACCATCTCATACAGGAGGTAGAGGGCCAGGGGGAAGGGCATCACAAGGCAGATTGGCAGTGCAAGAGAGCCAGCTGGCAAGGTCTCACATAGGAGGAAGAAGGCCTAGGGGAGGGGCTTGCGAGGCAGACTGGCAGTGCAAGAGAGCTCACTGGCAAGGGTCTCAGACAGGAGGAAGAAGGCCAAAGGGAGAGGGTGGCCTCGCGAGGCAGACTGGCAGTGCAAGCGAGCTCACTGGCAGGGGTCTCACACAGGCGGAAGAGGGCCAACGAGAGGGGCATTGCGAGGCGGACTGGCAATACAAGAGAGCTCACTGGCAAATGTCTCAGACAGGAGGAAGAGAGCAGGGGGAGGGGCCTCGCGAGGCAGACTGGCAAGGCAAGAGTGCTCACTGGCAAGGGTCTCACACAGGAGGAAGAGGGGAATCATGAGGACTGGCAGTGCACAAGAGCTCACTGGCAAGGGTCTCACACAGGAGCAAGAGGGCCAAG
This sequence comes from Calotriton arnoldi, assembly GCA_963921515.1. NCBI lineage: Eukaryota > Metazoa > Chordata > Amphibia > Caudata > Salamandridae > Calotriton > Calotriton arnoldi. The sequence goes on from CAWUFW010000167.1 coordinate 5,353,260, forward strand.
GAGAGGGGCGTGAGGCAGACTGGCAGTGCAAGACAGCCTACTGGCAAGGGTCTCACCCAGGAGGAAGAGGGCAATGGGTGGGGCCTCGCGAAGCAGACGGGGCCTCGCGAAGCAGACTGGCAGGGCACGAGGGCTCACTGGCAAAGGTCTCAGACAGGAGGAAGAGGGCCACTGGGAGGGGCATCATGAGGCGGACTGACAGTGCACGAGAGCTCACTGGCGAGGGTCTCACACAGGCAGAAGAGGGCCGACGGGAGGGGCATTGCGAGGGGGACTGGCAGTGCACAAGAGCTCACTGGCAAGAGTCTCACATAGGAGGAAGAGGGCCAAGGGGAGGGGCATCGTGAGGCGGACTGACAGTGCACGTGAGCTCACTGGCGAGGGTCTCACACAGGAGGAAGAGGGTCAGGAGGAGGGGCATTGTGAGAGGGACTGGCAGTGCATGAGAGCTCATTGGCAACCATCTCATACAGGAGGTAGAGGGCCAGGGGGAAGGGCATCACAAGGCAAACTGGCAGTGCAAGAGAGCCAGCTGGCAAGGTCTCACATAGGAGGAAGAAGGCCTAGGGGAGGGGCTTGCGAGGCAGACTGGCAGTGCAAGAGAGCTCACTGGCAAGGGTCTCAGACAGGAGGAAGAAGGCCAAAGGGAGAGGGTGGCCTCGCGAGGCAGACTGGCAGTGCAAGCGAGCTCACTGGCAAGGGTCTCACACAGGCGGAAGAGGGCCAACGAGAGGGGCATTGCGAGGCGGACTGGCAATACAAGAGAGCTCACTGGCAAATGTCTCAGACAGGAGGAAGAGAGCAGGGGGAGGGGCCTCGCGAGGCAGACTGGCAGGGCACGAGGACTCACCTGCAAGCGTCTCACACAGGCGGAAGAGGGTCAAGGGGTGAGGGCAGCCTTGCAAGGCGGACTGGCAGTGCAAGAGAGTTCACTGGCAAGGATCTTACACAGGAGGAAGAGGGCCACGAGAAGGGGCATCATGAGGGGGACTGGCAGTGCAAGAGAGATCACTGACAAGGGTCTCACACAGGAGGAAGAGGGCCAAGGGGAGTGGCCTTGCGAGGCAGACTGGCAGGGAATGAGGTCTCACACTGGAGGAAGATGGCCAAGGGGAGGGGCCTCACGAGGGGGACTGGCAGTGCAAGAGAGCTCACTGGCAAGGGTCTCACACAGGAGGAAGAAGGCCAAGGGGAGGGGCCTCGCGAGGCAAACTGGCAGTGCGAGACAGCTCACTGGCAAGGGTCTCACAGAGGAGGAAGAGGGGAATCATGAGGACTGGAAGTGCACAGGAGCTCACTGGCAAGGGTCTCACACAGAAGCAAGAAGGCCAAGGGGAGGGGCCGCATGAGGCAGACTGACAGTGCAAGAGAGCCGACTGGCAAGGGTCTCACCCAAGAGGAAGAGGGCCAAGGGTATGGGCCTCACGAGGCAGACTGGCAGTGCAAGAAAGCCGACTGGCAAGAGTCTCACCCAGGAGGAAGAGAGCAAAGGGGAGGAACCTTGCGAGGCTAATCGGCAGGGCACGAGAGCTCACTGCAAGGGACTCACACAGGAGGAAGAGGGGAATCATGAGGAGGACTGGCAGACAGGGCCGGACTGGGAACCAAAACCGGCCCTGGCAAAGTGCTCGGCCGGCCCCCCCGGAGGGGTTGGGGGGGGACGGCAAAGCTGTTTGCCAGGGCCGGTTTCGGCCGATTTTGTTACAGGGCTGATATTGCAGCAATGCTGCAAAAACGTCCCTGTAACAAAAACGGCTCCCCAGGGGCCCAAAACTGGCACCCGCCCTGGCGGCCCACCGGGGAAACGTCCGGTGCCCGCTACGGCCAGTCCGGCCCTGCTGGCAGAGCACAAGAGCTCACTGGCAAGCAGGGCCAGCTTTAGCACTGGTGGCGCCCTGTGCGACAACAATGTTTGCTGGCGCCCCCCTATGACCACCTCTGCCACGGATTCCCTCACTAGCACCCTTTAACAGCGCTCCTCAAGTCTCCAGAACCACTGTCTCTCGGATTCATTTAGTTTTATAGCACCACTCATACCAGTGTAAGGTGTCAGAGCACTTTACATCTCACACACACACATTGCACAGAGACAATCATAGGTTTGTAAATCAGTGTATAGGAAATGTTACATCAGACGGGACTACAAGGTGTAGTGTAGGAGTAGCATGTCATCGATACTGGTAGGCAATATAGTTTGAGTCCTTATACTGGAAAAGCACAAATTCAGAATTTAAAATGTAACACCATTGTTATGGGTTTTCTTTAATAAAAAGAATTGTTTTCCACCCAAATGAACCCTTTTGGCAAGATTAGGATAATGAAAGACTGGGCAAAAAAACATATAACTCTATCATATACCTTGATGTTTACACACATCTCTTTGATGACAGTTAATAGCTCAATGTTCTATATTACGATTTTGACTTACAAACGACAAGTAACAAAAGGAAGCAGTAACCCACAGACCTATTTACATTACATGCACTTTGTTATCTGCATGGTACACGTTCTTAGCAGCAGGCATTTTAACCCTCTGCGCTACCTTTGGATGAATCAAAACGTGCACTAGACAAACCTCCGGTCTCTTTCCAGGAACATGATAAATCACCAGAGTCATCTTGACGTTTTAATTGATGCCTACAAAAATTGCTGGAGGCCAGGAACGCGCCAGCAGGTTGGTGCTTTTAAAATGATAATATTACTTGAAAAGTGGCACCGATCGCACCGCCCTAGAGCCGGCCCTGCTGGCAAGGGTCTCACTCAGGAGCAAGAGGGCCAAGGAGAGGGGCGTGAGCAGACTGGCAGTGCAAGGCAGCCGACTGGCAAGGGTCTCACACAGGAGGAAGAGGAGAATCACAAGGAGGACTGGCAGAGCACGAGAGCTCAATGGCAAGGGTCTCACACAGGAGCAAGAGGGCCAAGGAGAGGAGCGTAAGGCAGACTGGCAGTGCAAGAGAGCCGACTGGCAAGCGTCTCACCCAGGAGGAAGAGAGCCAAGGGGAGGGGCCTTACGAGGCAGACTGACAGTGCAAGAGAGCCGACTGGCAAGGGTCTCACACAGGAGGAAGAGGGGAATCATGAGGAGGACTGGCAGAGCAAGAGAGCTCACTGGCAAGGGTCTCACTCAGGAGCAAGAGGGCCAAGGAGAGGGGCGTGAGGCAGACTGGCAGTGCAAGGCAGCCGACTGGCAAGGGTCTCACACAGGAGGAAGAGGGCCAAGGGGAGGGGCCTCACGAGGCAGACTGGCAGTGCAAGAGAGCTCACTGGCAAGGGTCTCACACAGGAGGAAGAAGGCCAAAGGGAGAGGGTGGCCTCGCGAGGCAGACTGGCAGTGCAAGCGAGCTCACTGGCAAGGGTCTCACACAGGCGGAAGAGGGCCAACGAGAGGGGCATTGCGAGGCGGACTGGCAATACAAGAGAGCTCACTGGCAAATGTCTCAGACAGGAGGAAGAGAGCAGGGGGAGGGGCCTCGCGAGGCAGACTGGCAAGGCAAGAGTGCTCACTGGCAAGGGTCTCACACAGGAGGAAGAGGGGAATCATAAGGAGGACTGGCAGTGCACAAGAGCTTACTGGCAAGGGTCTCACACAGGAGCAAGAGGGCCAAGGAGAGGGGCGTGAGGCAGACTGGCAGTGCAAGACAGCCGACTGGCAAGGGTCTCACCCAGGAGGAAGAGGGCCATGGGGAGGTGCCTCACGAGGCAGAATGGCAGTGCAAGAGAGCCAACTGGCAAGGGTCTCACACAGGAGGAAGAGGGCAATGGGTGGGGCCTCGCGAAGCAGACTGGCAGGGCACGAGGGCTCACTGGCAAAGGTCTCAGACAGGAGCAAGAGGGCCAAGGAGAGGGGCATCGTGAGGCGGACTGACAGTGCACGAGAGCTCACTGGCGAGGGTCTCACACAGGCAGAAGAGGGCCGACGGGAGGGGCATTGCGAGGGGGACTGGCAGTGCACAAGAGCTCACTGGCAAGAGTCTCACATAGGAGGAAGAGGGCCAAGGGGAGGGGCATCGTGAGGCGGACTGACAGTGCACGTGAGCTCACTGGCGAGGGTCTCACACAGGAGGAAGAGGGTCAGGAGGAGGGGCATTGTGAGAGGGACTGGCAGTGCATGAGAGCTCATTGGCAACCATCTCATAAAGGAGGTAGAGGGCCAGGGGGAAGGGCATCACAAGGCAAACTGGCAGTGCAAGAGAGCCAGCTGGCAAGGTCTCACATAGGAGGAAGAAGGCCTAGGGGAGGGGCTTGCGAGGCAGACTGGCAGTGCAAGAGAGCTCACTGGCAAGGGTCTCAGACAGGAGGAAGAAGGCCAAAGGGAGAGGGTGGCCTCGCGAGGCAGACTGGCAGTGCAAGCGAGCTCACTGGCAAGGGTCTCACACAGGCGGAAGAGGGCCAACGAGAGGGGCATTGCGAGGCGGACTGGCAATACAAGAGAGCTCACTGGCAAATGTCTCAGACAGGAGGAAGAGAGCAGGGGGAGGGGCCTCGCGAGGCAGACTGGCAGGGCACGAGGACTCACCTGCAAGCGTCTCACACAGGCGGAAGAGGGTCAAGGGGTGAGGGCGGCCTTGCAAGGCGGACTGGCAGTGCAAGAGAGTTCACTGGCAAGGATCTTACACAGGAGGAAGAGGGCCACGAGCAGGGGCATCATGAGGGGGACTGGCAGTGCAAGAGAGATCACTGACAAGGGTCTCACACAGGAGGAAGAGGGCCAAGGGGAGTGGCCTTGCGAGGCAGACTGGCAGGGAATGAGGTCTCACACTGGAGGAAGATGGCCAAGGGGAGGGGCATCACGAGGGGGACTGGCAGTGCAAGAGAGCTCACTGGCAAGGGTCTCACACAGGAGGAAGAAGGCCAAGGGGAGGGGCCTCGCGAGGCAAACTGGCAGTGCGAGAGAGCTCACTGGCAAGGGTCTCACAGAGGAGGAAGAGGGGAATCATGAGGACTGGAAGTGCACAGGAGCTCACTGGCAAGGGTCTCACACAGAAGCAAGAAGGCCAAGGGGAGGGGCCGCATGAGGCAGACTGACAGTGCAAGAGAGCCGACTGGCAAGGGTCTCACCCAAGAGGAAGAGGGCCAAGGGTATGGGCCTCACGAGGCAGACTGGCAGTGCAAGAAAGCCGACTGGCAAGGGTCTCACCCCGGAGGAAGAGAGCAAAGGGGAGGAACCTTGCGAGGCTAACCGGCAGGGCACGAGAGCTCACTGCAAGGGACTCACACAGGAGGAAGAGGGGAATCATGAGGAGGACTGGCAGACAGGGCCGGACTGGGAACCAAAACCGGCCCTGGCAAAGTGCTCGGCCGGCCCCCCCGGAGGGGTTGGGGGGGGACGGCAAAGCTGTTTGCCAGGGCCGGTTTCGGCCGATTTTGTTACAGGGCCGATATTGCAGCAATGCTGCAAAAACGTCCCTGTAACAAAAACGGCTCCCCAGGGGCCCAAAACTGGCCCCCGCCCTGGCGGCCCACCGGGGAAACGTCCGGTGCCCGCTACGGCCAGTCCGGCCCTGCTGGCAGAGCACAAGAGCTCACTGGCAAGCAGGGCCAGCTTTAGCACTGGTGGCGCCCTGTGCGACAACAATGTTTGCTGGCGCCCCCCTATGACCACCTCTGCCACGGATTCCCTCACTAGCACCCTTTAACAGCGCTCCTCAAGTCTCCAGAACCACTGTCTCTCGGATTCATTTAGTTTTATAGCACCACTCATACCAGTGTAAGGTGTCAGAGCACTTTACATCTCACACACACACACATTGCACAGAGACAATCATAGGTTTGTAAATCAGTGTATAGGAAATGTTACATCAGACGGGACTACAAGGTGTAGTGTAGGAGTAGCATGTCATCGATACTGGTAGGCAATATAGTTTGAGTCCTTATACTGGAAAAGCACAAATTCAGAATTTAAAATGTAACACCATTGTTATGGGTTTTTTTAATAAAAAGAATTGTTTTCCACCCAAATGAACCCTTTTGGCAAGATTAGGATAATGAAAGACTGGGCAAAAAAACATATAACTCTATCATATACCTTGATGTTTACACACATCTCTTTGATGACAGTTAATAGCTCAATGTTCTATATTACGATTTTGACTTACAAACGACAAGTAACAAAAGGAAGCAGTAACCCACAGACCTATTTACATTACATGCACTTTGTTATCTGCATGGTACACGTTCTTAGCAGCAGGCATTTTAACCCTCTGCGCTACCTTTGGATGAATCAAAACGTGCACTAGACAAACCTCCGGTCTCTTTCCAGGAATATGATAAATCACCGGAGTCATCTTGACGTTTTAATTGATGCCTACAAAAATTGCTGGAGGCCAGGAACGCGCCAGCAGGTTGGTGCTTTTAAAATGATAATATTACTTGAAAAATGACGCCCCCACCCCAAGTCAGCGCCCGGTGCAGTGGCACCGATCGCACCGCCCTAGAGCCGGCCCTGCTGGCAAGGGTCTCACTCAGGAGCAAGAGGGCCAAGGAGAGGGGCGTGAGCAGACTGGCAGTGCAAGGCAGCCGACTGGCAAGGGTCTCACACAGGAGGAAGAGGAGAATCACAAGGAGGACTGGCAGAGCACGAGAGCTCAATGGCAAGGGTCTCACACAGGAGCAAGAGGGCCAAGGAGAGGAGCGTAAGGCAGACTGGCAGTGCAAGAGAGCCGACTGGCAAGGGTCTCACCCAGGAGGAAGAGAGCCAAGGGGAGGGGCCTTACGAGGCAGACTGACAGTGCAAGAGAGCCGACTGGCAAGGGTCTCACACAGGAGGAAGAGGGGAATCATGAGGAGGACTGGCAGAGCAAGAGAGCTCACTGGCAAGGGTCTCACTCAGGAGCAAGAGGGCCAAGGAGAGGGGCGTGAGGCAGACTGGCAGTGCAAGGCAGCCGACTGGCAAGGGTCTCACACAGGAGGAAGAGGGCCAAGGGGAGGGGCCTCACGAGGCAGACTGGCAGTGCAAGAGAGCTCACTGGCAAGGGTCTCACACAGGAGGAAGAAGGCCAAAGGGAGAGGGTGGCCTCGCGAGGCAGACTGGCAGTGCAAGCGAGCTCACTGGCAAGGGTCTCACACAGGCGGAAGAGGGCCAACGAGAGGGGCATTGCGAGGCGGACTGGCAATACAAGAGAGCTCACTGGCAAATGTCTCAGACAGGAGGAAGAGAGCAGGGGGAGGGGCCTCGCGAGGCAGACTGGCAAGGCAAGAGTGCTCACTGGCAAGGGTCTCACACAGGAGGAAGAGGGGAATCATGAGGAGGACTGGCAGTGCACAAGAGCTCACTGGCAAGGGTCTCACACAGGAGCAAGAGGGCCAAGGAGAGGGGCGTGAGGCAGACTGGCAGTGCAAGACAGCCGACTGGCAAGGGTCTCACCCAGGAGGAAGAGGGCCATGGGGAGGTGCCTCACGAGGCAGAATGGCAGTGCAAGAGAACCAACTGGCAAGGGTCTCACACAGGAGGAAGAGGGCAATGGGTGGGGCCTCGCGAAGCAGACTGGCAGGGCACGAGGGCTCACTGGCAAAGGTCTCAGACAGGAGGAAGAGGGCCACTGGGAGGGGCATCATGAGGCGGACTGACAGTGCACGAGAGCTCACTGGCGAGGGTCTCACACAGGCAGAAGAGGGCCGACGGGAGGGGCATTGCGAGGGGGACTGGCAGTGCACAAGAGCTCACTGGCAAGAGTCTCACATAGGAGGAAGAGGGCCAAGGGGAGGGGCATCGCGAGGCGGACTGACAGTGCACGTGAGCTCACTGGCGAGGGTCTCACACAGGAGGAAGAGGGTCAGGAGGAGGGGCATTGTGAGAGGGACTGGCAGTGCATGAGAGCTCATTGGCAACCATCTCATACAGGAGGTAGAGGGCCAGGGGGAAGGGCATCACAAGGCAAACTGGCAGTGCAAGAGAGCCAGCTGGCAAGGTCTCACATAGGAGGAAGAAGGCCTAGGGGAGAGGCTTGCGAGGCAGACTGGCAGTGCAAGAGAGCTCACTGGCAAGGGTCTCAGACAGGAGGAAGAAGGCCAAAGGGAGAGGGTGGCCTCGCGAGGCAGACTGGCAGTGCAAGCGCGCTCACTGGCAAGGGTCTCACACAGGCGGAAGAGGGCCAACGAGAGGGGCATTGCGAGGCGGACTGGCAATACAAGAGAGCTCACTGGCAAATGTCTCAGACAGGAGGAAGAGAGCAGGGGGAGGGGCCTCGCGAGGCAGACTGGCAGGGCACGAGGGCTCACCTGCAAGCGTCTCACACAGGAGGAAGAGGGTCAAGGGGTGAGGGTGGCCTTGCAAGGCGGACTGGCAGTGCAAGAGAGTTCACTGGCAAGGGTCTTACACAGGAGGAAGAGGGCCACGAGCAGGGGCATCATGAGGGGAACTGGCAGTGCAAGAGAGATCACTGACAAGGGTCTCACACAGGAGGAAGAGGGCCAAGGGGAGTGGCCTTGCGAGGCAGACTGGCAGGGAATGAGGTCTCACTTCAAGGGTCTCACACTGGAGGAAGATGGCCAAGGGGAGGGGCATCACGAGGGGGACTGGCAGTGCAAGAGAGCTCACTGGCAAGGGTCTCACACAGGAGGAAGAAGGCCAAGGGGAGGGGCCTCGCGAGGCAAACTGGCAGTGCGAGAGAGCTCACTGGCAAGGGTCTCACACAGGAGGAAGAGGGGAATCATGAGGACTGGCAGTGCACAGGAGCTCACTGGCAAGGGTCTCACACAGAAGCAAGAAGGCCAAGGGGAGGGGCCGCATGAGGCAGACTGACAGTGCAAGAGAGCCGACTGGCAAGGGTCTCACCCAAGAGGAAGAGGGCCAAGGGTAGGGGCCTCACGAGGCAGACTGGCAGTGCAAGAAAGCCGACTGGCAAGGGTCTCACCCAGGAGGAAGAGAGCAAAGGGGAGGAGCCTTGCGAGGCTAACCGGCAGGGCACGAGAGCTCACTGCAAGGGACTCACACTAGAGGAAGAGGGCCAAGGGGAGGGGCATCGCAAGTGGGACTGGCAGTGCACGAGAGCTCACTGGCAAGGGTCTCACACAGGAGGAAGCCATCGCGAGGGGGACTGGCAGTGCACAAGAACTCACTGGCAAGGGTCTCACATAGGAGGAAGAGGGCCAAGGGGAGGAGCCTCGCGAGGCAGACCGGCAGGGCACGAGGGCTCACTGCACGGGACTCACACTGGAGGAAGAGGGCCAAGGGAGGGGCATCGTGAGGGGGACTGGCAGTGCACATGAGCTCACTGGCGAGGGTCTCACACAGGTAGAAGAGGTCCAGGACGAGGGGCATTGTGAGAGGGACTGGCAGTGCATGAGAGCTCACTGGCAACGGTCTCACACAGGAGGAAGAGGGCCAGGGGGAGGGGCGTCGAGAGGCGGACTGGCAGTGCAAGAGAGCCAGCTGGCCAGGTCTCACATAGGAGGAAGAAGGCCTAAGGGAGGGGCTCACGAGGCAGACTGGCAGTGCAAGAGAGCCAGCTGACAAGGGTCTCACACAGGAGGAAGCAGGCCAAGGGGAGGGGCATTGCAAGGCAAACTGGCAATTGAAAGAGAGCTCACTGGCAAGGGTCTCACACAGGAGGAAGAGGGCCAAGGGGAGGGGCATCGCGAGGGGGACTGGCAGTGCACAAGAGCTCACTGGCAAGGGTCTCACACAGGCGGAGGAGGGGCATTGTGAGAGGGACTGGCAGTGCATGAGAGCTCACTAGCAACCGTCTCATACAGGAGGAAGAGGGCCAGGGGGAGGGGCATCGCGAGGCGGACTGGCAGTGCAAGAAAGCCAGCTGGCAAGGTCTCACATAGGAGGAAGAAGGCCTAGGGGAGGGGCTCACGAGGCAGACTGGCAGTGCAAGAGAGCTCACTGGCAAGGGTCTCACACAGGAGGAAGCAGGTCAAGGGGAGGGGCATTGCAAGGCAAACTGGCAGTGCAAGAGAGCTCACTGGCAAGGGTCTCACACAGGAGGAAGAGGGCCAAGGGGAGGGGCATCACAAGGCAGCCTGGCAGTGCATGAGTGCTCAATGGCAAGGGTCTCTGACAGGAGGAAGAAGGCCAAAGGGAGAGGGTGGCCTCGCGAGGTAGACTGGCAGTGCTAGCGAGCTCACTGGCAAGGGTCTCACACAAGCGGAAGAGGGCCAACGAGAGGGGCATTGCGAGGCGGACTGGCAGTCCAAGAAATCTCACTGGCAAAGGTCTAAGACAGGAGGAAGAGAGCAGGGGGAGGGGCCTCGCGAGGCAGACTGGCAGGGCACGAGGACTCACTTGCAAGGGTCTCACACAGGAGGAAGAGGGCCAAGGGGTGAGGGTGGCCTTGCAAGGTGGACTGGCAGTGCAAGAGAGTTCACTGGCAAGGGTCTTACACAGGAGGAAGAGGGCCACGAGCAGGGGCATCATGAGGGGAACTGGCAGTGCAAGAGAGATCACTGACAAGGGTCTCACACAGGAGGAAGAGGGCCAAGGGGAGTGGCCTTGCAAAGCAGACTGGCAGGGAATGAGGTCTCACTGCAAGGGTCTCACACTGGAGGAAGATGGCCAAGGGGAGGGGCATCGCAAGGGGTACTGGCTGTGCAAGAGAGCTCACTGCCAAGAGGCTCACACAGGAGGAAGAAGGCCAAGGGGAGGGGCATTTCGAGAGAGCTCACAGGCAAGGGTCTCACCCAGGAGGAAGAGGGCCAAGGGGGGTGGTAGCGCCAGGCAGACTGCCAGTGCACGAGAGCTCACTGGCAAGGGTCTCAGACAGGAGGAAGAAGGCCAAAGGGAGAGGGTGGCCTCTTGAGGTGGACTGGCAGTGCAAGTGAGCTCACTGGCAAGGGTCTCACACAGGCAGAAGAGGGCCAACAAGAGGGGCATTGCGAGGCGGACTGGCAGTGCAAGAGAGCTCACTGGCAATGGTCTCACACAGGAGGAAGCAGGCCAAGGGGATGGGCATTGCAAGGCAAACTGGCAGTGCATGAGAGCTCACTGGCAAGGGTCTCACACAGGCGGGAGAGGGCTAACGAGAGAAGGGCATTGCGAGGCGGACTGGCAGTACAAGAGAGGTCACTGGCAAAGGTCTCAGACAGGAGGAAGAGGGCAGGGGGAGGGGCCTCGAGGCAGACTGGCAGGGCACAAGGGCTCACTTGCAAGAGTCTCACACAGGAGGAAGAGGGCCAAGGGGTGAGGGTTGCCTTGCGAGGTGGACTGGCAGTGCAAGAGAGCTCACTAGCCAGGGTCTCACACAGGAGGAAGAGGGCTACGAGCAGGGGTATCATGAGGGGGACTGGCAGTGCAAGAGAGATCACTGACAAGAGTCTCACACCGGAGGAAGAGGGCCAAGTGGAGTGGCCTTGCGAGGCAGACTGGCAGGGAATGAGGGCTCACTGCAAGGGTCTCACACTGGAGGAAGAGGGCCAAGAGGGTTGGCAGCGCCAGGCAGACTGGCAGTGCAAGAGAGCTCACTGGGAGGGTCTCACACAGGATGAAGAGGGCCGAGGGGAATGGCATCGCAAGACAGACTGGGGGTCTCACACAGGAGGAAGAGGGCCAAGGGGGAGGAGCCTCATGAGGCAGACAGGCAGGGCATGAGGGCTCACTGGCAAGGGTCTCACACAGGAGGAAGAGGGCCAAGGGGAGAGGGTGGCCTGGCGACACGGACTGGCAGTGCAAGCGAGCTCACTGGCAAGGGTCTCACACAGGAGGAAGCGAGCCAGGAGAGGTGGATCACAAGGCAGACTGGCAGTGCACGAGAGCCCACTGGCAAGGGTCTCACAAAGGTGGAAGAGGGCCAACGAGAGGGGCATCGCGAAGTGGACTGGCAGTGCAAGAGAGCTCACTGGCAAGGGTCTCAGACAGGAGGAAGAGAGCAGGAGGAGGGGCCTCGCGAGGCAGACTGCCAGGGCACGAGTGCCCACTGGCAAGGGTCTCACACAGGAGAAAGAAGACCAACGGAGGGGGCCTCACGAGGCAGGCTGGCAGTGCACAAGAGCTCACTGGCAAGGGTCTCACACAGAAGGAAGAGTGCCAAGGGGAGGGGCCTCACAAGGCAGACTGGCAGTGCACAAGAGCTCACTGGCAAGGATCTCACAGTGGAGGAGGTGGCCAAGGGGAGGGGCCTCGCGAGGTGGATTGACAGTGCAAGAGAGCTCACTGGCAAGGGTCTCACACTGGAGGAAGAGGGCCAAGGAGAGGGGCCTCACGAGGCAGACTGGCAGTGCACAAGAGCTCACAAGCAAGGGCCTTGAGTCGAGGAAGGGGGCTACTGGGAGGGGCATCACGAGGCAGAATGGCAGGGCACGAGTGCTCACACAGGAGGCAGTGCACAAGAGCTCACTGGCAAGGGTCTCACACTGGAGGAAGAGGGTCAAGGGGAGGGGCATCACAGGGCAGATTGACAGTGCAAGAGCGCTCACTGGCAAGGACCTTCAGTGGAGGAAGGGAGCCACTGGGAGAGGCATCACGAAGCAGACTGGCAGGGCACAAGGGCTAAACTGCCAAAGGTTTCACACAGGAGGATGAGAGCCAGGAGAGGGGCCTCACGAGGCGGACTGGCAGTGCACGAGAGCTCACTGGCAAGAGTCTCACACAGGTGGAAGAGGGCCAACGAGAGGGGCATCGCGAGGAGGACTGGCAGTGCAAGAGAGCTCACTGGCAAGAGTCTCACACAGGTGGAAGAGGGCAGGAGGAGGGGCCTCGCGAGGCAGATTGGCAGGGCACAAGGGCTCACTGCCAAAGGTTTCACACAGGAGGAAGAGAGCCAGGAGAGGGGCCTCACGAGGCGGACTGGCAGTGCACGAGAGCTCACTGGCAAGAGTCTCACACAGGTGGAAGAGGGCAAGAGGAGGGGCCTCGCGAGGCAGACTGGCAGGGCACAAGGGCTCACTGCCAAAGGTTTCACACAGGAGGAAGAGAGCCAGGAGAGGTGCATCACGAGGCGGACTGGCAGTGCACGAGAGCTCACTGGCAAGAGTCTCACACAGGTGGAAGAGGGCCAACGAGAGTGGCATCGCGAGGTGGACTGGCAGTGCACGAGAGCTCACTGGCAAGAGTCTCACACAGGTGGAAGAGGGCAGGAGGAGGGGCCTCGCGAGGCAGACTGGCAGGGCACGAGTGCCCACTGGCAAGGGTCTCATACAGGAGGAAGAGGGCCAAAGGGAGGGGCCTCACGAGGCAGACTGGCAAGGGTCTCACACAGGAGGAAGAGGGCCAAGGGGAGGGGCATCGCGAGGCAGACTGGCAGTGCACAAGAGCTCACTGGCAAGGGTCTCACACAGAAGGAAGAGTGCCAAGGGGAGGGGCCTCACAAGGCAGACTGGCAGTGCACAAGAGCTCACTGGCAAGGGTCTCACACTTGAGGAGGAGGGCCAAGGGGAGGGGCCTCGCGAGGTGGATTGACAGTGCAAGAGAGCTCACTGGCAAGGGTCTCACACTGGAGGAAGAGGGCCAAGGAGAGGGGCCTCACGAGGCAGACTGGCAGTGCAAGAGAGCTCACAAGCAAGGGCCTTGAGTCGAGGAAGGGGGCTACTGGGAGGGGCATCACAAGGCAGAATGGCAGGGCACAAGGGCTCACACAGGAGGGAGTGCACAAGAGCACACTGGCAAGGGTCTCACACTGGAGGAAGAGGGTCAAGGGGAGGGGCATCACAGGGCAGACTGACAGTGCAAGAGCGCTCACTGGCAAGGACCTTCAGTGGAGGAAGGGAGCCACTGGGAGGGGCATCACGAGGCAGACTGGCAGGGCACAAGGGCTCACTGCCAAAGGTTTCACACAGGAGGAAGGGAGCCAGGAGAGGTGCATCACGAGGCGATCTGGCAGTGCACGAGAGCTCACTGGCAAGAGTCTCACACAGGTGGAAGAGGGCAGGAGGAGGGGCCTTGCGAGGCAGACTGGCAGTGCACAAGGGCTCACTGCCAAAGGTTTCACACAGGAGGAAGAGAGCCAGGAGAGGTGCATCACGAGGTGGACTGGCAGTGCATGAGAGCTCACTGGCAAGAGTCTCACACAGGTGGAAGAGGGAAGGAGGAGGAGGGGCCTCGCGAGGCGGACTGGCAGTGCACGAGAGCTCACTGGCAAGAGTCTCACACAAGTGGAAGAGGGCCAACAAGAGGGGCATCGCGAGGTGGACTGGCAGTGCATGAGAGCTCACTGGCAAGAGTCTCACACAGGAGGAAGAGGGCCAAAGGGAGGGGCCTCACGAGGCGGACTGGCAGTTGACAAGAGACCTCACTGGCAAGGGTCTCACACAGGAGGAAGAGGGCCAAGGGGAGGGGCCTCGCGAGGCGGCGCATTGTCATTCTAT